>OU612044.1:117247496-117847496 GCA_914767935.1 Coremacera marginata | reverse complement strand
ATAATTCTTAACGTACCCACCTTTATCTGTCACCCTCTTGGGGGTCCACCTACAAAAATACAAAAGAGATAAATGTCGAAAATGGTTTATATCGTCCGTAACTGGACCCCTAGACGGGTCAAATGTATCAGCTGGTCCTATTATTTTTTGGTCCACAATATTTCTTTTCAACATACCTACCCCCTATCTGCCACCTAGAATAGTAATCTTGACCCCTAGAATAGTGAAATGTATGAGCTGGTCCTATTATTTTTTGCCCCTCAACATTTCTTCTGAACACACCCACACCCCATCTGCCAACCATTATGTGCTTATAGATCAACTAAAATTTTGCATCAAATAAAAACAAGCGATTTAAAAATTCACGAGCGATAATAAATCCAGCACATCGCACATAGGGGCCGCTTGTATGGGAGGCTTGGTCAAAATTGATTTTTTAAAAAAGGATGTATAAAACAATTTGGTGCATTTGTAATAAGGAGGATATTACTAAACGGATCAGATTTGTAAATACAGTGGTTGCATCTTACCCCATTTTGGATATTTGAAGTCTATTTTTATGCAGTGTAAAAACGAAGCCACTTCAAAAGTATCTATTTTTAGTTTAGGAATGTGCTATTAGAAAAAGGGCATACTTTTCGTAAAAAATACAGTTTTATCATTATTTTAAATTTTCTTCATATAGATTTTACATTACTGCTTGGGTTTTAGAAGTACAAAATCAAGAAGACTTTTAAATTTCCAAAAAAAAAAATGCTAAAGCAATTTTTTTTATTTGCGCAAGGCGCAAGCTTAGTTTTAATATGATTAGTTAAATATGGTTTATTGTGTAGTGGGTTTGAGTATGCAATATATGTGGTGTCAAGGCACCACTTGAAAAACAACATAAGAATTTTAAATTAATTTTTTTCACATAATGTTTCATAAAAAATAGTAATAGTAAAATAGTAAAGTTCATCTGAAAAATATTAAAATTTTTAAATTATTATGTGGGGAAAAAAATGTTAAAAAACTATTAAAAAAAAATGGAAATAGAAATGTTATGTGCATACAAATGTAAAATTAGAAATAGCAAAAAAACTTTTAAGCAAACAGAAATATAATACATACAAAATAACGAGCTGAAAAAAATATTTAATATAACAAAGAAAAATTATAAGTCTGTCATCGTTTATATTTCTGAGCATAAATTTCTAATTTTGACTAGTCCTTGAAGCTTAAATCCAATATATTTTTTTAAACCTTTAGAGGTTATTATTATTTTATTAATTTCTTTAAGGGCCAGTATAACAGTACGAGTTTAATGTCTTGTCATATTGAACCGAGTTTAACTCACCAAAATTGAACGTTTAAGCTCAAAAAAGAAACACATCACATGATAGTTCAAGTTAACTTCACTTATACGAATGCTATAATATCTAGTTAAACCGAATTTAGCTCGATTTAATTTGACTAATGTTTAAACTTGACCTGAAAAACTGGCGCTAAGTATTTCATTGTATAATTTTTAGATGAAATATAATACGGCTTAGTCAGCAAACCTTTTAACTGCAATTTCCAACATTACTTACTTCATTTCTGAATTTTACGGGAATAACTGTTGCATATATAAATATATTCCGAACACTATTTTGTCTCATACAGAATAAGATCAAATAAGCAATAATGAATATATCCCTGGGCAAATAATAACAAAATATTTAATTTTATTTATATTTTCAGCATGTTTTTTGACGTCCCGTAGACCCAATTGATCTTCTATGATCATTGTTGAGGATTAATAAAAGATATTTACGTGTAACTAATAACAACCAATGCAAACATTTTAATTTAGTGGCTAAACAGACCCCTACAATACCTTATCGATATCTTAAGTTGTTTTTTTCATATTAAAAGCTAGCGTGAAAGAAGTGAAATTGGCAACTCTACTACTGACAATGAAATGGAAAAAAAAATATTTCAATTATTTAAATTTGAACAACTGATTTTTTTAACCCGAATCTTCCGTGCAAAAATTGTTTACTTTTCCGAAGAAAATAATGTGTTTTTTATGTATAAAAGTTAATTTAACATGAAGCTACAATATAACAATAAATATGTTTAGCATATTTGATAATAATTAATGCACTTTACAGATAACTCTTAAGTAGCATAATTAGCAACTGACATATTCACCTCACTATTTTTGCAAATTCACAGTTGAGCAAAAACAAAGTCAGATGAGTGTTAAGAAATTCGTGGTAAACGAATTTTTCGTTTATTTTAGGTGAATAAGGATTCTCACAGAAGTTATCTATCTTATTATCTTTGCTACGTACGTTAAGGCGCTTCACGAAAAAAAGTTGTTTGGGTTCGTTCCTCAAAATTATCCTTTATGTTATGAAAATTCCCCAAATATTTCAACTCTAGCTATAAGCATCCGTAAGCTGGAATGGTTTGAAATATCCTCTAAAAATTGAGACTTTTGTAAAAATATTCGTTGGTGTGGTAGTAAAAAAAAAAACAAACAGTCAGAAATAAAAGTAATGCGAAGTTTTTCTAATCTACATCATTAAATTTAAAATTTTTGCAGTCTGACCAAAGATAATGCGGATTTCCATTCATTTTTTGAACTTTTTTTTTGTATTATTTTCACTACAATTGAGATTGAATTTTTTTATTTTTTGCCATGTTACTTTTAGTCCAATAAAGTTTCTATTGATGATAAAATATAGTGTAAAGAAAAGAATTAAATTATATTATATTACAAGAAATTTACACTATTTGTGACAATTTATTTGACTTAAAGTAGTATTGCAAAAAAAAACTAATTCAATGTAAATTTTAGTGAAATCAATATGAAAAAGATTGGAGAAGCCTTTTCCAGATTGGAAGAACTTTTTCATTACTCTTATCTTTGACCGTTTGTTTTTTGAACTACCAAAACAGCCAAAATTTTCATAAAAAACTCGATTTTTAGAGGCTGTTTCAAACCATTCCAGCTCACGGATGGCTATCGCTAGAGTCGAAATATTTGGGGAATTATTAAAACATAAATTAAGGATTATTTGGAGGAACCGACCCGAACAATTTCTTTTTCTGTGGAGCGTGATGCGCCTTTACGTACGTATTCAAGGAATTGTTGAAGTTATACTTTTTGGTGTGTTGAGGATTAAATTTTTCTTGTTGGCTTTTTGTTGTACTTGCAAAATACCAGCAGTGACTTGGCCTATTTAACCCTCCGATGAGTGACAGTTCTGAACTTCACGGCCGTGTGAAAAGGTCCCTACGGACCTTTTTTGTAAATCATGTTTTTTTCATATAAAAAATTTTTTTTTAATTGTTTTTTGTTTTTATTGTTTATAACTAAATTCTACATACAAAAATAATTTTTTCAATTTTTTTAATTTTTTTTTTTTTATTTGCTTGAATTTTCTTAAGACTATTATAAAAAAGTGTAAGAATTATTGTTGTTGAGCGTGTACTTCTTGTCCCCCGCCCTGTGCGCAAGTGTTGCAGCGATGTAAAAGTGTGCTATGTTCTCCGCAAACAGCGTTGCCGCAGCCGAAGCAGTGTGCCCGAGTTTTGCGCTGCCGCCCGTACTCAGAACGGCAAAGGCGACATGACGGTCTACTTGACATAGCCGCAAACGAAGGTGCATTGCCTTCCATTGGTCTTGGTAATACCTGAAATGAAAAGAAAAATAAAAAACAAATAAATATATATTCTATTCTTGAATTTGAAGATGTTTTTCTTACCCTGACATCGAATGCTTCCATCGCATTGCGTATTCTTGGATATGAGGTTATATGGTTGTTCAGGGCACGTTCTTCGATATTTGGTGTGGCCAATTGTTTCGTTAGCAGTAACAAGAACGACCGCCGTCTGTCACTCCTTTTTATAGGCTTCATTTCGTTGTAAATCGTAAAAGCTGCAAATGCAGCGACGTCCAGCATATTATAAAACATGGCCAACGGACATCGTTGTGTTGCTCTTTTGCAGCTGTAAGTGCCTAGCATTTGATCCATGGTATCAACGCCGCATTTGTTGGCGTTGTAATCTAATATGGCATAGGGCTTCCGCTTCTCGGTTTGCTCGTCAACGAGGCAGGTGTAGTGCATTGTGGAGAGCACGTTCACCACTTTATTTTTTTTCGGCACGTATGAGCATAACGCTATATCCCCTTCGTTGAACCCAAATAATGTACTATTGATGGTGCGCTTCGGGTTCTTCTTGAACTCCTGTGGAATGAATGTTTTGTTGTAGCGCACTGTACCAACATATGCGGTCTTCCTCCTCAACAAAATACGCGCCAAGTCAAGAGTGGTAAAGAAATTATCCGCGTATATACTCGTAGTACGGCCAGCATCTAAATATTTTTCCACAAGATCCAGCACTACGTTCTGCCCTTGGTTTATCTCCCGTTGTTGGTTTGGCAGTTTTCCAGAATATACCATTCCCAAGTAAAATACTAAGAACAAAAAATTCTAAGAACTGGTTTATTGCTAGTAGTATAAAATTAGAATATTGTGCCTTTCCTTGAAAGCAATAAAGTTCATGTCTTCGAATTTTTCTTAGAATTTTTTGTTTTTACCATCATCCCTAATGTCTTTGAGTTTAGGTCTTTGTGTTCAGAACAAGTAAATTATGTGTTGAAACAATAAAAAAATTATAATGATGCCCAAAAACATGCATTTATTAGTGAAATTCAGTACAAGGTCCAAACGGACCTATTCACACGTCCGCGTACTATTCTCACTAAAACCTCAATAACTCCTAAAGTAAGGATCCGATCGGCTTGATTTTTTTTCCAAAAGATGCGCAACAAAATACTCTTGGAATACAGAGTAACTTTGGGGGGGGGGGGGGTTGTAGTGGCCGAAGTAGGAGTTTGAAAAGGCAAAAAGGTCCCTAGGGACCTTCTCACTCATCGGAGGGTTAAAAATGTTCTTCACTGAAGAGTTCTTCCCTTGTAAAATGAAGTCGTTACAAAACTAAATTTTAATAAACTCTAACATGAACTTCATAGGCTTAAACGCAAATTACTAAACAACTACAATAATTTTTGTGTGATCATTTTTTTTATTTTTGTTGTAAGCCGCCGAATCTAGTGTGAACTTGAATAAAGTGAACTTGTGAACATGCGAGCGCTGAAAGCAAGCGCATTTTGTTGTTTTTTAGTATTGGTAATTTCTTATTGTGCTTATGCCATTAGTGTCCACAGATTTTAGGGGCCACAGATTAGGAATGGTATATGTTGCATTTTCCAGGGTTCGAAGTATCAGTGAACTTTTTATCAAACCTGCTTTTTCTTATGATCGGCTGAAAAGAATAAATGATAAGAATGAGTTAATTGAGAAACGCCGAGAGTTCAATAACTTTTGGATTATGCAGTGAAATAAATTACTTTTATTTTGTACGTACTAATACTTCATGCAAACCACTTTTTCAGAACACATCAACTTTTGTACGCTACATATTCGTAAACTATACAACAATTTTTATTGATAAATAAATTCATCATCCACATATCGCTTCAGAGTATTAAGAAGTTCTTAGAGCTTAAACGTACCATAATAAGCTGCTAGCTTAGATTATGCCATGCGGCTGCAGCAACCTAATATTGTTCGCTTAAAGCCTGCATTTTTTCAAAAAAAAAAAAAAAAAGCTTTTGTTGAAGAAAATCTATTGAGAAATTGAATAGTTGTGTTTAATTGAACGAAAGCACCCAAATTGTGTGATTGTCTATTTATGTGTTTTGACATATTTTATTGTCATATTAATAAATAAGAATTAAAGGTTGTCGTTATATAATTTTTTTAATTTTAAATTTTTATTGCTCTTTTAATCATTTACGATGCTTAAATCATCCTTTACATTATATATAATTTTTAATTGATAATTTGTATTGTTCTTTTAATCATTTACATTGTTTTAGACATTGTTTAGATTACATATAATTTTTTTATTTCTCGTTTTTATTGTTATTTTAATAATTTGCATTGTTTTTTTCATTGCTTGCATTGTATTCAAAAATGATATGATTCTTGTTTTGCCGTTTATTCGATTCGGGATCGGTTTCGCTAATAAGAACCCAGCAATAGTCGCCTATCATTCCTTTTTCCCAAAATCCTTGGGTTCGATTCTCAATCATTTTCATCTGCTGGTGAAATCTTTTCCCATGTTCGTCTCTATCGTCGCCCAGATTCTTCGGAAAAAAACTCAAATGGGAGCGCAGGAAGTGAATTCTTATAATATGGCTCCTTCTAGTTTCCTCGGGAACAATAAAAGTGAATCTTACGAGAAAATAATCAACGATTTGCTTAGGAACTATAAAAAATAGGCGTAAATATGTCTTTGGAAATTCACTTTCTGCACTTAGATTGAATTTTTTTCCGAAGAATCCCTACATTGCTTGTAGGATAATTATATATCCTTTGTTTGATTACTGTTGTTGGTTCTCGAGATATATGCAATTAATTGGAACCAACTTTTTTTTTTTAGAAAAAACTACAGTGGGCAATTACTCGAAAACGGAGTGACAGAAAAAAAAGAATGATATTTTCGGAATTAGCGACCGATTTTATATGAGTAATTGATAGTGGCATTTATTGTACAAACTTACCACAATTGTGGTAAATCTACCATCTTTTTGACGTTTTTTGCTTCAACCATCCACTATTTGCCTTTTTCTAAAATCAAACACTTTTTTATTGCAGACTTAATTAAACGATTTTTTGATATTTAGATAAAAAAACTGCATAATTCCAATATTGGAAATATGATTACAACTATTATTTCAATCCTTTTGGTATATAACAGTATTTGGCCCATAGTATATATATGTTATATAACATATAGTATATACCCATAGTTATATGGTATATAACAGCCCATAGACAAGCATGTCCGGCACAAATTCGCTGCCAACGCAACATGAAAGAGTGAAAGAAAAATATACTATTGATGTGACCATCACTGGTATATAAAACGTGAAAATGCAGTACTACTTTAAGAACATTACTTGAGAATTATTTTCACTAAATTTAATATGGTTAAATACTACGGTTTACTTTTATGATTTTTTTTTTAGAGTTTTTTAAGGAGAAACCCGTACCACCGTTCTTTAAATCTACTACTCATTTTAGACTCAATCATGGTGTAAGAAAAACTAGCACCTGGCGAATTTTTCACCACTCTACAAATTGCACATCACACAATGCACAGCTTTTCATCAGTTTGTTATTGGTTTCCATAGTTTGTGCACTTTTATATTAAACTAGCAGGATATTACTAGGTTTCCGTAGTTTGTGCACTTTTATATTAAACTAGAGGACGTTTTCTGTTATCAATAAAGACGCTAACCTGTGCTGCCGACTGAACTACAATATTCGTACATGTACTACTCTTATGTCTTCCGTGCTATCAAAATTTTTATTGTACTACTATTAACGGATATTCGTTACTTTTTTTGCATGTACTACTCTTTTTACATGTACTACTATTTTACATGCACTACTATTTCTCAATTCGAAAAACTCTTTTGGCGCGGAACCAACAAATTATATTTTTTATAACGTTTTATTTTATACAACTTTTTAGTTCAATTAAATTTTACAACTCATAAAATATATGAAAATTTTTGAATAATAAAATTTTCAATTCAAAGAAAACTTGATTGTAATAATAAGAATAAACAAAGTAGAATTCGTTAGAGTATAATTTTGAGACGATACAGTTTGTGAATTTATCGTGTTATTTTGTGGTGGTATTGAGTCACCACACTCTGATTTATTTTTGTGCTTAATTTTTAAGCACTTTTTTAAATTTACAAAAAATAACTAATGTGTTGATACACTTAGTCTTGCATACAGAACAATTTTCTTGAGCATACCCATAATCACTCTTTTCAGGTATTGTAGTTTGACTTTGCCGGTTTTGAGTTTTACTGTTTACATTAAAAAAAAAAATTTCAACAAACGTAATTTTTGTTGGTTCTAAACGTATCTACGGCAATACGTCTTTTACCCCAATCATTTTACCCCAATTTGTTCACTCGATTTTAGATGGCAAAAAATCTGAAAAAACTATGCATTTAAATATTTTTGTTATATGACAATTATTTTCTTCTTTCGTTGTTTTTCTCTTTCTAATAATATGCTCTTTGTTAAAATTGGACGCAAAAATAATTTTTGCGGCAATTTTAAAATTTTAATGCAGAAATTTCAATTTTAAAATAGTCGTCAGTTTTTTTATTATGCTGTGAGTTAAGTGTTTTTTGCTGCTTTTATAAAATCACTCTACAATACTAAAATAAGGTTAATAAACCTTGAATTTTAGGGTTTTTTGTTAGGAAAGAAAAAAAAAACAAATTTTTGAAAAACTACTCGCGACAAAATTGAAATCTGCCGAATAACTTTTAGTGTCAAATTTTTTTTTTTTCATTTTTCCAAAATTGAGTGAACAAATTGGTGATTTTTTTCTCCTAAACAGAGTCCAAGATGTATATAAGAACTAGCTGACACCCGGCGAGCTTCACTTCGCTCCGCTCGTTACCTCTAAAAATGGAGTGTAATTAGTATAGTGAGGCCATGCATATTTTTTGTAAAGTTGCCGACAGTTCCTTTATGAACTAAATTACCAAATTTTAGCCATAGAACCGCATCGTAAGATTTGTTTGTGATAGTTTTGTGAGTTTGTAAAAAATATCGATGTTCGGAAGTTAATTGTCATACTCAATATTCTTTATTTACGTGGATGTTAAGAGTTTTAGAGAACTTGTCAGTTTAATATGTATTATGTTTGGATATGCAGTATTTGGAAACATTTACAATGTAACAATACAATTACATAAAAATAAGTAAAGTTAAGATAATATTAAAGCTGAAACAGCTAAAGGTACAAATTTTTTAATTGATTCGTTTAAGACATAAGCAGCATGATTATTAATACGTAGGGTGCCTTTTATATTTCGGGATTTGGCAACCCTGGTGTTGCAATCTGTCAACTGAAAGCTCTATCGCAAAGTTTGACATTTGTTGGCTTATACGTACTCAGAACGTTTTGACATACGAGCGCTATTTGTGTTGTTTATAGTAACTTAAAAGATTCATCTCGGTCTAAAAATGGAATTAAATCGTGAACATTTTCGTGCGATTATTTTTTACAACTTTCGACGTGAATTAACACAGCAACAGTGCATGGATGAACTTAATTCAATTTTTGGCGATGAAGCTCCATCAAGGACCAGTGTTTATCGATGGTATGGTGAATTCAATCGTGGTCGTAGTTCACTCCAAGACGAATTTCGTGAAGGTCGTCCGAAATCAGCTGTTGTTCCGAAAACCATTGATGCTGTGCGCGAACTGATATTGCAAGATCGTCATGTTACCTATCGTGAGATTGAGGCAACCTTAGGCATAAGTGGGACCAGCATACATTCAATATTGCATAAACATTTGACTGTCAAAAAAATTTGTTCGCGTTGGATCCCACACAATTTGTCAATCGCTCAAAAAAAGGCTCGTGTCGATTGGTCGAAGGAAATGCTCAAAAAATACGATCGCGGTGCTTCGAAACACGTCTATGACATCGTGACAGGTGATGAATCGTGGATTTACGCGTATGAGCCCGAAAGTAAACAGCAGTCGACTGTATGGGTGTTTCAAGATGAGCCAAATCCAACAAAAGTTGTTCGCGCACGAAGCACTTCCAAGCAAATGGTCGCCTGTTTTTCGGAAAATATGGACATGTCGCAACCGTACCACTAAAACAACGCAGAACAGTCAACTCTGAGTGGTACACAACCATTTGTTTGCCAGTTGTCTTCCAAGAAATCAGGAAAACCAACCGCCGAAGACGGATCACTCTTCACCACGACAATGCGAGCTCTCACACATCGGCTCAAACAACTGCATTTTTGAGCACCCAAAACATCGATTTGATGGGTCATCCGCCGTATAGTCCTGACTTGGCACCGAATGACTTCTTTTTATTCCCAACCGTGAAGAATAAACTGCGTGGACAACGATTTTCGACGCCCGAAGAAGCGGTTGCGGCATTCAGAATGCATGTTTTGTAGATACCTCAATCAGAGTGGCAAAAGTGCTTCGACAATTGGTTCAAACGCATGCAAAAGTGTATAGATCTTAACGGAGAATATTTTGAAAAACAATAAAGTGATTTTCGATGATTAATATTTATTTTTGTTCTCTAATCCCGAAATATAAAAGGCACCCCTCGTATTGTAAAAAAATGAGAAGTTTAAATTTTAAATAAAATTTTTTTAGTACAATAGAACATAGTAAGAATAGTAAGTATATTAATGTTGTTCGGCGCATAAATAAACAAAGATAAAGGCTCTCTTACACGCAAACATGCCACATATAATTGGTCATGTGAGAAGCATGAGAGTTCTAGATTAATCCCAAAAAATTCTAAGGACTGGGCTTGTGATTTATTAATAGTCATAGCGAATGCAAAGCGAACTGAAAACTGAATGCGTTTGAATTCGAAATGTAAATCGGTTGGAATAAGTCCAATTCTTGGAATTAGCTCTTCCTCGCCTTGAATTTGCCTTTGAGTATAGTTGCTTGAATGCGATTATTTTTAAACTGCTTGAGGATCAATCTTGTTCCATTGCACAATTTCGATAAAGGTTTCGGAGCATGATGACAACAGGTCCAACCTTCAGTCGTAAATAATGTGGTGGTAGATCTAATGAATTCAGGAACTCTGTTGAATAATTGGTTGCTTTGTCTGGATTAGTCAATTAATCAACTGTTCATTCGTAATAAACGAATGTAACTGTCCAGTAATTGCATTTTGTATTTCAAAATTGAAATAATCGGCATTCTCATTTTTCGCTGCTAAGTCCGCACGCGCACTCAACCAATCGTGGTTGACATAATTCTGGGCGATGTTTTTGAGCACATTCAAAATAAGTTCATCTTTCGTTGTTGTAAATAGGTAGAAATTCTGCGAAACAATCTTACAACTTTGCAAAACTTTCGCCATTGCGGAATTCTTTGAAATGTTGCATGTCGGTTCGTTAGTCAGTTGAGGATTCAACGGCAGCTTGAACGGAAAATGAGCGGTTCGATCTTTTTCCACCAATGTAGTTGCAATCCCAGAAGAGGCAACCGCCAGCGCAATTTCTGACCTTGAACGAACCGACTCCAACAGTAATGAAATAGGGAACGGAAAACGGGAAAACGGAACGTTTGTTCGAACTGCCCAACTCAAATCGTCTCGATCGTATTCTCTTTCACGATCCAACTCTCGATTTAGTAGATCTTGTATTGCACTATCTTGTCTATTGGGTGCTGGCATGCCCAATTGACACAACGAACTGCCGCAATTAACAGAGACATGTTTTCGATCAAGATTAAGACCTCGTTGCGCATCTCGTTCTATGCGAACTCGATGCAAAATATCGTCAGCCCTGGCGTCCTTGTATTTGTTCCACAAATCGACTGCATTTGTTAGAAAACATATCGAGATGGTGATCGCAAACAGTGTACGAATTTGATTCGCAGGCGCAGTTACAATGGCATCAATCCCAATGAGTGTCGTTTTCAACCAGTTTCAACCCTTGACAGGTGTCTCGCTATGTAGCACATAGCACATTATCCACAGTCCGAAGCGACTCAAACGAAGTTACGACAACAACAACTTTGCACAAATTTCATGCTAATTGGGTCGCAGTTTAGGTGTTTTTGTCAGTTTAGTGAAGTATTTATACTACAACGCCCTCTGGTGTTTAAAATGGATCAAAAATTGCGTCAAAATACTTACCGTGCTTAAAATCTTCTATACACAAATTTTCATGTTAATCGGATGATCAGCTTAGGATTTTTTGGCAGTTTTGTAAAAGATTTGAACTACAACGCCCTCTAGTGTTCAAGGTGGATCAAAGTAGATAACGCCAAAGCACTCTTCGCACTAAAAAGCTCTTATACACTAATTTTAATACTAATCGGATGAATAGTTTAGGAGGTTTTGGCAGTTTTGTAAAAGATTCGTACTCCAGCGGCCTCTGGTGTTCAAGGTTGATTTTAACAAAAAAGCCAAAACAGTTTCCGTATCAAAAAATTCCTATGTACAAATTTTCATGCTTATCAGATGAACATTTTAGATGTTTGTAGCAATTTAGTCAAATATTGTACTACAGCGCCTTCTGGTGTTTTTCAAACTTTCTTGAAATATAAACCTTCCTTGAGCGAAGATGAACACAACAAAAAAAAGATAACTCAAATCGAACAATCCGGTCTCGAGTTATGCGCGTTCGCACGTATGCCACTCTGTTTTAACATAAATATTAGACCGTTTAATTTTTCCAACGTTTTTCAAAAAGTTTCCGGGATGCTTTCTCGAAGTAATGAATTTTTATCCAAAAACCCTTTAAGCGTTTTGCGCGAACATTTACCGTTTGTTAATATTGAAGTGTTGTATACCAAAATTCATATTTTTAAAAGTAGCATCAGAAATCAGCGTGTTCCGGTAACTTTTCGAAAAAATTGGAAAAATTGAATGGTCTAATATGTATGGAAGATGTATACATTTTTATTTCTAACCAATTATAACTTAAGTAGCAAATATTTTCTAAGAAAATATATCATCTTTTATTTTTCAATATCGTCATGGCCTGTCATAACTTTAAAATACTGATTAATCCTGAGTAAAGTTTAAGGATTTCAACATGCATAAAGAAATGCTCCACCACCTTCAAAGTATCGAAATATGCCACTAATTTTTAAATAGTTGTGTCCTAACATGACGACATTGAAAAAAAACTTGAAATATATCCATCTCTTGTAAAATTTATTGAGATGAAGTTATAAAAAAGTATTCTCTCTCGTGGAAAGTAAAATTCTTACATTGCCAGAAATTTGGTTTTAAGTTTTAGTAAAATGTAACGTATATTAATGAGTTCTACTTAAGTCCTGTGTATTACTTTTGTTTATTTATTATTTCGCAATAATAAAAATTTTAAAACTACAATTTTAAAAAAAATAATAGATATTGCATTCAAATAAATTTTGCGAATCTCTTTTCAAAGATACAAAAAAAAAAATTACTTACTTACTTACTTAGGTGGTCGTAACAACCAGTGTCCGGGTTTCGACCGACCTCATCAGCTCTCGCCAGGCGCCTCTGCTTTGCGCGCGCCTTTTCCAATCGGATACACCAAGTGCGGTTAGGGCTTCCTCAGCCTGGTCCATCCATCGTTCATACGATGGACATGACCCAGCCAGCGTAGTCGCTGCACAGTTATACGCCGAACTACGTCAATGTCATCGTAGAGCTCATACAGCTCGTGGTTCATTCGGATGCGATAGTCATCGCTGACTCGAACAGGACCAAAGATTTTGCGAAGAACTTTTCTCTCGAACGTCCTAAGAGCGGCTGCGTCAGTTTGCGAAACTACCCATGCCTCAGCGCCATAAAGCAGCACAGGTAGAACGAGCTTCTTGTAGAGTGTTAGTTTTGTCGATCGAGAGAGGGCTCTGGAACTTAGTTGCTTACTGAGCCCGTAGTAGCACCTATTAGCAATTATTGTTCTTCGCTTTATCTCCAGGCTGATTTCGTTTTTGGTATTAATGGCGGTGCCAAGGTAAACGAACTCCTTGACTACTTCAAAGTTATAGCTGCCGGATGAAACGTGGGAGTCTAAGCGCCGAGCTCCCTTGTTTGTAGACAGCATATACTTTGTTTTGCCCTCATTTATCGCCAAACCCACTTTGGCTGATTCCTTTTCGATAGCGGCGAAAGCAGCGGTAACATCTCTCTTGGTTCTGCCGACAATATCAATATCATCAGCGTTCGCAAGGAGCTGGACGCCTTTGTAGAAAATGATGCCATTACGATGCACACCGGCCTTTCGTACGATCCCCTCCATGATGATGTTAAAGAGATCGCAAGACAGTGGAAGGCGTGAAACCTCTTTCGGTATTGAAGGTTTCGGAGAGGTAATTTCCTACCTTAACGGAGCTGCGTGTGTTGCTCAACGTCATTCTGCAAAGTCTAATCAACTTTGCAGGTATACCGAACTCAGACATTGTTGCGTATAGACAATCCCTTCTCGGGCTATCGAACGCAGCTTTAAAATCGACAAAGAGATGGTGTGTGTAAATTTGATTTTCGTGGGTTTTCTCCAGGATTTGTCGTAGCGTGAAAATCTGGTCTATGGTGGACTTACCAGGTCGAAAGCCACACTGATAAGGTCCAATCAGTGTTTTTGTAATCGGCTTTAATCTTTCACACAGTACGCTTGAGAGAACCTTATATGCGATGGAAATAAGACTGATACCTCTATAACTTGCGCAGATTGTTGGGTCTCCTTTCTTAAGCATAGGGCACAGTACGCTGAGGTTCCAATCGTCGGGCATGCTTCTTCTAGCCATATTTTGCTGATGAGCTGATGCATGCACCTTATCAATTCATCGCCGCCGGTTTTAAGCAATTCAGCTGACAGGCCGTCAGCACCCGCTGCTTTATTGTTTTTGAGTCGTTGGATAGCAACTCGAACCTCTTCATGGCTAGGTGGTGGTACTTCCACTCCGTCATTGTTGATTGGTAGCTCTGAACTGCGCTCTCCATGGGCGGCATTGGTGGAATGTCGCCAGTAAGTAAATTGGAGAAGTGCCGTCTCCACAATCTCAGCACACACTGCGTATCCGTATTCAGATCTCCATTTTCGTCTCTACAAGTGGATGCTCCGGGCTTGAAACCTTGGGTTAGACGCTTAACCTGTTAATAGAATTTTCGTGCATCCTTCTTGCCCTGGTATACCTCTAGTTCCTCACGCTCACGCTTTTCCTGCTCTCTTTTCTTGCGTCTGAAAAGGCAACTCTCTTCCTTCCTCTTTTCGTGGTAGTTTCTCGCACGGCTCGCGTTGCAGCTGACTGCAGCGTTTTTCTATAAGCGGCGTTTTTTACTGCAGTCGCAATGCGACACTCCTGATCATATCATTGGTTCCGAGGTTGCGGGCGCCGGAAACCAACGACTTCTTCAGCGGCAGCGCGCACGGAGTGGGATATATGCGCCCAAAGTCCGCCGGCGTCGTCGGGTCCAAAGGTTGGTTGGTTGAGCTTAACCGAGAGTTGAGCGGAGTAGGCTTCGGCAGTCCGTTGTAATTGCAGCTTAGCGACATCTAGCTTTCGTTGCATTCCTGTGCGTATGTTCTTCGCATTGCATAATCGCATTCGGATCTTGGCTGCAACAAGATAATGGTCGGAGTCAATGTTGACCCCCCGAAATGTACGCACATCTAGAACACTAGAGGCATGCCTTCCATCGATTACAACACGATGAATTTGGTTTCGCGTTTTTTGATCCGGGGACTGCCAAGTGGCCTTGTGGATGTCGAGGTGCTTAAATCTGGTGCTACTAACTACCATGTTTCATGCCGCGGCGAAGTCGATCAGTGTTAGACCGTTGTTCGTGGAGGTCTCGTGAAGACTGAACTGGCCGACAGTGGGGCCAAAGATGCCTTCCCTTCCGACTTTCGCATTAAAATCGCCGAGGACTATTTTCAAGTCATGGACCGGAAGGTGGTCGTATACGTCCTCAAGACTAGCGTAGAAAGCGCAAATCAGGCTGATGGAGAAAAATTTTGCCTTGATGCGGATCGTGGCCAATCTTTCGTTGACAGGTGTGAACCGGGAAATAAGGTGGCGTAGTTTCCGGCTAACAACGAATCCACATCCAAATTCGCGCCTCTCCGCATGGCAGCTGTAGTAGATATCACAGTGTGCTTGTTTAAAGCAGCCTTGCTCTTTCCACCGCATTTTCTGGATGGCGGTGATGTCAGCCTTTATTGTTTTGAGGGCTTCCGCCAGTTGGATAATGGCACCTTCCCTATAAAGGGTTCGGACATTCCAGGTGCATATCCGTAAATCCTTGTCCGTTTTTCGTTTGCGGTGGTCGTCAACGTAATTGGGGTTTTTATACGAGGCTGGTTTAGTTTTCATTGGGCAGTAGTAATGTGGCGGGACCCAAACCCTGCGCACATTCCATGTTTAAGGTCTATGGAGTGACCCGCCACTCAAATTAGCCGTCAAACTGATAAGCACAGGTGGCGAGCCTTCACATGGCAACGTGTCTGACCACCTCAACCTGACGAGGCCAACATTATCCATGGCGAAACCGTCCCAAGTCGACTCAAACCTCCACGTAGTGTTTCCTGGGCAACGGCAAACTGGCATTCGTCAGTTTGTCGGGTTTGAAGACCACCACCTTAAAAAAACCATTTCAATAAAAAGTTACAAAATAAATATGAGAAAAATTATCCCCAAATCTGATGACGACCTGCGCAAACGAAAAACTGATAATGATTTACGGATATGCACCTGGAATGTCCGAACTCTTAATTGGGAAGGTGCCTCTATCCAACTGATTGATTTCTTGGAAAGATACAAAGCTGATATAACTGCAATCCAAGAAATGCGATGGAAGGGACAGGGTTGCTCTCGGCAAGCATCCTGTGATATCTACTACAGTGGCCATGCGGAGAAACACGAGTTTGGATGCGGATTTGTAGATGGCAAGAGATTACAGAATCACGTCCTGCGATTCACTCCTGTGAACGAACGACTTGCCATAATCCGCATCAAGGCTAAATTCTTTCATATAAGCCTAATATGTGCGCATGCTCCGACAGAGGTCAAAGACGATGAGATCAAAGATATTTTATACGAGCGCCTTGAAGACTCTTACGAGCTCTGCCCCCGTCACGACATAAAAATTGTGCTTGGTGACTTCAACGCTAAGGAGGGCAAGGAAAACATATTTGGTCTAACAGTTGGAAAGTTCAGCCTCCACGACAACACATCCGATAACGGAATGAGGTTTGATTGACTTCGCCACAGCACAAAACATGGTTATAAGTAGCACTAGATTTAAGCATCTCAATATTCATAAGTCCACCTGGTTGTCCCCTGACCAAAACCCGAGCAACCAAATTGATCACGTTTTGATTGACGGAAGGCACTCTTCCAGTGTATTAGAAGAACGCACGATCCGTGGTGCTAACATAGACTCGGATCATTATCTTGTCGCAGCTAAGATCCGCACACGTCTGTGCGCTGCAATAAGCACAATCCTACACAGAGAAAGCTAGACGTCGACAAGCTGCAGTCAAAATGGTCAGCCGAAGCCTTTGCCACTCGACTCTCACTCCTGCTTCAAGGAAGCACTCCTCCGATCGACGATATATCCGCGCAGTGGGCACACATCTCCCACTCTCTGCGTACGGCTGCCGAAGAGGTTATTGGCTACCACCTTCCCCGCCGAAACCAGTGGCACGACCAAGAGTGTCGCGACGCCACTGCAGAGAAAAACGCCGCCTACAAAGCCACCCTGCAGTCGGTTGTAACGCGTGCTACTAAGGGGCGATACAGAGAGAAGAGGAGGGACGATAAACGTCTTTTCAGGCGGAAAAAACGAGAGGCAGAAAAGCGTGAGTGTGATAAGATTGAGATGTATGGTGACAGGAACAAGGCCCGAAAATTTTTCGAAAAGATAAGACGCCTGGCTGATGGCTCTTAAACCAAGGCCTCTTTCTGCAAGGATGAAAACGGGAATCTAGTGACAGATATCCAGAGTACACTGACGTTATGGAGGGAACATTTCTATAGTCTTCTGAATGGCAATGACGACAACAATCCCGCCAATAGAGATGATATCCCGGAAACCGCAATTATGGATGACAGCATTGAAGTTCCGCTACTCGACTATAATGAAGTCTTGACTGCAATAACACGGCTTAAGAACAACAAAGCCGCAGGAGCCGATGGTCTACCCGCAGAGATGTTTAAGAACGGAGGCGAAGCTCTATTTAAATGCATTCACGAGCTTCTATGCAGAATATGGTTGGAAGAATGCATTCCAAATGACTGGAACCTCAGTGTACTCTGCCACAAGAAAGGCGATCCCACTATTTGCGCTAACTACCGTGGGATAAGCCTCCTAAATATCGCCTATAAGGTTCTGTCTAGCGTATTATGTGAAAGACTGAAGCCCATCGTAAACCAACTGATTGGGCCTTATCAGTGTGGCTTCAGACCTGGAAAATCTACCACCGACCAGATATTCACGCTACGACAAATCTTGGAAAAGACCATAGAGAAGCAAATCGACACCCACCACCTTTTTGTCGACTATAAAGCCGCTTTCGACAGTCAAATAAGGAATCACCTATACTCCACCATGTCTGAATTTGGTATACCTGCAAAATTAATCCGTCTATGCAGGATGACATGAGCAACACCAGCAGTGCAGTAAAAATCGGGAAGGACCTCTTCCCCCCATTTGTTACCAAACGATCTTTCAGACAAGGTAATTCTTTATCGTGCGACTTTTTTAATCTAATCATGGAGAAGATCATTCGAGCTGCTGATCTGAAACAAAGCGGCACAATATTCTATAAGAGTGTTATGCTGCTAGCGTATGCTGATGATATTGATATCATTGGCCATAGAACACGCGAAGCCAGTGCAACATTCTCCTAATTAGAAAAAGAGTCGAGTCGCATGGGTCTTGCAGTTAACGCAGATAAGACGAAATATTTGGTGTCAACAAACAAACAGTCCCAGCGTAATGGCACCCACGTCACTGTTGACAACACCTCCTACGAGGTTGTGAAGGACTTCGTCTACCTCGGTTCCAGCATTAACTCCACCAACGATATCAGTAGAGAGATAAAACGAAGGATAACTCTTGCCAACAGGTGTTACTTTGGGCTCAGTAGGCAATTGAGAAGCAGAGCCCTCTCTCGATGAACAAAAATCACGCTCTATAAGTCACTAATCATGCCCGTCCTGTCATATGCAGCACAAACCTGGGCGTTAAGCAGCTCTGATGAAAAGATTTTGGGAGCGTTCGAGAGAAAGATCCTTCGTAAAATCTACGGACCAATCTGCGTCAACGGCGAGTACCGAATACGATGGAACGAAGAGCTATACGCCGACATCGACATAGTAAAACGGATAAAATCGAGCGGCTTCGCTGCCTAGGTCATGTTGAGCGGATGGAAGACGACGCTCCAGCGAAGAAAATATTCGATTCGGTACCCAGCGGCGAACAACGCAGAAGAGGTCGACTGCATCTCCGTTGGAGGGACCAAGTGGAGGACAACCTGAAGAAACTTGGAGCTTCCAACTGGCGCCAGCAAGCGCAAAACAGAAATGGCTAGCGCAATTTCTTACAACAGGCGGAAACCAACTTACGATTGTAGGCGCCATCTAAGTAAGTAAGCAAGTAAAATAGAAGTTAAATTTAAATTATGAGCATGTAATTTGGCAACTAAAGGTGACAGAAATATGAAAAAATAAATACTTTACAATTTTAAAAAAAGGTAAAAAAAGGAAAGGTAACACTGTGCTCGTTGTGCTATGGAAACTCCGTTTATTTTTTTAACAGCATAATAAATTTGAAACATTAATTCCATTTTAAAAATATATATTTTCTCTGCCAAATTTAAATTAAAAATATATA
The DNA here is from genome assembly GCA_914767935.1 of Coremacera marginata. Taxonomy (NCBI): domain Eukaryota; kingdom Metazoa; phylum Arthropoda; class Insecta; order Diptera; family Sciomyzidae; genus Coremacera; species Coremacera marginata. The sequence continues at coordinate 117,828,020 of OU612044.1, read as the reverse complement.
TTTTTTACTGCAGGGCAAATAATAAATTAATATATATATTCCAAAAATATTTATTTCCAATTATTAAAATTGACATTGCATTACATTTATATTTAAACAACATAAAAATGAACAAAGACAACAAATTTATCACCAAATATATCAAACAAAAAAAATCTACGTCTTCACATACGATACTATCGAAACTGTGTATTTTTTTAAGCCTCAACAACTTTACCTCATGCGCAGCTTTCACACCGTTAGATGAAAACAAAAAACAACACAAGAAAAACACGTGTTTTTTGCATTGCTATCGAAATGCTCAACAAACAAAAAAAAAGCACAAAACAATTACAAAAACTCGCTCACTTTTCACTGCTGCGCTCTACTGCGCTCTGCTTCATGTGTGGTAGATGAGCCGAGTGATTCCGCTGCTTGTATCGATTATGAGTATTTCAGTAAGTCGGATAAATATCAGAAAGACGACAACAACTATAAGTATTTATGATCAAAAAAAACCCGATCTCTCCCGATCCGACTCATGATTTAAGATACTCATATTTATTTCAGCCACCGCATTGTAGCTACGTAGAAGAGAGTATGAGTCGAGTTGCGTGCGTTAAGGGTTGAGTCGGTTTTTGTACTTATTTTTTTCTTATATACTCAGAGTCGCAAAAAAGCTATCCGTTGCAGATCACTGGTGGGATCAACATGGAGTTTATTAAAACGACCACAACAAAAATTCAGTTTTATGGAATAGTATATAGTTAATAGTATAGATATGGATGAAATGGGTTTTAAACTATTTTCTTACCACTTTCAATAAATAAAATCAAATAGTTCACTGGAGTTGCAACTTTTTCGTAATAATGTACGACTTTTCCAAACAAAAAAAAATTAATAAATAAAAATCCAAGCGTAACCACCTCAACCCAATATATATTTGCAACGCTGAAAATTGTGTGGCCCTGTAAATGTTTTTTCACTTTCATTCTAAGACACCCTATATAATGGAAACGGTTTTAATATATTTGCTTGTTAAATTGTTTTATTAAATCAAGAAGTGTACCTTCTGAAACATTCCCAAATGTTGATTTCTTAAGATTTTCTTTATGTTCATTTATATCTATTTATATGAATTTTTTATTTGAATAAATTTTGTGTTTCTTCTTTTTTATATGTTTCATTTTTTTAGTGGTTTTCTTACTTTACATTGTTGTCTTTTTTTAAACTTACTTAAAAATATATTTTGTTGTTCGATTCATTTTGCCGCCTTTATTTTTGCAATCCTCTTTACTCCCCCTTATAAAATCAATGTCAATGGTTACACTGTGTAGTGCCGTAAGAACGTGCTAAAAATTCTTCTATTCAGCATTCAAGCATTAGTCCTAGAAATCCGAAAAAAAACCTTAATTTCTATATAAAATTAAAGAATAAAGGCATTTTTGTTGTTCTTTATTTTTAAATATGTTTTATAACAACTCCTTTTGAACACAGTTCCAAAGGTTCTGCTGGGAGAACTCAAAATTAAGAATTTTATAACGTTTTTCCTAAATGAGAAAATTTATATGGGAAAATAACAAATTTTTTATAAAGTTTCAATCGCAATTAATTAAAAAGAACATTTTGGTTTGTCTTTATTTTTATATATGTTTTAAAACAACTCTTTTTGAACACAGTTCCGAAGGTTCTGCTGAGAGAACTCAAAATTAAGAATTTTATGACGTTTTTCCTAGAGCATGTTTTAGTGAAAATAAGCAAATTTATATGGGAAAATAAAAAAATGTTTTATAAAGTTTCAAACAAAGGACATTCAAAGAAAAAGGACATTTTCGTTTTTCTTTCTTTTTAAATATGTTTTATAACAACTTTTTCTGAACACATTCCCGAAGATTTTGCTGGGACAACTGAAAATAATGAAATTTATGACGTTTTTGCTAGACCCTGTTTTTGCGAAAATGAGCATTTTTATATGGAAAAATAACAAATTTTTCATAAAGTTTCAATCGCAATTAAAGCTAAAGGACATTTTTGTTTTTCTTTATTTTTGAGTATGTTTTAAAACAACTGTTTCTTAATACATTCCCAAAGTTTTTGCTAGGACAAATCAAATTTAAGGATTTTATGACCTATTTCCTGAAGCATGTTTTAACGAAAATGAGCACCATTTGCGTACCAAAAAATGTATCAAGGTAACATTCGCTCCCTGTGCAAAGTTCTTTAAAAAAGCTGTAATTTTCAACCATTTCTATTACTGTAGATGAACAATTTGTAACCTAACTTAATAATTATAGTGAAGGTGGGAGTCATGCGTATTACACAATGTGTATGTGTAAATATTATGCTCTTATAAAATCTTTTGAATGTTCCCTTCATATTGGTTATAAAATGCCTTTCAAATGTGGACGGAAACCGAAAAATGCGCCATAAAACGAAGAACATCTCAAAATATAGGAAGAGAATAAGAAAAGAATTCAAGGAGAATTCAAAGAAAAGATGTGTCTATTTGCCGATAGATGGGGACACAGCCAGAAGGTTATTCTCTGATTACCAGTCATCCAGAAGTATTTTAAAAGATGATTGTGAAATAATATAAGATTTCTGTTTGATTTTACGGACATTATCTAGCGCTAAATTGATTATAAAAGAAACTTTCAAAGCCTTGTTAGATCTTACTTTCGAGTTGTATTTAAAAGATTATGACTGCTATAAGATGCTGCCAACAGTACATAAAATTTTGGTTCACGGAACTAAAAATAATAGATAACTTTAATTTACCTATAGCAATCATTTCAGAAGCCTTAGAAGCTAGTCATAAGGAGTTTAGAAAAATAAGGTTAAATCATACTCGTAAAAACTCTAAAAAACTGTTCACGAAAAGATCTCTTCGTTGGGTTATTGCTTTCGTCAGATCCTTCTATATCTTTGCATAGAAAAATTTTGAAAAATAAAATAAAGCATGATAATGAAATCGATGAATTTATTTTATATGAAGAACACGATACGAAGGATGGCGCAAGTGATTTCTTTACTGATCTCGATTTATTTATGTGTCGAGTTACTCCACGCATTGCACTGATGATACGAGTAGTCGATTAATTTTTTTTTTGCAATTTTTTCGCTTCAATAAACTGCATTGAATATTGAATATTGTATGAGAGGTAGGAAAAGGCGTGGCACATCATCATGAAATTTTAATATAATTTTAAATTGAATGAAATCAATAATAAACAAGATAATTATCAACAATTCCGCTCTTTCGCTCACAATTTTTTGACCGAATGAAAGAAATTCTTGGTGTTGTCAAAAACTCACTAGCACCTTATTTTTATTCCACCATGGACAAATCTAGAAACAATGTTTGAGAGTTGAAAAATACGCTTCCATCTATAGACGTGACTCAATGCATCACTAGTTAACATTTTCAAGTGACACTGATAATAACCACCTTTGTTTGGCTTATTCAGACTTTAGCTTCCATAAATGGTAAAATGGCGAGGTGCTTATATGATTGCATTTTTCAATTTATTTTCACTCAAAATTCATAAAATATCCTTGCGTTATAAGTAAAGAAAAACGATTTTGCCATTTCAGGCTTCATATGGTCTTTGTATTTTTCCTTATTCCTTTTCATTTAAACTAGAGTATGCCAGTGGTCGAAATTTGACCTTTTCGCCATACCAGACAGAACTGTTGCCATTTCATTACCCAAACAAAACTGTTTTTATTTCTCGAAAATAACAGCAAACAATTATCTCCATACATACCTTTATCTACGTAATTAAAAATTTTTGTTGATAAATATTTACCAAAGTGTCCATTATTAATTGTCAGCGTTTCAACAGGCTGGCTTAATGCTGCTAAATTCTGAAGTGCAACCGATAAAAGAGCCAAATTTGTATTATCACATTTAATAAAGAGTCCATCATCTGATCCATTGAGACATGCGCAAGGATATATGATTTTGGATCTGAAACAAATATAAACATAAAATAAAGCATTTATTTAATATATAACACATACTTCGATGGACACGAATACTTCAGAGGCTTGAATGTTGGTGCTGCTCTTAGCTCTTCACTGTGGATAAAGAAAATAAGTAGCCACAATATCACTAAAATTATGTAATGAAATCCGTGTTCTTCTTTCATTTTATATCTTAATATTAAAAACAGAAGAATCCCGAGTATTTTCTTTATATTTTTGTACTGCCACGCCTACACACTTGGCCATGGACACATAAATAAATACATCGAAGACGTTCGTTTCTTAAGTCTTTTGTTTTCAATTCAGCAATATTTGGCTGGAGCCAGAGTTGCACGGGTACGTAATTTTGTACTATTTTTGGTATGTTTTTATTTTTTGAAACAAAGTATCAAAGTAAAAATACAATGCATGAAAATTAAAATATGGCATTTTTATTTGCTATTTAGTTTTTAGAAATTCTAAAAATATATAAACTGGTACGAGCCCGACCTCAGAAAATAAGATGAGTCAGCTTTTTTTCAAAAAACTTCTGCACGCCTTCTATGGTTCAATATCAACGAATTGTTGGTGCCAAAAAATGTAATCGTGAAAAGAAGTAAACAAAGAGAGCAACAACAAGTCTTTGCAGAATTAGTGTAGTAAATTTTTTGAACCTTTGCTTGTGCTAAGAAGTAGAAAACCATTGCTTTTTAAATTGGAAAGCACACAACTGCAATTCCGTTTTGGTTTTAGCAGAAGGTGTGCTTATAAGATTTTCAAAGTTAATGCATAACACACAGAAGGTTACTGGTGAGTTGGTGTAGTGACCAACGAAACAGCTGTCTAGTCTGCTGGTGGTTGTTCTGTAAAGAACATTGTTGTTGTGGCAACCTGTTGCTTCATGAATTACTTGGCATAAGGCTCTCATATGTTATTCTTAAAAATTTATATTTTTAAGAATTACAAAAAACTAAATAAAAATACTATGGCCTATACCCACAGCGACACAACAGTTCCTACAAACTACGGGGTCGTTCATAAGCTACGATACCAATTTAAGGGTGTGGAGGAATGGTAGCTTTAAAACTCACTACGATAAGCAACGAAGGGGTGGAGGTGCCAGGTATTGTAACGTTACCAAAAATAAAAAATGTGTCGAAACGATTCTAATTAATCAATTATTTTTATTTCTTTGTTACGTTACTTTATTGGAGTAAGAGGGTTTTGAAATGTACTGCTAAAAGTAACGGAGGGGAGTACCTCCTCAAAAAATCAAAAAAATTGGTAACAGAGCTTATAGACAAGCCCAACTTCAAATGAGCGTGTTCTCATTAGGTCTGTTTCCGTACTCGTTTGAAGTAACTGGCAATGTGCAAGAACGTGTTTCCGTATTTTTTTTTTAGCTCGAAAGTTGCTTGAAGTGTGCTAGAAGAAATTTCTATCAGGTGCTTAAGAATTGTTAAATATCAATAAATATTAGTACATATAAATAAATATAAAATATCAAGTTAAATTGGTGCCGTTTGCGTTTGTAGCAAATTAAAATTGTCGCTGTTTAAGTTTGATAGGCAGTCAGCTGTTTTCGTGCTTGAAACTAGCTAGAAGTCTTTTCAGTACATTTGGCACTATTCTCAAATTACATTAGGACTGTGTCCGTACACAAAAAAACGAAATTGCCATTTTAGCAGTTGAAAGGACTTTGACCGAGCTTCTTATGATGAATTGTGTTGTGTGTGTTGTGAAATGTTTGAACACAAATGATCGAGAACTGGACCTACATGTTTTATGCCGACTCTGAACGGCTTATGTTCTCAAGAAGCTTTTCAGGGCAGTTAATACTCTGAGGTTTGCCATTGTCTGCAAAGAGATGACAACCGAACAGAGAAATGAATTCAATTGGAAAAACTTTCTGTGTTAAGTGGGATTCAAACCAGGTTTCTCTGGCGTATGGCCCACGTACTCTGCGCCACGGCCGCTACAATACATACATCCGTACACATTGTGGAGTAAATGTAGAATAGAGTTCAATCTGAGAGAACAAAATAAAATTTAAAAAGTGTCAAAAGTACGAAAATTAATTTTAGCTAGTTTCAAGCACAAAAATGGTTGATTGGCTATCAAACGTTAACAGCGCAACTTAACTTATTTCAAAAGAATACAGCGCCAATTTTAACTTGACATTTTTATGTATTGATATATATTGATATTTAACAATTTGTAAACTAATTTCTTATCGCACAACATAAGCAAACAACAAATTGACGTTTGATTGTTATTCTTGATGTTAATTCTTCTTGATGCTTGTTTTTATGCAGCTGGAACAAATCGAGCCGGGAGAGCGATTTTATGTTTGTCCATCTAGCTAGAAAAAACACGGAAGCACTGTTCTAGCACATTGCAATTTACTACAATCGAGCATGATACAATAATTTGCAAGAGAGCCTTGACAACTACCTTTTTTCTCACGAGCGGCGATCGGGAGTTGTCAAATCAATACAGAGTTAAACTTTATCTGTTTTGCTGCTTCTTCGTTGTCTCTTTTTCAATGTATTTTTGACAACTCCAAATCGTCAACACAACTGTCACTCCTACCTTGTAAATCGTTATACCATGCAATCGAGTACGGAAACAGGCTTATTAGGGGTATTCACGATCCGAAACTCCTTGTAGAGCTCTTGTGCAGAAGAGCAAAAGTGCAACAAAAAAGAGCTCTACAATAACAAAATGCACGTGCTGTCAAAATTGCGCTTTTTTGCACAAGCGTACTGGCGATACCCTGTAGATCTTTTGTAGTGCACTTGAGCTCTTGAGTTAATTTTGTGAATTTTTGACAGCAAATATATAGTGATGGTATATTCTGTACATATAGCAATTCCCGTCACGCGGTGAATTTTAATAATTTCATCTATATTATTGAAAAATCAGTTTATAAAAGCTGAAATATGACAAACAAGTAATAAATTATCAAAACTCTTCGTAGATTTGTAACACAATACAAATATTTGGTACAAACACGTTGGTTACACTTAAGTTTTATTATTTTCCACATAAAAGGCGGCACCAAAAATAGCAACGAAAATAAAAATTTAACAGAAACGTAAGATATAAATTATAAATACATATTAAAATAGTAAAAATCTGAATAAACAAAACACAGCTGATTGAACACTACTTAAATTGCTAGATCTGTGTATATGGTGTGTTCGCAGTTCGTTTCGCTTGTTTACTCTTGCACAAGAGCACGACATAGAACTCCGGAACGTGAATAGTTTTGTAGGCCGAATCAAGTATCCAATGTTTAGTATTAGACAAGGTTCATTAATATAGGTTAAGTCACTTGAGAGAAAAGCACCCTTTATCCGCCTTTGCTCGAACTGTCAAAGTAGCTGTTAGCTAAACATTGTACAGTTTCAGATTTTCTTTTTTTTCTTGATTGCCTTTTATCCATTCCGACAGTTCGACCGAGCTTCTCTCAAGTGACTTAACCTATATTAATGAACCTTGGTATTGGACAAGGTTGATTTATAAGGTTGTCGCAGGGCTGATCGCACTCTCTTCTCAGTACCCATAATTGTCAAAACCAGCCAATTTTGCGAATGACTACGAAAGAAGAACGGATGATAATAGAGAGCACTTGTAGATTTTCTATGAGCTGTCAACTTCGATTTGACAATTATGGGTACTCGCTCTCTCCCTTGCGACAACCTTATAAATCAACCTTGGTATTGGATATACCGCTTTGACTAGAGTATCAGTATAATCGGATTAAAAGTATTGGATACTAAGGGTTCTTTTTTCTGTTTAAGCTTAATGCAAAGTCGTTATATCAATGCAGTAAAATGCATTCACGTGCGTGAATGCTTCTAAAATATGCAAATATTTATTGGGTTATATTTGCATGTATAGGGTACGCCGAATAATTGTTGGCCACCATAAGAATTTGTTGATTTGAGTCCACCGCATTAATAAATAAATTATTTTGAGTACTCAAACAAGTTCTCATTTACATCATTATTAATTTTTTAATTCTTATAAATGCTTAAGGTTATTATAAAATTTTGTTAAATAATACATAATAGACGAGTACAATTCATGTCATGTTAAGAGTATAATTGTTGGCCACTGGGTACAATTTTTGACAATTTCGTTAGTCCGATTTTTGGCAACATGGCATAGTTATTGGTATGGGCTTATTATATAGTTACTGGCATCAAATAAAAAACAAATAGTATTTTTCATCCGTATTTGTATATACTAAAAGTTATATAGATATTTAAAAAAAAAATAATAAAAAAATCATTTTAACTTTACTCATTTCTCCAATGAGAAGTGTGTTCCCTTATATGAATTAGTGTGAATTTAAGCGATTCTTCATTGTAAGGACCTACTACTTTCGGCATTGTTCTAAAAAAATTTTAAAAAATTTTATATAAATATTAGCCATATGCATTTACAATAATTAGCAATGACAATAATTGTACTTTTGATATGAAACAGTTATTGTAAGCCCCTGGCAACAACTGGAATTAGTGAACAATATAAGACAGTTATTGTAACCACATTTAATATTATATTTGCGTTTGAAAAATACTATTTCAATATATTTTAACTTTAAATGCATTTCAACATACAAAAATTATTTAATTCTAAAGCAACACAGGCTTATATAACTGTAGTTGATTATTTCACTTTACACTTTTCTTATCAAAATGACAACAAAAAATACCTTTTCTCTAAATTGCTCGTATAAGAATATTCAATACAATGTTTCGCACAGCACTAAAAGAGAAATAACAACAGAAAGGTCAGCAAACCACACAAAAATAAACAAATTTTTTTTTTTAAAACAAAGTATTGCCAGATGCATTCTTCAATTCCACAGCAAACATTATGCAAAGGAAGGTTGTCAACAATTATACCGAAAATTGAGGGTGTAAATAATTATATCGCTTACCCTACATCTCTTGCACAAAACTTTTGTCAAAAACATCGAGTAGCCATTTAAAGTACCGAATAGTATCCAATACTTTATTGGGTAACAAAACGTACGAAAAAGTATCCAATATCTCCACTACTAATCGTGAATACCCCATATGTGTTTTAGGATAAAAGGAGCTTTCAAACAATTTAACATATCGTCCAATACTGTTGGATGGCAAAGTAACGGGACGACTTTTTGAGCGCTCAAACAATGTAACATGTAGGACGACATGATAATTTGCCAACTCTCAGTTAGAACACTTCTGCGTATTGACTTAACAAATTTTGGCTGTCTTTATAACTGACAAATATATTTACTTTATTTTCGTATGCTTCAATTTTATCATTTTATATTTCAGTAAAGCTTTTATAAGATTTATTAAATTCTATCCAAAAGTCAGTGCTTGGAATGACTGGTACTGATGTTCACTCTGCGACAACCAAATCAGAATGAAAAAATGCACCAACCTTAACCGATTTATTCACATGTTCAACATGTCGGACGGACCAGCAGAAAAAATCAAAAATTTTTGATATCCATTCGATATGTTGGACCAACCGTCATGTTCGTTTCACACTTTCGACATGTCGTCCAACATACCATGTTAGAACGACATGTTCTAAGGGACTGAAAAAAAAACTTTTTAGTTCTGCAACCCCCCAACTTTTATGAAATTGTGAAGCAATTAATAGGCCGTCACCACTTACAGACAGACATGCTATTCAGGGTAGTATACTAGCCCTGTAGTTCAGGCTATTCAGGGTAGTATACTAGCCCTGTAGTTTGAAAAACTCAATACATTCACACTTTTTTACAAATACACTCACACTGGATTCACTTTCACGGCACTTTCACCGCTACTAGCAACGAAATTTCAGAGCCACTGGATTTTGACAGCAGCGGCTAGTGTATGTCAAAAAGGGAGATATCAGTGTTGTTTTTAAATACTTATGGTGTATTCATTTCCTTGATTTCGTACAGGAAGCAACACTGATAACTTGCTTACATTTACAAAGCAAATGAAACAAATGTGAAAAGTTGCATATAAAAGTGAAAAATATACAATTTTATATACAATAAATATTCATAAAAATATACAATGGAAAGAAAATTAACTAAAAAACAAATCATTAAATTAAATTGATTCAATAGCAGCGAGATACGATGAAATTTTTTTAATGAACTTTCACTAGCATGTGTAGCACCTCTTGCATTAAAGCATGAAAGTTCGAAATTCTTCGAATCATTCGAACAGTACACGTATTCTTCCGCACTTTCACTATCACTGGCCTGTGTAACCGGCCTGTTACAATATTTGATCTCGTTTCATGAAATTCCACATATCATGAAATTTGTATCATATATATATATCATATATGATATATATGATTACATATCATTGCTTGTAATTATTCGCCAAAAATTGCAAAAAACAGTGCAAAAATTTAAATAAAGTGGCGGATAAATGAAACTTTAAAGTTAATAAACAATTCAGTTGCTTATGAAACTTTAAAAGTTCCAGTTATAAACGAGTGTATCTGAAACAATCTGCTTGATGCCATGCTTAAAATGTAATTTCATGAGATGAAAAGCCCACCTAAAATTATTTCATGAAATTTGGATTTCATGAAATTCAATTTGACAAATCGCATGTAATCAAATATTGTAAGTGGATACGACCTGCAAGGTTGCGGCAAGTAACGAAACGAAACGACAAGTCGGTCAGAATTCTTTGGTCTTATAGCCACCGGCTTTTTCGTCGGTCGTTACCGTTTCGTCGTCGGTAAGGGTGATGTTATGCGGGCGGTCAAATGATCCCTGGTCACGTCACTTTTTGCGCTCTTTTTTCGTTTGATGAGCTCTGTGCCCAAAGAATGGTATGCTGACGGTCATATGATCCCCAAACCTTAGTATACTTTTTGCTACTTTTAGTACTTTATCCAAAAAAAATTATCATCGTTGAACATGGTTGAGTATTGCCATTAAGCAGGATTCATTACTGCTTTCATACATTTCGCACTGAAATTGTACTATTTTAATGCGATTTCATATTTTTATCGAATCATTTGGTGACCGTGGTGGACAAAATTTATTCTCTCTCTCTCGATCTCAGTTTTTCAATTTACATTGAAACAACAACAGTGCGTGCCCATGACGTGCCCATGACCGCCAGCATAACATAGGGCTAAGTGTGCATGAATACATAAGAACACAGTGTAGTTATATTGTGTAGTTTCGTTACGTGCCGTAAGTGGGCAGCAACCTTTGTCGGTCATTATGAATGCCATGCATTGTGACCAGAAGCTCTTTGTAGAAATATGCATTTTGTTAAAAAATATATGCTAAATATTCCAACTACAATTTTTATATTCCTCAAAAATATTCCACTTTCAATTTTAAAAATACATACAGGGTGTCCCGCAATTAAGTTCCACTATTTACGGAGCTGAAAGGTTATGTCGAGCTGATCAAAAAGTCGTATAGGAAGGGGGGGTCTATTTTCACATTCTTAGGAGCTACAGAGTTAATTAATATTTCACGACTTTGATTCACGTTATTGTTTCTAGCAGAAAAACTAACGTACATAAAACAAACTCTACCAACTTAACCGTTACCGATCTGTGATCGTGTGAAGACGAAATCAATCGGTTGAAACTACCAAATTTCAACTTTGAGTGCAAATTTCTCGGAATTTTGCGTAATAAATGAAATTTTTTTTAGGATCAATTTTGTAACTTATTTAATTTTCTTTTCAATGACACCAAAAACCTACACATATCTTTAAAAATAAGAAATTTGGCTGTACTAATATTATTATACTTAATAGAAAATAATGGCATTACAATTAGTTATGCAATAGATAATTGGTCCTATTCGGCGAAATCTGTTATTCTGTTACGCATTTTCTGTTATGAATCATAAAAGATGTCGGCCATAAAAGATCTGTTAAAATTGGTATTCAGCATTTCGAACTTTTATGGCACCCTGTTATCAATCTTCGAAAACAAAAATCAATTACAATTCTGTTAACCCACTAGCCACACGTGCCAGTCCGAAGACAGTAACAGTTCGAAAAACTCAATACACTCTCACTTTTCACTAATACACGCACACCTTGACATCACTGGCAGTCCACTGGCAAAAACTTTTACTGAGACAGTGAATTTCGACAACCACAGCCAGTGCGAAATCGAAGTAAGAAAACAGTGTTGTATTTTCTCCCTAAAATATTCGAACTTTAAATATGCACTTTTATTTTATGTCTTGTAGTGAAATATATGCAATTATTTTAATTGCCCTTATTTGACACATAAAATATCATATGAATAAGTTGCATTTCATTTTGAAAAATATTGATAAACACATTTCACAACATAATTAGTTCCCCATTTTTATCCCGTTTAAGTTTGGTGCTGTGTTGGCATATAAAGCATCACTGAATAAAATCAAACGGAATAAAAAAGTGGTCGAACCTTTGGCTTTGACGACATTTTTCATATGAAAATTTACTATCACGTGTGGCCGCAGCGAAATTTGTTGATTAGTTCGGAATATTTTCGAAGTAAATACATATTCTTTATTAGCATGCCAGTACTATCACGTGTGGCTGCAACGTAACTTCTGTTATGAAACAGCTGATTGCTGTCAATAAATGCTTAGTGCACATAAAAAGAACCATAAATCAGAATGCAGAGCGAAAAAAGTAAGTAATCATTTAAATAAGCAATTGTTTTTTATCGATTAACATTTTTTATAGGAAAACGCGAAAAGAAAGTCTCATTGGAGCAAAAAGAGATTTATTCTCCTACTTGGAAGGGAACCCAGTGCTGGCGAGAAGGAAACACTGCGACGCATCAGTGAAAGGGCTGTGGCAAGAGTTGGCTGGCAGCCTTAACTCAACAGGTGGTGCGCAGCATTCATGCGACAAGTGGAAGACGGTAAGGCTTTTGTTTATATTGTACATAGTTGCTGCAATTCAATTTAATACAATTTAATTGCAGGTGTTCGATAATTGGAGATACTCAGTTACATACAAACTGCGCTCGGAGAAGACTAAGCTCAAAAAGACTGATGGTGGACCTCCAACAGCCAAGAATAGCCTCGAACGGCTAGAGGGTAGAGCTATGGCCTGTTGGGGGGCAATCGTGGTTGAAGGGCACTCGCAGGTCGCAGGTCGCAGTAATGGGCTGTTCCAACTTCCCGAATGAGACGGAACGAGAGGAGTTGGTGGATATTTATATCCCCAATGTTTTAATTGAGGAGCCTTCAGGTAGTAGGATTGCCGATGTGGTGGAGATTGTTGAGGATGTGGGCTGCAGTGGTAGTGCACAAACTACTAAAAAGCATCGCAAAAGTGCACCAAAAAACTTGGGTAAGTTTTAATTAGGGACCGCAAATAACGATTATCGCTATCAATCAATCATTCGATAGTAATTATTTTTTGATCAGAAATAAGAGTTGTTCTTTGATCGTTATTTTTTCGGTCAAATATAAAAATTATTTGTGACCTTAATTTTTTCAATCAGAAATAAAATTTACTTTTAATCGTTATTTTTTCGACCAGAAATAAAAAACATTTTTTGGTCGTTATTTTTTCAATCAAAAATAAAAAGTATTTGTGATCGTTATTTATTCAATCAGAAATAAAATTTACTTTTTAATCATTATTTTTCAATCATAAAAAAAATCATTTTCTGATCATTATTTTTTCGATCAGATATGAAAGTTATTTTTTGATCGTTATTTTTTCAATCAGAAATAAAATAATTTCTGATCACTATTTTTTTAATCAAAAATAAAAATTATTTGTGATCGTTAGAGTGAAAGAATATAGAATGATTGTTTTTTATTTCTGATCTAAAAAATATCGATAAAAAATAGCTTTTATTTCTGATTGGAAAAATAACGATCAATAAATAACTTCTACTTTTGATTGAAAAAATAACGATAAAAAAAATCTACTTTTGACTGAAAAAATATCGATCAACAATTATTTTTATTTCTGATCGAAAAAATAATCATGAAAAAGTAATTGTTTTATTGATCGAAAAATATCGGTGAAAGTAAGGAGATTCTATTTTAAAAATCATGAAAAAATTATGTAAAAAAACGTGATCTCTGACTCCCTAGCGTCATATTGATGCATTTAAAATTATTTTACAATAACATTTTATACATGATATTTGAACTAAAAATTAAAAAATAATCGTCATTTTCCATCCATTGTAATAGATAATGAATTCAATTTTATGCTGGAGACCAGCGAGGCGAACAGGCAGGTACTAGCGGACGCAATTGTCAGCAGGCTGGACAAAATTGTCGTGGCCATTGACAATTTAGCTGCCTCCCAAATGGCAATAGTAGCTGCTATGGGAACAATAGCTGCAGCATTAAACAATCATTGTGTAATAACTCAATTTCCCTAATTTTTTCTTAGTGATTTTTAAATTTATTTTTATCTGTTTTTCTTTTTTTATATACAGGGTGTCGCAGTCTTAGACGATATTCAAGCGGAGGGTGATTCGTCGTGATCAGATGAAATTTTTCTGTTTTTTTAATAGTACCTACCTGATTTTTTTTTTTATTTTAATTCAATGAATTTTTTATTTTAGTTAATTTTATTTCATTTTTTTATTTTAATTCAATGAATTTTTTTATTTTATCTAATTTTGTAATAAAAACAAACCATTTAGTAAACTTTTGACTTTTATAATTTTGAGCAAAAACCCGATTATTTTTTATTTTGTTTTTTACGGTTGAACCAAAATATGCACTGGTTTTAATATGCCCGTCACAGAGTATGTATTTCGAATTTATCCAATTCTCACAATGCTTGTTTCGTTTAAAAATCTAAAAATAATTACATAAAACATATCGAAAAAATTATTGAAATATTGAAAAAAATCATTTTATATTTTCAAATATACAAATACTTAGAACTAGCATGAATGTTGGCATATTGAAATAAATTCATTCAAGCAGCAAGTGCCTAGCCCAAAACGTAAACATTGTGCAGGAAAAAATTTCAATATAAAAAACCAAAAGAACAATCATCGCTGCGCCTGCACAAATATCGGCAGCGCTTCTACGCACATTGTTCTGCGCAGAATGCTTCTGCGCACATTTAATTTCGAAAACACAACTGCAAAGTCTTCATTTGCTTGCTACATTTGGAGTCATGTTAAACTTCAGAGCGAAATAAATTCTTTGTTATATATATACTCTCTGGCGTTACGCAGTCAGCGTTGTACCAACAAAATACATACTCACAGTAGAGAAATACCATCACCAACAGCACAACAAAAAAATTGTGTGTGTTTGAATATGTGTGCATTTGCAACGTAGCCGTTGGCTCATACGAGTAGTTTATATTAAAGTGCACTTTTATTAAGTAATGTGTTTATATAACTCCAATAATTTTCAATTATTAAAGGTTATATTTTATCGAGCACAAGGTCAATGTCGCTTTCCGAAGAAAACAACTAAAGGAAAAACAACCAACAGCAACAATACCCTATATAGAGTATCAATCACTTAGCAGACTAGACAGCTGTTTCGTTGGCCGATACACCAACTCATCAGTAGCCTTTTATCGTGATTCTTGCTGTGTTCCAATAAGCTCTTAATTTTCTACTTGTTTCACGAATGCAATTAGTAAATTACCCTGAATTGCGGTACGAGAATACAAATGATATGAAAGCAGCTTAAAGTTCTTCTAATTTGTGAAGCATACTTTCAGGGAAAGTATGTTCTATTATTCGAAGATAGATCAAAGCTTTTCTAAATACTCAAAGATTTTGTTGTGCTAGTTGTTGTTGCTCTTCTATTTCACAGTCGATCTTAGCTTCAGCAGTTAGCTGATATTAAACTATGACGACATGAAGATTTGTTTCTTTTGAAAACTTAGATTTTTAATTTATTGTGTGTAAACACACACAAATAATCATATTGTCAACGGCCGGGCTCTGCCATAGAATTGTGTTTATATTAACACATAACTTAAAAACTTATGAAAGAAGGTCGTAATTAATTTACAAATAAAGTGCGCTTTTATTATAATTGATAATAATATAAAAGCTTGGTTAATTATAAATCCAACAAGTTTTATTATTGAAATTAGTTAAAAATTCGTCGAGTTATTTACATTTTAAGCATTAATCTTTTGAAAACAGCACAAAATCGTTGTTTTTCATGCTGCTTTGCCTAAACAGAGTTTTTCGCCAATATTATCAAAGTAAAACATAGTTATTTTAGTGATTTTGTAGTGAAATAGAAATACTTCAAATTGAATAAGTCGACGAATTTTCAACTGATATCAATTTAATAAAACTTGCTGAATTTAGAGCTAGGATTTAGCTAGAATTTTTGTTGCTATGACATAACGGGACATTTAATACAGAATATGTCCAAAAATTTATCTTAATCTTCATACAGATGAAGGATTGCACTTGATACAATTTTTGAAAGAAAAAGTTAATTAAGATTTAGTCTCTGGAAGAACAATGGGAACGACTAGATATGGTACAACCATTGATGCTATGTTTTCACGATTACCACGAACCTTATGACGTTACTATTAATGAATTCGTCAATTTACCTCATAATGAATTTATGTAATATATATATTTTAAAATTTAAAAAGTATACAATCCTTTTACCTTTAATATTATTATTTTTTTTTTATTTATTATTTATTTGAATGCTAAGCACATATGGCGTTATAGCAATTAATATGAGACAAAATAAATACAATTTATTTAAGTACAATTAAATTTTATAAAAGTGTAAAATTGTCAGGATTTCAGGTATATATAGTTGGAATCCGGTTAGCTTCTTAGTAGTAAATAGAATGAATTGATTAGAGCGGTGCTCCCATATGCCAGACTAGACGGACGAGGTCGAGCTCATACATGTGCTAGGCAAGCCAGACGAGGTGTTGCTCTGGATAATCAAAATATATCTATAACGTGTATATCTATATAAATATGGATTAGAGCACAGCTCACACATGCAAAGCTAGTCGTACGGCGTCAAACTGGTATAAGCCAGGCGAGAAGGACGTGGTCTCGTTTTGGATAATCATATTAAACGACACAGCTAGATTGTATAAGTTGTTACCAAACATCACAGGAAAATATTAAGTATCCTTGGAAGCATGATCCAGATTAGTGGCGATGCTGTAGATAATCTAAAATATTAAATTTAATTGAGTAAACGGATTCATTTAAAGAAATTGCATCTGAAACAAAATTAAAGTCCCCACAAGCGCTTCTAAGTAGTTCGTTTTGCAAGTAATTAGTTCTATAAAAGTTCATGTAAAGTAACTCAAAAGATCTTCTAGGACGGAGAGGAATATTAAAGTAAATTTTGCTCAGTAAATATTGACTGTCTACATATCCATGTAAAAGTTTGAAAAGCCAAGTAGCATTTAGCATAATTCTCCGATTATTTAAAGTAGGAAGATTTAAAAGTTACAGACAATTCATAAGGTGGTAGGTGATAGTTGAAATTGCAGTAAAGATGGCTTAAGCAGAACAAAAGAAACTTTTTCTGAACTGATTCTATGTCGTCAATGTAACAACTGTATCGAGGGCACCAAACAATTGAAGCATACTCTAAAATAGGTCGCACTAGAGAGGTGAATAAGGTTTTTCTTATATAGGGATCATTAAACTCTTTTGCCCATCGTGTAATAAAACCTAAAGTACTATTTGCTCGATTTATTATTTTATTAATATGAATATGAAAGCGAAGTTTAGTACCCATAGTTACTCCAAGATCATGAAAGACATCTAAAGACTCTAATGTATGGTCACAAATTTTATAAATACATGTGACAGGAGATATTCGAGTGAAAGGCAAGTGCTTGCATTTCGTCATGTTAAGATTCATACGATTCACGTTGCACCAGCTATAAAGATGGTCTATGTCAGCTTGCAAGAGAACGGCATCATTAGCATTTTTGAAAGGAAGAAATAGTTTCACGTCGTCTGCGTATATTAAAATACTCGAATGCTTTATGACAGATGGCAAATCATTTATAAACAGTAAAAAACGAAGAGGTCCGAGGTGGCTTCTTTGAGGTATACCAGAAGTGATGAGATTTCACAAGTTTAAAAAGAACACTTCGTGTTCTATTGCATAAATAAGATTCAATCCATCTTACAAGTGTTGTGGGAAATCCACCAAGAGATAGCTTTAAGACTAAGAGTTTATAATTAACAACATCAAAAGCTTTACTAAAATCTGTGTATATAACATCAGTCTGTAAGCCTTTACCAAAATTCTCAATGGTTTTGGAAGTAAATTTAAGTAGGTTTGTAACCGTAGATTTTCCAGAAACAAATCCATGTTGGAGTGGAGACAATAAAGATTTAACACTATGTGATAATTGTGAAGTAATTGCCTCGAAAAGCTTCGGCAAAGCGCTTAATTTTGCAATTCCACGACAGTTATCGATTACCACGAAAGACCTGTTACCAGACTTGTGCAATGACATAATTAAAGACGACTTCCAGGCAACTGGAAAATAGCAAGATTTTAATGAAGAAGAAAAAAGCAAAGTGATTGGAGTTACTAATTCATCACAGCAATATTTTAATATACATGACGGTATATTGTCGGGACCACTTTTATATGACGTTTTAAGAGCTTTTAAGTATGATAAAACCGTGTTAGCATCAATTATTGGAAGACAAATATCCCCAGATTGAACACTAAATAGATTATCATAGGATGAGTCGCTTTGAAAAAGTCAGCGAAAAGATTACAAATGCTATTCTCGCTATCTGATTCAACAGTTTTATAATTCATAAAATAAGGATAGGAATCAATCTTGCGTTTTGTGTTGACAAAGTTCCAGAACGACTTAGCATCAGATTTGATGTTTAATTCTACTTTTATTAAATAAATATCGTAAGATTGCTTGCATAATTGACGATACTTGTACTTAATAGAGGTATTAGAACCAAAATCTGTAAAGCTATGAGTTTTTTGAAATTTTTTATAATGCATGGATTTTAAGTTTCTTAATTTTCTCAGTTCTTCAGTAAACCATACAGGACCAGATTCTAAACGGGCTTTTTTCTGTGGTATTGATGATAGAAAACAATCATTGAGAGTTCTATTAAAAGCAGAGACAGCCGAATCAAGGTTTTCTGGCGATGTTTTTGTATTAACGATATTTATTACTGATGTCCAGTTAATATTAGATATATAGTTTTTTAACAAAACATAATTGGTTCTTTTAAAATTTAACTCAGCAGGAGGTTGAGCAATACGATTCTTTACAGATTGTTTAGGAAAATTAAGAGCAATTTCTAAAGTAGGATGGCACGGATCTTCAGGGAGCACGAGTGGATCTGTCCTTGAAGCTGATAAATATTGCTGTCGTCAAAATATAAAAGATCTAACAAACGGCTATTTTTGTGGCTGTTTAATTGAAAAAGTCATTGACTTGAAAGCTCATTTAAAAATGAATTAGCAGATGAGCATTCAGACGAAGGCATTAATATTGCAGGGTTTTCGGTGCAGCAGTTCCAAGCGACACTTGGAAGATTAAAGTCACCCGTTATTAGAATGTCATCATGAGGCTAAAGTTTTAAACACACTTTATTTATCGAAACCAAATGTTTCAAATATACCTCTATAAATCTCTCTATGTTATAAATGAAAAATAAATCTATAAATTATTAATTACCATTATTTATAACATATCGATCGCGAATTCTTGATCCCACATTGTGCCAATAGTTTCTGTTGCTTTGGTTTCCCTCATTAGCGATATCATTTTCTGCATCTGCTTGTTCTGATTGTTCATCCTCCATAAAATCTTCAACTCTAATTGTACACATATTGTGCAGACAAAAAACAGCATACACAATGTTTGCAGCTTTTTCGGGTGCGTAATGCAATACTCTTTGACGAGACAAGCATCTGAATAGGCTTTTAATAACACCAATAGCTCTTTCTACAGAGTTTCTAGTTGATAAGAAGCGGTTATTAAACGCGGATTGAAGTGTTTCTTGAGGGGGGTTATTTATTGCTGTTAGAAGCCATGGTTCCAACGGAAATCCAGAATCTCCTAGAAATTTAAATAAGAGGAAATGTTTCAAAAAGAAACAAATCTTCATAGTTTAATACCAGCTAACTGCTGAAGCTAAGATCGACTGTGAAATAGAAGAGCAACAACAACTAGCACAACAAAATCTTTGAGAATTTAGAAAAGCTTTGATCTATCTTCGAATAATAGAACTTACTTTCCCTGAAAGTATGCTTCACAAATTAGAAGAACTTTAAGCTGCTTTCATATCATTTGTATTCTCGTACCGCAATTCAGGGTAATTTACTAATTGCATTCGTGAAACAAGTAGAAAATTAAGAGCTTAGCGGATCACAGCAAGAATCACGAAAAAAGGCTACTGATGAGTTGGTGTAGCGGCCAACGAAACAGCTGTCTAGTCTGCTATGTGATTGATACTCTATATAGGGTATTGTTGTTGTTAGTTGTTTTTTCTTCAGTTGTTTTTTTCGGAAAGCAACATTGACCTTGAGCTCGATAAAATATAACCTTTAATAATTGAAAAATTATTGGAGTTATATAAACACATAACTTAAAACTTATGAAAGAAGGTCGTAATTAATTTACAAATAAATTCTATGGCAGAGCCCGGCCGTTGAAAATATGATTATTTGTGTGTGTTTACACACAATAAATTAAAAATCTAAGTTTTCAAAAAGAAACAAATCTTCATGTCGTCATAGTTTAATACCAGCTAACTGCTGAAGCTGCAATCGACTGTGAAATAGAAGAGCAACAACAACTAGCACAACAAAATGTTTGAGTATTTAGAAAAGCTTTGATCTATCTTCGAATAATAGAACTTACTTTCCCTGAAAGTATGCTTCACAAATTAGAAGAACTTTAAGCTGCTTTCATATCATTTGTATTCTCGTACCGCAATTCAGGGTAATTTACTAATTACATTCTTGAAACAAGTAGAAAATTAAGAGCTAAGTGGATCACAGCAAGAATCACGAAAGAAGGCTACTGATGATTTGGTGTAGCGGCCAACGAAACAGCTGTCTAGTCTGCTATGTGATTGATACTCTACATAGGGTATTGTTGTTGTTAGTTGTTTTTCCTTCAGTTGTTTTCTTCGGAAAGCAACATTGACCTTGAGCTCGATAAAATATAACCTTTAATAATTGAAAAATTATTGGAGTTATATAAACACAACACTTAAAACTTATGAAAGAAGGTCGTAATTAATTTACAAATAAATAAGAGGAAATATTTTAAATATGAAGTATTTATATTCGATTTAATCAACCATTATTATTTCATTAAAATAAATTATTAACTAACTTACCAAGTATATGGGCGTTTTGGTTTTCAGCAGTTGTAAAACGATTTTTCAAAAATCGTCGGACTGGTGAAACCATCCATATGGCAGAGTCGTGAACCGAACCTGGAAATCGAGCGTCAGCAAAAATAACTTTCAGATTGGCATCTGTTATTGCCAAAACGTTTAAGCTGTGATAGCCTCTTCTGTTCACGTACAAATGTCCAGGCGCCTCAATATCGTTTTCAGGTGGAGCAACAATGGGTGTGTGAGTACCGTCGATAACTCCAATAATATTTTTCATATAAAATTTGAGAAAGAAACTAAAATTTGTTTGATAACTACTTAAGTTTTACATTTGTTTACTTTTTACCTTCTTTTTTTTTCGGCTGTATCAAGAGTATAGCGTAATGCTATTTTTATTTTAAATAAAATTTCGTGTATTTTTATTTTTTATTTTGATCACAATTTTTGTTTTAACTTCTTTTTTTAAGTAACAAATTTTCTATAATAATAATTTCATTTTTAAAAATTGACATACACAAAAAAAAAAAATAATTTTTTTTAAGGTGTTTTTGTTGTGTGACTTGCGTATGTGTGTTTTGTGTATGTGGTATGCAGACACCACATTATTGCCCCCCATAGATTTTTGTTGTGTTTGCCAATTAATTGAAGTGAACTTTTTTTTTAGGATTGTGTGTGGTAGCGAGAGTGTCTGTGAAGTTTCTGAATTTAAGTATGCTGGTTTATGTCTGTCTATGTTAATTGTTATAGTGTTGTTTCCTTTTAAAGTTTTGAAGTATTTTGGTGTTTTGTCTACCACTTCGAAAGGGCCATCGTACGGATTTTGGAGCGCGTGTCTGATGTAATCATTACGAATAAATACGAATTTACAACTCTTCAACGCCTGAGGTATGTTCTGTTGATTTGCTATTATATGAAACTTGCTATCTGACTGAGTGTTCTTAACCTTTTCTTTAAGAGCTGACAAAATTTCTGCTGAGCTGCCTGTTGGGTTGCTCTGTACCACTAGCTGCCGTGGCAGTCTCATACTCTGTCCAAAAACCATTTCGGCGGGAGATGCTTTGATATCTTCCTTAACCGTTGATCTTAGACCCAACAGAACTAGGGGAATTTCTGATTACAAGTTCTTCTGGTTGTTGCTTGTCATAAGTGATGCTTTTAATTGCCTGTGGAAGCGTTCTAGAATTCCATTGGCCTGCGAATGGTATGAAGATGTCATAACATGATGGCTACCTATGTCCTTAATAAACTGTTTAAACGTGTTGGAGGAAAATTGAGGTCCGCGATCTGAAGTAATTTCGAGCGGAACACCGAAACGTGAAATGAATTCTCTGTTGAAAGCCTCTATAATTGTGATAGTCTTTATGTCTTTTAGCGGGTAAACCTCAGGCCAACGTGTGTTTCTATCGATGGCGGTTAATAGGTATCTGTAACCGTTTGATATGGGTAGTGGACCAACTAAATCGATGTGTATATGTTCAAAACGACCATGTGGAATGTGTATTTTCTGAGGTTGTGTTTTGGTGTGTCGTTGTACTTTCGCTCTCTGACAGTTCATGCATTCTTGCGACCATTTATTAATGTGTGCGTTCATACTGGGCCAGAAGTAACGTTGTGTGATGAGACGTCTGGAAGCCCTTGTTGCCCGGATGTGATATGTTGTGTAGTTCAAATATATTTTTTCGTAAAGTATGTGGAATGTGGAATGGAATGGTCGTGTATTGCCTGTGGAATGTTCACACCAGATATTAATGTTTATAAATGGAATGTCAATGAGTTTAAATTTGTATATTTTATTGTCAGTGATATTCTTTAACTCTGTATCATTTTGTTGTTCTTTGTGTAGTTGTTTCAGGTCGATATCGGGTGTTTTTAATTCTTCGATTTCGCATCTCGATAGTGCATCGGCTACTATGTTGTCTGTACCTTTGACGTGTATTATCGTGTTGGTAAATTGTGCAATGTATTCAAGGTGTCGTGTTTGTCTAGGGCTGCGTTCTGTTTTTGAGTGGAGTGCATTCGTTAATGGTTTGTGATCCGTGTAAGCTGTGAATGTATTGCCTTCTAAATGATGTCTGAAATGTTTGATTGCTAAATAGATGGCTAGTAATTCGCGGTCGAATGTACTGTATTTTGTTTCTGTTTGTATTAGTTTCTTAGAAAAAAATGCTAAAAGTTGAAGTATTCCATTGTGTTCTTGTTGTAAGACTCCGCCAACTGCGTTGTTAGATGCATCTACAGCAACTGATAATTTTGCTTTAGTATTAATGTGATTAATTAGTGTTTGCTTAGCAAAACTATATTTTATTGTTGCATTGTAAGTGTTTATTTTTAGTTTTTGATGCGCTTGTTACCATGTTATAAATGGGACCTAACATGTGTGCAAGTTTGGGAATGCACCGGTGGTAATACTTTGTCATACCTATGAATTTTTGTATCTGTTTAACTGTTACTGGTTGTGGGTAGTCTTGTATACACCGTGTTCGTTCTTCGGATGGTCGGATACCATGTTTAGAGATGTTGTAACTGAGGAAATCTATGTTGTCTACTCCAAATATGCATTTATTTGGCTTGATATTTAAACCGTATTTGTCAAGTCGTTGGAAAATTGGTGTTAAGTGTTCAAAATGTTGTTCTTCTGTGTTACTGGCCACAAGAATGTCGTCTAAATAAACGAAAATGAAGTCTAGTCCGTGTAGTACTTCATGGATAAACCTTTGAAATGTTTGCGCCGAGTTCCTCAAACCGAAAGGCATTCGGAGAAACTCAAACATTCCAAAAGGTGTAGTGATTGCTGTTTTGTGTATATCCTCAGGGGCCATGGGTCTTTGGTGATAGGCCCTGACTAAATCGAGTTTTGAGTAGATATGTGTATTGCGTAAGTTATTCGAAAAATCGTGTATATGTGGCAACGGGTAGCGGTCTGGTACTGTTATTGTGTTTAGGCTTCTGTAGTCTCCGCATGGTATCCATTCGTTAGGTTCGCGTTTAGGTACTAGGTGAAGTGGAGAAGATGTTTTTGAATTTGACGGTCTACAAATGCCAGATTTAACTAAAAAGTCGAATTCATGTTTAGCTATCTTCTTTTTTGGCAAGTCTAGACGTCGCGGTTTCGTATTTGGTAACTGTCCTTCGGTGACTATGTGATGTACTGTTTGGTGTTTGACAGGTGCAGTGTAATTAGGTTCTGTTAGTAGTGATGGAAATTTTGTTAGTAATTCTGTGTATTTGTTGTCGAAATGCTGAGATAGTGTTGGCTGATAAGTTCGTTAATGGGTCAATGAGTCGTTTACGTTTTAGATCTATTAGTAGTCCGTATTTTGTTAAAAAGTCTGCACCTAAGATTGGTCTGGAAATGTCTGCAATGATGAAGGCAAAGGGTAATTCACAATTTAAGTCTAGTGTAAGTAGTTTTTTTCCGAAAGTCGAAATAGAAGTGCCGTTGGCCGCTGTTAATGTGAGATCTGATTTTTGTTTTGAAATTTTGAATTTGGAGAAAGGAAGTACTGATACTTCTACTCCGCTGTCCACTAGAAAGTTCAATTTATTTGTTGGATCGTAAATAAATAGACGACGTGTCAGTGTGATGGGTCCTTTGTCAGTCGTCGCAACAATGGAGTTATTTAGTTTTTTGCGTTATATTGTGTTGAATTGTGTTGTGTTGTTGTTTTAAGCATATGCACACGGTTGTTCACATCTACGTGCATCTCTACCGAATTTGTAGTGGTATCGGCATAGCCAGTTGGGTCCACGTGTACGTGATGTCTGTCTTGAGCTTGATCTATGCCTCGCTGGTGACCTGCGTCGGAAATTATGTTGAGATTTGAGTGCTTCAACTTCTATCGACAACTTATTAAAGGCATTTAATATGTTCGTGGTAGATACTACTAGATTTTGTACCATACTTGCTAGTTCGTTAGTATTAGAATTTTGATTTGTGTGCAAAACGGAAACTTCGTTTTCAGTTCTTGACTTCCCATAGTTTGTCAGCCATTTTCAGAAGCTCCTCTAGCTCTGTATGGCCTGACCCGGTTAAGGCTATGTTGAGTGCTTTTTGAAGTTTCCTGAGCTATAGTTTTTGAAGAAAGTCTGGTTCTACCGCGGAACCCGCTAGTAGCAACAGTGATCTATAATACTGGGAAGGTTTCCTATCTCCCATTTCCGTGTCAGTAAGTATTTTGTCAATTCGTTTGCTTTCACTGAGAGAGTAGCGTTCAATCAGAATCTTCTTCAAGTTCTCATATTGATTGCTTGAAGAAGGTTTCTTATAAAATCTAATACAGTTATGAATACTTCTTGCGGAAGAGCTGTAATCAGGTATTCATATTTAGTCTTATCCGTCGTAATGGATTTGGACTGAAATTGAATTTCGGTGTGTATAAACCACGCTTCTGGACAATTAGTCCAAAGCTGGCATAGTTTTACCGATGTCGCGAGGATTTCCGTACGTGCGGACCTTTCGAATGGGTTGACTAGATTGGATGTCTTAATCATTAATCTCCGTGTTGAGACGGTTGAGGTGAGAGTGAGAGGGGGTGAGTGGGGTGTGGGGATGAATGTCTAATGCTCGTTTTTAAAAATTTTGTAAATTAAATGTGTTCCTATTTGTTTCCTATCAGTTATTTTGGGTGCAGTGAAGTGCCTACGGTGTGAAACAATTGGTTTCTTACGTCCCAATTGTGTAACAACCGTTTAAGAAGCTACCTCGTGATAAGCTAAGTATGCGTTATAATATAATATAATATAATATAATATATAATATAATATAATATAATATAATATAATAAAATATAATATAATATAATATAATATAATATAATATAATATAATATAATATAATTTAATATAATATAATATAATATAATATAATACAATGTAATATAATATAATATAATATAATATAATATAATATAATATAATATAATATAATATAATATAATATAATATAATATAATATAATATAATATAATATAATATAATATAATATAATATAATATAATATAATATAATATAATATAATATAATATAATATAATATAATATAATATAATATAATATAATATAATATAATATAATATAATATAATATAATATAATATAATATAATATAATATAATAAAATATAATATAATATAATATAATATAATATAATATAATATTATATAATATAATATAATTTAATATAATATAATATAATATAATATTATATAATATAATATAATATAATGTAATATAATACAATATAATATAATATAATATAATATAATATAATATAATATAATATAATCTAATATAATATAATATAATATAATATAATATAATATAATATAATATAATATAATATAATATAATATATCTATATATATAAAAATGAATGTATGTATGTGGGTATGTGGCCTCTACCCCGGTAGCAATCTTGACGCGATGTAGGGGCTTACGTTGCAGAGACACAATGGCTATGCTGGCGGGAGATGTCCCTCCCTGTTGGGTCAGATAGACTTTGTGGAGCAGCGAACAAAAGGCTACCCCCCCTAACCCAGGGTGTCACGCGATACCGTGCCCATTGGGTGGTTTGCAGTCAGGGGGTATACCGACTGTATTCGAACGGTGCCTTCCTGATACCTGGCCGCCTTAAGAAGTAACTGTGGCCTTACCATGGTATGCGGGCTCTGGCATGGTCGACCACCCTTTGCCAGCCATAATTAGAGACTGCGACGCTTTTGTCCTCGGACACGAGCCACCGGTCAACCAAAAATATGAGTACAAGAAAAAACAAAAACAACAAAATTGAAGACTTGCGGGGAATCACCGCAAGCAAAGCTGCAGACCTCATGGAGCAAAGAGCCCAAGATGAAGGTCACAGGCGGGGCACCAACCCGTGGAGATTACCTCCAGCTAGAGTGCCAACCAACTCACGCAGTAGGGATCAAGTGGAGCAAAGAATCCGCACTGACGATCACAGGCACTGCAGAACGCAGATCTCGAATAAGCCGTACGGCGGTGGTCAAGTGGAGCACAACATCCACAAAGATGACCACAGGCCAAGTACCAGCAACCGGAGGTCAAGCACGAGCCCCAGTAAGACGCGCACATCGCTAACGAGCAATCACCGAAGTAAGGCGTCTGCTCAAAGAAGAATCCCCAGCACCGAAACCGCGTCCACATCGAGGAGACGACCAGGGCATAATAGGGAAGGTAGTCCGGCTGAGGGGCGTAGAAATAGGCCCTTCGCTAATAAACGCCGCACTATACACCTTCCTATGCGTGGGGAACCAGGAGGGCTAGACGACCCACTAAGAGTCGGCCTAAGTGGAGCAGGCACTAGATGGTACCTGAGGTATCTGGAGCAGGGCATGGCACCCGAAGCAGCTCGTGAAAAAGCACTAGAGCATCGGGGCAACACCGGACAACCAGAGGCACAGAAGAGAGGCAGCAGCGAAATAACCCCTCCTCTTCGGCCAGAACTTAAAAAAGTCAGGATTGCACCTGAAAGCAAGAGCAGTTCAGAGCCTTGGGCAAAGAGACCCGCGAGTGAATTGCAGAAAGCTAGGACCAGCTATGCCAGCGTAGCCAAAGGCATAACAATTGCGGTCCTACCAAAGGAATATCCCCGGCAAATGTTAAGTTCGGAAGAGCTCTCGGAGCTAGAAGAAGCTATTCTTAGCGAAGTAGTGAAGGGCTGGGCCACCAAACTACAGTTTGAGGGAATCCACTTCCGGCCAGGCTTGCTACTGGTCGATTGTGCGAACACCTCGACAGCAGAATGGCTACAAGCAGTCGCACCAAAGCTTGAGCAGTGGAAAGGGCTCGAACTTCGGGCGTGTCCAGGGGAAGAGGTTCCCAAAGGACACACCATACGAATGTTCTTGCCAAGAAGTTCCAGCAAAGAACTCAGCCGATCGATGGGACTCATTGCCGCCCAAAATGAAGGCCTCAACACCGAGGCCTGGAAGATCCTAAGCTGTAAGGATGAGGGTAGCGGATCGATGCTCGCGCTATCAATTGATAGAGAGTCACTCGAGACTATAAAGTCTAGGGGCTCCTCTATTAGCTTCCGCTTTGGAACAATTCCGGTGTTGGGCACAAAAACCCGCCCCAACGACCAATTTAACCACAGCAGCAGCCTTAAGTGAGGCCACAGACACAGCGCCACCAGCATAGCAACCTGTGGAAGCTGTCACGGAGAACCCCGCCTCCGCCGTCTCTGTAATTGTGGCAACCCCTACAACCGTAGACCAGGCAGAGGGCATCGACCTCGCCGCTCTCTCGATTGGGACTTGCCACGAACCTCCGATAAAGGAAGTAGAAATGCTGCCTGAAGAAGAACGGGGCAGCAGCCCCGCACTATGATGCACATCACAGAAGTCAGCACGAAATTCGCCCAGGTTAACCTCCATTACACGAAAGCTGCATCAGCAGTAATCGCCCGGAGGTTCGCCACAGAACAATTGGGCTTCGTGCTGATTCAAGAACCCTGGTGCTACAGGGGCCAGATTAGGGGCCTCTTTTGTAAAGAGAGTCAGGTAACTTGGGATCAAAGAACAAACGACCCCAGAGCATGTATCCTTATGCAGAAAAATACTAATTATATTTGTCTTTCAGAATTTATGACGCGGGATCTGGCTGTCATCGAAACGAAAATCGAGACCAACGGCATGCACCGCGCCATTGTAATTGCATCCGCATACTTCCCGGGAGATAACACCAGCATCCCCACAGCGGAGACAAAACGACTAGTGGAGCGACGCCAATGCACACCACACCATCTGGGGAAGCACAGACGACAACACCAGAGGTGAGTACCTCCTAGAATATATATTAAGTAACAACCTAGAATTCTTCAATGTGGGGGTAACACCTACTTTTGTAACTAGGGCCAGAGAAGAGGTCTTAGATCTCACTATAGGAAGCCCATATGTTGGGAGTATGATTAGGGATTGGAAGGTATCACCGGAACCATCAATGTCTGACCATAGAATAATAGAGTTTAGACTTGGGGCAAAGTGCCAAGAGAAAGTACCCAGAAGGAACCCTAAGAATACAAATTGGGATACATATACCAGTTTATTGAAAGAAAACCTACAAAATGTAAAATCTAGGAGCAAAATCAGCAACATCCTTGAACTTGAATGTTATGTAGAGCAGGTCAACAATGCAGTATGTAATGCCTACGAAACTAGTTGTCCTCTAGGAAATAAGGCAAGAACAAAACATACTCCGTGGTGGAGCGCCGAACTGACCAGGCTCCGGAAAAATGTGCGATGCAGCTTCAACACTGCAAAGCGCACCGGAGAATGGCATAACTACACGGCGGCTCTAACTGAGTATAACAAAGAAATCAGGAAAGCTAAAAGACAAAGCTTTAGAACCTTCTGCGAAGATATATCCTCCACGCCAGCTGCAGCCAGGATCCATAAAGCAATGGCCAAAGGCAGAGTGGAGACAAATATGTCACTTCTTTTACCAGACGGAAGCTATACGCTTAAAGAAGAGCAACGGGTCAGCCACCTGCTAGAAACTCACTTCCCAGGTAGCACACAAATTAGTGAATGTGAGGCGGCAGGAAGGCTGACAGCCCCAAACCAAGAGGAATGGAAACTTGCCACAAGCATTTGCACGAAGGCTAGTTTGGAATGGGCCCTAAGAACCTTTCAACCATTCAAATCAGCAGGGGTAGACGGTATCTTTCCAGCACTACTGCAAAAAGGTGCAGAGACAATACTACCCCATCTAGTTAAAATAACAAAAAGCAGCCTTGCGCTGGGCTATATCCCAAGAAAATGGAGAAGGTCTATAGTCACCGCTACCTAAATCCTTCAGACCAATCAGCCTCACATCCTTTGTTCTTAAAACAATGGAAAAGGTGATAGACAACTATCTAAGAACTGAGATTCTGGAGAAAGCGCCAATGCACCCTTGTCAGCATGCATACAGGGCAGGTAGGTCCACAGAATCTGCCCTATACCAGCTGACAAGCAACATCCAGTCAGCACTCGAGAACAAGGAAACTGTACTATGTGCCTTTCTAGACATAGAGGGAGCTTTCGACAACATATCCCACGAGGCCGTGAAAAGGTCGCTGTACAAGAAAGGGGTACACAGTATGCTTAGCGCATGGATTTGCCAAATGCTTAGCACTAGAACTGCAGAAACGAAAGTGGGAACCACCACAATAAGAATCAAAATAACCAAAGGCTGCCCCCAAGGTGGAGTTTTATCCCCACTGCTGTGGAGCCTTGTTGTGGACGAACTCTTATCGAAGCTAACCGATACTGGCATAAAATGCCAAGGCTACGCAGACGATATAGCCCTAATAGCAAGAGGCAAGTTCGAGAATACACTCTGTGACCTAATACAGAGAGGGCTGAAAGTAACAAAGGAATGGTGCACCACAGTGGGGCTTAACATCAACCCAGCAAAAACAACCATAGTACCTTTCACTAACAAGAGAAGCCTGCCAAACCTCAGAACGATGAGAATGGACGGCACTGAACTCCGTCTCAAAGCAGAAGTAAAGTACCTGGGACTTACACTAGACTCTAAACTTCTCTGGAGAAGACATGCTGAGGAAATTAAAAATAAAGCAACTCGCACACTAATGGTATGTAAGAACCTGGCAGGGAAAAGCTGGGGCTGTAACCCTACAATTCTTCGCTGGATGTACACCATGATGGTGAGACCAATCCTCACCTACGGAGCAGTAGCATGGGCCAAAAGAACCAAGTTATCAGTAATGAGGAACATGCTTACAAAGATACAAAGACTTGCCTGCGTATGCATTACAGGAGCTATGAGAACCTGCCCCACAACAGCATTAGAAGTAATCCTCGACCTAACTCCTCTTCACCTCTTCATAGAGGGAGTAGCAAAGCGAACTCTGATAGGCATTGCAAAAGAGGGAACAGGATTAGGAAAAACTATCAGCAACAAAGAGAAAGAAGTTATCGCAAGGCAGATACCATACATCGATCAACCAAGAGACGATACAGTAAAAAGGTACAACTTCGAAAAACGCTTCGAAATTAAGCTTGGTACCAAGAAGGAGTGGGATAGTGAAATAATATCGCGAGTCACAAAACCACACAGTATAACATGGTACACGGACGGCTCCAAAACACTGGAAGGTATAGGTGCAGGGGTATATGGACCAAGAACCAGGCACTCGGTACCTATGGGGACAACACCCAGTATCTTCCAGGCGGAGGTCTTAGCAATACAGCTGTGCGCACAATTTAACCTGGACAGGAGTTACAAAGGTCAAGACATAATTGTGATGTCGGACAGCCAAGCAGCAATCAAAGCATTAGCTTCCTGTGAAATATCATCAAAAATGACATGGGAATGCCTAACAAAACTGAATGAGCTAGGCAAGAATAACACCGTTACTATACTCTGGGTCCCAGGACATAAAGGAATTCATGGTAACGAAGAAGCTGATGAATTAGCGCGACGAGGCGCAGCCACACACTTTATAGGACCAGAACCATTCTGCGGATTGGGCACACACACTATCAAAGAAGAACTAAGAAGGGAGGAGAGACACAAAAGATCAAACCTCTGGAAAAGCCTCCCAAAGCTAAAACAATCCAAAGTGCTCCTCAAAGATTTTATCTCTCGGAGAGCAAAATTGCACATAAGCTTAGGCAAACCGAATCTAAGAATTCTTACGGGGTTTCTTACAGGACACTGTAAACTGAAATACCACCTGAAGAAATTGGGCATCGAAACCTACAGCAACTGCCGTTTCTGCGAAGAAGCGGAGGAGACTCCAATACACCTACTTACCAACTGTGACGCAGTAGCTCGCAAGCGCAAGGCAACACTGGGGAACTACGAGCTGAGTCAAGAGGAAATCTCATCCATCGAACCGAAAAATATTCTCAAATTCATCAGAGAACTAGGTCTGGATGAGATTCTGTAATCCGTCAAAGAGCGGAGCATCAAGAAGGAGGTACAATAGATCTATATAGGTCGCAGTGCGCATCTCCAAACAAAACATTAACATTAACATTAACATGTGGGTATGTGGGTATGTGGATATGTGTGTATATCACGTATAGACTCAAAAACCACCGAACCAAACTTTATGAAATTTTTAGGGATACTGAATCAACATTCTGGAAGTGTTCCTGTGAAGTTTGGTGTTGATTGTACCTCCCATACAACCCAAATTGGCTCTATCGCCCATAAACCAAAAAAAAATGCTATATATCAGACGGGTTTAATCATATAAAACTAAGATTTGGTAATTTTGTTCAGATAGTTACTTTCGGTGACTGTACAAAAAAATGGGCGTGGTCACACTATATCTATGCCCACTTTTCAGCAATCATTTTAATTCCTGAGATGTTCAAGTTTTGATAGGGAATCTTGGTACGCAGGTGCTATGGATACAAGTGGCAGTCACTAAGTAAATATAAACGTTGTCACGCCCACTTTTACCGCCCACAAATCAGTAAAAATGCTTTATATCAGACGGCTTTTGCCGTAGAAGACTAAGATTTGGTAATTTAGTTCGTATGGTTACTGTCGGCCAATGTACAAAAAATGGGCATGGCCGCAATATATCTACGCCCACTTTATCGAAATCTTTCTTATTCCTGAGTTGTACACGTTTTGATAGTCAATCTTGGTATGCAGGTGCTATGGGTCCAAGTGGCAGTCACTATGTAAATATAAACTTTGTCACGCCCACTTTTACCGCCCACAAATCAGTAAAAATGCTTTATATCAGACGGCTTTTGCCGTAGAAGACTAAAATTTGATAATTTCGTTTATATGATTACTCTCGGCCAATGTACAAAAAATGGGCATGGTCGCACTATATCTACGCCCACTTTATCGAAATCATGCTTATTCCTGAGATGTACACGTTTTCATAGTGAATCTTGGTATGCAGGTGCTAAAAGTCCAAGAGGCAGTCACTATGTAAATATTAATGTTGTCACGCCCACTTTTACCGCCCACAAATTAGTAAAAATGCTTTATATCAGACGGCTTTTGCCGTAGAAGACTAAGGTTTGGCAATTTAGTTCGTAAGGTTACTGTCGGCCAATGTACAAAAAATGGCCATGGCCGCACTATATCTACGCCCACTTTATCGAAATCATGCTTATTCCTGAGTTGTACACGGTTTGATAGGAAATCTTAGTATGCAGGTGCTATGGATCCAAGTGACAGTCACTATGTATATACAAATGTTGTTACGTCCGCTTTAACCGCCCACAAATCAGTAAAAATGCTTTATATTAGACGGCTTTTACCGTAGAAGACTAAGAATTGGTAATTTTGTACATAAGGTCACTATCGGCAACTGTTAAAAATGGGCGTGGTTGCACCATATCTACGCCCACTTTTTCGAAATCATGCTTATTCCTGCGTTGTACGCGTTTTGATAGTAACACTTCATACGCAGGTGCTCTAAGTGGCGGTCAATATAAAATTTGCCACGCCAACTTGTACCACCCGCAAATAAAAAAAAAAACAACGCGAAATGGCCAATTTCAGCCCTTGAAAGGACTTTGACCGAGCTTCTTATGATGAATTGTGTTGTGCGTGTTGTGGAATGTTTGAACACAAATGATCGAGAACTGGACCTACAAGTTTTATGCCGATTCCGAACGGCTTATGTTCTCAAGAAGCTTTTCATGGCAGATTTTACTCTCTGAGGTTTGCCATTGTCAGCAGAGAGGTGACGGCCGAACTGAAAAATGAATTCAATTGAAAAAACTTTCTGTGTCAGGTCGAATTCGAACCAGAGTTCTATCCCATATGGACCACACACTCTACCCACTACGCCACGGCCGCCACTTTTTTTACCCACAAATCAATAGAACTTCTATAAAACAGACAATTCTTATCGTTAAATACTAAAATTTGGTAATTAAGTTCATACGCTTACTCTCGACAGCTTTGCAAAAAATGTGCATGGTAGCACTATATCTGTGCCCACTCTTCAGCAATAATTTTATTTAATTTAGTTATTTATGTATGTATTATAGTTAATTACAATTTAACAATTATAACTAAGTAAGCACTAGCTGCCAGGGCTATCGGTTAGAAATAATTTAAATTCCTGAGATGTGAACGTTTTGATAGTCAAACTTGGTATGCAGATGCTATAAGTCCAAGTGGCGGTCACTTTTTATATAAATTTTGTCACGCCCACAAATCCGTGAAAGTATATAAATCAAAATTTACAGTAAAAGTCGCACTTTATCTACGCCGACTTTTCAGAAATCATTGTAATTTCTGAGCTGTACATGTTTTGATAGTGAAACTTGATATGTAGGAGCAATAAGACCAAGTGGCGGTCACTATACATATAAATGTTGCCATGCCTAAATGTTTGATTGTATACTAGGGCTCCTCACAAAAAAAAGGGGTTTGGGTCGGTTGCTCAAAATAACGCTTTTTGTTATGATGATCCCCCAAATATTTCGACAGTAGCTGGAATAGTTTGAAATAAAAAAAAAACAAAAACGAAATGGCCATTTCAGCCCTTGAAAGGACATTGACCGATCTTCTTATGTTCTTAATAACAAACGGTCAGACTTAATAGTTATTTTGTCTTGCCATGTTACTTTTGGTCAAATAAATTATCTATTCATGATAAAATATAGTGTAAAGTGAAGAATTAAATTGAATCAAATTGCAAAAAAATGTACACATTTTTTACATTTTACAATTTATTTGACTAAAAGTAGTATGGGAAAAAATTAATTTGAATTTTAGTGAGAATAATATGAAAAAACTTAAAACAATCCATTAAAATCTGCATTATCTTTGGTCCAACGGAAAAAATTGAAGATTTTTGATGCAAAAGAACTTTTTCGTTACTCTTATTTCTGACCGTTTGTTTTTTTTTAACTACCATACCAGGCAATATTTTTAGTCGAAATTTTCTTGGGATCATCGTAACATAAGCCATGGATTATTTTGAAGAACCGGACTTAGCAACTTTTTTTTCTAAGGAGCGTGAGGCGACTTAATGTATATACGTATGTGGGTATATCACTTAAGGACTCCGAAACCGCTTAGCCAATTTTTATACCAAAGCCTTGAGAGGGTTCCTATGAAGTCTGGTGCCGACCGTAAAAGGCTCCTTAAATACACCTAAAATTTTCGATATCGACCAGTTTTGGTTTTTTTTTGTAGGTCGCACAGTCTCGAAATTCAGTATTCGACCTCAATTTACACATGCCGTTCCACTGGTAACATTTTATGGGCGTTGGTCGAGGGGCGTGGTACTTTTTCGGCACCCCAAATATTCGGTATAGTTTTCGAAATAAGTCACACTCAATAAAACTCGGTACGAACTTACTATAAAAGTATGGCTTCACTAAAGCTACACCCTCTTTCAGGGGATAAGCTAGTATAATATAATATAATATAATATAATATAATATAATTTAATATAATATAATATAATATAATATAATATAATATAATATAATATAATATAATATAATATAATATAATATAATATAATATAATATAATATAATATAATATAATATAATATAATATAATATAATATAATATAATATAATACAATATAATATAATATAATATAATATAATATAATATAATATAATATAATATAATATAATATAATATAATATAATATAATATAATATAATATAATATAATATAATATAATATAAAATAATATAATATGATATAATATAATATAATATAATATAATATAATATAATATAATATAATATAATATAATATCATATAATATAATTTAATACAATATAATATAATATAATATAATATAAAATAATATAATATAATATAATATAATATAATATAATTTTATATAATATAATATAATATAATATAATATAATATAATATAATATAATATAATATAATATAATATAATATAATATAATATAATATAATATAATATAATATAATATAATATAATATAATATAATATAATATAATATAATATAATATAATATAATATAATATAATATAATATAATATAATATAATATAATATAATATTATATTATATTATATTATATAATATAATATAATATAATATAATATAATATAATATAATATAAAATAATATAATCTGTTGTTGTTGTTGTTTGTTGTCGCTGATGTTGTTGCTTATGTCGCTGCTGCAAT
The DNA here is from genome assembly GCA_914767935.1 of Coremacera marginata. NCBI lineage: Eukaryota > Metazoa > Arthropoda > Insecta > Diptera > Sciomyzidae > Coremacera > Coremacera marginata. The sequence goes on along the minus strand of OU612044.1, from coordinate 117,791,581 downwards.
GCTGTTGTTATTGTTAAAATTGTTGTTGTAGTTGATATTATTGTACTAATTGTTGTTAACGCTGCTGCTATTACTGTGATGGTGCCTACGTATTATTTTTATTTGCTGTAATGGCTTTATTATAATTTGTCATGCGACTACAATGAGGATACGTTGTATCTAAGACTGTCCTCTGAGGATTTTGGTTATAGCGCATAGCACCAACATGTGTGGGTTTGAGATGCTGTTACTGCTGTGAAAATTGCGGTTGCTTTTGTCAATTGCATAGAATTTGGCTTCAGTTGTTGAATTTGTAGTATTTGTTCTTGTTGGTATTGTTGAGCAGTGACCGTGTCTACTGCGTGGTTCTTTTGTTGTTGGTGTAGAGCACGCTGCTTGTAGATGTGTTTGCTGATTTCGCAGTATATGCTTTTTTATGTTCGATGGTAGGATCGCCAATATAGCGTAGTGCTATTTTTATTTTAAATAAAATTTCGTGTATTTTTATTTTTTATTTTGATAACAATTTTTATTTTAACTTCTTTTTTTAAGTAACAAATTTTCTATAATAATAATTTGATTATTAAAAATTGACATAAACAAAAAAAATAGTTCTTTTTAAAGTATTTTTGTTGTGTGACTTGCGTATGTGTGTTTTGTGTATGTGGTGTGCAGACACCACAAGAGCACCACTTGGAAACTGTATTGCCTCGTTGACCAGGTGCGTATTTATTAGGTTTGTTACCATTTCTATCGCCCTTGATGTGCTTGGTTGAGACAAACCAAAAATGTTGTTGCTTCCTACTGATGCTTGGTAGGATCCATATCCGTAAAAATGCAGTGTTGCTAGTAACTATATGGAATAAGAGCTTCAGACCAAATATTTTCACTTTGTTAATACCGACCTGAATTTCAAAAGGAATATGAAGAGCAACCGCAAAACGTTCCAATTTGTCCTTTAACAAGCGCACATTCGCTTTGTCCAGCCTAAACAGCTGCACAAAACGCACGTCAGGAAGATCGAACGGTTTGCTATTTAGGCGTAACTCCAGCAAAGTGGCCCGATGGTTTCTTCTATTTAAAAGTTGGCTTTAAAATACACACACATATTTATTAATTATATTTTACATTTGCCTCCTTTTTTGAGCCATTCTTATTGAAATTCTTAAATAAACATCCATTTTTCACATTAAAATGTTCACTTTCTAAATATTTGTTATGATAAAAGACAGAAAAATGTATCTGTTATTCTGTTGTCATTCATAACAGATTTCATAGCAGATTTTGACATGCCGAATACCAATTTAAGGTTTTGTAAAAGATTTTTTGACAGTTCGAAAAATCTGCTATGATTCATAACAGAATTCATAAAAGATTGTTGTGTAGAATACGAATTTTGGTCTCGTAACAGATTTTTTGACAGCTCAAAATTTTGTATGGGAAATCATAACAGAATAACAGAATTTTTTATAACAGATTGTGCCGAATAGGCCTAAATATCATTGATTTCTAATAAGTATAATTTTTTTAGTACAGCCAACTTTTTTATTTTTTAAGATCTGTGTTTTTGGTGTCATTGAAAAGAACATTGAATAAATTACAAAATTGATCTAAAAAAAATTTCATTTATTCCGCGAAATTCTGAGAAATTTGCACTTAAAATTGAAATTTTGTAGTTTCAATCGATTGCTTTCATCTTTCCACGAGCACAGTTCAGTAGCAAATAAGTTGGTGAGGTTTGTTGATATACCGTTGAAAAGGTGATTTTATTGCCTTTATAATGAGCTAAATAAGTTTTATGTAAGTTAGTTTTTCTGCTAGAAACAATAACGTGAACCAGAGTCGTGCATTATTAATTAACCTTGTAGCTCCTAAGAATGTGAAAATAGACCCCCTCCCCCCTCCGATACGATTTTTTTCTCAATTCGACATAATCTTTCAGCTCCGTAAATAGTTGCACTCAATTGCGGGACACCCTGCATTAACAAAATTGATTATAGATATGAATGAAACACAAAAACAAGTTTAAAAACATTTATTTGTTGATTATTATCAGAGTTTATAATTTAGAACAATCAGAATTTATAAAACATAAGTTAATACTAATAAATTACATTAATAAGATGTAAACAAAAATACGCATATCAGTTCATTTTTACTTTAAAAAACTTTTCAAGAATTATATTCTCATAAAAATAGTTACATATCTTTTTTCGCACAGAGAAAACTTTTTATTTAAAACTCAAACAAATAGCTTTTTTAAATATCGTCACCTTAAATCTATAAAGCAACATTTTTAATTTTTTATAGAAAAAACCAAAACCATTTTGAAAGTGGACATATTTTCGATTTTAATGCCATTCTTTGGACAAATATCCTAAAATAGCCATTTTATAAACGAGATTAAGAAAAGAGAACGACTTTTAAATCTAATATAGGGGATATTTTTAAATGTTTTTGGCTTTTCCTATAAAAATTAAAATTTTTATTGCTTTTTGGACTTAAATTATATATAATATACAATGTACAATGTACAAAATTAAAATGAAGGCACATCTTTGAAATCAATACTTAAATTGTTGCTTGTATAATTATCAGAGAAATTCGTAGCTCTAAATTTTTTTTATTAAGCTATCAGTTATTTGGTAGGAATTGCAACACCTTTTATTTATTTTTGTAGCCATGTTCAAACACGAAAAATCGATTTTTTTTATTTTACGTTTTAAAGGTGGTTTGAAGAAGAAAAAATATAAAATGTCGATAACGAAAAAATAATCATTTAGTAATCAAAAAGTAATTTTTTATGGCAATCTTTGTGAATTCTGGAAAAAATAGGAATATAAAAAATATTCCACTTTTTATGTTGCATATTTTTGAAAAACAAAATGCTTTCCGAAGGTAAAATATGCCAAAGTGGAATATAATATTCCACTCTGGTCATACTGACGCCATTTTCTTAAAAAAAGGCCGTTTTCGCTTGTTAATGGTAGCGGCAATCGTCGTGAAGGCGTTTTGGAACAGGTAACACTAAAGAATGAAGAATAAAGAATAAAGATTGCGTATTTTGCACGTCCACCATCTTTGTTGTGAAGTTGTTTGCGAAAAATAGTGTCGTAGCTCGAGCTTGTCAAAGTGGTGGTCAAAGTGGGTAAATAATCGCGTTGTCACAATTTATTTGAAGGGGATTCTTATTGAAACTTAGTTTTTTGAAATGAAATTAATAACATAATACATATATTTATAAATAAATTTAAGTAAATATATTTTTCAGTACTATTTTTGAAAAAAGTGCATATGTATATAATAGGTGTGTTTTCTCGCATTTGTTCCCCTACGCAAAAAGCAGCAACGTTGCTGTATGTGATTGACAGCATGTTGATTGCTGCTTCTTTGTTTTCACTTTGTTATGTTCTTCTCGGTTGTTGTTTCGTTTGTTGAGTAATATTGCAAGAAATTCAATTTGTGGCCCAAACTTAAATCGTAGTTATTCTTCATCAAAAGCATCTAAAAGTTTATTACTCATTTTAATTACATAAAATATAATTCAATTTATAATTTATACGTATTGTAAGAGTACAATATTATAAATTAAACTAAATGAACTAAAACTTTAATCAGTGGTCAGCACACATAAAACACATGCTTTGCAAAGAATCACACGGACTCTTATGCTCTTTCACTCATTCAACAAACAAATTTCGGCGAAGCAGCATTGTTTCGGATGATATGCAATTGTTTTGTCTCACTTTCACTTACAGGCTCATTTTTAATTTTGCCGACCACTGACTTAAATGCATGCGCTTGTGCTGCTTGTAGCATTGCCAGGTGGTCGGGATTCGTCGGGATTGTCCAGTTATTGAGGTGCTTGTCCTCTGTCTCTATATCGGACAGTTTGTCCCGGAATATTAAGAAAAACTGATATTGAAGAAATTTACTTTACAAAAGCGATTGTAAAGGCGAATTTTAACATTTCACTCAAAACCATGACAGTGGACGTTGAATGATGACAGTGAATCAATTTTTAATTTGCATTATTCAAAGTGTGATTTTAATTATTTAATGTTTATTGGTGGTTATGAATTCGTGCGTGGCGATAGTTTCCGTGTCATAATGTTGCTGTAATATCCAAGGAGTACATGTGTTATTATTGTTGACTTAACTTTGTAAGTTATAAAAAATGATAATTTCTTGATAATTGCCCACAAATCAATAAAATGTCACAATCCCTTTCACCGACCACAAATGATAAAAAATGATTAGGCCATTCACAGAATAGGTCGCAGGCCTGTTTAATTTACGATTTGTTATTTTTACGCCAACTTACGTAAGCGTATTTTGCTTTGTTGTTGTTTTGCATGCAAACGCAAATACGCAAACACGCGCAAATAAAAATAGCCCTTGGACGTGTTTTTTGTGTCTCGTATTTTTATGCCCTATCTACAGCATATATAACAGCGTTGCAAAATCATTGAATACGGCAAACACATACTGAGGTGCTCACAGTTACAAAAATAAAAAATACTATAAATACGCTTTGTTAATATACGATTAAACTGTGAATAGCCCATATATATTTCAGATGGTTTAGGTCGTATTAGACTTTAATTGGGTAATTTAGTTCGAATGGTTACTATCAGCAACTGTTCCAAAAATTGGCGTGCTTGACAGTTGGAAATTGACAGTTGCCGACAACAACCATACGAACTAAATTACAAAATAAAAGTATACGAAAAAAATCTTTTGATATATAGCATTTTCATTGATTTGTGGGCGGTAAAAGTAGGCGTGGAAACCTATTTCTAGTACAGTTGCTGACAGTAAAAAAAAAAAAATCTTAGTCTTATACGCCCCTAATTGTCTGATATATATCATTCTCATTGATTTGTGAGAAGTAAAAAGTTTCTTTTTACTTTATCAATTAAAAAATTTATCAAACGTATGTAGAATGGGATAGCCAATAAGAACACACAAAACTCGGCAAGCAAATCAGACGCTTCGTTCTTGAGTTATGGAATTAGTAACACAAATCCCAAAAATGGTCCACCACAGGTGAAAAATCAAATTATTAAAAACTTATAATTTTAGGATATTATCTTGGAGAAACATTTAAATTATAATTATTTAAGCAATTTATACATTAATTCATTTACCATTATGATGAAATCACACGCAGTGTTTTTCCTTTTTTGTTTTAGTAAGTGTTTCGTAAATGTTTTTGTTTTATTAAAAATGGAAGGTATTGGCTAAAGATGATAATACAATGATTGAGGCAAGGATAGAATAACATTAAATTTGTTTCTTAATTACTTAATGACCCAATATATCCAAATGGAAAAATCTGAAACTTGCCACACGAAACGTCCGAACAAATAAAATAATTTACTGTAACCTCGCTATGCCATTATTAAATACTACGTTTGGCTTTTCTGAAAGCTTGTTAAATTTTTAAAAAATATTGCCTTTAGACTTTTTTTATACGGCTGATAAATTCGCAGATCTAGGCATAGTATGAACTTACTGCATCTGCCGTATAACGAAACAACCACTTTCGATCTTGCGAGACACGGTAAGCACTATATTTGTTCATACCAAATCATATTGTCGCTCGTTTCTTCATGCGTTATACGACTTCGTTTCGTTATACAGCAAGATACAGTTAGTTTCAAAATGACTTTCGTTTCGTGAGACGTCCGAACGCATGTTCAAAAGAAAAATTTGGCTATAAATTAAGATGAATAAAAATTGTTTTAATTTTTTTTATAATACCAATCGATGGCTTTTCGTTAATATACACCTATTCCAAATATGTCTCTGCATCGTATGAAAAATGTTTGAAAGAAGATAAAATTTTAATTTTATGGAACATCAATCTTCTATTGTTGTAAATTGTTTTGTTTTTATTATTAAGTTTTCATTGATGATATTGCTAATTATTAAGATTCAATTTATGTTCATGTTGGTTATGCTTTAGTTTTATGTTGCCAGCCGGAAAGACCGTGAGGTGCTTACTAAATAATTCATGTTTTCCTTTAGTTTATGGTGGTGAAAACAGGATCTTGCGAAAGTAAGTTGATACCAGTTGATACCAAAAGCTGGTCAAAATATGAAGGAGTCGTCCAATTAACTTCAAATTTGAAACATAAAAGGTTTTGGTGACGCTAAACACGAATATGAAGTCGAACCTTCAAAATGGCGACTTCAATATTTCGCACATAAATGTCATGACACTTGTAATAACCCCACGATCGTTTTTAAATTCAATAAAAGGAGTCTTTAAATTATCACCGATAAGGAAACCTAATTCCCAGGTTTAAAATTGAATATTTTCATTATAAACAGTAGCGCATTCTAACCTGGAAAATTTTTTTGGTATAATTAAGCTTGTACGTTCTGATATGCTTATTCCGAGCTTTAGCAGCCTTTTGCGGACAGATGACCAATAGGAAGTAGCGCACTCGATATTACTTCCGAACCATGACGAAGTATTTTATGGATTGTTGGCGATATAGGAGACCAGCGAATATTTCTCAAATTTATCAATGTTAATTTTATAACCACTTGATAAAGTTTTCAAATCTGAAAATCAAATTTTCATCAATCTAGATGACAGATGATGATCGGCAAAAAAACGCCTGCTGATATACCCGTCATTTGAATTCCCGAATCCAGCCTTAGGAACATCTACTAATAGCCCCTCTCGTTCTTAAATTTTCATTGAATTTCCTGTTTTCTGATATTAACCATGATACAATAATTTACAAGGTAGCCTTGACAACTACCTTTTTTCTCACGAGCGGCGATCGGGAGTTGTCAAATCAATACAAAGTTGAACTTTTCATCTATTTTGCTGCTTCTTCTTTTTTTTCTTTTTCAATGTGTTTTTGACAACTCCAAATCGCCAACAGAACTGTCACTCCTACCTTGTAAATCATTATACCATTATCTTAACTATTTCTTTTTTATTCTCCGATCTGGCTTGCCATTTTTGAGTTGGTATTTTATAAGACTGTGATATGTAAAATGCTTTAAAAAAAACGTATTCTGGCATGTAATATATCCTCATTTGCATCACGCTTCTTGCTCAAATCATTGAAGTTGTTACTTGTGACACCACAGATATAACACCTCATCGTCGAATTTGTGTGACTTGCTGCATTACAGACTTTTGCATCGATCATGGTTAACCCTCCGATGAGTGACAGTTCTGCACTTCACGGCCGTGTGAAAAGGTCCCTACGGACCTTTCTTGTAAATCATGTTTTTTTCATATAAAAATTTTTTATTTTAATTTTTTTTTGTTTTTATTGTTTATAACTAAATTCTACATACAAAAATAATTTTTTAAATTTTTTTAATTTTTTTTTTTTGCTGGAATTTTCTTAAGACTATTATAAAAAAGTTTAAAAATTATTGTTGTTGAGCGTGTACTTCTTGTCCCCCGCCCTGTGCGCAAGTGTTGCAGCGATGTAAAAGTGTGCTATGTTCTCCGCAAACAGCGTTGCCGCAGCCGAAGCAGTGTGCCCGAGTTTTCCGCTGCCGCCCGTACTCAGAACGGCAAAGGCGACATAACGGTCTACTTGACCTAGCTGCAAACGACGGTGCATTGCCTTCCATCGGTCTTGGTAATACCTGAAATGAAAAGAAAAATAAAATATAAATAAATATATAATATATAGAATATAAATATATATTCTATTCTTGAATTTGAAGATGTTTTTCTTACCCTGACATCGAATGCTTAAATCGCATTGCGTATCCTTGGATATGAGGTTATATGGTTGTTCAGGGCACGTTCTTCGATATTTGGTGTGGCCAATTGTTTCGTTAGCAGTAACAAGAATAGCTACAAAGGCGTCAAACTCTTTCACTGCCACTGGCTTCCACTCCTTTTTCTTCGTGGGATTCGCCAAATTCCATGCAGCTGTAACCTCCCTGCCTTTACGATTTGTTTCACGTAGCACTAAGTGTATTATTTCCTCTGTCATGATTGAACGCATTATTGTATAGGGGTCGTGTATATTTCCTGTTGGTCCTAGTTTCTTTCTTGTGAAGTCGACCACGTTATGATTACGAGTGCGTGATGTTGGTGGTGCTTTTTTACTCCATTGGGTGCCATCTTTACCAATATAGTAACTTTCCTTCGTTTCCTGTCCATCATTTTCTTCCTCTTCATCATCGTCGTCATGAGTATCTTCATTTAGCTCGACGTATCCTTCAGTTTCGGCATCTAACTCTTCAGCAGGTTGGTATGTGCGATCTTCATCATCCTTAACTTCATAATTATCAATTGCAGCAATATCAATTTCTTCATCCATGTCTTCGTCCATAAAATCAGCAAATCTACTATCAGCTGCACGCCTTTCATCCGCAGTCTTTTGCTGGTAACGTGTACTACGGCTTACAACAATTTCAGCAACGTCCAAATTACTTGCATCTGCCATATTTATATTTTTGTTTCTATCACACACGATTTTACTCTTCGCTGTCTAAACTTTGACTGATTTGGTTTACGAAACTACAACTTCTTTTATACTCTTTCGTACGTCTACCTAAACTCAAAGACATTAGTGATGATGATAAAAACAAAAAATTCTAAGAACAAAAATACTAAGAACAAAAAATACTAAGAACAAAATACTAAGAACAAAAAATTCTAAGAACTGGTTTATTGCTAGTAGTATAAACTTAGAATATTGTGCCTTTCCTTGAAAGCAATAAAGTTCATGTCTTCGAATTTTTCTTAGAATTTTTTGTTTTTACCATCATCCCTAATGTCTTTGAGTTTAGGTCTTTGTGTTCAGAACAAGTAAATTATGTGTTGAAACAATAAAAAAATTATAATGATGCCCAAAAGCATGCATTCGATCGACCGTAAGGTCCTCCTCGAAGCAGAGTAGTAGCCGTTGCCTCTACCGACTACAAAGTCCTCTTCAAGGCAACGGTGAACTGTTCACCGCGCCGCTGTCCTGATCGACCGCGAGGTATTCCTGAGGGCAGTGTTAGACGGTTTTTTTTGTTGATTTATATTTAGTGGTTTCCTTGCGTTGACTTGAGTTATTTCCTTCGACCTATATGCCACTTCACTGCCTGGACCGACCTAGGTCCTCCTCGGGGCAGCGACGCAGGCACTCGCTACCGCGTCACTATTCTCTTCATTTGTTTGTATTTTCTGACCGCGTCACTGCCTCGACCGACCGCTAGGTCCTCCTCGAGGCAGCGACGCAGGCACTCGCTACCGCGTCACTATTTCTTATTTCTATATTTTTTGACCGCGTCACTGCCTCGACCGACCGCTAGGTCCTCCTCGGGGCAGCGACTCAGGCACTCGCTACCGCGTCACTATTCTCTTCTTCTTTTTTTTATTTACCCCGTCACTGCCTCGACCGACCATAAGGTTTTCTTCGGGGCTGCGACGCCGGCAAACGCTGCAACGCTTTCTGCTGCGAATAATTTAATTTAATTACAAAATTTTATAGGAGCGTTAATTTCTTTAGCCTTAGCAACTGCTTACCGATTACCGGAGCGCTCACCAACCGAATTCCGAGGTAGCTACTGATTACCGAAGTGCTTACCAACCGATTACCGAGGCAATCACTTATTACCGAAGTGCTTACCAACCGATAACCGAGGCACTTACTCATTACCGAAGCGATTACCAAGTGATTATCAGTTTCTAAAGTGACTACCGACTACCGCAGTGCTACTAACCGATTACCGAAGCAACTACTCATTACCGAAGTGCTTACCAACCGATAACCAAAACACTCACTGGCTACTGAAGCGATTACCACGCGTTTACTGAGTGCTCAAATACTTACTGAGACACTAGCCAGCGCCAGAGAGCTGACCAACCGAATACCGAGGTAATAACTGCTTACCCAGGGTGTCAAGGGGGTGGACACTGTGAGGTGAAAGAGTCTGTTTGCTTCATTCGATATTCACAGTTAAACTCCAAGTCTACTCTCATGCTACCACATAAATAATTGTGTGCTAGCACGCTTGTCTGATGGCAAGTGCCTCCCCGTGGTGGCACCTGGGCGCTGTGCTACCAACTGGTAGCATGGTGGCGGATGAGAGGGGCGAAACCCAAATAACCCAGAAGCGTTAAACCCATAGTGGGCGGGTCACTGCTCTGTGACTGTACCGTAGCGGTCTGCAGTATTCACACCTGTCTGTAGGTATAAACGGATAAGGGAAGGTCACCCCGAAAAGAAACCATTTACCAGGAATGTCGTGTAATAACGCTCCGACTCTAATAACTACTAATAACTACTCCAGGTGGAAACCACAGTAGTGGAAATCCACCCGTGGGCAATCCCACGGCCGAGGCACGGATTCTGGAGGCCTCAAAAAACATTTCTGCCCCAAAAACTGCTACAGCGATGGCGCACTCGGCCTCTGCACCAGTCAAAGCTACGAGCAGCAACACTACAACCGAGAACCCATTTAAAATGAGCTGAAAGGTACAGCGATCGCCAATTAAAGGCACACCCGAAGGAACAAAGCTGCAGCATAGAGAGTCTGTCATCAAGGCAACCCCTGAAGCAGCAGCAAGCGTCAGTATAGATGACCCTGTCATCAAAAAGCTGGTTAAAGTGAAGACACTGATACAAAGTCTGGCAGAGTTCGTCAAAACCAAATCGAACGTCCACAATGAGATCCAGAAGCTTATAAGACTGGCAAATCTGGGCCGCAAAGACCTCTCAAGTGAACTGCTCGCCGATAACATGATCAAGAAAGAGGTCAACGCGAGTGCTTCACAAGTCCATAAGGACTCTCAGACGGACCCAATTTTTGCGCATGACTCCAAGGCTACTCCGAAAAGAGCAAGCGAACGCAGCAGTGACTCGCGGAAACCTCCGCCAGAAAAGACTCGACTGCAGCAGCTTGCTGTCCAAAAGACTGCTCTAAAGCCATCCTGTAGCGAGTGGCTATTTCGTCTCCTCTGCCAAAAACTCCGGCAAAGCGAATGGTTGAGCCTTGGACAAAGGTCTCTAGAAAGCCCAAAAAACGCAAAAAACCGCCTCAGAAGCTGGCTAGACCTGATGCAATCGTCGTAGCAAAAGCAGGTGAGCTTTCATATAGCGATATCATCAAGCGGATGAAACAGGAAAAATCGCTTGAAAAGTTCGGCGAAAACGTCGCGAGAGTAAGGCACACTGAAAAAGGTGAAGTACTTATCCAGCTTAAGCGCGCAACCACCCAGTCAACCCAGGAGCTGAAGAAAGAATTTGATATGGTTTTCAATGGCTAAGCCGAAACGAGGACTCTCACGGAAGAAACACAGGTCGAGATCAAAGATCTTGACGAGGTTAGAATACCGGAAGATGTCTGCAGCGCAGTCCAAAAGCAACTCGGTGACTTAAAGGTGGCAAGAGTGAAATCACTCCGTAAAGCCTATGCAGGCACGCAAACAGCGGTCATAAGAATTAAAGCACTGCAGGCGAGGAAGCTGATAGAGACTGGCAAGCTCAGAGTTGGCTGGGTCATTTGCAGAGTCCGCAAAAAAGTTATGCCAACCAGATGCTTTAAGTGTCTCGACTTTGGACACACGGCGAAAACTTGCAACAGCACAGACCGAAGTAAGTGCTGTATGAAATGCGGCAAAGAGGGCCACAAAGCAAAAGAGTGTTCTGCGGAAGCAAGCTGTTTCTTGTGATTAGAAAGAAAATGCTGGGAAAAAAATCACCGTGCCGGAAGCTGGAAATGTTCGTCCTTTTCAAGAGCTAGCAAACCGAGGAAATGATGAGGTTCTTACAGTTGAATCTCAGCCACTGTCGCGCAGCGCAAGATCTTTTAGCGCAAACCGTTCGAGATCTAAGCACTGATGTAGCTATCTTGAGTGAGCCTTATAACGCGAAAGCACCAGGAGTCTGGGCATCAGACATTTGTGGAAGAGCCGCCATATGGTCCTGCGGAAGACATCCTTCCCTAATGAGGCAGCATACACGTGCAAACGGTTTTGTTCGTGTAGAAGTTATGGGCACACATATTGTAAGATGCTACCTTGCACCAAGTCTATCCATAGAAGAGTTTGCTGTTACTGTCGACGCAATAGTTGACGACATTAGAGGAATCAGTCCAGTTGTTATTGCTGGTGACTTCAACGCGTGGGCCGTAGACTGGGGAAGCCAGAGAACGAATCAAAGAGGGCTCATTATTGTGGAGGCTTTTGCTTCGTAAGATGTTGTGCTTTTAAACACGGGAACGCAGTGTACATTCTCCAACGCGAATGGCAGCTCAGTAATTGACCTGACATTTGCCAGTTGTGACCTGAGCACGCAAGTACAGTGGCAAGTAAGCGACGTCTACACGCATAGCGATCCAAGCAATCGTGTACACGTTGGAAAGGCAAACCAACCGACGGAGCAGAGGCCCCCATAGCGAGCCATCATACAAGGTCGAAACGCTTGATGAAAGTATCCTCACAGCAATGATGGCTGACATACACCTCACTGGTTCAGCACAGAATATGGCTAGGCAAGCAACAGAGCAGCTGAAAAGAGCTTGCGACGCAGCGATGACGTTGCGAGGACCATGTAAGCACCACCACGAGCCTGTGTACTGGTGGACCGCCGAAATCGCCGAAGCACGCAGCCAATGCCACCAAGCCAGAAGAAGTTACTACCGCGCCAGAGGGGCCGACAGGTTCGAAGAACTGCGCGAGGTCTATAGAGAGCGCACGAAGCTGCTCAAACACAAGATTCGTTCGAGGAAGCACGAGTGCTTCTTGCAGTTATGTGACGAAGTGGACCGCCTATAGACTGCTAATGAAAACGATGAAGTCATTCGGACGACCACCACACACGTGCCCTCACATACTTAGCCGCATTGTAAGTGTGCTCTTCCCTCAGCAACCACCGATGCAGCCCGTCATTAATCATGGCGATGTGCATGTCATTTCCATGGTAACTGCAGAAGAGGTAACGAAAATCTCCAATGCTGTTCATAACGGCAAGGCCCCAGGGCCAGATGAAATCCCAAACCGCGCGCTAAAAATGGCCATCGCAGCCCAAACACAAGCCTTCGTACAGCTGTATAACGCTTGTCTCACATAGGGCATATTCCCCGCACAATGAAAGACGCAAAAGCTTGTGCTAATACCAAAAGGTAGCGGTTCGCTGGAGAATCCCTCAGCCTACCGACCTATATGCTTGCTCGGCACGATAGGCAAGATCTTTGAGAAATTGCTGTACAACCGCCTCGAAGAAGCAATATAATCCAGAGGACTCTCGAGCCAACAGTTTGGTTTCCGAAAGAGTCACTCTACGTCCGATTCCATAAAACTGGTTACAAGCATAGCAAGTAAGGCTATTGAAGGCACTAGCTGGAAGAAGGGAGCCAAGCAGTATTGCCTGGTGGCAACGCTGGATGTGCGAAATGCCTTTAATTCTGCACACTGGGATACGATAATGAAAGCGCTCTCAAAATTTGAAATTCCACGCTACCTCTCTAAGATATTATCGAACTACTTCGATGGTAGAATACTACGCTCTGCAACAGACGAGGGGATAATGGTGTATAACGTCTCCGGTGGTGTCCCACAGGGGTCAGTCCTAGGGCCCCTGCTGTGGAACGTTATGTATGACGACGTCCTTAGACTCGCAGCTCCCACAGGCGTTAAGATCGTCGGCTTTGTGGACGACCTAGCGGTTGTGGCCACTGCAAAACATCTTGAAGAAGTCGAGGCACTCAGTAGTGTGGCGATCGGCATTATATATAACTGGCTTATGTCAGTAGGTCTTTGTCTAGCCGAACATTAAACCGAAGCGATGCTCCTAAGCAGCCGCAAAAAGATGGAAGTTGCAAGCATCAATGTTAATGGGACGCTGATGTAATCAAAGGGGAACAGGGGGCGAACCTTCACATGGCAACGTGTCTGACCGCCTCAACCTGGCGAGGCCAGCATTATCCATGTCGAAATCGTCTCAAGTCGACTCAAACCTCCACGTGGTGTTCCCTGGGCAACGGCAAACTGGCATCCGTCAGTTTGACGGCTAATTTGAGCGGCGGGTCACTCCATAGACCTTAAACATGGAATGTGCGCAGGGTTTGGGTCCCGCCACACTACTGCCCAATGAAAACTAAACCAGCCTCGGATAAGAACCCCAATTACGTTGATGACCACCGCAAACGAAAAACGGACAATGATTTACGGATATGCACCTGGAATGTCCGAACCCTTTATAGGGAAGGTGCCATTATCCAACTGGCGGAAGCCCTCAAAACAATAAAATCAAACATCACCGCCATCTAGGAAATGCGATGGAAAGGCAAGGCTGCTCTAAACAAGCACACTGTGATATCTACTACAGCTGCCATGCGGAGAGGCGCGAATATGGAGGTGGATTCGTTGTTAGCCGGAAACTACGCCACCTTGTTTCCCGGTTCACACCTGTCAACAAAAGATTGGCCACGATCCGCATCAAGGCAAAATTTTTCTCCATCAGCCTTATTTGCGCGCACGCCCGACGGAGGAAATGGACGAAGCCGTCAAAGACGCTTTCTATGCTAGTCTTGAGGACGTATACGACCACCTTCCGGTCCATGACGTGAAAATAGTCCTCGGCGATTTTAATGCGAAAGTCGGAAGGGAAGGCATCTTTGGCCCCACTGTCGGTCAGTTCATCTTCATGAGACCTCCACGAACAACGGTCTAAGACTGATCGACTTCGCCGCGGCGCGAAACATGGTGGTTAGTAGCACCAGATTTAAGCACCTCGACATCCACAAGGCCACCTGGCTGTCCCCGGATCAAAAAACGCGAAACCAAATTGATCATGTTGTAATCGACGGAAGGCATGCCTCTACTGTTCTAGATGTGCGTACATTTCGGGGGGTCAACATTGACTCCGACCATTATCTTGTTGCAGCCAAGATCCGCATGCGATTATGCTATGCGAAGAACATACGCAAAGGAATGCAACGAAAGCTAGATGTCGCTAAGCTGCAATTACAACGGACTCCCGAAGCCTACTCCGCTCAACTCTCGGTTAAGCTCAACCAACCAACCTCTGGACCCGACGACGCCGGCGAACTTTGGGCGCATATATCCCACTCCATGCGCACTGCCGCTGAAGAAGTCATTGGTTTCCGGCGCCCGCAACCTCGGAACCAATGGTATGATCAGGAGTGTCGCATTGCGACTGCAGTAAAAAACGCTGCATATAGAAAAACGTTGCAGTCAGCTGCAACGCGAGCCGTGCGAGAAAACTACCGCGAAAAGAGGAAGGAAGAGAGGCGCCTTTTCAGACGCAAGAAAAGAGAGCAGGAAAAGCGTGAGTGTGAGGAACTAGAGGTATACCAGGGCAAGAAGGATGCACGAAAATTCTATCAACATGTTAAGCGTCTAACCCAAGGTTTCAAGCCCGGAGCATCCACTTGTAGAGACGAAAATGGAGATCTGAATACGGATACGCAGTGTGTGCTGAGATTGTGGAGACGGCACTTCTCCAATTTACTTACTGGCGACATTCCACCAATGCCGCCCATGGAGAGCGCAGTTCAGAGCTACCAATCAACAATGACGGAGTGGAAGTACCACCACCTAGCTATGAAGAGGTTCGAGTTGCTATCCAACGACTCAAAAACAACAAAGCAGCGGGTGCTGACGGCCTGTCAGCTGAATTGTTTAAAACCGGTGGCGATGAATTGATAAGGCGCATGCATCAGCTTATCAGCAAAATATGGCTAGAAGAAGCATGCCCGACGATTGGAACCTCAGCGTACTGTGCCCTATACTTAAGAAAGGAGACCCAACAATCTGCGCAAGTTAACTACTTATCAGTCTTATTTCCATCGCATATAAGGTTCTCTCAAGCGTACTGTGTGAAAGATTAAAGCCGATTACAAAAACACTGATTGGACCTTATCAGTGTGGTTTTTGACCTGGTAAGTCCACCATAGACCAGATTTTCATGCTACGACAAATCCTGGAGAAAACCCACGAAAATAAAATTGACACACACCATCTCTTTGTCGATTTTAAAGATGCGTTCGATAGCCCGCGAAGGGATTGCCTATACGCAACAATGTCTGAGTTCGGTATTCCTGCAAAGTTGATTAGACTTTGCAGAATGACGTTGAGCAACACACGCAGCTCCGTCAAGGTAGGAAATGACCTCTCCGAAACCTTCAATACCGAAAGAGGTTTCAGGCAAGGCGATCCACTGTCTTGCGATCTATTTAACATCATCATGGAGGGGATCGTACGAAAGGCCGGTGTGCATCGTAATGGCACCATTTTCTATAAAGGTGTCCAGCTCCTTGCGTACGCTGATGATATTGATATTGTCGGCAGAAGCAAGAGAGATGTTACCGCTGCTTTCGCCGCTATCGAAAAGGAATTAGCCAAAGTGGGTTTGACGATAAATGAGGGCAAAACAAAATATATGCTGTCTACAAACAAGGGAGCTCGGCGTTTAGACTCCCAGGTTTTATCCGGCAGCTATAACTTTGAAGTAGTTAAGGAGTTCGTTTACCTTGGCACCGCCATTAATACCAAAAACGAAATGAGCATGGAGATAAAGCGAAGAACAATAATTGCTAATAGGGCTCAGTAAGCAACTAAGTTCCAGAGCCCTCTCTCGATCGACAAAACTAACACTCTACAAGACACTCGTTCTAACTGTGCTGCTTTATGGCGCTGAGGCATGGGTAGTTTCACAAACTGACGCAGCCGCTCTGGGGGTGTTCGAGAGAGAAAAGTTCTTCGCAAAATTGTCGGTCCTGTTCGAGTCGGCGATGACTATCGCATCCGAATGAACCACGAGCTGTATGAGCTCTACGATGACATTGACGTAGTTCGGCGTATAACTGTGCAGCGACTACGCTGGCTGGGTCATGTCCATCGTATGAACGACGAAGCGCCAGCGAAAAAGGTGCTCGAGGCGAGGGTCGCTGGTCAACGACGACGAGGGAGACCATGCCTCCGATGGATGGACCAGGCTGAACCGCACTTGGTGTATCCGATTGGAGAAGGCGCGCGCAAAGCAGAGGCGCCTGGCGAAAGCTGATGAGGTCGATTGAAACCCGGACACGGGTTGTTACGAACACCTAAGTAAGTAAGTAAGGTGCAATCAAAGGAATGCATTAAATACCTTGGCGTGATGATTGACTCCCGATTCACATTTAAACAGCATCTCTAGTATGCCCATAAAAAAGCATCCAACGCATGCATGTCTTAATCGAGAATGATGCCGAATACGAGAGGCCCCAAACAGGCGCGCAGGATACTACTCCTTAATTTAGTACGATCCATCGTGATGTATGGGTCAACGGTGTGGGCCACAGCAATGAAAACGAAGTCATACCGACGTGGTGTTGAATCAGTGCACATACTGGGCGCACTCAGGATATGCTGTGCCTTCAGAACAGTTTCCGAGGATGCAGCATTAGTCCTTCCAAGCTCGATACCTATCGACCTTCTAGTAGAGAAAACGCTGTTCGAAGCCAATAGCGAAAACCCAACAGTTCGCAAAAGACTCGCAATGGAGAGAAGCTTGCTAAAGTGGCAGGATCGCTGGGATAGCTCAGTTAAGGGTCGGTGGACTCATCAGCTCATCCCTAACATTACCGCTTGGTTTGGTAGAACTCAAGGCTCCATGAACTTCTACATTACGCAGATTTTAAGCGGGCACGGTTGCTTCAGGGCATATCTGCACAAATAAAGCACGTAGCAGATCCCTATTGTACCCATTGCGAGGGAAGTATACCAGAAGACGCGGCCCATGTCCTCTTCGAGTGCCCCAAGTTCCAAAATGCCAGACTTGAAGCTTCGGTCAGTCTCGGCGAAACGGTAACTGATCAAAACCTTATGCTGAGATATGAAGCTAACTGGTCAGTGGTTAGCACCCTAGCACGACTGATTATCGACGAACTGCGATGAGTTGAATGTTTGCCAAATAGATAAGGTAGAGTTTATATACAAGCCCATGACCAAATCTTATAGAATACGGACACAAGTCCATCAGTTTCCAGCTTAGTGCTGTTCCCATGCTCCGTGAAGTCATGCTTTGCGGCGGTCCCACGGGGCTTATACAAGGACGACGATTCAATGCGGAGGTTAGGCTTAGTGCGTAGGAATCGCACACTCCCACCTGAACGGTGGCGCCTTTTGAAGGTTCCCCCTTCGCGCATAAAATAATAAAAAAAAAAAAACCTGCTTACCCAAGTGCTACCAACCGATTACCGAGGCACTTACTGGCTACTGAAGCGATTACCAACCGAATACCAAAAGACTGAGACCGTAACCCACCAATACTTACGCCAACTCCTATCTGAGGCTGCTTATTTAAGATACTAAGTTGGTAAATTGTTCAATAAAAGGAGTATTTGAATTATTGAAAACCCTGCGTGTTTTTATTTCAAAATAGTTTGTGAAAGTTAGTGGATCTTTCACAGGATCCTGGGGCGGCTGAGTTTTACCTCAGCCTTCGAGAAACCATGTCACACAAAGGCCGGTGTGCATCGTAATGGCACCATTTTCTATAAAGGTGTCCAGCTCCTTGCGTACGCTGATGATATTGATATTATCGGCAGAAGCAAGTGAGATGTTACCGCTGCTTTCGCCGCTATCGAAAAGGAATCAGCCAAAGTGGGTTTATCGATAAATACGACGCAGCCGCTCTGGGGGTGTTCGAGAAAAAAGTTCTTCTCAAAATCTTCGGTCCTGTTCGCGTCGGCGATGACTATCGCATCCGAATGAACCACGAGCTGTATGAGCTCTACGAAGACATTGACGTATTTCGGCGTATAACTGTACAGCGACTACGCTGGCTGGGTCATATTCATTATATGGACGACGAAGCTCCAGCGAAAAAGTTGCTCGAGGCGAGGGTCGCTGGTCAACGACGACGAGGAAGACCATGCCTCCGATGGATGGACCAGGCTGAGCAAGCCCTAACCGCACTTGGTGTATCCGATTGGAGAAGGTGCGCGCAAAGCAGAGGCACCTGGCGAAAGCTGATGAGGTCGGCCGAAACCCTGACACGGGTTGTTACGGCCACCTAAGTAAGTAAGTATTTTCTTGATTTTTTCATATATATACATTTTATTTTTGTGTTGATGCGCAAAGATCCTAGAAGGATACGTATAATAAATGTCGCCATGTTCCATACTGTAGTTTATAATTTAAACTAACCCTTTCATGCCCGAATTAAATTAGGAAAATTTTTAAAATATTTTTAAGGCAATGCAACTGCTTGTATTGTAGTTTTTAATTTAAAAAAGTATAATTAAATTTAATTTGCATCAAATTTTTTAGGCAAGTAAAAAATGTCTGGTTGCAACGAAAAAGCTACCAATTATCATTCAAAAAGATTATAACGACATATCTGTCAGTAAGGCCGCAAAATATAATAAACAATGGGTCAGAAACAAAAATTGTTAATAAAAATAAAATTATTATTTATTACAAGTGAAAATGTAAGTGTTGCCTATGGGCAACATTGGGCATAAAAGGGTTAAAGTAATTAAAATCAAACAAGCATTTAAAGAACTATTTCTATTAAATCTTTTCTATTAATTTTATTAAAATTTATTTGTAACATATGAAATTATGCGCTTTTGAATGCAGTATTGAAGTAGTTGCATTTAAATGGTGACCTCCAGGTAATCTGCGATTTTCGGCTCCCAATTTTTTGGTATTGTCATCAGCAATACCTACAGAAGTATGCGGTATGAAAATGAATACAGACAAATACTGACTCATGTAACAAAAAGTTTAAAGTTTAAGTTTAAAAAAAAAATCGTTTTAAATAAAGCCCTTTTGCAATAATTTTTAAAGATAATTTAATATTTTATTTATTATTCAATAATATTTTTTATTATATAATATATTATTTATATTTATTATATGTTCATTATATTATATATAATCAATTAAAAAAATTGAAAAACACTTTTAATACACAATTACAATGTTTTATAGAAGCTTTGTTAAATTGCAATCAGCATGACGCTTCAATGCGAAAAAACGGTACTTTCAAAGAATTGCCAGCGGTAAAGGAAAAAAAACTTAAAATCTAATGATGCCACCTGATTCCACATTTTGTTAGCTTTGACAGTCCATAGTTACATTTGGAATATTTTGATTAAAAAAAACGACTTTTGGCCAGCTTTTAAAATCAAATACCCCATAGTGCGTCGGCAGTACATTTCCTGTACTTTATTTTAATAAAGGAAGCTTACTAGAAGCGGCCATGCCTTTGTAATGGGGATTCGGAAGGGACGTTTGCATGCCTCGCGGACTATAAGTAGGTAGGCTACAAGGCATTATAGGATGATGGTTTTTCCCACTGGGCTTATAAAATACAAACACTAGTACACAAATGAAATTTTTGTGTCCCGGCCACTTATCAAAAATCACGGAACTTTCTTGACTTGCCCCGACAATAGCATTTCAGGATCTGACAATCTTTGCTGCTTCTGTTTGCTTTTTTTCATTTTTAGCGCACGGAGTGCGTAAGCTTATATCTATTAATCCTGTGGGCAAGCTGCTTCGTTCAGCTTTGTTTAATTACGTTTGTTCATTTTGGACAACAACATTGAATTGCATCAAAGCGAACATTTTCGTATCTACTCGTTACGGAGCAACTCGTATATTTTAGTTGGGCCTTACAGGCATGCTACACAGGCTAGTATACTGACCCTGTAGTTCGAAAAACTCAATACATTCACACTTTTTTAGAAATACACTCACACTGGATTCACTTTCACGGCACTTTCATCGCTACTAGCAACGAAATTTCAGAGCCAGTGGATTTTGACAGCAGCGGCTAGTGTGTGTCAAAAAGAGGCATATCAGTGGTGCGTTCATGTAACTCAGTTGAGAAATTCTCTACTGGTAGTGACATCATGCTCAATCACTCTGCTAAACTCTATCGATAGAAAACAAGTGTTTATGTATGTCATAAAACTCACCAATTGAGATATTCGTGGTGGGTTGACAATTTGGCATTTGTGATTGAGAATATTATTATTGTTTGAGAAAAATTTGTGCCAATCAAGTATATGAAAAAAGAAATGTTTAATCTCAATTACATCTATATCAATATATAAGGTAAAAACTGCATAATTTTAATTTGAAAATTGTTTGTAATGATTGTTTATTTTGCGTGAATTTCAGCATTGAAAACTTGGCAAATTTTCATTTTTTGTATTGAAATGCTTGATCGCGCTATACTGTCGCTTAGTTGATGCTGTCCAGCAAGGTTCGGAATGATGCGCACCCAAAAGCCCCAGTACGGTGCTCTATGCTGTGTGCTGCGCGCTCAACAGCAAGCACATGCAAAAAGTTCAAACAGAAATCCCCGAGCACCGATTTGCTAGCACTGAGCACCAGCATACTGCAGTCGGAGCTGGGGGAAAATAAAAGGTGTGTTCCCGTACTTTTTTGCAGAAATTCGCAAGTTATAAAATTTGCAGAGAGTTAGCTAAAAAAGAAAATAAGTTATTTTTATTATAAAACACTGCTTTCCACTTTGCATCCTTTTAAATGTGAATGGCGAACACTTTTTACATTTAATTATTTCTTTTATTTAATTTTATCATCAGCTGGCATTGGCTGATGTTATATTTTAGCATTATCTGGCAAAATATGGCAGCTAATTGTTGCGAATTTTACTTCGCCAAATTTGTGTAGCAGAAAATAGCAACATTTGAAAAGGACTGGATTTCTCATTTTTGCTCTCTTTTGCGAATTTTTTGGGTACGGGAACAGGAAAAAGCAGGAAATGACAGAATATCGTACGAGTTTTCAAGTACGGGAACAGACCTAAAAAAGCACGTTCACCGGGAACAGACGTAAGTAAATAGCCGATTCAGGGAGAATTTTACTGTTTTTTTTTTAAATTTAAAGTGACAACCATTCAAGCACTCTGAACTTTCTCTCTTCTTTGAGATATCACGCTTTTTCTATTTTTTTGAGGATTTTTCGATAATATGTTCGAAAAATCTTAGAAAAAAATGGAAAAAGTGCTATATCTCGAAGAGGAAGCAAAATAGCTAATAATTAACCATTTTTTGCGGATTTCTAAGGGGGAAAGCATTTTCGAGACGCAGAAATAGAGGGGTCTATCTGACGCCTATTTGCCACACTCTAAAGGCTCCCCACACAAAAAATTAAGAAATTACTTCATATCTCAATATCCCCTTCGAGAAATGTAGCATTTTATATTTTTTCGAAGATTTTCCGAACTTTTTATCGATAAACATCGCAAAAATAGAAAAAGTGCCATACCTAGAAGAAGAGAGAAAGTGCATCATGCTTTGAATGTTTATCACTTTAAATTAAAAAAAAACAAAATGTACCCTGTAGCGAGTACTTCCTAATGTCAGATACGAAACCGGCGGAACCCTTATTAGTACTGTCTGTCCATTTAAAGCAAATTTTTAAATGGTAATCCTAATCCATAAAAAAATTTTCGCGCAGGAGCTTTCGCACCCAAAATGAGTCCCCACATTGCACCGGCAAGCACACAGGCTCCTCTGCGCTGTGCTCTGACTTCAGCTCCGGCTCCGTGCTCGCGATAGCAAATTGTGTTTTGTATTTGTAATTTGTTTGCACCTAGCTCCGAAGGAAGTGTGCTGGTGCTTTTGAAAAAGCAAACAATAGGCAACTGTTGATTTCTAGTTAGAAATAACAATTGAAATTTTTAATTTTTCGAAATATTGTTTTGTTGGTTACATAAAGAAGTTGTCATTTATAAATGCCAAAAAATAAAAAAAAACAATGTCAAAAAATTTTAATAATAAAAATTCAGTCTAAAAATTAAAATAAATATTCAAATATGAAAAAAATCAAATTGAAGAAAATTTAATTCTTAAAATTACTACAAAAAATTTTAGCAAGCAGTTGAATTTATTAGCAATCGTTATTGTTGAATTTCAACAATAGCTTTGAGAGAGTTTTTTAATTTTTGTTTTTGGATTTTAGTCACCCGAAATAAATAAAAAAATTTTAATAAATTTAAACGAAATAAAAAATAATACACCATCCATTCTCAATCGCAAATTGACAGACTCTACAAGTATAAAGCTGACGAGAACTTTTCAACTAGTATGAACTATGAACGCTCTAGTTGACAATGTCGTCACTGTGACGTCACAATCACAACCAGTTTAGAAAAAACTAGTAGAGAATAGTTACATAAACGCACCACAGTGTTGTTTTTAATTACTTTTGGTGGATTAATTTCGGGTTTTCCCTTGATTTCGTACTATATTTCGTGTTTTCCTCAATTTCGTACAGCAAGCAACACTGATAACTTGTTTACATTTACAAAGCAAATGAAAAAAATGTGAAAAGTTGCAAATAAAAGTGAAAAATATAAAGTTTTATATACAATAAATATACAAAAAAATATACAATGTAAAGAAAATTTACTCAAAAACAAGTCATTAAATTAAAATGATTCAATAGCAGCGAGAACCTTCGCATACGATAATATTTAAAAGCATGAAAGTTCGAAATTCTTCGAATCATTCGAACAGTAGACATATTCTTTCGCACTGTCACTGTCAATGGTCTGTGTAACCGGCCTGTTAAGACTGAAGCAAATGAATATACAACATTGGCTGCATTCAGCGGAAAATTTACTACTTAGCTGTTCCACAACTTTCGGGCTGAATGGTATGTAGCATAAAGTTCTCACACAACATGTTCGTTAAGCGGTCACCATTTTAGGAAACCAAAATATTTTATGAAAAATTAAATGTGGCATTTTTTAATTTCTATTTTGTTTGTAGCAATTCTTAAAAAAATTAATTTTTAAGAATTACATATGTGAGCTTTATGCCAAGTAATTGCATGAAGCAACAGGTTGTCACAACAACAATGTTGTTTACAGAACAACCACCAGCAGATTAGACAGCTGTTTCGTTGGTCGCTACACCAACTCATCAAAATATTGTATGCTACTTCCCTATCTGAGCGCTCTTTCGGATAGAATGCAGCCATTATAACAATTATTGTGCATTTAAATACACAAAATATTTAAAATCATGAAAGTGGTGAAAAATTTGAGTGTGATTTGTCTAAAAAGTTGTTCAGATGTAATGTTAAATTTTATGCAGGGCTTAAGCACGAAATTTGCCAGTGAAAATATTTTTAGTTTCGGCCGAATGCATGTGTAGCTGCTAAGCAGTAGCGCAACCAAAGGGGAGCTTTTGGGGTTTAAGACCGCCGAAATTATTGTAGCAAACAGAGAAATAGGACACAATCAAAGTGACTCACACGAAAAGTAATCAAGTTCTTATCAAAAGAATGAAAACCCAAAATGTTAATTTCAAATCTACTGTCGTTGAACCATTATCTTTTAAGCTATCCATGTTTAATTTATTCAGAATACACGTTTTTAAATTTTTTTAGTTGTAATTCGGACTACTTGGGGTATTGTTGATAATTCTTCGATTTCAGCATGGTGTGAAAAACAAGGTGGCAGTGTATTTTCTTATTCTATTTGGTAGCATATCTCTCTCACTTAAAATGTCCCTAGATCTGTTAAAAATAGGTGATAGTTAATTGTAAGCAATCCCATTAGCAAAATGAAGTTTGTGAAATATGTGTTTTTGTTAACTTTTATCTATATACGAGTATTTATTTTAAGTGCATAAATAAAAATGTGCATAAATTAAATTTTTTTAAAAAAGTGGAAAGCAACACTGAAATGGCGCCACTCATTGAATGACCAACTAGGGTGAAAGGGCGCTTAGTTCCCTAGATAGCTCTATGGTTGAAGTACTAATACTTTATTATTAAATTACCACTCATTCAATTTGTTACTTCACAGTAAAAAATTGTATAGAATTTATTTATTATACTCTAAGCATACATCCAAAAAAATAAAAATTGATTTGGCACTAATGTCAAAAGTTTTTCACAAGCGTGTAATTTTTCTCAAACCTAAGAGTTAGATTTTAAAAACATATATTTCCACTATTCATTCAACACTATTTCCTGACGATAAAAAACCGCTGGATATGGCACCTTAGAAGTTTTCGAAAAACTAATTGGATTTTATTAAGATGATTTGGAAGCAGATTTTGATGATTTAAAAATTAAACTGAATATTTGTTATAAAGTTAGTAATAAGACAAGCAATGGAAAAAAGACAGAGTTTGAAACCTTAGAACTGTGCAATAAAGAAATATTTTCTAATATGTCTAATTTACCAATGCTTATTTAAGAAGCACGATGTTGCAAGATAGATTAAACGGTCTCACATCGCTAAATCCTTACAGAAATATGACGCCGTCAGTGGATTTTAGTTTAGATAAGCTCGCTGAAAGTAAGCGTAAACTGAATTTGAAAATATAGTTTTGGTTTATTTTGTTAATTTTAATCAGGATAATCCTCTAACTAACGTTTTTTCTGTAAAAAGCAAACAATTGATTAAAATTTTTAAAATTTTAAATTATTTTTAATACAAATAAAACAATTTTTATAAAAACTTATTCTTAGTTATCATTAGCATTCCCGTGATCGTTGATCTAGAACGTGGCTCTATTTCTGATCTTAAAATGCTGCCAAGTTTAGAGCATTTTTTTCAAAACGAACATAGTTGGCAAATCTGTAGTACTCTACGACGAGTTTTCATCTTACTGCTCGCACTCGTATTTTGACACTTCATCGCGAGTGTACCAAATTGTAATAAAGTTGAACTAAAACGGTTCCCCTGAGATTTGATCTGACCAAGTGCCACAGGAATGCAGCTATTATGCATGGTGTAAGAAAACCAGGTGGTAGCGAATTTTTCACCTCTCTCACAAAAATTGTACCCGCATCTGTCAAAAACAGCAGAAATAAATGGCTGCGTTCAGCAGGTACAATCATGTTTCAATCATTGGCGGCATTCAGCGGAAAATTTTCTACGTAGCTGTTGAACAACTTTCGGGCTGAATGGTATGTTGCATAAAGTGCTCGCACAACATGTTCCCTGAGCGATCACCATCTTAGGTAGCGAAAATATTTTATGCTACTTCAGTTGAGCGGCTTACGCTTGCTTTATTTTGACAGATATATATACCGAATATTAAATGTATTAATTACTAAATTATTAAATTGCTTAGTACTGCTTTTAATTAAAACTATTTGTTTGAAACGTGTGCACACAGAACATAAAAAAATTAATTTGAGAGAAAAAGTATTTATTGTCGAACAACTGTTTGCCTTTTGACGTTTCGAAAAAAAAATAGTTCAGCAGAAAGTATCACTTTATGCATGGCAGAATTATAAGGTAGGGCCGGTTGGCTCAGTGCCCTCACGCGTCAACGAATAGTGGATAATGAAAAGGTTGGTAAGTTGTCAAAACGACAAATTTACAAGGAATTGCAAATTAAGAAAAATTTTTATGTTTCCAAGTTGCAAGTAGTGCGGTCGCGTGTGTTAAATTTGTGATAGTTTGAGTGAAAATATTATTAAAACAGTGTAATAACAACTTTAAAATGTGAAAGAAATCTTAAATTGGCAAAAAACACCTGTACAAATTTTAACCTAAAATCGACTGCGAAACATGAACGTAAAGAAACCTGAGATGAACAGCTGATTTAACGCTTTATTCTGCTTTCTTCTTCATTCCTCTCCGAGTCGGCCCTACCTTATAATTCTGCCATGACTATAGTACTTCCATAGAAATAAGAAATAAGGACAAGTGTTCTCGAATAAAAGTGAGGCATTTTTCTTACTAGTGTATGTTCACACTAATACAGAAACATTCCCTCAGGGCCGTATTCGGCTGTTGCGTACAGCTAGGCGCGATTTTTCTGATTGGAATTTCATATGAAATGTTAAGTATTGCATATGTATGTAAAAAATTAAGTCGATGATTTATGATATTTGAATTTATTACTTAATAACTAAATATTACAAAAATAATTCTTTGTTTTACATTTATATAAGACATTTGATATTCATGCAACTACTTATATAATAAACTAATAGCCCTTATATATAGCTTATTGCCTAACAATAACAACAACAAGAATAATCAAAAGCTTATAACATGAAAAATATCAACACAATAAAAAACTAACATTATTGCATCAAGATTATTAGGCGCAGACTTAAGTGACATTAGTACGGACACTATTTTTCACCTATACTCTTTGAACGACAGTTTTTGTATATTACCAGACCCGTGTCATATGGTTAAGCTTATAAGGAACTCTTTAGCAGATATCAAAGAGTTTAGAAATTCTGACAACAAAGCTATAAAGTGGCACTATCAGAGGCTTGTAGAGCTACAAGAAAGAGAAGAATTGCATTAAGGAACAAAGATTAGAAGAGCTCACATATACTTTAGAGACCAGAAAATGAAAGTCAGACTTGCCGTGCAAGCTCTTCAAATCTGTAGCTGATGCATTGGATTTTTGTAGAGATGTCCTTTTTTTATAAGAATTTCAAGACAGTGAAGCTACAGTTGAATTTATTAGGCAAATGAAAGATGTCTTCGATATACTGAATAGTAGAAGTATTCGAAAATTTGTTTTTCAAAAGGCGCTTTGCGAAGAAAATATATCTAGTTTGATTTCATTTTCCAAAAATAAAATAATTAATATTGGGGTAATTTATGAAAGGTTTATAGCTAATAAAATGTTGGTATATATCCCTTTCTATAAACTTAATCAGTACCATATTGAATTATTATTTAGTTCAATTCGATCGCATTTAGATCGAAACGATAATCCATCCATAATCAGTTTCAATCCGATAATAAAAAAATAATAATCAGATATAGAATTAGATAAGCGGGAGTAGGTAATTGTTTAAATTTAGAAAATATTGCTATTTTAAGTGTAAGTTCCACCTATCCTGTTAAAAACGATAGTTTAAATAATTCAAATAGCGAAGTTGAAAATAGTATTGATTACGGAAGTTGTTCATTCTTAAACGATCATAATTATTTTTCTGATCCAAGCATTTTGACAGAGTACACTACTGACGTGTGTAGTGATTTCAACACATTCTAGTGTTCTTGTAGTTGGTTTTCGTTCCATTTCTAATAAATTCTCCCTAGGTTGCATTATCTGAATATTTTGTAAAATTTTAAAATTTTCTTTATTTGAACATATAATTTCATCTAATTCTGCAACCAAATTTTTACTGCATGTAGGAACTGGATCAATTTGTCTAAATAATTATTTCATATATAATAACTTCACAAAAATTAAAAAAATTAATGGATCTGGCAATCTGAAAATTAAACAAATAACTTAATACAAAAATATTTCCCATTTAAGTCAATGCGCCCTTAAAATATATGCCACCATGAAAAATTAATGCGCCCTTGAAAAATGAATGCGCCCTTGTAGTACGTTTTGTGTTTTGACGTTTTCGATCTCGCAAAAATGGCGTGAAGTTAACTGATTTCAATAAATGCTTTTTCTCTAATTTCTGATTAGAAATTTGTGAATTTCTAATTGGAAAACAGTTTCCTGCTACCAATTTAGTTTAATTAAAGTTATTTTCTTAAAAAATTCCAACCGTTTGAACACAATTGCAAAATACTTACTTGTGAAATGAAACCAGCTTTTCCTTCAGTCTCTGGACACTTAAACAATTGTTCACCACACAACGCATAATTAAAATGTTCTTTGTTGTATTGAATTTATAAATTCAATATATTTTAGCAAATATAATCGCTTTTTATTTAATTTTTTAAATGTTTTGCTCGGGCACTTTGTTTTGTTTTGCAGTAAGATCGCAACTGTCAGAAAAAAATCAGAAAAAAGCCGCAGTACACGTACACTGTGTGTGTGAGAAACACCATTTCCTTATATTTTATTTCTTTGGGTACTTCGCTACATGAGCGCTCTTTCGGATAGAATGCAGACATTATAAGGTTATCCAGATATTTGACATACCCTTATTTTATGTAAACAAAAGACACAAATATTATCGTAGATGTAGAGTTTTTTGTTTGCTATATTTTTTGATAAATTTATTTCAATCTTAGGTTTAATAAGTAGTTCAATAAATAATTCGAATTTACTATGATATTTATAGAATCAATAGAGTTTTCATAGCACAATGACCATGCGCATTCTCTGTATATGTAAACCTGCGTAGTAGTAATACACATTTTTGTAGCTACATTCTGGCTCTACAGCACATCTCTATAATACATATGTATTGTTTATTGCATTTATCTCGCTGAAGATAAACAAAAACAATAACAAACGATAAAAATTAAAACAGCTGATATGCATTTATAACATAAATGTAAATTTTAAAAACGTATTAATAACAACAACAATACAAGCCGTTACTGAGAAATATTCGTAAAACAATTCATTCCAAGAAACAACACGATATTGCGTTCGTGATTTCGGCACGAACAAAAGCAACAACCATAACAACGTCAGCAGCAACTGAAGCACCAATGCATGATTTTTCTTATTATATATATATAAGATATAACTGATTTTTGACATATGTTTTATCTTTATAAGATGAATATTAAAGGATGTAAGTATATTCCAAAGTGTCCTCCAAAAGCAATAGGATGTGCTTGAAAAAATTTGTGGAAAAGACCCCCAAAAATGACAAACGTGCTGTAAGATGTAATTTTACGTCAAAAATATTTTTACGTTCTTGAAAAAATGACAATGGTTATATCACGAAACACTTAAAAAGACATATTAACACAACCATTAACTATAAAATATAGTTTAATATATAATATAAAAAAAAGTTCTGCGTTGACTGAACAAAACTAGCTATCTTTTGTCATAAGAGGAAAAAAGTAAAAATTTTTGATTTTTCCAAACACAAATGTAAAAATCACTATTTTTATACTTTTGGTTAAAGAATCTATTTTAAACTATTTCGAAAACATTTTTCTAATAAATTTTACATATAAACTGACTATATAATTTTTACTTATTTTTACTCAAATATAAAAAAAAAAAACATATATATAATAAAATTATTCATACAAACTCTAAATGAAATGCGTACAACATTCAGAAGTTTTATTTTTCCAATATTATTTTACGTCTAAAATGTGACCATAACATTTTTTAAGCTCATGATATTTTGGTTCAACACAAGCAAGTATTTCAAAAAGTAGTGTCAAATGTATCTTTATTGGTTTGTACTATGAAAAAGTATGATTTTCCGGCAACTGCGTGATTTTTATGTCCTTACAAAATTGCTCTTTTGCTCTCCTCTTCAAATAAGAGTATACATTCTTGTGAGTAGACGTCAAATATCTCGACAACCTTATAAAAATTGAATCATGCGGCAATGTTGTTGTCGTCGTTAATGTGCTTAAGCTATTATTCTTGTGAGTTGACGTCAAATATCTGAACAGCCTAATAATAAATGAATAATGGGTACAACATGTTGTGTCCCTTATCATTTATCAGTTTACGTTCCTTTTTTATTTCTGTGAACACAATTGCTTTAAAAGTGATAAAATAGGGGAAAAATTGTGTTCGTTATATTTTGCGTTATTTATTTCGTTATAAAAGCACACTTATTCTAAAAAAGACAAATTTTTAACTAAAAATACTCAATACGTTGAGCAAATGTATCAAACATATTATGTGCGGCGAAAGACAGACATTTTCACATGTGATTAGACACTGATATTTTTTCGTTCAGCAGACACACACTAACCGGTTGCACAAAAGTTGTACCTGCTGAACGCAGCCAATAAAATTTGGCACTAATCAACAGTTGCTCTCTCTATCTGTCAGAATTTTTTGACAGACCCGTGGCTTCGCTTCCACCTGGTTTTCTTACACCATGCTATTATATATGTTATCATTGTGGTGGAATTCTTTGTTTGTTTTTTAACTTTACCATACTTTCATATGCAAATATTACTCCCAAAAGTTGCAATTTACTACTGTGAGGTGAACAGTGACGGACTGGGGCCTAAAATTTGACCTGGAATATAATGGTTTGACCGTCTCTCTCACCTTAAGGCATTGTTCTTCATTACGTTTATGTTCAAAATGTTTTTCAGTGTTTTAAGATACTTTAAGAGTTAAAAAAAAAAGAATTTTTTCCAGTCATAAATAAAGTCGCAGCAAGTTCTGAAGATGATACCTTTCAAATAAAAACGCAAATGGATCAAGTGAAAGCTCGATAACCTTTCTCAATATTAGTCAAAATTCCAAATTAAAAAATTGCACGCATATCAAAAAAAAATCACGCAGGAGTAAAAAAACGACAAATGGCATTATATCAGTCCAAATGTTTAAAAAAGCGAGAATAAAATACAAATAACATGCCTTTAAAAACATATAAATTAAGGATCCTCTTCCTTTATAATTTGTTAATAGCGTACTTGACTATTGAATTTTTAACATATTCTTTGAGACAAACATCATATTTACTTATTAAACGAACCAATTCTAAAAAATGTCCATCATCAATGAACTCATCTTGTAAAGTATATGCTGCCTCCTGTTCATTTTCTCTGAAGCTAATTCATATTTTGCATATGATTTATATAATGTTAATAATTCTTTTAAGAATATCACGCTTTTGTATTTCCATAAATAAGTATCAAGAATACTAGCAAATGCTATGTAATTAAGTTACATAGCATTTACAGTTACATTTAACATTTTCAATAATTTTTATGTTTTCTTTAATTAACATTTGTAACGGTACACTATATGGTGGGTTCTTGCTTTCATGTTTGAAGGTGGCTTTGACTGGGAAGTTGAATTCACATTCGAAAATGCAGGCCAGAATTCACCATAACAGCGTCGTATGAAAACATGAGTTACATTCTGCTCATACCCCTGCTGACGCATTCGAGGTGTTACAGCTGATAGGACACTTTGACTTTGACACTTTCTGACTTTTTGACTTTTACCGTCAACACCTTAACTGTGACAGCTGACAAATCACTTTGACACTTGATAGATGTCATTGCCAGTTGACACTTTGATTGTTACCGGCAACACGTTTCCTGACATCTGACAGAGGAATTTGACAGCTGACAGTTTTACTGGTCATTCAAATTTGACATTGTTACGTTATTCCCATCTGACAGATTATTATCTTCTATATCTGACATTTTTTTTTGGTCATTCAAATTTGACAAAACTTTCCTTCATGTCGGACAGTTTTTCCTTTTCATGTAAATCTGAATTTCAAAGCTGACATTTCATTTCTACACAATTCTGACACTCAATTTTTTCTAAATTTGATTTCGCGTACATTAGTATATGACATTTTTACTTCATTCAAATCTGACAGTATTCTCATGCAAGCGTGACACTTTTAAGTTACTAATCTCTGACAACTTCTCTATACTAAAAGCTGACTTTCCTTTCATTTAAGTCTGACATTGCATCTCATACAAATTCGACAGTTCACTAATGTTATTCCTGTGTTATGTATAATGTTATTCTCAAATTCATCAGAGAACTAGGTCTGGATGAGATTCTGTAATCCGTCAAGAGCGGAGCATCAAGAAGGAGGTACAATATATCTATATAGGTCGCAGTGCGCATCTCCAAACAAAACATTAACATTAACATTAATGTTATTCCTGATATTTTTTAAGTTAACTAAACTCTGACTGTTTCCTTTTATTCAACTCTGACAGTTCTGAGCTTTCTAAGCTGACCGCTTTCGCTTACTTAAATTCTGACATTTCTCGTTTTACAACGCTGACAGTTTAAGATTTTTATTTTTATTTTACATCTCTTGTTTATTAACATCTGCTATCTCTCTTGCACTCAATTTTGACACTTGGTACTTTGACAGTTTACAATTTTCTTTTGACAGCTAACCAGTCATCCTTGACAGTTGACAGTATAGTATTTTTTTTATTTACGAAATTTTTTTTTTCTTTCTCTTTTCTTTCTCTTTTTTTGAATTGAATTCTCATTTCCCTTAGCTCGAATCTGACAGTGTGGGTTTTCGGAAACTGACACAAGTACTGGCCAGTACTCACACTTTGTGTGCGTCCGTGATGATTAGTTCTATTCGGACGTTGATGGGGATGAAAGGGTCACATGGAGTGTGAGCCGTGTGAATATACCTAACGATCAGACTGACGTTCAAATACCCTAAGCATTGGACCATCAGTAATTTTGCTGCGTGGTGTAAATATCCAAACGATAACAAAGTATCGGGATATCGACATTTCCACCACAGAACAAAATTGGCGGGGTCTTGCTTTTTCTTTCCTTTTTGGATTGTGCCACGGAACAGACACCAAGCGTCAGCTATAGATTTTACTGCAGCGTATCATTGGCAGAAGCAAGTGTAGGGTGTACTTTTTTCTACTTAACAGGTGCTACCGCTTGGAGCGGCTGTTAGACAACCATAACCACTCCCAGTGCAGACCCACTTGCAGAAGGAGCGGCGCCTACCAACCACAAGGTCGTGCATCTTACCAGCAGCTCCTGGACACCCAGTAGGCGAAATCAATACCGGCAACAGCCACTTGCATCAACTGCGGCTACAGTTACTGCGGCTACAGCCACTGTCCAGGCAACAACAACATCAGCCGAAGTTATTACAGCCTCCGTGGGCCAAAACAGCTGCGTCGCACCACAAAGGCATCAACGTCAACGCCAGCAAGCGCGTAAGCAAGCGTCCACAATAGCAGCACCAGCAGCCACTGCACTTAGTGCTACTGCCGCCCAGGCGCCCTACATATGCAACTCCATGGCGCAAGAACACCAACAACCCAACAATTAAATCCAAGCTACTCTAATGGATATGCATGAGCCGCTGATGTTACAATATAAATGGTAATGAGTGATTATTCAGTTTTGCGTACGGCTCGCTCTTCTGGACAGGTACATTCTTGTACTGTATTTCCAAAGTTTTTCTCTTTTTTATGAGTTGGTTACTTTGAATGAATTTAATTTCTTTAATCATAATGAACACAGTGCCCAAGTAGTTAATATATCCATCAAGTACATTCTCACTAAATATGAAAAATTAATTAAAAACTAAATGAAATGAGATGAGATTAAAAAGAAACAATTTATGAATATTTAAATAATTGTGAACTCCACAAGAGTTATGTTAAATTTACTTAATGATAACCTTTAAACAAATAGCAAAAAACTATGTGCTCAGCTCAGTATAAGGCATATAATAGAAAACCAAAATTGTGTTTAAAATTTGCAAAAGACTAAATAGTTAAATTATGTATAAAGTATAAATTTGCCTATAGTGCTAATACGTATGTGCACAGCTAAAAACATGAAATTTTTCTATAGTTAAAATTAACTACAGCATTTTAAATAATAAAGTAATGAATAAAGAATGAAAAAGAAATCTAAAGTATTAGTTAAAATGCTTGCATGTCATTTTTTTGTTACAACAAATAAGTGTTGCAATAATTTGGCAACATCGAAGCATATGCAGAATTTTCTATATATTTAACCACAAGATAAAAAAAAAGAAAAAAATAATTCAACAAAATTTTCTATTGTCCGTTTTTATATGCATGTTTTATTCAACTTTCATTAATATAAACTTATCTTACAGGAGATTTAAGTTAGTCTTCATTATGACTCCGGCATGGTGCGCATCAAATCGGCAGCAATCAATTTAAAACACAATAACAACACAGTATGCAGATAACGTTTTGGGTAAAACATATATACTAATGGGCAATGAACGTATGTACAAACACAAACAAAACATCTTCTTTCTTAACGATAACTTGTATGCATAATTTAGTAAATTAAAATCGAAGTCTAGTTATATCAAACTCAACATGCAAGCAATTTAATATTTTAAATTATTTTCCTTTAACATCCTAAACTAAAATGTAAATATAAATACACCTCGCACACTTTATCATTCCTTTAAATTTAGTGCTTTATATTTTTTTTGTTATTTATGTAAAAGTAACCAAACAGAAATGGTTGTTAAGACAAAATAACTAAATTAAGTTAATTTTTTCTAAAATGATATACTAGTTTTACGTTAAGCACCATTATTGTGATTGAAATTTTGAATGGTCAAGTTTATTTTGAATGACATTAAATAATTTATAATCTTATAAAATTAACAATTAAAGTTATATTTATTTGGTCGTGGGGAGAATGGTTTGCTTTAGGGGAGGACTCAATTTTTTTGGTTTGCCCCAATCCTCCAAGGTAGGGGGGGAATAGTGTGGGCAGAGTCCTACCACCTGGACACACGAGTTAGTTGATGGTTGGGTGAGCCTGGGGCTCCCAACCTTTTCACATTTTCTTATAATTATTTCTTTCTGTTTCCGGTAATTTTTTTTTCTCGTCTTGGTTTGAATCGTCGACGCGATATTTTTTTTTTTGTATGCACGTGAATTTATTTGTAGGCGAGGGTTCACGTGGACGGCCACAACGAACCTCCCCACATCTCACCGAATTGCTAATGATGGCAAACCAGCACGTGCAGTCGTGTTCAACCTCGTGTCCGCGGGTCACCTGACCAGGGACGGTGGCGTCGGCTGAAGGACGCAGGCACCCTGGCTATTAATCTGTGCAGGATTCACAGGTGCGCATTCACCGTGCGCCCTCAAAAATATCGAGGCAGGGCTGCTGTTTCACTTGCCGGCCTCACCGTTCAGCATTGCCAGACGCAACCAAATTTTAAATATTTGATTTGATTTTTAAATTTTGCGGTGACTTATTTCCGCTTCAGCTACACATTTACACTTTTTTTTAATAATAGTTCATTAAAAAGGGTGGTTAAATTTTCAAAGCCGATGTTGAATGTGAACCACACCTAAACGTCAAGTTTTTTTCTAGATTTCATTTGACATTTCTCAATTTCAGACTAATTCAATTTGAACCATGGATAGATACACAATCGAGCAACGCGTTAAAGTTATTCAGGCTTATTATGAAAATGAGCGTTCAAATCAAAATGCATATCGTGCACTTCGTGATTTTTTCGGTCAATTTAATCGTCCAAATGTGCGTACAATCGGAAAAATCGTGCAAAAATTTGCGCAAACTGGGTCTGTAGAAGATGTGAATACATCAGTGCATGCTCGTACAGCTCGTACTGCAGAAAATATTGCTGCTGTTCGCGATAGTGTGGCTGAAGAGCCGTCCACCTCAACTCGTCGTTACTGTGAATGGTGTACGCTATCGTGAGATGATAACGAACTTTTTATGGCCTGAATTACAAGATATGAATGTAAACGATATGTGGTTTCAATAGGACGGTGCCACTTGCCACACAGCTAACAAAACAATGGCTCTTTTGCGCGACAAATTCATTGGCCATGTAATCTCAAGTCGTGGCGATGTCAATTGGCCACCAAGATCATGTGATTTGACACTGTTGGACTTCTTTCTTTGGGGTTATTTGAAAGAAAAGGTGTACGTTGATAAGCCAGCAACATTTCAAGAGCTAAAGGATGAGATAATTCGGCAGCGTCATCGAAAATTTGGACCATCGGATGGTGGTGTGCCGCCGAGGTCGCGGCGGCCATTTGGCCGATATTTTGTTCCATACATAATTGAACCATACCAGTATTATCAGAATAAAAAGAAATGACAATAATTTCCTAAATAATTTGTTTTATTTAAAATCAACATCAGCCCTTAAAATTTAACCACCCTTTATTTACAATGAAAATGTTTTGAAATTAAATGTTACAAATGCTTGGTTAATTGCAAGCTCTGAAAAAAAGACAATGGCCGATTGTGCGCGCTCTCTTCTTTGCCATGATATAACTATACCTGCCGCTGAGGTTGCTGCAGAACGTTTTCAACTAAATAACATGAAATTAAGAAATTACTTAACTTCCATTTACAAAGTGGAACTCACATTATTTAGTAACGCACTATAATTGCAAAGTTCACTATAAATAATAAAATAAAATAAGAAATATTTTATAGGCAAATGTTTGCTTCTTTGCAAACTCTGAAACATAAACGATGGAGAAAACATAAACAATAGGCCTGTTTTCTTACTCGATTGTAGTAACTTACAGGCTGCTAGAACGTGTTTCCGTACTTTTTTAAGCTCAAAAGAGAGAAGTAGAACAAGCATAAAATCTCTCTCTCAAGCAGGCCAAAAGCAAGGCAAAAAAAGTCATTTTTACACCATGAAAATCGTCAAAATCGTCCTTCAATACAAATCAGTACTACATACAGTAATTTTTTCTTTATTCAAAATCATATTTATACATATATCACACCCTATATGCAAAAGAGACACAACTCAAAATTTTAAAAATATCAGCAGACGCAAAAACAATTTTTTTCAAATTCTTCTGATTTTTGTTTTATTTGAGAAAAAATGCGATAAACGTTTGCTAACCAATTTGCCTAAGTCAAAATATTAAAAATTAATTTTCCCATAAAAGAAAATGCCAAATTTATACATATTTACAATATACAATACAATACAAACAATATCAGATTCAAATCATATTTATACATGTATCACACCCTATATGCAAAAGAGACACAACTCAAAATTTTAAAAATATCAGGAGACGCAAACAACCATTTTTTTCAAATTCTTCTGATTTTTGTTTTATTTAAGCTTATTTGAAAAAAAATGCGATCAACGTTTGCTAACCAATTTGGCTAAGTCAAAATATTAAATATTAATTTTCCCATAAAAGAAAATGCCAAAGATTTCTTCTGATAGAATGAACTACCATATTTACCAGAAATATTCAATTTCTACTTCTTCTTTTGAATCACTGAAAAGATTAGCAAAATCTAAATTAAAAACTTGCCGGAACTCATAATAAAGACTTTTCGTTTTCTAAAATCAGAATATTAAATAATCACATTTATCCCTCTTTTTGACGTTTACTTGCAGAAAGTGTCAAAATTCACTGTCTCTGAAATTACCTTGCAAGTAGCGCTGCATCGCTGCAAATCGTTGATGATTTTGTTCGATATAATTTCAGGTCAAATTGATTGTTCAGCTTTCTTAAACCTTATTAATCTCTTTTTTCTTTCGCGTCAAATACGTCATAATATTTTTGCTATTCAATTCATAGTAGTAACTATGCAATCAATGAGCCATTATCAAGAACTATGACTAAAATTTAATTTCTAGAAGAGTCTCTATTGACTTTCCTATTACTAGAGATCTCTTAAAAATCTTACTTACATTTATATTCTAGTACATCCAGTATTAATTCTTCTATATTCAATTCTTCGTAACAATATGCTACCTAAGTATTAAATTAAGTTTTTAAAAAAATTATGTATTCATTAGTCTGTTAGGTTGTAACCATAGACAATAAACAAATAATAATAATAAAAAAAGTAGACCTTAAGTTCGAAACTGTGTGCGTGTTAGTAACAATGTTTTAATGTATTGAGTTTTTTGAACTTGCACTTGGTCGTGTGGGCGCAGGGTAACCCAGTTATCACTTGCAACTAGAGAATACATATTCACCCTTATCGCGTAGAATTGTGAATCCCCATGCCCAAAATTTTGCTATTGCGTATTTCTTGTGAGCTAGCATTTTTTTGACAATCAGCTGTTCATTCTGTATCTGTACAGTATCTGCTGTATCATTCAAACATAACAGCTGTTAGAAATTGAAATGCAATTACTACCTCAAATAAGTTTGAAATTGGTAGAGCACTTCTTTATTTGAAAAATTAAGAAATGGAAAAGCATAAAGAAGAAAAACAGATAAGACGAAATCTACGAGATGCTTCAAACCCATTGGAACTTCGAAATACTGAGTAAGTAATAGAAATATTGAAAATATTTTCAGTTTTATAAAGCTTTATTCTCTTGCATATATGGTAAAAGTGTTTGCCTCATTTTCATTTTCTAAACTTGACAATGGAGAGCCAAATGTGTTGGATCCTTCAACCCCCTCAACGGACTCTTTCATCTTGGCAATATCGTAGAACATCTCTTCTGTTAATGGCAACCGACTTTTTTTTTTGGGGCCCACCACCTGTGCCATCTCAATAACGATAATTTTCTGCAGCCTTTTTACGAACATTGCGCTTTTGATCCACCCACACCTACATTTATTAATGTGGATATTTCAATTTAAACATAAATATGTATTTATGCAATATACTTTCCTTCTTCCATTTTGCAATCTTTTTAATTGGTCGACCTGCACTATTTAAATCTTAAATAGTTTAAGCCCAAAATCTGCTATTAGTATCTCTAGAATCTTTACTGTATTCACTAGCAATGCTCGTGTTTTCCTTCATTTTCTCTATCAAAATAGCAAATTTCTCTAGCAAATAGGCAGCAAATTAATATGGCAGTAAGTGCAAAAGCACGTTTATTTGACTTCATATATTTTCTCATTCTAAAAAAGACGTTGTGGAGTGAACATATTAGGAGCAAGGCAAGCAAAGCACAAAGTTGAATAAATTAATATGGCAGCTTTCCTCTTCCTCTTCTTCCAAAACATAATCAATTATTAGAGCAGCAAGAAATTGTTTCGCCATTGCACGATGATTTCTTCTAGAATGCTAAAAAATAGTGAAGTCCGTCCGACATGTAGGATAATTCGAAAGCTCTAACATACTTTCCCGTTATTCTGCCGTCCTACACTAGAGGTTTTCAGACGAACGTACATGTCAGCGGAGATGTACGATCAATGGAAAGCAAATGAGACGGTCAGACCGACATGTCGGATGGATGCCTCTTCCTCTTCTTCCAAAACATAATCAATTATTAGAGCAGCAAGAAATTGTTTCGCCATTGCACGATGATTTCTTCTAGAATGCTAAAAAATAGTGAAGTCCGTCCGACATGTAGGATAATTCGAAAGCTCTAACATACTTTCCCGTTATTCTGCCGTCCTACACTAGAGGTTTTCAGACGAACGTACATGTCAGCGGAGATGTACGATCAATGGAAAGCAAATGAGACGGTCAGACCGACATGTCGGATGGAAATCAAAAAATTTGGATTTTTCTGCCGGTCCGTCCGACATGACGTTCATGTGAAAGCATGTTGGTCCGACTCGGCAAATTTTTAAAATTTAAAAAGAAGTGGAAGTACCATCACCTAGCCATGAAGAGGTTCGAGTTGCTATCCAACGACTCAAAAACAAAAAAGCCACGGGTGCTGACGGCCTGTCAGCTGAATTGTTTAAAACTAGATGAATTGATAAGGCACATTCATCAGCTCATCAGCAAAATATGGCTATCAGAAAGCATGCCTGATGATTGGAATCTCAGCGTACTTTGCCCTATATATAAGAAATGAGACCCAACAATCTGCGCCAACTATCGAGGTATCTCTCAAGCGTATTGAGGTTCTCTCAAGCGTACTGTGAAAGATTAAAGCCGATTACAAAAACACTGATTGGACCTTATCAGTGTGGCT
The DNA here is from genome assembly GCA_914767935.1 of Coremacera marginata. Taxonomy (NCBI): domain Eukaryota; kingdom Metazoa; phylum Arthropoda; class Insecta; order Diptera; family Sciomyzidae; genus Coremacera; species Coremacera marginata. The sequence continues at coordinate 117,751,335 of OU612044.1, read as the reverse complement.
TGCGACCTGGAAAGTCCACCGTAGACCAGATTTTCACGTTACAACAAATTCTGGAGAAAACCGATGAAAATAAAATTGACACACACCATCTCTTTGTTGATTTTAAAGCTATGTTTGATAGCCCGAGAAGGGATTGCCTATACACAACACTGTCTGAGTTCGGTATACCTGCAAAGTTGATTAGACTTTGCAGGATGACGTTGAGCAATATGAAATGACCTCTTCGAAACCTTCAATACCGAAAGAGGTTCCCAACAAGGCGATCTGCCTTGCGATCTCTTCAACATCATCATGGAGGAGATCGTACGAAAGACCGGTGTGCATCGTAATGGCTCCATTTTCTACAAAGGTATCCAGATGATATTGATATTGTCGGCAGAACCAAGAGAGATGTTACCGCTGCTTTCACCGCTATAGAAGGAATCAGCCAAAGTGGGTTTGAAGATAAATGAGGGTAAAACAAAGTATATGATGTTTACAAACAAGGGAGCGCGGCGTTTAGAATCCCACGTTTCATCCGGCAGCTATAACTTTGAAGTAGTCAAGGAGTTTGTATACCTTGGCAACGACATTTATAACAACAACGAATTCAGCCTGCAGATAAAGCGAAGAACAATAATTGCAAATAGGTGCTACTACGGGCTCAGTAAGCAACTAAGTTCCAGAGCCCTCTCTCGATCGACAAAACTAACACTATACAAGACGCTCGTTCTACTTGTGCTGCTTTATGGCGCTGAGGCATGGTTAGTTCCGCAAACTGACGCAGCCGCTCTGGGGGTGTTCGAGACATAAGTTCTTCGCCAAATCTTCGGTCCTGTTCGAGTCGGCGATGACTATCGCATCCGAATGAACCACGAGCTGTATGAGCTCTACGATGACATTGACGTAGTTCGGCGTATGTCCATCGTCGGGACAACGAAGCTCCAGCGAAAAAGGTGCTCGAGGCGAAGGTCGCTGGTCAACGACGACGAGGGAGACCATGCCTCCGATGGATGAACCAGGCCGAGGAAGCCCTAATCGCACTTGGTGTACCCGATTGGAAAGGCACGCGCAAGCCATTATCTATTTTGGATGGGCCTTTTGTAGCGTTGTTCACGTACCAACTTATCGTTTTGGTTTTTGGGCAGGTAAAATAGATTTTTGTGCACATTTTTAGAGAAATTTTATGAAGCTTCGAAGAATTGGTCAGTAAAGTGTGACAAAAACAAAACACGGTACGCATACATGTTGTAGGATATGTACGCCTGCGTATGGGCCATATTAGTGAGCGATGTTTTTCTCTGAGTGTGTCGTTACTCTACTGTCGTTTTCTTTTCTCGCCAAAACATTCCGCCCACTGAGAGTGCAGAATTTTATAAATTTTAAAAATATTTAATTCAAAAATAAGGTTGACCTGATCTTAGTCGAGAAAAGAATATTAAAATGCAACAATGTTTTTTCAATGTAGTGTTGGCTGCCCTGTTACATCGAGAAACGTCAAATAAATAACAATAGTCTTCCGTAAAATGAAAGATTTATTCTTGAGGTAAATTTACTTATTTGTAATATTTTCGTTAAAATCGTCAAAACCACTAATCTGGCTGTTTCGTTAATATCAGCCATTTTTTGTTTAATTATAATAAATGTTTGTAATGTGTAAAGAAAAAGCTCACGCATTAATAAAATGTCAATACAATGTTCATTATTTTCTTAACATGTCAATTTTTTGTTTCTTGAGTTGGTAGCATTTTAGAATAGAACTCTGGAACCGTCGATCTTGAGAGTGCAAAAATTCTGCATTTTTATACTTTTCAATTCAAAATATTCAAGAAATGAAATTTTTAATTTTAGAGGTCAACATTTTTTTGAGAAAAGAACACAAAAAGTGCAGAATTCTCAAAGAGGGCAGAAAAATTGCAGAATTTTTTCGAGAAAAGAAAACGCCAAAAGCGTCAGAAAAGTTGTCAAAGTTTAGAGTGTAGAGTCAAAGTTTAACCCTTAACTTTTTTTAAAAGAAGAATAGATTATATTTTTTTATTATTTCACCATAACATTCTCTAACAATCAGTACATTTCAAGCTTTCAAGTGTGTGCATGCTTTTGCACTGATCATTCTTGTTGTTATTCAAGGCGTTCTTTGAAAAAAAAGTAACTTGTAACTATATTTTTTGAGGTGTACCAGTTGAAGCTTATAATGCTGTAGGCCCGAACATTTTTGGGCATATAATTCTACCCGCGAAATTTTGGTGTAGTCAAAATTTCTGTGTGGAGAAAAAGTACTAGCTGTTCTGGTTGACTGATCCAAATTTTTACTGCTGCAATTTTATATTCTATAAAAAGCAAGACTACGCAATAATAAACCAAATAAATTTGTTTAATAACAAATTCAACACATCCTTACGGCTTATTTTTTTATTATTCCGTTAACAGCGTACTACCTAGCGAAAAAAAATTCCGCTGCCTGTTCGCTGACAAAAAACTCAATATACTTCTTATGGGAGTTTCGTTTCCGTTTCTACAGCATACTGAGCATAAGGGTTAAAACACTCAACAGTTGTGTAACGCTGCGTCTACGCCTAACAATTATCAAAACAGTTTTTTATTTCGTTTTAGTTGTCAAATTATTGTCAGCTGCAAGGAAATTGTAAGATTATGACGTAGGTTGGCTTAACAATTGCAAGACACTAAATGGCATTTGCTTCGTTTGACGTTTCCTTCGAAAGTGGAAAAAGGAATAGCCAAGAATAAAAAAACCCTGTTTTTGGCTGTGAAATTAAAAAGTATAGTTTTACGCACAAAATGTAATTTTTTTTTCGCTTGCCCGGTCCTAGAAGTGCCATTACCAGCAGCACAAGCAAGTGCAGCGTAAATTTTGTGCTTTTTCGGTGGCCAACTTTCTCCAAGTGCTACCACCAGCAACCTCAGCAAGCTCAGCGTACATTTTTTAACATCCTCCAGGTGCCACCACCAGCAGCACAAGTAAAAGTGTAGCGCAAATTTCTTAATTTTTTCGCAGGCCAACTTTCTCCGGGTGCTACCACCAGCAGCGCAAGTAAGTGCACCGTACATTTTTTTAACATCATAATAGTGCCACCACAAGCCGTACAAGCAAGTGTAGCGCAAATTTCTTGTTTTTTTCGCTGGCCAACGTTCTCCGAGTGCCACCACCAGCAGCACTAGCAAGTGCAGCGTATATTTTTTTAACGTCATCCAAGTGCCACTACCAGCAGCATAAGCAAGTGTAACGCATATTTCTTGCTTTTTTCGCTGGCCAAGTGCAGCGTACTTTTTTTAACATCCTCCAAGTGCCACCACCAGCAGCACAATCAAGTGCAGCGTACATTTTTTCAAACATCCTCCAAGTGCCACCACCAGCAGCACAAGCAAGTGTAGCACAAATTTATTTTTTTTTTCGCTGGCCAACTTTCTCCGAGTGCTACCACCAGCAACACAATCAAGTCACAAACTCAAACTATTCCTATTCCTATTACTTAATGTTCCTATTAAAGTTTCCAAGTTCCTATAAAATATTCCTATTACTTAAGGTTTAATTGCAGTTGAGAAAAATGGACAAAGTCATGCGGCTGGCAATTCATGCAAGGACGAAGCTGGCAACACCACTGAGATATCTCGCAACAGGAGACTCCTATAGATCCTTGGAGTATCTGTCGAAAGTCTCCCGGAAAACGATTGCTGTCTGTATACCCTGTGTATTAAGGTCAATTTATGAAAGCTTAAAGTCAGAATTTCTATAGGTAAGTATTTTCAATCACCTATCACAAAAGTGATTGAAATTGTAAAAAAAAAATTAAATCATTTCTGTTTTTAAATCTTTGTGATTTATGTTCAAATGATTGAATTCATTACAGATTTAAATAATTTGGATTAAACTAGTGATAACGCCCGAAAATCGGGTGTAGTTCCCTATTTCGCTTTGGAATCAACTTTCTCATTCACATTAGAGCGAATTCGTGTCTTAAGTTTTTTTGCCATTTTTCGAACGTAAATGCTCATATCTGCTCAACGCTGCCACATATCTGCTTAACGCTGCCAGTTATCAAAAATCTAATAATCGTCTAATAATGATCTCAAAAAGTCTGATGTGATCTCAAAAACGCTTAAATGTTCAATAATTTTATAAATTGTAATAAAACACGAAACTTATTAATAGTAAAAAGAATAAGGGGACCCTAACCGGAATAAATATATAGATTCTAAATACAAGCATTGCTGATTGCATAAAGGTGATTTTTAAATCTTTTGTAGCGGGTGCGGACAAAATTCCAAAAATATTAAATGTCATCCAATTCACTTTTTGAGAGTTTTGCACTCTAGATTTCAACACACATCGTAAATTCCAGTATTACGAATATACAATATTATTTTTACATATATTTCACATGATATAGCGTCAAAAAAAGCTGTACTTTCAGAAAAAGTCTGTATATCTCACGTTTCTTTATGATCATGTTTCGCAGTCGATTTTAGGTTAAAATTTTTACAGTTTTTTTTTGCCAATTTAAGACTTCTTTCACATTTTAAAGTTGTTATTACACTGTTTTAATAATATTTTCACTCAAACTATCACAAATTCAACACACGCGACCACACTACTTGCAACTTGGAAACATAAAAATTTTTCTTAATTTGCAATTCCTTGAAAATTCGTCGTTTTGACAACTTACCAACCTCTTCGTTATCCACTATTCGTTGACGCGTGAGGACACTGAGCCAACTGGCCCTACCTTATAATTCTGCCATGCATAAAGTGATACTTTCTGCTGAACTATTTTTTTTTTTCGAAACGTCAAAAGGCAATGCTTTTTGTCTCAAATTTATTTTTTTTATGTTCTGTGTGCACACGTTTCAAACAAATAGTTTTAATTGAAAGCACTACTAAGCAATTTAATAATTTAGTAATTAATAAATTTAGTATTTGGTATATTTATCTGTCAAAATAAAGTAAGCGTAAGCCGCTCAACTTAAGTAGCATAAAATATTTTCGCTACCTAAGATGGCGACCGCTCAGGGAACGTGTTGTGCGAGCACTTTATGCAACATACCATTCAGCCCGAAAGTTGTTCAACAGCTACGTAGCAAATTTTCCGCTGAATGCAGCCAATGATTGGAACATGACCTGCTGAACGCAGCCATTTATTACTGCTGCTTTTGACAGATGCGGGTACAATTTTTGTGAGAGAGGTGAAAAAAACGCTTTCACCTGGTTTTCTTACACCATGCTGTCTTCGAACTGGCGCGTGGGGCTAGGGGGTAAGCTATCGGATCTGTCAAAGCACAAGCTTGACTTTAGGGGCGCATTCATTTTTCATGGTGTCATATATTTACAGGGCGCCTTTGCTATCACTGGAGTAAATTAATAATGCGTTTTGTTTGTTGTTTTTTATTGGCATTATATATATACCTCCTATATATAAATATAAAGAATATATAAATATTCTTTAGATCAGTTCGGTCACATTTAGGCGAAAACATTCAAAAACAAAACTTAGAATTCAAACAAAATTATTAGATAAAACCAAATCTATTTATTTTTATTTTTTTTATTTAGAATTAACAGTTAATTGATAAATTAAAAGCTAATATAATTATAATCAATAGCGACAGTGGCCCTCAGCTTATCCAGAAGATTATGTTATATTAGGTGATATAAGTTAGTGTACTTTAAGAAGTTTATAATACATAGGATATTGGTGTCTGAGGGGTTTGAAATCATGTCTAGTGGGGTTTTGTTCTGAAATATTTGTTGTCTGTGGGTATTAAATAGGTGCAGTTGGAGAAAATATGAGGAAAGTAATCTCGAGAGGAGACTGAACAGGCGCAAGGTAACTGGGTGACAGAGTTCATTAGAAAACTATGGGTAAGGTTTCAATGGCCTAGTCTGATTCTTTCAAATTTTATGATGTCTAACCTTTTTAAATGTGTTGATTTAAGAAAGTCGTTGACTGATAAATGGTTGGGATTATTGGATTGGTACCAGATAGAAGAGGAATTAAATGATGATGTATGCTTTTTTGCAAAGGATGCTTTTAAGAAGTTATTTATGTCTGAAAAATTTACATTATCAGACATGACTACTGGGGCGTTGGCTGCAAATTTAGCTGATTGGTCAGCAAACTCATTGCCTGTGATATTAGAATGCCCTGGAATCCATATAAGGGTAATTTTAGGATAATATTTAATCAAATAATTTCTAATTTGAGCAGAGTAAAAGTTATCGTTGTTAACATTTAAGATGGATTCAAATGCTGAGAGGGAGGCAGAGCATATTGCATAGTTACCTTTATTTCTGCTGGCGTAGATAGTTGCTTCGTGTATGGCTATTATTTCGGCTGAGAACACCGAAGTATAGCAAGGTAGGACCGCTAGTTTTATAACATTGTTTTGAGTTGTGATGCTATAGCTGACTTTATTATTTATCTTTGAACCGTCTGTGTATAAAAATGTGTGTTTGTTTAGTTTGTTCTTGATTTCTGCAAACGAGCGTTGAAAAATTTAATTTGGCGTTTGGTCTTTTTTTAACTTGTGTAAGGATGTATCGCAGGAGTCAATGTTAAGTTTCCAAGGAGGGAAACGAGTTTCCAAGTAAACCTAGAGCTAAATGGCAGGCCTAAAATTTTTAGATTATCAGTTTGTTGAAGACTTACATTAGTTGTGAGAATCCTACACTTACAATTTTCTTGCGGCAGATATGCATATACTGGCATTTACTTGTAGATAAAACTGAACCCGAAGTATCACACCAAGCTAAAATATCATCAAATAGTGGGTTGAGGTTAATAGTTGGATTTTTTTCTTTGTTGGAATTGATTATCAGGTTGAAGTCATCGGCGTATGCAGTGAAATCTATTTCCTTGTGAACGCGAATAACTTCGCAGAGCTTATTGAAAGAGATTAGAAAGAGGATGACGGATAGGGGAGGACCCTGAGGAATACCATTGTGTAGTTTTCTCGAGTCCGAGAAAAACTTTCCTAACCGGACAATTATTTTCCTATTGGTCATAAAATGGATTATATAGTTGATAATTTTTGGTCCTATTTTCCACTTTAAGAGTTGGTCAACTATGGTATGGACTCCGACTTTCTCAAAAGCTTTTTTAAAGTCGAGGGAAACTATTGTCAAATGTTTTTTTCGAGAGAGGGACTTTGCAATGTGATGTTCGATATTGAGTAAATTATCTTGTGTTGATTTACCCTTCCGAAAGCCGAGTTGATGAGGATCTAGTAGACTATTTTTTGTCACGTACCACCACAGTCTATTTGCTATTATTTTATCCATGAGTTTTGAAATACAGGGATTGAGGGATATTGGTCTATATGAATTGGTAAGTGTCTTATTTGATCTGGGTTTGAGTATGGAAATAACCATACTAGTTTTGTATTGCTGGGGGATGTTATTGTTGAATACATTATTGTAGAATTGCAGAAGCCTTACTTTAATAGTTTTTAGAGATGCTCGAACCATTGGATAAGAAATTCTATCCATACCTGGAGTTTTTCCTTTAAGTTTCGCTAATGCTGAAGACAGTTCTAAAAAGGAGATATTTTGTTCTATTGTACATGCGTCTGGACAAGGATTTAAGTGGGATGATGAGCTGAGAGCTGCAGATTTTTTTTTTTGGAAGTTGGGGAGAAGTTTGTGTCTTCTGAGTTTTCTGACCAAAATTGGCAAAAAATGTTAGCAATTATTTTTTTGTCTGAAATTTTGTTATGAGGAGGTATAGGAGATTCGATGGTGTGTATCCCATGGATAACTTTATAGCCGGAGAGAGTCCTAATTTTAGACCAGATTTCTTGGATTGGGGTATCTGGGCTTATAGAAGATGTGAATTCATTAAGCGATTTGGCTTTTTCTAACCTTATATTTCTTTTTAATGATGCATTAGCTTTTTTATAGTTTATCAGATTTGTTGTGGTGATATTTCTCTTAAATGCGTGCCAATATAAGTTTTTCTAATTTTGTATTCCACCAAGGAACTTTTTTTGGTTTAAGTTAGGATGAGCTTGAGGAATAGAATTATGGGCTGCTTGGATGATAACTTTTCTCAAATTAGACGCTTCCTTATTCACGTCTGTAGAGATGGGAAAATGAGTGTCAAATTTAAGACAATTTTTAGCAAATGATTGCCAATCAGCTTTATGCATTTGAAATTTTGGCTTATAATTATTATGTGAACGGGTCGGAGAGGGAAACAATGAAGTAATTATGGGGAAGTGGTCACTGCCAAAAAGATCGGATTCTATTGACCATTGAGCATATGGCTTAATGCTGGGTGAACAAAAGGTTAAGTCGATATGTGTGAGAGAGTTGTGGGTATTGAAATGCGTTGGTGATCCATCATTAAGGAGAATGAACTGTGATTGATTGATAAATTTTGATAAAATGATTCCTTTACGATTGTTTTTAGGGGATCCCCAGTCGCTGTGCCAGGAATTGAAGTCACCAGAGATAAGTACAGGGGAAGAAGTTGAACTGTATATAGTTGAGAGGCTTTGTAACGAGAATTGTATTTGTGGGGCGATATAGGATGAAATGACAGTAAGTTTAACTTTTGCGATTACTTCAACTGCAACTGAATCGAAGGCATTGTTAATTGTAATGGGTTTGTGCTGTAATGAATTATGTATAAGAAGTGCAACTCCACCGTATCTGGTGGATGATGAATTAAAAGTATATAAGGAAAAGTTAATGGGAATTGGGATATAAAGGTGTGAATGGATATGAGTTTCCTGTAAAGATATAATCTTAGGGTTATATTTTTTGATTAATATACAAAGCTCGTTATAGTTGTTTGAGTATCCTTTAATATTTCACTGGATTAAGTTGAAAGCCATCGTTGATATATATAATGAATTGGATAACCATATTGATTAAGTAAATAACTATGAGAATGCTATTCTTATATAAATTATATGTAGGTATATAATACAAAATAATATATGAGTTAGAGTGCAGTGTAATCCTAGTTATTCCTATTAACTGGTAATGCAATAAGAATTCGTCAAATATAGGTTGCTTTGCTACTAGTGTGTATAACATATTAGAGAAAGCGATAATAATATTGTCTGTAAATATTACACAGATAGATATAACGATAAAGAGTACTATAGCTGTTTCGGTTAGAATAATTTTAGTGGAGAAAATAGTTGTATTTAAACTGAAAATGATTCTAGAATAGATATACGAGTTATCAGATCTGAGTGTAAATAAGAAAAAGTGGTAGAAAGTGAGAGGATTGAAAATGGTACATAATACAGACCTATAAAGCATATAGTTGAAATGTATAGATTTTAGAGAGTAATGTAAGGCAATACTAGTTTTGTTAATGTTTGGTATGATTTTTTGTTTTGATACATATAATTTGTAAGAATGGTTGAATCTTAATAACTTAAATTTGAGTGTAGAAAAGTTAGTCTTCATACATGTAGTCATCGAAATCTGAGTCATTAGATGCAAGGGTAGTTGTTGTTTTATTATCAGAAGGTTTATTTTTTTGCTTGGTGCTCTTAAGTTGGTTTAGTAAACGTTTCTGAGTGTTTCTAGGGAATATTTTTATTTTATTGCCAGCAAGAAGCTTAGATGATAAGCTGCTACTTGTTGCGATGTTTTGAGAGTTGGAGCTGAGGAGTTTCATTTTTTCCTTTCCGCTGTGCTCAGAGATCGATTTAGTGTGTTGTTGGATATGGTTGGTGCAGTTATTGTTGGAAGTAATTTGGTTGATGTCAGGAAGAGGAGCATCTTTTTCTGTTTAGAAATCAATCAATCTCAATCTAGAAAGGATTGAGTTCTTGATCATTGCTGCGTTCTAACGTTGGGATAATCAAGTGGTTTTCTTGCATTTTGTTGGACGAGGTTTGATAAAGTTGAGTATGAGCTGATTGAGCTGTGTTCGGTGGGCTTCGGGAGGAGCCGGTTAGAGTTGACGTGGATGGTAAGTTAACTGTGGAAGGGCCGAGAGAGGAGCGAGCGACTGATGCATACGTATTATTGTTGTGGTGATGACGGTCGTTGTAAATTGAGAGAGCGGTTTTATAGTCAACTTTTTGCAGAGTTTTAATAGCTTGGAGCTCTTTCTGCTTTATAAATATTGGGCAACTTTTGTCTAGTGTGTGATAATTTATATTTGTTATTTTTTGGTCGCTACAGTTGATGCATGATTTATCGTTCTCGCATTTTTCGTTTAGGGATAGGTCGATATGATCTTAATTACCGCAATTTGGACATATTCTTGTGCTTACAAAATTTTTCGATGTGGTTAAATCGAAAGCAGTTCTTGCACCTAGTGGGCAGTGGTATATAGGGACGTACATTAACCTTTTCGTAGCCAATATTTACTACCTCCGGCAATTTGGTAGTCGCAAACGTGATTATAATCAGGCCCGTTTCTTTTATATTTTCGTTTTCTTTTTTCAATATTTTTTCACTTCAGATAGTTTTGAGTTTTAGTTCGTCTAATATATTATCGTCTGATAAGCCTCTCAAGTCGTTTGTATATATTACACCTTTCGAGTTATTAACCCTCCGATGAGTGACAGTTCTGAACGGCCGTGTGAAAAGGTCCCTACGGACCTTTTTTGTAAATCATGTTTTTTTCATATAAAAATTTTTTTTTTTAATTTTTTTTTGTTTTTATTGTTTATAACTAAATTCTACATACAAAAATAATTTTTTCAATTTTTTTTTTTTTTGCTTGAATTTTCTTAAGACTATTATAAAAAAGTTTAAAAAATATTGTTGTTGAGAGTGTACTTCTTGTCCCCCGCCCTGTGCGCAAGTGTGGCAGCGATGTAAAAGTGTGCTATGTATGCTAACGCAAACAGCGTTGCCGCAGCCGAAGCAGTGTGCCCGCGTTTTCCGCTGCCGCCCGTTCTCAGAACGGCAATTGCAGCAATATCAATTTCTTCATCCATGTCTTCGTCCATAAAATCAGCATATCTACATAGTCATTTGCTGGTAACGTGTACTACGGCGTACAACAATTTCAGCAACGTCCAAATTACTTGCATCTGCCATATTTATATTTTTGTTTCTATCACATTTTACTCTTCGCTGTCTAAACTTTGACTGATTTGGTTTACAAAACTACAACTTCTTTTATACTCTTTCGTACGTCTACCTAAACTCAAAGACATTAGGGATGATGATAAAAACAAAAAATTCTAAGAAAAAATTCTAAGAACAAAAATACTAAGAACAAAAAATACTAAGAACAAAATACTAAGAACAAAAAATTCTAAGAACTGGTTTATTGCTAGTAGTATAAAATTAGAATATTGTGCCTTTCCTTGAAAGAAATAAAGTTCATGTCTTCGAATTTTTCTTAGAATTTTTTGTTTTTGCAATCATCCCTAATGTCTTTGAGTTTAGGTCTTTGTGTTCAGAACAAGTAAATTATGTGTTGAAACAATAAAAAAATTATAATGATGCCCAAAAACATGCATTTATTAGTGAAATTCAGTACAAGGTCCATTCTCACTAAAACCTCAATAACTCCTAAAGTAATGATCCGATCGGCTTGATTTTTTTTTCCAAAAGATGCGCAACAAAATAATCTTGGAATACAGAGTAACTTTGGGGGGGGGGGGTTGTAGTGGCCGAAGTAGGAGTAATTTCAGTTTGAAAAGGCAAAAAGGTCCCTAGGGACCTTCTCACTCATCGGAGGGTTAAGAGTTGAGTGCTAGGTAACCTCAACTTGAATTGTGTCAGTAAAGGCTGTTAGAGTAACTAGTTGTTGAGCTTGTGATAAATTTTTTGTATGAATTAGTATAGTGCCGTTTCTTAGCTTTTTGCAAGAATTTACTTCTCCTCCACATAAATTGTCGATCACTTTTTTTATGAGAAAGGGAGAGACATTAGTTAAAGTTTCGGCACTCTCTTTTCTCACCATTACTAAGAACTTTGGACCGGGAGTAATTTTTTTTAGTTTCTTTGTTTTGTCAACACTGAAAGCTTGAGTCCCGTTGTTGATAGGGCGATCAGGTGGGTCTTTCATCGCGAAGTTGTTGTTGTCTAATGACACGACACGAGGTTTAGTAAAGAATTTATATTAGTTATTAAGATTATTTTAATTTAGTTACACTATATTTATTGGCTATATTTATTATAACTAGGTTAAGATGTGTAAAAGTTCACGTCTATTGTGATGTATCAATATAACGATTTTGAATAAAGATTTTTATAATTAATGAAGCACAGACCGAGACTAATAGATGATTACTCATCAAGCGAAGGCGAAGGCTATTTTGCATAAAATATATTATAATTATATTATTTTGAACACTTTAGTGATTTAAACTTTAATTGAATTATTAATATCGGCGTTTGGCGTGCAAAATCGTGTATCCGCCACTTGCACTTACACACACACACTGTGATAGAAAATTCCACAGGAGTGCAGGAAACTGCTTTCTTTTAAACTATTGAATGGATATTAAACTAAAAACATTTATTGAAAATTAAATACTTGCTTTGTTCTTAAATATGCATATAACGAAAAATCCACTCTTTATTAATTAAATGAAAATCTAAATTTCAATTTCGCCTTTTTTGCAATATACGCGGTATTGCAATTGGCTGATACACGGTATTTCACGCCCAACGACGATATGCCATTCCAATCAGAAAAATTGCACCTAGCTGTACGCAACAACCGAATACGGCCCTGAGTGAATGTTTCTGTATTAGTGTGTACATACACCAGTAAGAAAAATGCCTCACTTTTTTTCCAGAACGCCACTTCCTTATCTCTTATTTCTATGTTATAAGGTAAGGTAAAGAGATTCACCACACCGACCTCGAATGTCAAAATGTATTTTAGCATTACCACTTTTCTGTCTTATTAATACATGTGGGACAAATAATAAGAAAGGGAATTATTTGTAGGATAAAAAGAATAATTTATGGCAAATGTATTTACAATGAAATAAATCACTGGTTAAATCTTTGTTTTCAGTAAATTACTATTGCCCATTGATTTTTGTTTAGCTTTTTGTGTTCTTAATTTTTTATATAAATTTTTATTCGAATAAAATAAAACCATAATGCCACCATAATGTCGGCGGCCATAACGTAGTGGGTAGCGTGTGTGGCTTATACGCCAGAGAACCCAGGTTCGAGTCCCCATCTGGCTTAGAACGTTTTTTTAATTGAATTAATTTTTCTGTTCGGCCGTCACCTCTCTGCAGACAATGACAAATCTCGGAGAGTAAAAACTGCCATGAAAGCTTCTTTAGAACATAAGCCGTTCGGAGTGCGCATAAAACGTACAACACAATTGATCATAAGAAATTCGGTCAAAATCCTTTCAAGGGCTGAAATGACCATTTTGTGTTTTTTTTTCGTCCACCATAAACGCACTACATAATTTTTTTATTGCCATAAGACAAAGAAACTGTTGAACATGAACCAAAAATTTGTTTTTGAAAATTAGCACATTGCTTTTATTTAATTTTTTTTGTCTTTTCTATGTGTCATGTTATATGACAGATGGCAGAACTTCTTTTTGACCTTATCAAAAATATTTAAATTAACTATAAATATATATTTATTTAGTATATTCATAAAAACTTAAGTACACTACTTCTTTTATATCAGAGAACGAATTTATAGCAAATGGCCTATGGCCTACTGGTGAATGGAAAAACCCCAAAAAAAAACTTCAAAGCTTTTCTAATAGAAAAATAATGTACTTCCGAATTTTTCAGTGGCTACATGTTATAACTTTCGAAGAAAGTGTTAAAGCAAAATAACAATATTAAAGTATGTAGAACAAAAAAAAAATTAATGGAATTGTCTGAAAAAAGGAAACGAAGTGATATTTTATCAAAATGATCGCCTATCGAATGTGTTACAACATGACAATTTTCGGCAAATTGTTAAGCATCGAAGTTTACGAAGTTAAAACATGTCGCCGCAGCTAAGTAATTCATCAACTACATTAAGAACAAACATTAATTAATACATTATTACATTATATACATTATTAATACATTAACAGATCGATTCTGTCGCGGTAACGTTAATCTTATTACCGAAGAAACTCACCTTTTGGTAACATTTACATCCTTTTGGTATTCTACAAGCAAGCGTTACCAGTGAATATTGTTACCATCTCCTTAGGTGGTAACAAGCAAAACAGCCAGATGCAAGGAAAGAGTGTTATTTGTTCTTAAACTAGCTTACGGCTTTTGAAAGCGTTACCGAGTGTACAGAATACCGAATACTAAGACCGGTAACAAATTTCGGTAACAAGATTACTATTACCGGTAACGCGCAAAATAGATCTGTAAGTGATTTTTTATGGATGTTTTCTTAACATACGGCAGCACCGTATTTTATAATTTTGACATTCCAGGTCGGTGTGGTGAATCTCCTTAGGGTGATGTTATGCTGGCGGTCAAATGATCCCTGGTCACGTCACTTTTTGCGCTCTTTTTTAGTTTCATGAGCTCTGTGCTCAAAGTATGTTATGCTGACGGTCATATGATCCCCAAACATTAGTATACTTTTTGCTACTTTTAGTACTTTATCCGAAAAAAGTATCATCGTTGAACATGGTTGAGTGTTGCTATTAAGCAAGATTTATTACTGCTTTTATACATTTCGCACTGAAATTGTACTATTTTAATGCGAAAACACAAATGTTGTGAATAATTCCACAACGCAACACTGTTTTCATCCTGTGATTTCATATTTTTATCGAATCATATGATGACCGTGGTGGGAAAAATTTATTCTCTCTCTCTCTCTCGCCCTCAATTTTTTAATTTACATTGAAACAACAACAATGCGTGCCCATGACCGCCAACACAACATAGCCCTTACCCTACCTTATAATTGTATCATGGATGCGGGTACAATTTTTGTGAGAGAGGTGAAAAAAACGCTTTCACCTGGTTTTCTTACACCTTGAATAAAACTAAAATCAAAGAACAGCTGACAAACCGAATTACGATTGCTTCGTGGGAACAGGCCGAATTACTTAATTGCCGTGAGAACATGCTATAAGAGATGGGCATGTATACATTTTTTTTATGTAGTCGTGTAAGGATACAACTATTTTAAAATGAGTGGTATAGTTTGTGTTATGACGATACTTTAAAAGAGGTGGAGCAATATCGTATGCATGTTAAAATCTTAAAATGTTATTTTTGACGAATCCGTTTCTTTAAGTTATGACAGGATATGACGATATTGAAAAGAAAACTATAATATTTCATAGGAAATATTTGCTACTACTTTAATTATAATTGGAAATAAATAAAATTCTGCACACATTTTTATATACATGTGTTTTAGACTTTGTTTGGGAGAAAAAAAATCGGAAATTTGTTCAGTCGATTTTGGATGGCAAAAATATGAAAAAATTTGGCCTTTACTTTTTTGGAAAATTTCCATGTCATACGAATAGTTTTTCGAAACTTTGCATTTTTTCTTTCCTTTCAAAAAAACTTAAAATGAATTGGTCTCATTATCGCAAAATAATAAAAAGGAATGAAGAAAAAATTTCGAAAAACTATTCGCTCTGGCTATGTTATGCTAAATTGACAATGCTATGTTGACTAAATTGATATATTGATGTTATGTCGTAACAAAAATATTTAAATGAAATATTTTTTCCAGATTTTTTGCCACATAAAATTGACTGAACATATTGGGGTAAAAAGACGGTCTTGTATATCTACGTAGTTAAGTAGATACGTTTTGAACTAACAAAAAAGACTTTTGTTAAAATATTTTATTTGTTTACTGTAAACAATAAAAGCAAGAAACGGCAAAGTCAAACGACGACAAGTGGAAATAGTGATTAATAGATATGCTGAAGAAAATTGTTTTGTATGCAAGAGTAAAGGCTATAGAGATAGTGATTTCATGTAAACTTAAAAAAGTGGCACAAATTAAGCACAAAGATAAATCCAAGTTTTTAAAATTGAGCAAATAGTGCATTCAAAATTTGGGACAGTTTGTCAGCCATAGAAAAGCATTTTATTTAGTAAAATTAATTAATTAATAAGAACATATTTTATTTAACATAATAAAGAACCCATTCATAGGGTAAAATATGAGATCAAAGGCAAACTTAAAAGTATTTGTAAAAAAGTTCTTTAGTCAAAAGCAAACTTAAGCTTAAAAGTATTTTTGAAACAATTCTTTGGTCACAAGAAATAAAGACTAAACTCAAAGTATCGTAAGAAACGGTATTTTAATTGCACCAACTATGACCTTTTCTTCTGAAAGATATAAAACGTTAAAAACGATATATATGTAGATATAAGTGGTAATCTATTATTTGCAAAAACTAGTTTTCTGCATTCTTCGAAGCATTGGCAATAAAGAAAATGCCATATCGCTTTTTTACAATATTTTGAGTTTAGTCATTGTTTCTTGTGACCACAGAGTTAACAATAATAAAAAAACGCATCCAACGCGATAAAAAGCAAACAAAAAAGCATTTATAGAAGCACTGAGGGACAGTTTTTCAGTATGAGTTTAAAGTGTAGTTGAATTAATCGATCTTAACTTACTAAAATTGAACGTTTAAATTCAGCTTAGGAAAAAAAGAAACACATCATATGATAATTTTAGTTAATTTGACTTCAACAAATGCTAAAATATCTAGTTAAACCGAGCTTAAACGTCCAATTTTGGTGAGTTAAGCTCGGTTTAATTTGACTACACTTTAAACTCGTACTGAAAAACTGGCCCTGACTGCATCAATCACCAAATGTTTTCAGTTTCTTCACCAAAGGAAATGTCGGCCTCGGCCAGCGCTTGGGTAATTATAGTTGAGCTTTCTGCTCTGGTGAAGGTGTAGGTACATATGAAAAATTTGAGCCCTCTTTTGCTGTTTCAAATGTTCTCTGGTAAGCCATAGCTTGGATGTCGGCTATTGTGCGCTATTGCAATTGTTTAGGTACCGAACGCAGTTACAAGACTATGCTCTCCCCAAAGTGATGTAAGTGATCGGACTTCTTTGGAGATTTTTTCAATCCGATAATAGCGTTGAGCGTGGCATCAAATTTCGATGGTGTTGAATCATAATTTTCCTCTTTTTTGAGGTAGAAGGTGTGAACAATCTTCTTCGGTCTCAGAAATGTCCTGCGTGATGTCATTAATTGTAGTACTCTTTGAAGATGAAGGACCTGATGATATGGTCGAGTCGTCGACAGCAAGACTGCAGCTCTAAAAAATAAAATTAAAATGTATTTATAATTAATTAAAATTGTTTTAGTTTTAAAAAGCCTTCTAGTTTAAATTCTAGGTGATCCTGCTCATTTTATTAATTATTCTATATCTTTGTAGGTTCCTCAAACCGAAGATGAGTGGCTACAAATTTTTGCGGATTTCAACTATTAGTGGCAGTCCCCACATAGTCTCGGTGCTCTTGATGTGAAGCATATTCGAATCAAAGCTCCAGCCAATACAGGCTCCCAATTTTACAATTTGAAGGGATTCTTCAGCATTGTGCTGTTTGCATAAGTTTACGCTCGTGGAAGGTTCAACTTTGTTGATGTTGGCTGCAATGTCAAAGTTTCGGACAGCACAATATTCCAAGAAGGGTATTTATACAAAAGAATTTAAGAAGGCAATTTAAATATTCCTAAAGCAACCGATTTGGTAGCAGGCCAAAACAACAAAATTCGATACTTCTTTACGACTAGCAATAGCACTATCAGCAGCTCTCATTGCCACCAGCAGCACCATTAGCAGCAGCATTCACTACCACCAGCAGAAATACTAGCAAATGTGAGTACTAATGTTAGTTGATTCGACTAACATCGTTTATACCCTGTAGAAAAATCAACTAATTTAAAAGTAGTCGATAAAGTAGTTTTTTGTCAACCACAACTTGTTGAAATTCTGACTTTTTTCCATAGAACGAACTAACATATTTTGTATGGTGATGTCCGCTAAATAAGTCAATTGACTCTCGTCTGCATATATTTTCGACTACTTGTTAAATTAGTTATATTTAAATTATTTTTGTATTACTTTAAAATAGCCAATTGAAAACTATTACTGATGGCCTAAATATAATGGTTAAATATATTAAATATGGTTAAATATATATAAACTTGTAATTTAATAAAAATTTGCAATTAAAACATGTCAAAATCAGAGTAGTTGCCGCCTTAATATAATTTCAAGTAGTTCATATACTGGTTTATTTTAAATTAGTTTTTTAATTAGTTGTTTTTAAAAACAAGTTAGTTTGTTCCTATAGGGTAGTTTGTTGCTATAAAAACATTTTTTAAAATTTCATTTTCATTTCAGGATTTCATACACCAGCACTCACTAGCATCAGCGCTAACCAGTGTTGGTACATACTTTTGTAAAAATTCCTACTTTTCCTTATGATCAAAAAATGTTATCAATACAAAATCTCCTACTACTTCTTCAAGAAATGCAATTTTATCGTGATGAATGGGAACATGGTATAATGAGACAAGGTAGTGTTAGTTGTTAAAATTCTCTCTTGTGGTGGGTACCGCACCTGTCAAAACCAGGTTTTTACGAATAAAAGCAAAACAAATAACAAAATTTGCAAATAATAATATTGTATGTGTTTGACAGCTGCGGTACCCGCCGCTCCGAGACGGTAGTGTCGTCTTGTTAAATATACCTTGAACGGGATGACAACTAAAAGCAATATTTGACAGTTGAAAATGCCATAGCTCTTTTAGCTCACTTGTAGCAAATTCAGTTTTAATTTCATATCTGATGTCAGCATTGAAAAATAATTTTTTGATGCAGTGTGGTCTCATAAAACTGTTTTTTTTTTAACTTACAAGTCGACTTCATAGTTAATGTAAGGCTGTAAGGAAGGCAGGAAAGAGGCGGAGGGAAAGGAAATAAAGAACTTGGATTGATTTTTAATAGAAAAAGAGACATAACTCATAAGGAATATATGTGCAAAATTTTGTGAGTATGTGCAAATTCATACCAATGGTAAAGTTTTCAAATTAAAGTGCCACGACCCCGTTAGATTCCGTCCAATTTCTAGACTACTGACTGCTCATTACTCCAAAGAATATGTGTGGAAAATTTAGAAGTTGGACAAATTCTATAAAAGAAGTTCGATTAAAATTAAAGTGGCTCGCCCCTGTTGTATTCCGCCCAATTTTTTAGACTAATCGCTGTTCATTATTTTAAAGAATATATTTGCGAAATTTAGTTGAAGTCAGAAAAACGGTGTAGAATGAGTTTCATAAAATTGAAGTATCACTCCCCCTGGCTTACTCCGCACACTTTTATTAACTACGGTCTGCTCCTTATGGTAAGGAATATATTTGCAAAATTTGGTTAATATCGTACAAATGGTATAGAGGCAGTTCAATTAGAATTAAATTGAAATACCCCTTGTCCAATCCCACCCTCTTTTGTAGGCTTAAAACTTCTCATTATACGAAAGCATATTTGTGCGAATTTTGGTTAAAATCGATGAAACGTCTAGTCTACTACCGCGTACTTTTATAAACTAACGACTGATCCTTATGCCAAATAATATGTGTGAAACGTTTGGTTAAAGTCGGACAAACGTTGTAGAGGGAGTTCGATTCGAATGAAATGGGCACGCCCCTTGTCCAATCCCACCTACTTTTTTAGACTTAAAACATCTCATTATTTTAAAGAATATGTGTACGAAATTAAGTTGAAGCCGGACAAACGGAATAGAAGGAGCTTGTTTAAAAATAAAGTGCCAAGCCCCCTGTCTATTGCCGCCCAATTTTATCAAATTATGATTGCTCAAATTACCAAAGATTATGTGTGCAAAATTTGGTGAAAGTCAGGTGTTACAGAAGTTTGATTAAAAGTAAAATGCCACGCCCATTTGTCTAGTCCAAAAACTCAACATTATACCGAAGAATATATGTATGGGTTGGATAAGCGATGTGGGTGGAATTTGTGCACATACAGTCACGATGTCATTCAGTTTTATATATTTACGAAAGTTTTTCTATTTCGATGACGCCACTTTGTGAAATATCATGATTCCAGAAATATCATGAAGATGGTTTCTGTTAAATATCAAAGCTTATATGCAGAATTTCAAGACATTTCTTAAATTTTAGCAGACTTAAGAGATTTTACGTTTTAAATAAAGCCAATTTGTATGGGAGGTAGGCGGGATTTTCATCAAATAACATGGTGATGATCTATATTTTAATCAAGGCGTATGTGCAAAATTCTAAGACATTTCTGTCATTTGAGCAGATTTTTCAGAGGTTTTACGGTTAATATAAAGCCACTTTGCATGGGAGGTGTGCGTAGTTTTCATCCGATTTGGCTCATGCTCGAACTTGATCTTAATTTTTTTAAAAGAAGCTATATATTTTGAATTTCATCGTGATAACTTTAAAATTACGGCTGTAATCGTTATCACAGACAGATGGAAAGTAATCGAGTCAGGTGGTGATGCTGATCAAAGATATATATGTGGTGACTCAATACTACCACTATACTACCTCAAATGTACCCTGTAGGAAAATCAACTAATTTAAAAGTAGTTGATAAAGTAGTTTTTTGTCAACTACAACTAGTTAAAGTTCTGACTTTTCCCCATAGAACGAACTAACATATTTTGTATGGTGATGTCCGCTAAATAAGTCAATTGACTTTCGTCTGCATATATTTTCAACTACTTGTTAAATTAGTTATATTTAAATTATTTTTTAATGACTTTAAAATAACCAATTGAAAACTATTACTGATGGCCTAAAGTTAATAATATTTGATGAAATAACATGATTAAATATATATAAACTTGTAATCTAATAAAAATTTGCAATTAAAAGATGTCAAAATCAGAGTAGTTTCCGCCTTAATATAATGAAAAGTAGTTTATCAATCACTTGTTTTTAAGTAGTATTTCAATTACTTCATATATAATGCAATAAAAACTATTTAGAATTGCAGTGGATGCCGCCTTAATATAATTCCAAGTAGTTCATATACTGGTTTATTTTAAATTAGTTTTTTAATTAGTTGTTTTTAAAAACAAGCTAGTTTGTTCCTATAGGGTATAGACTACCTCAAATATACACTTTATTAAGTTCACTTTGTTTTGTTCATGATTGTATAATTAAGTTTTCATTGTATTCAAATTATTGTATATCAAAAATTTTCAATTTTTGTTTCAAGTTTTCAGAAAATAAGTTGAATAAAAACATTGCATAAAATTCTATTAAAATAAAAACTATAATGAACTAATAATGAACTAATAAAATAAAGCACCAAATACTGGCGATCCTGGATCTTAAACCTGGAATCTTCTCTCAAAAAAAGAACATCTCCTTACCCAAATATTGGTATTATGGTGTTTTTAAATTTTTCACATTTTATAAATTTTTTTCAGGTTGCCTTTGTTAATTTAGCTTTCATACGAGGTACACACCAGAGAACTGCACAAGCCTACTTGAAATCGATTTCAAGTACTTGCTTAAAATACAAGTTCAAGCTAGCTTGAGCTTGATAGTTTTCAATCAAGTCTGACTTGTGATTGAAAATAAATAAGCCCATGACAGCTTGCGACTTGCAAGTATGCTAGCTTACAAGCGAACGGCACGAAGTCCCAAGTAAAGGAAAAATTGATGCCTTCGGCAAAAAGCTTGAAAAGCTTGAAATTGGAGGCAAGTATCCAATATAAAAACAAGTATCCAAAAAATGCAATGAGCTTGTGTAGGAAAAGCTTAAGCGTATTTGGACTTCTAAGAGTTCTGTGGACTCCGTGGTTGGCAGTTTTAGGGGGTAGCTGATTTTGAAATTGATGTAAAAATTTATATTCAAGATGGCGAATAGAGTTGCCACCTGGATTTTTTTTGTATTTTTGCGAATTCTTGTTATTTTGAATTTCTGACAACGGATTTGATTTCGAATCTAATATCACAGTTTTAACATTTAAGATGGAGAATAGGCTTGCCACCTAAATTTTCACCATAGTGCTGCCACCTAGTAAAATGTATTTTTAAGAGTTTTAAACACCATTTAACAGTGTTAAGGGGTCGCTGACTTCGAATCTGATGTCAAAATTTTAAAATTCAAGATGGTTAAGGGTGTTGCCACCTAAAATTTTTTTAATTTCACGAATTCGGTGCTAGAGCAAACACTAGGTAAGAATGGTTCGCTGAGTCCGAAACCGTTGCCAGAATTTCAAAATTGTGTAATTTTTTTATAACAGTGTTGCCACCTACCAAAATGTATTTTTAAGAGTTTTAAATATAATTTAATAGTGTTAAGGGGTCGCTGACTTCGAATCTGATGTTAGAATTTTAAAATTTAAGATGGTTCAAAGTGTTGCCACCTAAAATTTTTTATTTTGACGAATTTGGTGCTGGAGCGAACAATAGGTAAAAATAGGTACCCCATTTGCTATATGTTTAAGGGGGTCCCGAAACACGTGTTTGACTTACAATTTGACTTGCAGTGGACAGTTAAACACGTGTTTCGACGTGTCCCCCCTAAAAATGTAGCAAATCGGGGATGATAGACCCCTCTATTTGTGCGTCTCAGAAATGCTACCCCCTTATAAGCCCCCAAAAAATGGTTATTTTTTACCTATCTTGCTTCCCTTTCGAGATATGGCACTTTTTCTACTTTTTCGAAGATTTTTCGAGGATTTTTCGATATATTTAAATTTTTTGTTGTTCCATATCTCGGGAGGGTAGCAAAATAGGTAAAAAGTAACCATTTTTTGGGGGTTGATAAGGGAGGAAGCATTCTTGAGACACGCGAATAGGGGGGTCTATGTGCCCCCATTCACCATATTTTTAGGGAGGGGCGGAAACATGTGTTTGACTTACAATTTGACTTACAGTGGACAGTTAAACACTTGTCTTGACGTGAACAATTGGGTCGGAAGAAACTAATTGTCCTATTATCGTAGGCATTACACTGCATTAGGGAATTAATAGGTACACAAAATGGATTAGGTACACAAAAATAGGAAGGAGTAATATATTAAAATGAGTATTGTACACAGCACCACCCAACCCTCCCACACCCCCACCCACTTACAGACTTCCAACCCACTTACACACTCTCCTCATTACGGCAAAGGTGACCATCACCCGCCTCTGACCTACAATCTGAATTTGTCAACCCGTTCGATGCACCAATGCATCATGAGACAGCAGTGAAGTTACCCCCATTTTTGACTTCATGTCACGACGCATGGTTTGCCCATGCAGATATACAATTTCAAGCGAAGGGAATTTCAGCTGACAATACAAAGTAACCGCAAGAATATCTTGTAACCGCTCTACCTCAAGACGAAATAATAACAGTGCTTGATTTCATTCAAAAACCTCCTTCAAGCCTATATGATGGGTTAAAAAGAATTTTGATTGACCGACACTTATTGAGCAAGACCAAGAGGTTCGATAAAATTTTTTCTGGAACCGAAATGAGTGACCAGAAACTCTCTCAATTCTACAGGTCACTACTGTTATTAGCCGAATCATCAGTCGATAACGACTTAATACAAAAAGTTTGGCTACGTAAGCTTCCCACAAGTCTAAATATAGCTTTGACCAGCTCGAGACACAGAGAACTAGACGAGCAACTAAAACTCACTGACAACCTATGGGAAGTCATATCAGAATCCGAAGTCGATTCAGTCCATTTTTTCATTTAATTTTTTTTCATTTATTTCTTTATATTAAATATTAATTAGTACAGTAAAATTACATAAAATCTTTTAACGTACAACAGTGAGATTATTTATCGTCAACAGAAAACATTAAGTAAATAAAAAAAAACAAAAAAAAAAAAGAACAAAATTGCTTAAGGCTTATTACTAAATGCTATTATAAAAAAGATTGAATATTATATAATTTAAAACTTAAAAGTAATTTAAAACTTATTTAAAATTCTTGAAGATAAAATGAGAAAAAGAGAAAGAAAAAGAATTGAGAAAAAGTACAAGTAATAGAATAGAAAAGATATTTGGTATTAAGAAAAGAAGGATATAACAGAAGTCTTAAAATTGTTCGTATTGAAAATGGATTTAATATTTTTAGGAAGTGAGTTCCATAACCTAATGGCGACTTTCTACTCACATCAGGCATCTGTCGTCCATCAGACTGCATGTCAGCTTCCCCTCTACATCTTGTACCTAAAAAAGATGCAATGACTGTGGCGAGAACGGAAGACTTAACGCTATTACAATTCCAGACCACTAGCCTTTACCACACATACATTTCTTAGCTATTAACATACACAATAAGAAAATTTTTTTCTAAATTAGACTTAGAGTATTCCATCAAATTCCTATGGCCACTACAGACATACACAAGACCGCAATCAATACAGCATTCGAAATGCTTGAGTTCTTGAGAATGCCGTTTGGATTAAGAAACGCAGCTCAAACACTCCAACGTTTCATAAACGAAGTGTTGAAAGAACTCGATTTCATTTTCATGACGACATATCATGACGACATACTAGTAGCAAGCGAGACATAGGAAGAACATCTCAGAAAAAATTTAGATTTTGAACGTTTAGACAAATATGGACTCAACGTCAAACCTAACAAATGCATTTTCGGCGTAAACACAATAAATTTTCTTAGTTGCATTTCAAACAAAGGCATAAAACCATCTCCCGATAGAATTAAATGCATTATTATGTTAACTATCCAAAACCAAAAACAGTTAAACAAACAGATGCATACCAAAATTAGCACACACACACATTTACGACATCCAAAACAAAGGACACACATCTTACTTGGACAGATAGCATAATAGAAGCATTCGCAACACTAAAATAAAGTTTTACTAAGGAAGTGTCACTTAACCATTTCAATAGCAAAGCAAAACTTTCTATCGCTGTGGATGCATCTAACACTGCTATCGGTGCAGTCTTGCAACAAGAACATGAATAACAAATAGAATCACAAGCTTTCTTTCAAAAAAATTATCACCATCCGAAACAAAATACAGTACACTTGATTGCGAACTTTAAGCAATTTACCTCACATTTTTACAATATATACAGATCACAAACCACTCATCACTCATTTTAGCATTACACTCAAAGACAGAGAGAAGCACAAGATAAATACGACACCTAGAGTTTATTGCACAATTTTCCAATAACATCAGACACATCAAAGGTACAGACAACGTCGTAGCAGACGCACTTTCACGAGCTGAGGTAGAGGCTTTTACAACCTCAGATATCAATCACAGAACTCTACACCAAGAACAGACAAAAGATTCAGAACTTCAGGAAATATTAAACACAGATACTAACAATTTCAAGCAAATCCACATTCAACTACTTAACATTAAAATTTGGTGCAACAAACAAATACAGAAACACGTCCATACATACCAACAACATTACGCAAACAGGTTTTCGAACAATTACACAACATTGCACACGAGCTTCCAGGCTCACGATCTTCTTGACGACTTATTACGCAGAGATATTTTTGGCCCAAAATTAACACACACGAAATATTATATTTGGTTTAAAGTTGCTCATTTTTAATTAATTCGTTTTAAATTTAAAAATTCGCAATTTTCAAATAAAAATAACACCTTAAAATAATATTGCCATCTTTGAAATAAAAACGCATTTTTAAATTAAAGCAGCAGTATATATTTATTATAATGCCATTTAGTTAAGTTTTGAGAGTGGCCGAAGGTGCACCTATTATTCCAATCTCAGAGCAATTGAAATACAATATTTTGTGAATAAAATTCCAGTGCCACTGCGTGACTTCAGTTCTCCACCAAGACTGATCGTTATTCGTTCGTTTGATGTTAAGCCCGGCTGTGAAGTTAACGATTTAAAAGGGGGTGTAGCTGGTGGTTCAATTCTCTCTATCGTACTGAAAGTTGGACAGGAGATTGAGGTGCGATCGGGTGTTGTCACGAAAGATAGTGAAGGCAACATTAGGGTACGTGCACGTACAACGTTCTTTTTACAGCGCCTATTGAAGGCGTCTACAGGCATGAAAAATGTTTTATATATATTGTGTGAATCCGAGCACATAAGAAGCTTTTTTTAAGGCGCCTTAAAGTAAGCTCCGAAAAAAAGCGCCTACAAAATTTCATGAATGTGAAAACAAATTTTTTTACGCTTTGAAGCGACATATTGTCAAAAATTTGTGTTCTCAAAAATCGGAAAAAATAAATTGTTTTAAAAAACATTTTTAAATACAATATTCAAATTTAAAGGTCACAAATGGACGCGATGGATTCGGAGTCATTTATTGCAAGCGTGTTTAAAAGAAATGCAATCTGGGATAAGAGTTCCAAAGACAATGCAAATCGGTTGGTCGTTGAACGTTAGTTAAGTGAGGTGGGAGCAAGTCACCTAGTTACTGCGGCCTCAAGGGCCTATTGTAACAAACCTCTATAAGTGATAGTTCATCCTTAATCGTTAAATGCGTTAGGAACCGAGCGATGTCCTTGGGTGAACTATCCGCTATTAGATGCTGTTCTAGGTACAATGCACCTAAGTAACGAAAACGGGTCCTGATTAGACCGTTACAGTGGCACAAGGTGCGTTCTGCTGTTTCTCCATCACACTCTACACAGATCTATCTGGACTATACCCATGGTTGATAAGTGCTTATTTATCTTACAATGTCCAGTTAGGACACCTGTGACAAGTCTGATAGATCTTCCACTTAGAGTCAGGAATTGTTTCGTTCTTTGGAGCGAAGTGGTTGGCATGAATGTTTCAGCCTGTCTGTTACCTTCAGTTTCCCTCCAGTAATGAAGTGCCTCTCTGTTTAGCCACATTTTAATGTTATGGCTCATAGTGCCCCATGGTATCCCGCAGATTGGTTCTGGGCCTATGAAGGACCTTGCAGCCCCTTTCCTGGCTAGTTCGTCCACGTTCTCGCTACCTAAATAGCCGATATGACCTGGTACACAAATGAGATGGACTCTGTTATGGGTAGATACCTTGATAAGTAGCTGTAGACAATCCCATACGAGTTTGGAAGTGATTTTATATGCGCTAAGTGCAAGTAGAGCTGCTTTACTATCAGAGTGAATGTAAATGTTTTTGTTCTTAGTGGGACTTTTTACATACTCTCTAAGGCAGATCTCAATGGCGTGGACTTCAGCTTGGAAGACTGAATTACCTGTGCCCATGCTGGCATATATAGATTTTCCCTGCCTCAAGCCAAAAACTCCAGCTCCCACCCCTTCATCTGTCTTTGAGCCATCAGTATACCAGGCTTGAAAGTCACCAAAGAACCGTGGCCTCTCTTTTTCCCATGTGGTTCTGTTTGGGAAGGAGACTTGGAAGTTTTTGTAGAAGTTGAATTTTGGAAGGCAGAGATCGCAGGGTAATAACCTTAGATTCTCGTCCTTGGTTATTTCGTCTAACAGCGTTGAGTGAGTATTTCTTGGTATAATCAAATTGTTGTCAATGATGAGCGTGTCTGTGAAGAGCAGAGCTTCTTTCTTAACAAGAAGATGTAATGGTGGTATACCAAGCAAAATCTCCAAAGCAGCAGTTGGAGCAGAACGTATCGCTCGTGTGATACATACAC
This sequence comes from Coremacera marginata, assembly GCA_914767935.1. Taxonomy (NCBI): domain Eukaryota; kingdom Metazoa; phylum Arthropoda; class Insecta; order Diptera; family Sciomyzidae; genus Coremacera; species Coremacera marginata. The sequence goes on along the minus strand of OU612044.1, from coordinate 117,723,820 downwards.
AAGCTATTCGTTGCAATTTGCTGAGCTTGGCTTGAGCTGTTTTTTGGATCGCTTTACTCCACCATACTGGAGTGGCATATAAGACGATAAGTCTCGTGATGGAAGTATACATCCACATGGCTAGTTTGGGACTTAGGCCCCAGTTTTTACCTTCAAAGCTTCTGCTGACCCATAATGAGGCCCTTGCTTTGTTTACGGTGTTGTTAAGGTGTGGGTTCCATGTGAGCTTACCATCAAGCGTCACACCTAAGTATTTGACTTCTTTTGAGATGTTTATAGTTTCACCGAGAAGAGTAGGTTCAGTTAGATTTTCCCTGACTCTTTTCTTGGTGAAGACGATGATGTTGGTTTTCTTAGGGTTGACGTTGAGCCCTGTTTCCCTGCACCATTTAGCTATTATGTTGAGTGCTCTCTGGAGGAGATACGATAAGGTATCCTCGTATTTTCCTCTGATAAGGATCACGATGTCATTAGCGTAACACTGCACATCGAAGCCATTTGAGCTAAGAAGTTCTAAGAGTTCATCAACCACAATGGACCACAGTATTGGAGAGAGAACTCCTCCTTATGGACAACCTTTTGCGGCAAGTACTTTTAGTTCTACCGTGCCCAAAGTTGATTTCATATTCCTGACTTTCTGCACTTTATGCACCCAAGCACTTGTTGTTCCATCAACACCTTTGCGCTGAATGCATTTGCTTATATGAGCGTATTCGGTGTTTTCAGAAGCACCTTCCATATCTAGGAAGCACCCGATTGCATATTTTTTGTTCCCCAGTGATTTTACAATCTTGTTTGTAAGGATCTGAAGAGCATGAGTCGTTGATTTCCCTGGTTGATATGCATATTGTTGCGAATACAGCGGATGGTCTCTAAGACAACCCTCTCTGATATGCCGATCAACAATTTTCTCCAAAGTTTTTAGGAGAAAGGAGGTGAGGCTTATTGGTCTATACGATTTTGGTTGATCCGAAGGTCTACTGCCCATTTTAGGTATAAATCTAACAATAACCTCTCTCCAGGCTTTGGGTATAGTACCCCATGCGAAGCTAGTCCAAAAAATAGCTATTAGGAAAGGCATTAGTAGCACTAGGCTATTTTGCAAGAGTGCGGGAAAGATGCCGTCTGCTCCAGCTGCCTTGTATGGTTGGAATGTGCTGAGAGCCCATTTTATCCTGACCTCGTTGAAGATTGATCTATTATGTTTGGTCTTCTATGCCCTGTCTGTAATAGGTTCGTTGGAGTTCCAGTCAATGTAGTAGAACCCGTGAAGTGGGTATCGGCAAGGAGCTTTAGAGTCTCGAGGCGATCATTGGTAAATGTGCCATTCGGTCTCCTTAGCAGGCCGATGTCATTAGTGTGAGTTTTAGATAGGACTCTGTGGATTTTTGCACTACTGGTCGTGTCTTTAAGACTTTCACAGAAGGACTTCCATGAGTTCCTCTTTGCACTTCTTATCTCTTTGTTATAGTTGGTGAGAGCTTCTCTATAGCTGTCCCAATCACCAGTTAATTTGGCTCTATTAAATAGTTCCCTAGTTACGGTGCTAAGTTTAGCTTATTTCTTGTTCCACCAAGTCGTTTGCCTATTTCCAGTTTTTGTAGTCTCTGGGCAGGCTTGATGGTAAGAAGTTTGGATAGCTGTGATAAGGTTGTCACTTGCTATTTGAAGGTCATCAAAGTTTCTTACCTTCCTATTGCAACGATTTAAGTTTTCCATGAAGAGTTTATTATATAATTCCCAATCTGTGGATCTTGGTTGCCTATAGGTGTTTTTAAACTTGGTGCCTATCTCAATATCGAAAATCTGTTGGTGGTCAGACATGGACGTTTCCAATGAGACCTGCCAGCTTACGATAAAGTTTTTTATAAATGGGGTTGAGAGTATGAGGTCAAGGACTTCTTCTCTTATTCTATTTATAAATGTGGGACGGTTCCCTACATTCAGAATTTCTAAATTATACTTATTTATAAATTCTAAAAGGCACTCACCTCTACTGTTAATGTCTGAGCTGCCCCATATTGTGTGGTGAGCGTTTGCATCACAACCCAATAGCAACTGCTTTTTGGTCCTGGCACAATGTTCCACCAGTCTCCGTAGCGCCTGAAATTGGAGATCGGTAGAATCTCCAGGCAGGTAAGCTGAACAAGTTATGATATCTGTCTTACTTGCCTCAGAGGGTATCTCCACTATAGCCGCAACTTGGTCCTTGGACTGCCGAGGCAGCCTTAGCATGTTGGAGATTTACCTGGATACACCTTAAACCCATTTTACTTCTTTGGTCGACCGGGCCTGATTCCCGTCCTCTTCCATTTGGGCTCCTCTCCAACAGACGTTCTTGGAGCGTCTGAGTGTCTAGCTTGACGGAAAGTAATTGGTGGTGACAGTTGCAGTTTTGATCTCTGAGCCGATTGAGGCTGGGAGTCTCTGCTGCTCATTGAACTAGCGTTCGTTACCATTCGCTTGGCTGCCGGTTTTGAATGGGGTTTGACCTCCCTTCTCGTATCTGGTTCAGTCTTGCGCTTAAGGTGGGGTTGTGTTACCGTTTTGCCCGAAGTTTAGTAGTAGCTTCCCTCCTCGAGCACGGATTTTGTCCATTGAGGCTTCATCGACAGACAGAGTAATTGTTTCACCACCTGTATTGCTCTTTTGCTGTCTCAAAGCTCGCCAGCCAGACGTTGTAAGTCCCATGTTTTGTCTGGCCAGTCGGGCCATGAGGGAGCTTGCAGCCATGACATCTTCGGAAGGAATATAGGTGATGCAGGTGAACAGCTTGGGTATATCATTGCCCTCAGTCACCTTTAAGCTGGCATCTGGGAATGGTTTGATTTTCTCTGCCACAACCATGATCCAATCACGTGTCTCTTTGTTGTAACAAGTTAGAGAGAGCCACCCATCCCTTTCTTGGCTGGTGATAAATCCTAGATTTGCAGACGTGTTTCCGGTTGTGTCAATCTCCTTCAGCAAACTTCTTTTGATGAGTGTGATCTGCTCATCATTCATGATTTTGTTGGGATGCATACTACGCTTGATAGCAACCTTACATGCGGCAATGGCGTCTCTCTAAGACTGTTTCGAGGTGCTAGGCTGATCGTTCTGAGCATTTTTATTTAAGGCTAGGGATTGAGCTGGTTGCTTCTGTCCCTGGCTTTCCCGTTGCTTGCGTCACTTAGTCGACTGCTCTTGTTCGGTTGGAGAGTTCTCCGCTGTTCTTTGCCGCTTGTTTGCATTTGGATCAGCTGCGCCCTCCTCTGCAGCGCGTTTTTCTAAGACAATGGCGTATCGCTGTCTTTCCAATTGCTTGGAAACTTCGCGTTCTACACCATCCCTGACCATGGCGGCTATCCGCCTCTTTTGAGCACCAGTAAAGTACTCGTACATTTGCTGGTATTCTTCCGTGCCTGTCACACTAGATGCCAAAGGTTTCCGAGTGCTTGAGCCCGGGACCACATCGACAGCTACATCATTGCTTGGTTCTGATAGACTCTGAGATGACGCACTGTCTTTCCTCTTTGGTGTTGATTGGATATTGAGAGTGGCCATTAGCATCTGTCCAATATCCGTTCCGGTGCTTCCCGGCGAACGGATTCTTCTTCTGACTCCGTGACTTGTTTTGGTTTTATATTTAAATTATCCATAAACGTTTCTTAACTTAGGGAAATGGGGTCGAGTACATTCAGAACCCCGTATGCACGCACCAAGGCTGTTACTATGAGAGGGCGCCCGGTTTCTCATAGGGATAACGCTTGCGATGCACATGTTTAATTCCCTGCACCATTCAACCCTCGGCACGAATCTAGTCACCTTGGGTTGGGAATGTTTTACGGGGCACGACAAGACTTGTCCATGTTGAAAGCATGTTACGTCTTATAGCGTTCAAAACTTATGTCTTACTTCCCAATCCTCCTCCTTTTTCCTTGCTTGGGACAGGCAGGTCGAGACCTGGTGGAGTTCGTTGAACGTCGCTGGAGAGGCATTTCAATAGAAATGGATATTGAAGTTAATTTGAAATTTTTAAATGTAGTCGTGGATAATGTGGCTGGTTGTTGTTGTGCTTGGTGGTTAGATGATAACAGGATGCGGAGAGCAATCAAAATCCGCTCCCGCGCTTCTGAGTTATCTTTTACTATAAATTATAATCTTCAAACACTTTATAAAACTTTATATGTTTTAAGCTGAAAATAAAACGGCCAAACGTTTTTGTGCATAATTTTTCAACTATACATCTCTATGACATATCATGCAGTGCGCCATCCCGTTATTTCTAGGAATAAAAAATTTTGCTCCTTGGGACACTCTCTATTAAATCAACCAACGTTAATCTTCTCGTCAATCTTCTTTTTCTCTGATTTCAGTATTTTTTTTTTTAAGTAGTGATTTTTGTGATTCTACACGAAATTTTATACTTCTTTTGCAATATTTTTTCTGTTTATGAATGTGAAAAATTAGTTAATTGTTGAATTTTTTCCAAAACACAAAACTGGTTTAAAATTTTAACCAAAGAAGCTATGTAGATGGTTAATAGCCCATCTTGCACCTAAAATAAACAGCTTTCATTTGATACAAAACACGATATTATATGTTCCTTTCCAACCGTTGCGAAAATCAATTTTTTTAACAAATTGGTTTTGTTTTATTTATATATATGTGGTTTGTATATATTTCGGCTAAGAGTGCACAAAATTTCATAATGGGACCGCGATAGCTTCCCATGGGATAAAAAGTTAGAGATTTGATTTTTTTGAAAAACAAATTGTAACAGATCTTACAGAATTGAAAGAAGGTTTGGTTTTCCTTAAAATTTTAAATAAAAAACCTATAGCTATTAAAAAATTATACTGTTTGGCGTAGAATCACAATCACCAAACAGTTTGCATACATATAATTGTATACAGTGTACCATCTCGTACACGTTTCGTACTCTTTTTAGGAACCCTTTTATATTCAAGGAACCCGCACGCGTTTGACGTTTGAAATTTCGCTTGTTTGACGTTCGCTTGAACACTGAAGCTGTGATCGTTTTGTATGTGAGATGAATACACATTTTTCTGCACTAACACAATCTCAATTGTGCTCTTAATTTCTAACAATGTTCCGTTCGGCAAATTGATTCACCCCAGAATACATCCAGCAACTGATTTCGCACGCTGCTTGCTCGCTGCTTACACGCAGTCACAGCCCGAGTACTATTTGTGCCCGCTCCTTCTTTAAAGCAACAATGTCTTGGATCTCCTTTAGTTACGCTTATATGTTTTATTCGTATTTGATGCAATCACAGATGTGTTGTTTGTGAAAAGTTTCAAGTGCACCTACGCAGCCATTAAGTCCGTACATCATATAGTATAAAAATCAAAGGTTTATGATTTTTCTGTCGGCCATACTACCTGTAGTTTAGTATGAATGCACTTTCATCGGACTTGATGCATTTTTGTCATTCTAAAAAAACGTCGGTGAGTAAAGAACAGAAGGAAAAGTAAGCAAAGACAAATAATAAACTATAACCTGAATAAAAATACATCAATTAAACAAAAGCAAGAAATTGTTTTGCCATTGCACGATGCTAACTTCTTGAACTTTGAGAGATAATGGTGTTCATCCGACGTGCAGTACAATTTGAAAGCTCGATAAATTTTGCCAGTTTTTCTGTCGTACTACATGTCTATACTACATGTAGTATAGTCTTAAAGCTCTATAAGCTGTATTAGGGGTGTTCAGCCGTTATACCATGCTGTCAAATCTTGCGTGGTTGCCTTGATGCCAAAAAATTTTTATTTTTTATTAAATTAATTTTTTGCAAGTTAACATGTCAATCTGCTGTATCCAGCATTCGAATGGGGGGGGGGGTTAAGACAATACAACATGCTTTGAAACCTTGCCGTATGACAGCTTAGCAACTAAAATGTTGGATCGTTCGAACGCTCGATACAACAGACTGGCAACGTGTGAACTTGCAATCAAAATAATTTGATATCAAGGTCATCACTCAAGGTTTGATGGAATGCTGTATCGTCTGAGGCCCCCTATTTATCCAACATATAGAGGCGGTCACATTATCAAATTTATACTTTTGATTACTTATGATTACTTATTATCAAATTTTTTGTCAAATTTCATTATTGTCTTGCACACCGAAGTGAACACATCAGCAGCACTCCATATGCTTTATATCTAAATAATCTTTTTTTTGTAAATTTCCGATTTAATCTGCCAGTTATGGATGTAGTCTATAAATTTCAATAAAATCTTCTTCAGCGTGCATTTTGAATTGATGTGTTCGCGTTGAAATCTTTTTTTAAGTGATGAAATCGCACTAGAAAATTTGACGAGTGTTCACACGTCAAATTTTTCATCAATTCGTTGGTGAAACAACCGAAAAATCAAAATATTTTGATTTTCGTCAAACGATTTGACCAACAATTTGATGAGTGTTCACATGTCAAATTTTTCGTCAAATTCCATATATATATCTGTTGGTGAAATTTTTTGATGATTTGTTGGATGGAAACTTTGATCATGTGACCCGGCCTTATTGTTTCTATGGTGCCGTATTTCTAGGCTTGTTAGCATGTTCTATCGTCTGAACCCCAGTATTAAAGTCCATGCCACCTTGTTTCATTTGCATATTAGGGGCTTTCAAACGAACGTACATGTTAGCGTACTTGGTACGACGACAAAATAAAGGGAATATTTTGTTGAGCTTTCAAAGAATCGGACATATACAAAAACTTCATTCTTTGCAGATTCTCACGCAGAACACATCGGCGTAATGGCTAAAGAATTTTTGGATGCTGTTATAATTGACCTACATTTTTCCTGAATTGTTGTATGCTTTAATTTGAATTTTTCATATAACAGGATTCTAGCCAAATTCTATCCAAAACTTAGTGTTTGGAACGTTTGCCATATATATATTCTTCATTATTTTTATTCGTTTCGTTGTTGTTCACTCGCTGACGATTTTAATAAAATGAAAAATGCACCGAGTCGGTCCGACATGCTTTCACATGAACGACATGTCGGTCGAACCGACTCAATCACCGAATCAAAATTTTTTGATTTTCATCGGACATGTCGGTCCGACCATCTGTTGCTTTCGAATGGGCGTACATGTCGTCGGACATGCCCAAGTCCGCTGACATGTACGTTCGTCTGAAAGCCCTTATTGATTTGTGTTGAGTACAACTTGCATGAAGAAATAGGTGGCATCTCACATAAATTTCTTTAATTTTTTGCGCGTTCGCCTACTACGACCATGGGGAGAAATATCGACTTCTCCCGTTTAGAGCTTCAATCACTAAATGATCCAATAGCGAGCGCCTCTACATACACATTCAAATATCTGGCTGAAATTATCGTGTACATATACGTTCAGTTGAGATAGTGTGAAATAAATTTTATTACCAAGGGAGAACGCGATTTTTTCACCGAATTCACTAAACGCATTAAAAAAGCGGCGGTGTCACTTTTTTTGTTGTCTGAAATAAAAAATATAACTTCTGATTTCTTAAGGAGCACAAATAAAATGAGTAGTTATCAAGCCGATGCTTTAAATTCAGCACACCTGGAACTACAAGGAGGGAACTCTGAGCTTAGACGTCCGTTTGATCCAACAGCGCACGATTTGGAGAGTAGTTTTCGTCTAACTCGTTTTGCTGACTTGAAAGGTCGTGGATGTAAAGTTCCACAGGAAGTTCTTGGTAAGCTTGTTTCTTCTCTTCAACAAGATTATTCAGTTCAAGACCAGGATGCGCAATTCATGCACATGGCTATTCCACGTATTGGCATTGGCCTGGACTGCTCGGTAATCCCATTACGACACGGCGGACTTTGCCTCGTCCAGACAACTGACTTCTTTTATCCTATTGTTGATGATCCATACATGATGGGCAAGATAGCTTGCGCTAATGTATTAAGTGACCTTTATGCCATGGGAGTGACTGATTGCGACAATATGTTAATGTTGTTAGCTGTCAGCACGAAGATGACTGAAAAGGAGCGTGATGTCGTCATTCCGCTCATAATGCGTGGTTTCAAAGATTCTGCGTTGGAAGCTGGCACTACCGTGACAGGTGGTCAAAGTGTGGTCAACCCTTGGTGCACAATAGGCGGTGTAGCCTCAACAATTTGCCAACCTAATGAATACATTGTCCCTGACAATGCTGTTGTTGGTGACGTTTTGGTGCTAACCAAACCTTTAGGCACTCAAGTGGCAGTAAACGCTCATCAGTGGCTTGATCAACCTGAGCGTTGGAATCGTATTAAGCTGGTCGTATCCGAAGAGGACATCCGTAAAGCCTATCATCGTTCTATGAACTCTATGTCTAGACTTAATCGAACGGCTGCTCGTTTAATGCACAAGTATAATGCACATGGTTCTACGGACATAACTGGCTTCGGGCTTCTTGGACACGCTCAGACGCTCGCATCTCACCAAAAGAAGGATGTTTCCTTTGTTATCCATAATCTTCCTGTTATCGCAAAAATGGCTGCTGTTGCAAAGGCTTGCGGGAACATGTTCCAGTTATTACAAGGTCACTCGGCAGAAACCTCAGGTGGGCTTCTAATTTGCTTGCCACGTGAACAAGCTGCAGCTTACTGTAAAGACATTGAGAAGCAAGAAGGCTACCAAGCATGGATCATTGGCATTGTTGAAAAGGGTAACAAAACTGCTCGTATTATTGATAAGCCACGCGTCATTGAAGTGCCAGCCAAGGAATAGATTTAAATTTTTATTCTTGTACTCTTTGTTTTTCGCATATTGGACGTATATTAACCGTAACTTTCTTCTTAATTTCTTATTGTCTTATGCATAGTATGAATACAATAAATTGTCAAAAAAAGATGTGATCAGCATAGTTATTTTTCAAAATGTTTTTTTCCATCAAATGCAACTAACAAAATTCATTAACTGATCCGGTAACTGATCTTAAAAGATCAACTTCCTTAACCTCAGGTTTTCTAACAAGAGTTCAAATTTTAAACACTTAAAATTATTTTCGTAAGTTATCACATTTTTATCAGTAGTTTCCTAACTTAGGTTAGAAGCTGTTTGCCACACAGCACTGTTTTAGAATTTAAAAATTCTGGCAAAAAATTTCATAATATAAAAAAAAAATAAAACAATTCAATCGGGATTGTGTGATGAGTAAGTTTTTACTACAGGAATCGAAAAAGGAAATTTTTAGTTTTGTTTTTTTATAAAGCTCAAGTTCTTTTGGATATTTTTAATGCAAATTATTTCATCATGCGTCAATATTCATCAATTAAAAAATCAAAAGGTGAAGTCTACCTAACGGAAATGGCCATTTTAACCCTTTAAAAGACTTTGTCGGAGATTCTTATGATTGTGTTGTGCGTGTTAAATGTTTGGAAACAAATTATCGAGAACTGGACCTACAAGCTTTATGCCGACTCAGACCGGCTTATTTTATCAAGAAGCTTTTCATGGCAGTTTTTACTCTAAGGTTTGCCATTGTCTGCGTGAGAGGCTGGTGTGATGCGTTAAACAGTAATAACAAAAACATTCAATCAAAATGTTTGCCAAGCATAAAAACGGCATAAGGACGTATTGAACGACCCTCTTATTACTAATACGTCAAGATAGTTATTTTACTATGAGGCAAGGTTGATTTATAAGGTTGTCGCAAGGGAGAGAACGAGTACCCATAATTGTCAAATCGAAGTTGACAGCTCATAGAAAATCTGCAAGTACTCTCTTTTATCATCCGTTTTTCTTTTGTAGTCATTCGCAAAATTGGCTGGTTTTGACAATTATGGGTACTGAGAAGAGAGTGCGATCAGCCCTGCGACAACCTTATAAATCAACCTTGCTATGAGGGAACATATTCACTTATTTGAATTGAAAAAACATTTGTGTCACATAGGACTCGAACCTGGGTTCTATCGCATACAAGCCGCGAACCTCAACCAGTATGCCACTGCCATCACAAGTCTTACCTGCTGTCTTACAATCGGAAAGTCTCTTTTTCGAAAAAAATTACTCATGATAGGTCTGAAGATATAGAAACATGAAAAATAGTAGGAGAGCCAGCCAACAATTTGACTAAGTTATTAGGCACAAAGCTGATAAGCTGAAATTGCTGACTACAAAATAGCAACAGCACAAAAATTTGGGCTTTGCTTAAATATTTTTTAGCAAAATAGAAGACCTTTCAGCAGAAGGTTGTGCTTACGAAGTAAGCCGAATGAATTGCTTCAAATTGAATATTGGTAAGCCCTATTGTATGCTGGCGGTCAAGGCTTATTAATACAGGTTAAATCACTTGAGAGAAGCTCGGTCGAACTGGCGGAATAGATGAAAGCAATTGAAGAAAAAAAAACCTGAATCTGTACAATTTTTAGCTAACAGCTACTTTGACAGTTCGAGCAAAGGCAGAAAAAGAGTGCTTTTCTCTCAAGTGACTTAACCTATATTATTGTACATTGCTGGCGGTCATGGGCACGCACTGTTGTTGTTTCAATGTAAATTGAAAAACACCGAGAGAGAGAATAAATTTTGCCCACCACGGCCACCAAATGATTCGATAAAAATATGAAATCAAGGTTGATTTATAAGGTTGTCGCAAGGGAGAGAGCGAGTACCCATAATTGTCAAATCGAAGTTGACAGCTCATAGAAAATCTGCAAGTGCTCTCTTTTATCACCCATTCTTCTTTCGTAGTCATTCGCAAAATTGGCTGGTTTTGACAATTATGGGTACTGCGAAGAGAGTGCGATCAGCCCTGCGACAACCTTATAAATCAACCTTGTATGAAATCACGGGATGAAAACAGTGTTGCGTTGTGGAATTATTAACAACATTTGTGTTTTCGCATTAAAATAGTACAATTTCAGTGCGAAATGTATGCAAGCAGTAATGAATCCTGCTTAATGGCAATACTCAGCCATGTTCAACGAAGATAATTTTTTTCGGATAAAGTACTAAAAGTGGCAAAAAGTATACTAATGATGGGGATCATATGACCGTCAGCATAACATACTTTGGGCACAGAGCTCATCAAACGAAAAAAGAGCGCAAAAAGTGATGTGACCAGTGATCATTTGACCGCCAGCATAACATCACCCTAACTGACAGCAATTAGCTGTTGTGTTCGTTTCCTTTGTCCCATGTTAGACATGCCGATATGACGACGATTTCTATCACCGATTTTCAGCTTGTGGACGCAGGAGCCGAAGAGATGGCGAAAATTAAAATCGTCCAAAAAGTCGTTCGTACCAGCGATTTCGCGACGATTTATCATTCTTACTCTTTGACTCACATGAAAAAATAGTGAAACAGCAAGCAAAGATCGTTCCGCAAAATCTTCGTGTCTAATAGTAATGGACGACGAAACAGAGAAACAAAACAAATGATAATAAAATCGGTGAAAGAATATTGGCATTTCTAACATGGTACTTTGCTTTGGGTTGACTTTTTGTCGTTCTAGTTCTTGTAGTTGAAAATCGAAAATGCTTGCTGCTTCAGACCATGGCAGAATTATAAGGTAGGGCCGACTCGGAGAGGAATGGAGTAGAAAGCAGAATAAAGGGAGATAGATGTCAAAATCAGCTGTTCATCGCGAATTTCTTTATGCTCACGTTTCGCAGTTGTTTTTAGGTTAGATTTTGTTACAGGTTTTTTTGCAATTTTAAGATTTTCACATATCATAGTTTTTATTACACTGTTATAATATTTTCACTCAAATTATCACAAATTTAACACACGCGACCGCACTGTTTGCAACTTTATGGGATCAAGGGATCAAGTTGGTGCTACATCGCACTGTGGGATTTTGGCTGCAAAAACCCCCTTTTTTGAGTGTAAAATATCAAAAATGTAATGATGCAGTTTTGCAGAGAATTGTTTAATTAAGATAAATTCATCATACAATTTTTTCTACAATTTTTTTTTTTATAAAATAACGCGGTAAAGTCACCTAAACGAAATTCTGCAGTAACTGCCTTAGATTTTCATCCCATTTCAATGGGCTGGAAACATAATTTCTTTTTCTCGTATCTATATGATGTAAGTATATTTGAAAAATATAGTATTTCAGCATTAATTTAGAAGTAAAGGAATTGCATTACCGTAATATTTTAATATATATTTAGGTTCTTTTTTGAAGGCACTCAAAAAGTCAGTGTTTTTAGTTTTTCTTGGACAAAAAAAAAGGTGAGCGTTATCGATCGTTGTGTTCTGGTTGCAAAAAAATGAAAGGTGGGACTGTCTTCTTTAAATTTACTCAAAAAAATCCACCAACTTTTCTCAATATTTTACAAACGCATAAATTTTATAAAAAAAGTCAATAGTATTACAACGAAATTTTGCAATTAAATGTAATAAAAAAAGTGTGCCTACTTTTAGGCATACACTTTAGCAACAATTTGTTAATAACTGATTGACAGCAATTCCAAAGAAAAGCATAACAAAATAAAAAACAAAAACATATGATTAGGTAAATAAAATTTGGTAGACCAAAAGTGTAATAAAATTGTGAAAAATAATTATTAAAATGAGTTCATTTTCTGTATCATATCATGAATTGTGTATGGAACTTATTAACTGTGGTAATAATGTTAATTTATTAACGGATTTTATAAAAGCAAAAAACTCGGTGCTTACGATTAATGAAATCAAAATAGTGACAAAAAACATTCATAAGCGATTTCTTGGTAATTTTTGTAAACGCTGGACGGAATCGCACAAAATAAAAGCGTATTTCTTTCAGAAAAATGATGTCTGGCTAAAAAGTAAGTTGCGAAACAAAAATCATTTATTGTTAACTTTGTAAACCATAACAAATTTTTTTAAGATATATTTGAAGTATCACTTGCTGATGATCAACCTTGTTGTTCAAGGAACAAGGGAAGGCCAGTTAAGGAATTCGATGATTGCAAATATCGTAGTAAAAGGTACAAAGCTGCCGATTTAACATCCCAGTACAGCCAACAACAATTAAAAATGGCAAGTGGAGTTACCGACTCAAAAATTAAATCATTTTCATATATTCCTTCGTCTACTGCGCTAGCGTTATTGCTGGATGCAGAGTTAACAAAACATCAATACGAAACAATAAAAAATGTTTTGAAAGGAGAGGGAAATTATATTTTACCACCTTATATAAAGGTATCTGAGGAGAAGAAAAAATGTTATCCCAATGAAATCCGAGTATCAGAAAAGGAAGCGTCTGCAAGCTTGCAAAGTATGATGGATCACACCACAAAGCGTCTCTTTGAAAGTTTTTCAAGCGAAAAGGTTAATGGTATGACAAATTCAAATTACACTCTTACGTCGAAGTGGGGTTGTGATGGTTCTTCGGGTCATGCAGAGTACAATCAGAGTTTGCCACCTGATGTAAGCGATAGAAGTCTGCTATTAGCATCGATGGTGCCTTTAAGTTTGAAAACAAACACTGAAGAAGAACAATGGCGCAATAAAAGTCCATCATCAATAAGGTATTGTCGACCACTTTTCTTCGAATTTACTAAGGAGACTAAACAAAAAGTGTTAACCGTTGTTGAGAACATTAAATCAGATATTGCTGCTTTGGGGAAAACGAATGTTGAAGTATTCGGCAAACAGTTCAATGTAACGCACAATTTAGTATTTACGATGCTAGATGGAAAAACGGCTCAGACAATTACAGGTACAGCTTCATCCGCCGTATGTTACATTTGTAATGCAAAGCCCTCTGAAATGAACCATTTGGACAAAATTTCAATGAAGAGTATTGACAATGAGGCTTGTAAATTGGGCATTTCGTCATTACACGCCCGAATAAAAATTATGGAATGTATACTCCATATAGCGTATAACTTGCCTTTTCAAAAGTGGTCTGCGATCGAAGCAAGAAATAAGATTTTAAAACAAGAGAACAAGGATCGAATTCAGACGGCATTTAAAGAAAGAATGAATTTGCGAGTGGATGCTGTACAACAAGGATCTGGCACTTCGAACAATGGCAATACCTCAAGGCGTTTCTTCTCCAATCCTGCACTTGTTGCTGATATAACTGGTGTTAATGAAGAACTAATAGATCGCTTCCGAATCATTCTGCAGATAATAACGTGTGGACAGAAAGTTGATAGTGTGAAGTTTCAAAAATTTGCATGGGATACAGCTGAGCTATTTGTTCAAAAATATAAGTGGTACTTTATGCCTGTTACTGTGCATAAAGTACTTATACATGGAAAGGACATTATTGATGCAGCAGTACTTCCTATTGGTATGCTATCCGAGGAAGCAGAAGAAGCACGCAATAAAGATTACAGAAACTATAGATTAATGTTTTCTAGAAAGTGCAATAGAACTGCAACAAATACTGATGTTTTCCATCGTCTGCTTGCATCATCTGATCCATATATAAGTAGTATAAGACGTCAGCAGCATAAAAATCTGTTAGAACTAGATGATGTAGTTAAAGAAATGATAGTTGAAGAATAAAATTTATAATTTATAATATATTTTTATAGTACAAATTTGACTTTTATTTGCAATGATTGGTTAATTAAAAAAAAAACGCTAAGCCATGGCCCCCTAATTTTTTTTGCAAATGTTCAGCTAACATATTAGTCTTTAGTTATTTATATAGATGTAAGTGCTGCTTGGCATCGATCACAAACTACAAAGGCTTAAATCTGTTTTTTTTAAAATCGTGAAAAATTAAATTTATCATATGGGCGTTGGGCGTGGCACTTAAAATTTTAATATAATTGAGGACTCAAATGCAACCACTGGTAGTAATTTTTATTAATATACATATGAAAATAAGGAAAATACAACGTCTTTTAGTTTTACGTCATATGGGAGGTAGGCGTGGTTGTGGGCGGATTTTAACAAAAATTTATTTTTCATCTAATTTGGCAATATGAGAGATGTGTGCCAAATTTCAAAGCCCTACCTCGATTCCTTCGATTTTTTGCAGCAGCTTGTATGAAGAAATCCCACTGTGCATCGCATGGCCAAGCCATGAACTGCTACTGGCCACCATGCAACTGGCGAAGGTACAAGAGGGCAATGCTGATGCCTGGAAGGTAACCTATGGCTCCTTGGTTTTGGTGTGCAAGGTCACAAATTAAACACACGTGTCTGCACTGTTTACGATTTGAAAACATAATATTTTTATTTCATTTGACGGTTCTACGTACTTCGTCGTTTTGACATCTAATGCACCTTTTCATTATCCACTCTTCGTTGACGCTTGAGGGCACTCAGCGAAGCGGCCCTACCTTATGATTGTATCATGCTTCAGACAATGGCAAACCCCAGAGATTAAAAACTGCCATGAAAAGTTTCTTGAGAACATAAGCAGTTCGAAGTCGGCATTAAACATGTAGGTCCAGTTCTCGATCATTTGTGTTCAAACATTCCACAACACACACAACACAATTGATCATAAGAAGCTCAGTCAAAGTCCTTTTAAGGGCTGAAATGGCCATTTCGTTTTTTTTTTTTTTGATCTACGTAACGCAAACCTTGCGAAATGTTTTTGAATTTCTCGATTCGATTTTTTGAAGTTTCGTAAAAAGGATTCCACACAATGTTAGCGTACTCCAAGAGGGATCTTACCAAATCAACAAAGACTGTCTTAGATGTAAAAGGATTCAGAAATTCAATAGAATTTCTTTTCAAAAAACCCTACTGAGAGTTGGCTTTTGAGACAATATAATCTATATGAGTATTAAACATAAGCTTGGCGTCAAAGTAAACTCCACGGTCTTTGCATTGGTGACTCTGGAGAAGCTATTCCGATCGTTGTAGATGTAATTATACTCTATTGTGAGATTCCTTCGTGACAATGACACAACTTTGCTCTTTGAAAAGTTAAGAGCAATTCGGTTTATGTCACACCAACGAAGAAGGGTATTGATGTCGTCCTGAAAGTTAGCGCCTTACTGACTCCGAGGTAGCCTTATTTTATTTTTTTTTTTGACAATATTTTCAATAAAGTAATTAAAACAGATTAAAAGAAAGTATACGGATTTCTACGGATTTTTTGTTTCCAAAAAATTACAAAAAATACAAAATTTTTCGAAAAATATCTGGCAGTTCTGTAGAGGCACCTTCCCAATTAAGAGTTCTCACATTCCAGGTGCATATCCGGAAATCATTATCACAATGATAATGAATCATTATCAGTATCATTATCACATAAATCGACAATGATCACACATAGATTTTTGTTAGCCATAAATTTTTATACCCCAACGCGTACTGCGTAAGGGGTATATTATCTTTGTCATTCCGTTTGTAACGCCAAGACGGAGGCGTGGCAGGTATAGAAAAAAATATATATTTTTGATCAGTATCATCTCCTGAGTCAATTTCCGTGTGTCCGTCTGTCTGTCGGTCGACACGATTACAGTCGCAATTTTAAAGCTATCGCAATGAAATTCAAAATATAAGTTTATTTTTAAAAAAGGAAGATCAAGATCGAAAATGGGCTAAATCGGATGAAAACCACGCCTACCTACCATACAAAGTGACCTTATGTTAACCGTAAAATGTCATTAAAATCCACAAAAATTAAAGAAATGCCTTGAAATTTGGCAGGCTTCAGTCTTAATCCTGGCTATGAAATTTAGAAAAATCGGATGAAAACCACGCCCACCTCCCATACAAAGTGGCTTTTTTTTAAAAGTAAAATCTCTTCAAAATCTGCTCAAATCAAAGAAATATCTTGAAATTTTGCATATAGGCTTTGATATATAACATAGACTCCACTATGACATTTGGCAAAATCGAATGAAAACCACGCCTACCTCCCATACAAATTGGATTTATTTTAAACTTTAAATCTTTTAAAAATCCACAAAAATCAAAGAAATATCTTGAAATTTTGCACTTTAGTTTTGATATATAATATGAACCATCTCTATGATATATGGCAAAATCGGATCAAAACCACGCCTACTTTCCATAAAAAGTGACGTCATCAAAATAGGAAAACTTTCGTTAATATATAAAACTGAACGTCATCGTGTATGTCGTGGCTAAAGACTTCGAATATACTTTAATATGGCCGTTGGGTGGTATTTTAGCTTCGGCACCCTGCCGAAGCTCCATCCTTACTAGTTTTTTATTGATTCTTGTTCATTATAAAATTTTTACAGGAAATTAAATATGTAGAGGAAATTCGACAGAAGTGAGTGGCGTTGTAAAAACAAACTTTAATTTAAAATTTGCTTCAAATCAACGGTAGTATCGATTTTCTGATTTGCTGAACACACCGCTTTTTTTAGATTTTTGTTCGTTTTGGCTTGTAATCCAGCAACAAAGTTGTAATTATTAAAATATTACAAAACCTCAGCGATAATTGAACCTGCACCTTGCTGGCCAGGGGAAGAGTGCCCTTAACCCTATGCCACGTAAGCCCATTAAATTTGTTGTTAGTTTACTATTAACAGAAAGATTCTGTGTGTTACCGGTAATAGTAATCTTGTTACCAAAATTCATTACCGGTCCTAGTAATCCGTATTCTGTGAACTCGGTAAAGGTGTCAAACGTCGTAAGCTCGTTTAAGAATAAATAAAGCGCTTTTCTTGCATCTGACTGGTTTTCTTGTTACCACCTAAGGAGATGGTAACCAAGGTTCATTAATATAGGTTAAGTCACTTGAGAGAAAAGCACTCTTTTTTCGCCTTTGCTCGAACTGTCAAAGTAGCTGTTAACTAAAAATTGTACAGATTCAGACTTTTTTTCTTGATTTCCTTTCATCCAGTCTGACAGTTCGATCGAGCTTCTCTCAAGTGACTTAACCTATATTAATCAACCTTGATGGTAATATTCACTGGTAAGGCTGGGTTCCAGAATAACAAAATGGTGTAAAAGTTACCAAAAGGTGAAGCTTTTCGGTAATAAGACTAACGTTACCGTGACAGAATCGATCTGTAATGCCGTGGTTATGCTAGCCAAACATGATTGCCGAACATTTGGTGTTCATTTTCTTTTATTTATTCTCTTCGCTGAATTGTTTGTTTGGTGGTTATGCTTCTGTTTGCTGCACAGTTGCATCAATGTTACAATATTCCAAAACACAAATTAAACAACAACCCTAATTTTTATGTATACAGTTTTTAATACACTTTTTTACACTTCGGTCAAGCTGCGACTCCAAGTAAATACCATTCCTACATAAAATATATTAAATTAAATACAACACAACATAAAGAATTGATGGAAATTAATCTGCAATTTGATTTAAGACTATTTTTTGTAGTAAACTTGTGAAGGCACAAAATTGTTAGTGTTTATTTGGAGCGACAATAAATACTGAAAATTTTTGCTCAACACATGTTGTTCGACTTTTTCTCAATGTCTGTTCTTTGTTTTTAAGGCTGCTTGTTATTTAAAATAAGTTGCTTTATAACTTATTTAAATTTTTACTACTTTTTGCTACTTTTTTGATGCTTTTATGGAAAATGACTGCAGGCAACTCCGGAAAGTTCGGCATGTTTGCTGTTTCAATGAGCAATCAAAAATGTTCGTTCTGAGAGCGAGAGAATGAATTTGAGAAAAAGTTAATTTCTCACTTTACACGAGAAACAATAACAACAAAAAATGTTCGGCAATCTTGTTTGGCTAGCATAACCACGGCATAAGGGCTATGTTATGCTGGTGGTCATGGGCATGATACAATGATAAGGTAGGGCCGTTTCGCGGAGTGCTCTCACGCGTCAACGAAGAGTGGATAATTCGTAGAAATTGCAAATGCAGAAAATATTTTATGTTTCAAAGTTGCAAACAGTGCGGTCGCGGGTGTTAAATGTGGGCTAATTTGAGTGAAAATATTATATAAAAGTGTAATAAAAACTATAAAATGTGAAAGAAGTCTTAAAATTGCAAAAAAAAACCTGTAACAGTTTTAACCTAAAAGCAACTGCGAAAGGTGAGCATAAAGAAATTCGCGATGAACAGCTGATTTTGACATCAAAGTAGCTTTATTCTGCTTGCTACTCCATTCCTCTCCGAGTCGACCCTACCTTATAATTCTGCCATGGTCATGGGCACGCATTGTTGTTGTTTCAATGGAAATTGAAAAATTGAGAGCGAGAGCGTGAGAATAAATTTTGCCCACGACCAAGGAGAGAAAAGCACTCTTTTTTCGCCTTTGCTCGAACTGTCAAAGTAGCTGTTAGCTAAAAATTGTACTGATTCGTGTTTTTTTTTTCTTGATTTTCTTTCATCCATTCTGACAGTTCTACCGAGCTTCTCTCAAGTGACTTAACCTATATTAATGAACCTTGCCCACGACGGTCGTCAAATGATTCGATAAAAATATGAAATCACGGGATCAAAACAGTGTTGCGTTGGTGAATTATTCACAACATTTGTGTTTTAGCATTAAAATAGTTCAATTTCAGTGCGAAATGTATGAAAGCAGTAATAAAACCTGCTTAACAGGAACACTCAACCATGTTCAACGATGATACTTTTTTCGACCGTCAGTAGATCATACTTTGGGCACAGAGCTCATCAAACGAAAATAGAGCGCAAAAAGTGACGGTACCATGGTGTAAGAAAACCAGGTGAAAGCGTTTTTTTCACCTCTCTCACAAAAATTGTACCCGCATCTGTCAAAAACAGCAGAAATAAATGGCTGCGTTCAGCAGGTACAATCATGTTTCAATCATTGGCTGCATTCAGCGGAAAATTTGCTATGTAGCTGTTGAACAACTTTCGGGCTGAATGGTATGTTGCATAAAGTGCTCGCACAACACGTTACCTGAGCGGTTGCCACGTTACCTGAGCGGTTGCCATCTTAGGTAGCGAAAATAGTTTATGCTACTTCAGTTGAGCGGCTTACGCTTACTTTATTCAGATAAATATACCAAATACTAAATTTATTAATTATTAAATTATTAAATTGCTTAGTAGTGCTTTTAATTAAAACTATTTGTTTGAAAAGTGTGCACACAGAACATAAAAAAAATAAATTTGAGACAAAAAGCATATATTGTCAAACAGCTGTTTGCCTTTTGACGTTTCGAAAAAATAATAGTTCAGCAGAAAGTATCACTTTATGCATGGCAGAATTATAAGGTAGGGCCGGTTGGCTCAGTGTCCTCATGCGTCAACGAATAGTGTATAACGAAAAGGTTGGTAAGTTGTGAAAATGACGAATTTGCAAGGAATTGCAAATTAAGAAAAATTTTTATGTTTCCAAGTTGCAAGTAGTGCGGTCGCGTGTGTTGAATTTGTGATAGTTTGAGTGAAAATATTATTAAAACAGTGTAATAACAACTTTAAAATGTGAAAGAAGTCTTAAATTGGCAAAAAAAAAAACTGTAAAAATTCTAACCTAAAATCGACTGCGAAACATGAACATAAAGAACGTGATGAACAGCTGATTTTGACATCTAGCCCGCTTTATTCTACTTTCTACTTCATTCCTCTCCGAGTCGGCCCTACCTTAAAATTCTGCCATGACTATGCTACTTCGCTACCTCAGGTTATCCAGATATTTGACATACCCTTATTTTATGTAAACAAAAGACACAGATATAATCGTAGACGTAAAGTTTTTTGTTTGCTTTATTTTTTGATAAATTTATTTCAATCTTAGGTTTAATAAATGGGAATAAATATTTCGGAAAAATATGAATTTTTTATTTTTCCCAAGTAAAGAGCTTAAATATCTTAAATTAATTTGAAAATTTAAAATTTTAGCAAACAAACTATATTTTTAATGTGTAGTAAGTATAAAATTATTTCAATCAATAATTCGATTTACTATGATATTTAAAGATTCAATAGAGTTTTCATAGCACAATGACCATGCGCATTCTCTGTATATGGAAACCTGCGTAGTAGTAATACACATTTTTGTAGCTACATTCTAAATTTTACATATGTATTAATAACAACAACAATACAAGCCGTTACTGAGAAATATTCTTAAAACAATGCATTTCGGCACGAACAAAAGCAACAACCATAAGAACGTCAGCAGCAACTGAAACATCAATGAATGATTTTGATTATGATACAGATATAAGATATAACTGGTTTTTGACATATATTTTATCTTTGTAAGATGAATATTAAAGGCTGTAAGTATATTTCAAAGTGTCCTCCAAAAACGTTAAGATGTGCTTGAAAAAATTTTGTGGAAAAGACCCCCAAAATTGACAAACGTGCTGTAAGACGTAATTCTACGTCAAAAATATTTTTACGTTCTTGAAAAAATGACAATGTTTATATCACGAAACACTTAGAAGACATATTAACACAACCATTAACTATAAAATATAGTTTTATATATAATATGTATAAAAAAAAGTTCTGCGTTGACTGAACAAAACTAGCTATCTTTTGTCAAAAGAGGAAAAAAGTAAAAATTTTTGATTTTCCCAAACACAAATGTAAAAATCACTATTTTATACTTTTGGTTAAAGAAACTATTTTAAACTATTTTGAAAACATTATTCCAATAAATTTTACATATAAACTGACTATATAATTTTTACTTATTTTTACTCAAATATAAAAAAAAACATATATGTAATAAAAATATTCATACAAACTCTGTATACAACATTCAGAAGTTTTATTTTTCCAATATTATTTTACGTCTAAAATGTGACCATAACATTTTTAAAGATAATAATATTTTGGTTCAACACAAGCAAGTATTTCAAAAAGTTGTAGTCAAATGCATCTTTATTGGTTTGTACTATGAAAAAGTATGATATTCCGGCAACTGCGTGAATTTTATGCCCTTACAAAATTGCTCTTTTGATTTCCTCTTCAAATAAGAGTATACATTATTGTGAGTAGACGTCAAATATCTGGACAACCTTATAATAATAAATAATAATATAAATAATAAAACTTCTGAATGTTGTACACATTTCATACAGAGTTTGTATGAATATTTTTATTACATATATGTTTTTTTTTATATTTGAGTAAAAATAAGTAAAAATTATATAGTCAGTTTATATGTAAAATTTATTGGAATAATAGTGGTATTCAATTAACGCCGTATTTGTGGTGTAAATAGCGTATGTGCCGTAAGTTCATACAACTTATCACACATACGCAGTTTACATCACGAATACGTCGTTCATTGAATACCACTAATGTTTTCAAAATAGTTTAAAATAGTTTCTTTAACCAAAAGTATAAAAATAGTGATTTTTACATTTGTGTTCGGGAAAATCAAAGAGTTTTACTTTTTTCATCTTTTGACAAAAGATAGCTAGTTTTGTTCAGTAAACGCAGAACTTTTTTTTTATATTATATATAAAACCATGGTATAATGATTTACAAGGTGGGAGTGACAGTTCTGGTGGCGATTTGGAGTTGTCAAAAACACATCGAAAAAAGAAAACGAAGAAGCAGCAAAACAGCTGGCAAGCTAAACTTTGTATTGATTTAACAACTCTCGATCGCCGCTCGTGAGAAAAAGGGTCGTTGTCAAGGCTACCTTGTAAATTATTGTATCATGTGTAAAACTATATATTATAGTTAATGGTTGTGTTAATGTGTCATCTAAGTGTTTCGTGATATAACCATTGTCATTTTTTTAAGAACGTAAAAATATTTTTGACGTAGAATAACGTCTTACAGCACGTTTGTCATTTTTGGGGGTCTTTCCCACAAATTTTTTCAAGCATATCATAACCTTTTTGGAGGACACTTTGGAATATACTTACAGCCTTCAATATTCATCTTACAAAGATAAAATATGTGTCAAAAATCAGTTATATTTTATATCTATATAATCAGAAAAATCATGCATTGATGCTTCAGTTGTTGATGACTTTCTTATGGTTGCTGCTTTTGTTCGTGCCAAAACCACGAACGCAACATCGTGTTGTTTCTTGGAATGAATTGCTTTACGAATATTTCTCAGTCACGGCTTGTATTGTTGTTGTTATTAATACGTATGTAAAATTTACATTTTTGTTATATATGCATATCAGCTGTTTTAATTTTTATCGTTTGTTATTATTTTTGTTTATCTTTAGCGAGATAAATACAATAAACAATACAGATGTATTATAGAGATGTGCTGTAGAGCCAGTATGTAGCTAAAAAACCTTTTTATTACTACTACGCAGGTTTACATATACAGAGAATGCGCATGGTCATTGTGCTATGAAAACTCTATTGATTCCTTAAATATCATACTAAGTTCGAATTATTTATTGAACTAATTTTATACTTATTACACATTAAAAATATATTTTGTTTGTTAAAATTTCAAGTTTTCAAATTAATTTAAGATATATAAGCTCTTTATAAACATGCAATAACAATAGAGTTCAGCTACTACAGCTATATCGCTTTTCCTCAGCATTAACCCATCTAAAGCCACTACCCAGTAATCATTGAAAATATCAATGTTATGGATAACCGTGACCACAAACAAGTTAATGTGGGAAAAATTTACCCACCAATGAATGGGTTGGGCTCAGGGACAGCACAAGACGTAACAACTAACCATGCGTATACATAGATCTATTTACATAACTAATTTTAATCTACTTTTGAGTTGACCTTTTGACAAATTAACATCAAAAACGCTACAATTGTTAACAAAGGAACTCATGCGACTTAAAGGAGCAGTAGCCATATAATTTGTTCTACTAAATGGCAAATAAATTAAGTTGTTAGCGTTTCTACTGCTTCTACGGTTAGTGTTAAAATTTATGTGAGAAAGAAGTTCTGGAGAATCGAATACACCTGTTATGAGCTGGTGTAAATATACGATATCTGCCAATTTCCTTCGATCACCTAAAGACTGCATTTTTAATAGTTTTAAACGATCCGCATAAGGAGGAAGGTCTAATATGTCAGTTCCACTTAAGCCCCTTAGAGCAAACTGAACAAAACGTTTTTGGATTCTTTCTATTCGATCAACATGCACATTGTAACTTGGGGACCACACCATACTTGGGAAAAATAAAAAAATTCATATATTACCGAAATATTTATTTCCATTTATTAAACCTAAGATTGAAATAAATTTATCAAAAAATATATCAAACAAAAAAATCTACGTCTACGATTATATCTGTGTCTTTTGTTTACATAAAATAAGGGTATGTCAACTATCTGGATAACCTTATAATGGTTGCATTCTATCCGAAAGAGCGCTCAGGTAGCGAAGTAGCATAGTCATGGCAGAATTATAAGGTAGGGCTGACTCGGAGAGGAATGAAGTAGAAAGTAGAATAAAGCGGGCTAGATGTCAAAATCAGCTGTTCATCTCACTTTTCTTTATGTTCATGTTTCGCGGTCGATTTTAGGTTAAAATTTTTAAGAATTTTTAAGTCCATTTAAGACTTCTTTTACATTTTAAAGTTGTTATTACACTGTTTTAATAATATTTTCACTCAAACTATCACAAATTTAACACACGCGACCGCACTACTTGCAACTTGGAAACATAAAAATTTTTCTTAATTTGCAATTCCTTGCAAATTCGTCGTTTTGACAACTTACCAACCTTTTCGTTATCCACTATTCGTTGACGCGTGAGGACACTGAGCCAACCGGCCCTACCTTATAATTCTGCCATGCATAAAGTGATACTTTCTGCTGAACTATTATTTTTTCGAAACGTCAAAAGGCAAACAGCTGTTCGACAATAAATGCTTTTTGTCTCAAATTTATTTTTTTTATGTTCTGTGTGCACACGCTTCAAACAAATAGTTTTAATTAAAAGCACTTCTAAGCAATTTAATAATTTAATAATTAATAAATTTAATATTTGGTATATTTATCTGTCAAAATAAAGTAAGCGAAAGCCGCTCAACTGAAGTAGCATAAAATATGTTCGCTACCTAAGATGGCGACCGGTCAGGGAACGTGTTGTGCAAGCACTTAATGCAACATACCATCAGCCCGAAAGTTGTTCAACAGCTACGTAGCAAATTTTCCGCTGAATGCAGCCAATGATTGAAGCATGATTGTACCTGCTGAACGCAGCCATTTATTTCTGCTGTTTTTGACAGATGGGGGCATGGTGTAAGCATGATACAATAATAAGGGTAAGGAGATTCACCACACCGACTTCGAATGTCAAAATGTGTTTTAGCATTGCCACTTTTGTGTATTATTGATAAATGTGGGATAAACAATAAGAAAGGAAATTATTTGTAGGATAAATAGGATAAATTCTGACAAATATATTTATAATGAAATAAATCGCTGTTTTGTGATTTTAAAGCTTCGTTTTCAATAAATTACTATTTCTTATTAGTTTTAGTTTAGCTTTTTGTGTTCTTTATTTCTTATATAAAATTTTTGTTCTAATGTAATAAATGTAATAAAAATAATAAATATGTAATATATAATTTAATTAATAAATTATATAATAAATTATAAATTATAAAATAAATTATAATAAATTAATAAATTATAATAAATTATAATTATATAAAATTAATAAATAATTTATAATATTTAAAACTAAACTTAACTTAAGTTTTCATTCCTTGACAAATTTTTAGTGTTATTTCTACGATTTTCCTATTTTTATTTATTAATATTTTGTATTGTATTTTATAAAAATTCAATGGCGGTTACTACATAAAAAAGTCCAAAAAATAAAACCTTGAGATATAATTTAAGCTCGAAGTTATAATTGTTTAAAATTGAATATCTTTTTGGGGTTTATTAAAAAAGTTTCAACTTTAACGAATTTTATAAAAAAAAAACCATGCAATACATCAAGTTTTTAAAACCACATTCATAATACATGATTTATAATCTGACGAATGAAAATATTTTTTTATAAAATTTAAAAAAAAAAACCCAAATGTCATAAAATTCAAAAATGCGCACTGTGCGTCGCTGCCAGGTCATGACTTTCTTATTGCTGAGCTTTAAACAAATTGAGGTTTGTGCTAACATGTTAGTCTAATTGTTCCATGGTTCTTACAGCCCTATTCTACCAGCTTAACAAAGCTCACCACATTAACAAAATAGTAAATATTAACAAGTTGTTAATGTTCCGTATTCTGGTGAAAATTTAAAAGCTCTTTTCTTTACAACTTTGTTAATTGCAGAAAGTATCTTAACAACGACAGCATAGTCTCAACATTTATCTGTTTAGCTAGAGAATTGTTGTGCAAATAATAAAAATAATATAAGTTTTAATATAATATTGAATTAAAATAAATCAGACTGTTAAAAATGGAAGAATTTTTACGTTTTTTAAGTTTTTATAATTCTGGAAGAAAACCAGCGAAAATCAAATTGACGTCAAGCTAGGAAATGACCTCTCCGAAACCTTCAATACCGAAAGAGGTTTCAGGCAAGGCGATCCACTGTCTTGCGATCTCTTCAACATCATCATGGAGAAAATCGTACGAAAGGCCGGTGTGCATCGTAATGGCACCATTTTCTACAAAGGTGTCCAGCTCCTTGCGTACGCTGATGATATTGATATTGTCGGCAGAACCAAGAGAGATGTTACCGCTGCTTTCGCCGCTATCGAAAAGGAATCAGCCAAAGTGGGTTTGAAGATAAATGAGGGTAAAACAAAGTATATGCTAAAACATGCAATAACAATAGAGTTCAGCTACTACAGCTATATCGCACTTCCTCAGCATTAACCCATCTAAAGCCACTACCCAGTAATCATTGAAAATATCAATGTTATGGATAACCGTGACCACAAACAAGTTAATGTGGGAAAAATTTACCCACCTATAAATGGGTTGGGCTCAGGGACAACACAAGACGTAACAACTAACCATGCGTATATATAGATCTAATTACACAACTAATTTTAATCTACTTTTGAGTTGACCTTTTGACAAATTAACATCAAAAACGCTACAATTGTTAACAAAGGAACTCATGCGACTTAAAGGAGCAGTAGCCATATAATTTGTTCTACTAAATGGCAAATAAATTAAGTTGTTAGCGTTTCTACTGCTTCTACGGTTAGTGTTAAAATTTATGTGAGAAAGAAGTTCTGGAGAATCGAATACACCTGTTATGAGCTGGTGTAAGTATACGATATCTGCCGATTTCCTTCGATCACCTAAAGACTGCATTTTTAATAGTTTTAAACGATCCTCATAAGGAGGAAGGTCTAATATGTCAGTTCCACTTAAGCCCCTTAGAGCAAACTGAACAAAACGTTTTTGGATTCTTTCTATTCGATCAACATGCACATTGTAACTTGGGGACCAAACTTGACTTGCATACTCTAAGTGAGGACGCACGATTGCATAATACAACGTTGTAGTTGTAATCATGCTATTAAATTCTTTGGCCCAGCGTTTTACAAAACCAAGCATTGAAGATGCTTTTTTACAAATATTATCAATATGAATGTTAAACGACAGCTTAGAATCCATGCATATACCTAGGTCTTTGACGGTGTCTACACGACTCAAGGCAGTATCTTTAATCTTATAATCAAATATAAAATTATTCCTTTTTCGCGAAAAGGTTATAGTTTGGCATTTATCTGAATTTAAAAACATATTATTTTTAGAACACCAAACTTCAAAGGATTTTAGATCAGACTGGAGTAGATCTGAATTATCTCTAGAATTAATCGTTCTGTATATTTTCATATCATCGGCATAAATAAGCAGATGAGAGTGTTCAATGACGTGAGTTACATCATTGATAGCTAAAATAAACAGAAGAGGACCAAGGTGACTACCCTGAGGAACACCTGATCCAGCAATAAATTCAGAAGACAATGCGCCTCGGAAACGTATTTGATAAGATCGCTCTACCAAATACGATTTAATCCAGTTCACAAAATATTGTGGCAATCCCATTAACTCAAGTTTAAATAAGATTAGATTGTGTGGTAGCTTATCAAATGCCTTACTAAAGTCAGTGTAAACACAATCGACCTGGTTACCAGAATCAATAGAATTTAAGCAGAATGTTGTAAAATCGAGAAGATTAGACACAGTGGATCTGCCATTCACAAAACCATGCTGATGAGTTGTTATGACTTCCCCACAGTGAATTTTCACCCGATCATACACCATCCGCTCAAAAAGTTTTGGAATCGATGAGAGCTTAGCGATAGGCCTATAGTTACTGACATCGTTCCTGCAACCCTTTTTAGAAATAGGACTTATAAATGATTTTTTCCAAAAAAGTGGAAAATAACTTTCGTTAATAGATTTATTGAATAATAAAGAAAGTGGTTGACTTAAAACGGAACCGCATTGTGTTAACACTGCGGCAGGAACACCGTCAGGTCCAGCACCAAACTCCTCATCGATCGATCTAATATACATTAAAATATCCTCTGGAGTGAAGGATATATGTTCCAAAGATACTCTGGGTTCGGAATTCATATATTCAAAGTACTCTCCATCAGGATTAAAAGAATTTGAACAGAATGATTCCTTAAAAAGATTGGCGAATAGGCCACAAATTTTGACGGGATTGTCAGTAAGTCCCTCAGGAGTTCTAAATGAAGAAGGAAATCCATCAGATTTCTTCTTTGTGTTTACGAATCCCCAAAATTTCTTTGGATCTGTCAATATTCTCAGCTTAACATTATCTAAATATTCGTGATATAATGTAGATATATGTAATGACATAATGTAGTTTTCAAATTCCAGAAACAAACGTTTGTAAGTTTCTAGGTCGTTTGAGCCTAAGCTACAGACGTATTTCTTCCATGCCCTATTCCTGTTGTTGCGAAGAGTCTTTAAATCCTTTGTGTACCACGGGTACGCAGAATTCCTCGCAAATTTGAGACTATAAGGTACTGATTGAGAAAACACAGCAAAGAGTTCCTTATAAAAAAAATGTATGGAGTCATCAAGGCAATTTACATTTATATATTCTAAAATTGCATTAAGTTTACCATGAAGCAACTGATTCAACTTCAAAAAGTCAGAATTTTTAAAATGGAATTCATAAAGCTTATCTGCTGAATTAGAATTTACTATATTTGCTCTGTCGGATTTGTACCAAATACTCAATGGTGGATGATATTCATCAACAGTAGTTAGAGCATGAAAGGCCCTCTTAACAACAACATTGTTACTGTCTGTAGTTAAGACCAGGTCAAGAAGTCCTTCAAGACTATTATAAATACAACTCACTTGTTGTAAGTCTGAACATATATTATCAACAAATATATATTCTTGGCGGGTCTTCGAATTAGATGCACAATAGTACGTATCATCGTCAGAAGAATGCCATTTTAAATCAGGTAGATTAAAATCGCGCAATAATAAAATGTCGTCATTAACGTCAAGTAAATCAATTATGTAATCTATGCACTCCGCAAGGCTTGCATAGACCTCTACACTACTCTTAGGAGGAACATATGCATTAATAACATATACATTAGAGTTACAATGTATAACTTTAACGCAAATTAGTTCAATATTAGAAGAGCAGGGAATGTCAACAATAAAACTGACAAAGCAGTTCCTCACAGCCAAAAGGACACCACCACCGACAGAAGAAATATTGTCAGTGTATCTGTCTTTTCTAAAAACTTGAAAACTATTGTCAAACAATTCCAAATCAGTAATGCTTCCGTTCAGCCACGTTTCCATTAACGCGATAATATCCTCAGAGCAATTTTGAGTTGATAGAAATAAGCTCTGCGTTTTAGAACGTAGTCCCCTTACATTTTGATAGTAAAGGGACAGCCTATTTAGTTTTTTGAGTCTGGCGGGTGGCTTGAGTCACCCTTTTAGACTTATTTTTTGGCTTTAACTCAGTAACAAGAATATTATCGGCCCACAAATTAGATTTAAGAACAGTTGTAAAATATTCGGCTGCAACTGTTAGAATAAAAGAAGCATGGGAAGGCTTATTACCAATTTTTTTGCATGAACAGAATGCATTTGAGTTCACTAACTTGGATTGCCTGACAAACGTCAATATATTTTCTATTGATGTGTCGGGCTGAAGACGTGAAATGAAAACATTTCTGGTCCTCGAAACTGCTCTTAAAGTCAAATGACAGTTAGGTGTAGTTGAAATCGTATTTGGGCTACTAGTCAATGGAGGAATAGAAGATGGTGTATGAGAAATCACCGTATTATTATTTTCTGATGGCATTGCTGGGGGCTGCTCTGCCTTGGAAGGTCTGGAGGACGCCTTCCGACGCTTATTTTTGTTTTTGTTTTTCCTCTGTCTTTTAGAGCTTTTTTGGTCTTTTTCTGATGAAACTGACAAAATTCCGGAAGATGCAGTCATGGACGAAGGAACCGAAATGTTATCCTGAACAGTAATTTCATCAGAAACGCTGGTAGTGGGTGCGGCACTAACTTCGCTGAAAAATGTAACAATTTCTCTAAAATTATTATTTAACAAGTTAAGACTTTCCCCAAAAAGCTTTATTTTAGAATAGAGTTCATCCGGGGAAAGGGCCCTGCACGAAGCACAATACCAGCGAAGACCAGATCGGACTGACATTAAATCGTCAAGGCACGATTTAGAAATACCAGCACAAGAAGCATGGAACATTCGCTCACATGGGCCAGAACAGCTGAACATAGGGTACAGAATATTCTGGCTTTTGCATTGCTCGTTTAGAGAACAAGCAGCAATATTGTCAACGGATAAATAATCCATTGCAAAAAAAAAAAAAAAAAAAAAAAAAATATGCTGTCTATAAACAAGGGAGCGCGGCGTTTAGACTCCCACGTTTTATTCGGCAGCTATAACTTTGAAGTAGTCAAGGAGTTTGTATACCTTGGCACCGCCATTAATACCAACAACAAAATCAGCCTGGAGATAAAGCGAAGAACAATAATTGCTAATAGGTGCTACTACGGGCCCAGTAAGCAACTAAGTTCCAGAGCCCTCTCTCGATCGACAAAACTAACACTCTACAAGACGCTCGTTCTACCTGTGCTGCTTTATGGCGCTGAGGCATGGGTAGTTTCGCAAACTGACGCAGCCGCTCTGGGGGTGTTCGAGAGAAAAGTTCTTCGCAAAATCTTCGGTCCTGTTCGAGTCGGCGATGACTATCGCATCCGAATGAACCACGAGCTGTATGAGCTCTACGATGACATTGACGTAGTTCGGCGTATAACTGTGCAGCGACTACGCTGGCTGGGTCATGTCCAACGTATGGACGACGAAGCTCCAGCGAAAAAGGTGCTTGAGGCGAGGGTAGCTGGTCAACGACGACGAGGGAGACCATGCCTCCGATGGATGGACCAGGCTGAGGAAGCCCTAACCGCACTTGGTGTATCCGATTGGAGAAAGCGCGCGCAAAGTACAAAGCGATGTAAATAAATAAAATGTAAATAAAAAGTAAATAGTCGAGTTCAAATTATATAAGAAGCTTACTTGTATTTGCTTAATTCAAAACCAAAATACAATTAATTTTGTATTGTATATAAAATAACATGGCTAGTTTTTTTAAATTTTTATGGTTTTTACTCACTTTTCTTACATTTTCTCACATAAAATCTGGGTACTCAATTGAGATATACGGTTACAAGCAAATTATACATTCCTATGGCCGAACGAGTAAACGGCAAATGTCAAAAGTGGCATTATACCTACGCCAATGTTTTTCTATGTCGTCATTTGCTCTCCGAATTGCACTTATCTAATAATTCTACCATGGTTAGACCATGATACAATTATAAGGTAGGCTCATATATAAATGGCTGCTCAAACAACAAGTTTTACAACAACAAAGCTGTGAGAACGCTAAATCTCAAATGAAAAAGGCAACAACAACAATAAGAAAACTAAATTTCGACCAGTCGATTTTGACATACAGCTTCCTTTTTACTACAACTTGAGCCTACCTTATAATTCTGCCATGGGCAAGGTTCATTAATATAGGTTAAGTCACTTGAGAGAAGCTCGGTCGAACTGTCAGAATGGATAAAAGGAAATCAAGAAAAAAACCTGAATCTGTACATGATACAATGATTTACAAGGTAGCCTTGACAATTAACTTTTTTCTCACGATCGGGAGTTGTCAAATCAATACAAAGTTTAACTTGTCGTCTGTTTTGCTGCTTCTTCGTTTTCTCTTTTCAATATGTTTTTGACAACTCCAAGTCGCCAACAGAACTGTCACTCCTACCTTGTAAATCATTATACCATGAATCTGTACAAATTTTAGCTAACAGCTACTTTGACAGTTCGAGCAAAGGCGGAAAAAGAGTACTTTTCTCTCAAGTGACTTAACCTATATTAATGAACCTTGGCCATGGGTTAGTGCATGGCAGAATTATAAGGTAGGGTCGACTCGGAGAGGAATGGAGTAGAAAGCAGAATAAAGCTAGATTGGTGTCAAAATCAGCTGTTCATCGCGAATTTCTTTATGCTTACGTTTCGCAGTGGTTTTTAGGTTAAATCTTATAGGTTTTTTTTTGCAATTTTAAGACTTCTTTCACATTTTATAGTTTTTATTACACTTTTTTTATAATATTTTCACTCAAATTAGCACAAATTCAACACCCGCGACCGCACTGCTTGCAACTTGGAAACATAAAATATTTTCTTCATTTGCAATTTCTACGAAATTCGTCGTTTTGACATATATGTTCCTTCTCATTATCCACTCTTCGTTGACGCGTGAGAGCACTCAGTGAAGCGGCCCTACCTTATCATTGTATCATGGGTTAGTGCATACTGGAGATTGTGTTCATGCAGAGAAACATGTATTAATCTCACGTATAGAAAGATCCCAGTTTCAGTCTTCAAGCGAACGTCAAGTAGGTAAGGCCTGCGCCTGCGTGTTGCTTGAATATATGACGAAAAAGGGTACGAAAAGTGACTGAGATTTTACACGGCATAAAATTTTATTTGTTTATGAATTTAAGAAAAGAAAAGTAATAGCTAAATTTTTATTTTTTTAGCTCACGACAATATTTTAAAAAAGAGTTTTTGAACACACACCATTTCAAAAGCGATCTTCAGTCAAAATTAAAAAAATTTGTTTATATATTTGTTAAAAATCATTGCTTCTTTGAAGATCTAACAATTTGTGTGTGTTAAAAAAAATCACATTTCCAACAATATTTATAATTTTTTTTTTGTTTATTAGCATTTCTCATTTTTCCATGCTCCCATCGCTGTCCCACTATGAAATTTTGGGGGAGATTACGATTTCCGTACTCTCAATAAAAATTCTGTTCAACAATAAAACCCGACCAGAGTGCAAAGTAGTACCCTTTAAGACAAATTCAACATGGATCCAAATGTTAACAAACAACCAATGGATGTATGCTGTAAGCGCTCCCACACAAATAACTGCTGTATGTGAAGGCCAAAGTCAACAACTCACTTTGAAGCAAAGATAACAAGATAGGAAATTTAAAAAACATAACCTCAAAGAAGGTTTGCATGTGTTTGTGCACCGAAAAATGCAACCCTGAACGCCACTCTTGTTCTTCATCGGCCGCAAACTCTAAAAGAAATCGCTTTGCAACCCCTTAAAATAATGCATATCATCTGTTTTTTATTACATAAATATTTAAGTTGGGTTGCAGTAACCAGTTTGCAACCTAAACTGATTATTGCATCCCCTTATTTTGGTTAATATATGCTTTCAAAGTTTACCAATTTCTTCAGTTGTTGTATTTGTCAATATTTTTGAAAAATTTAATTTTTCACAAACCCCCGTTAGTTTACACAAACCCCCGCTATTCGAGGTGAGATAAGAAAAAAGAACGCTCTTCTTTTTCTGCATTTTTCTTCTGAAACTTCGTTTTCAAACAAGAAAAATAGTGCATGGATTGAGTACATTAATGTTTTAATCTTTAAGTTGTGTTACAGGAATCTGTTTAACACCCAAATAATTACATGTATACGTTACTCTTATTTTACTTTTTATCGCCAAACAAAGTTTGCATATTTTCACATAATAAATGGATTTTTATTTTCCCCACTACCGATTTGTGAAAGTTTCATGCCATCAGAGTTGCCAGCTCTGATTGTTTTCTTAAGAATTCTCTTGGATGGTATAAATATTGCGCTGGTACGAAATGACATATGTTTATCTCTAAGCTTTATAAAATTGTATTGATCATGTATTTGCGTAAAATATTAAATGGGACTTAGCGGAACTACTTAAAATTGTAAATATTATTTCTACGTTAAAATGCAAATTTAGAGGAAGTAGAAGCAGGGTTCGTATTTGCTCTCATGAAGTTTCATGAATATGAGGTAATTTTTAGTTAAAAAACCTGCTTATATTCATTTTCGTGAAGAGCTGACAACATTCTTTTGTTCATGAACTGTAGAAGTAACCGCATAATCACAGAATGCTTTGGTATTGTATTTTTAATGCCACGCTGCTTAACATACATACACACAAAAAAATTAAGACATTTCGATGCCTTGAAGTGAGAGTTAGGAAAAACTTTCAAGTGAAGAGCATGATTACACTCCTCATCAATATTATTCAATTCACGAACGGCTCACTTTGCTTTCTTCGCGCTTTCTTCGTGAAGAAAAAAAAACATGAACGCTCTTTCATTATATGTTCAGAGTGATTAATTTTTCTTTACCACTTTCGTTCATAAATAGCGCTCCTCAAAAAAACTGACTTGAAGAGCGCTCTCTGCATTACATTCATTTAATGCGTCTCGTTCTCGAGTTTTGGAAATTCCAAATTCAATTTATTACAATTTTTGCACTAGCTGAGTCCTATTATTTTTTGCCCCTCAACATTTCTTCTGAACAAACCCACACCCCATCTGCCAACCATTATGTGCTTATAGATCAACTAAAATTTTGCATCAAATAAAAATAAGCGTTTTAAAAATTGATGAGCGATAATAAATCCAGCACATCGCACATAGGGGCCGCTTGTATGGGAGGCTTGGTCAAAATTGATTTTTTAAAAAAGGACGTATAAAACAATTTGGTGCATTTGTAATAAGGAGGATATTACTAAACGGATCAGATTTGTAAATACAGTGGTTGCATCTTACCCCATTTTGGATATTTGAAGTCTATTTTTATGCAGTGCAAAAAAGAAGCCACTTCAAAAGTATCTATTTTTAGTTTAGAAATGTGGTATGAGAAAAAGGGCATACTTTTCGTAAAAAATACAGTTTTATCATTATTTTAAATTTTTTTTCATATAGATTTTACATTTCTGCTTGGGTTTTAGAAGTACAAAATCAAGAAGACTTTTAAATTTCCAAAAAATATTTGCGCAAAGCGCAAGCTTAGTTTTAATATTATTAGTTAAATATGGTTTATTGTGTAGTGGTTTTGTGTAGGCAATGTATGTGGTGGTGTCAAGGCATCACTTGAAAAACAACATAAGAATTTTAAATTAATTTTTTTCACATAGTGTTTCATAAAAACTGCTTCAAAATAAAAAATAGTAAAGCTCATCTGAAAAAAATAAAATTTTTTAAATTATTATGGGGGGAAAAAATGTTAAAAAACTATTAAAAATAAAAATGGAAACAGTAGCGACATAGTTTAAACTCAATTTACGCAAAAAAGAAACACATCACATTATAGCAAACCATATTCCGAACACTATTTTGTCTCATAGAGAATAAGAACATATGAGCTATAATGAATATATACTTGGGCAAGTACATGGCAGAATTATAAGGTAAGGTCATCACGGAGAGGAATGGAGTAGAAAGCAGAATAAAGCTACATTGATGTCAAAATCAGCTGTTCATCGCGAATTTCTTTATGCTCACGTTTCGCAGTTGTTTTTAGGTTAAAACTGTTACAGGTTTTTTTTGCAATTTTAAGACTTCTTTCACATTTTCTAGTTTTTATTACACTTTTTATATAATATTTTCACTCAAATTAGCACAAATTTAATACCCGCGACCGCACTGTTTGCAACTTGGAAACATAAAAAATTTTCTTCATTTGCAATTTCTACGAAATTCGTCGTTTTGACATTAATGTTGCTTCTCATTATCCACTCTTCGTTGACGCGTGAGAGCACTTAGTATCATGGGCCTACCTTATCATTGTATCATGGGCAAGTAATAACAAAATATTTTATTCTACGTGATTTTATAATTTTCAGCATGTTTTTTGACGTCCCGTTGACCCAATTGATCTCCTATGATCATCGTTGAGGATAAATAAAAGAAATTTATGTGTAGCTAATAACAACCAATCCAAATATTATAATTTAGTGGCTAAACAGACCGGTATAACACCTTTTCGATATATTAAGTGGTTTTTTGTTATATTAAAAGCTAGCCTGAAAAAAGTGAAATTGGCAACTTTACTACTGACAATGAATTGGAAAAAAATTTATTTCATTCATTAATTTGAACAGCTGATATTTTTAACCCGAATCTTTCTTGTAAAAATTGTTTACTTTTTGGATGAAAATAATGTGTTTTTATGTAAATATAAAAGTTCATTTAACATGAAGCTACAATACAACAATAAACATGTTTAGCCTGTTTGATAATAATTAATGCACTTTACAGATAACTCTTAAGTAGCATAATTAGCAACTGACATATTCACCGGCTTTTCGAACGGCTTTATGTTCTCAAAAAGCTTTTCATGGCGGTTTCTACTCTCTGAGGTTTGCTATTGTCTGTAGAGAGGTGCCGGCCGAACAGAAAAATTAATTCAATTGAGAAAATTTTCTGTCAGATGGAGAATTCGAACCTGGGTTCTCTGACGTAAGAGTCACACACTCTACCCACTACGCTACGGCTGCTGCGTATATATTTATATATACGATTCAGTGCCACTGAACTCGTACGTTTTCTTGGCTATTTAGAAGTCAATTTTCATGGTCAAAGAATCGTGCAGTTTAAGGTGTTGAGTCAGTAAACTCAGCAAAACAATGTAAGCTTTAAGTCGAAACGACTTCATATCCAAGCAGCGAATGATTGCAAGCAGCAATTCATTGCCATTATTTTATTTATTTATTTTGTTTTATAATATATGTTTGTATATTGATATTGATTTTTGACTATAAAAGGGCAATAATCTTAATACAGTTTTTTTGTAATCAAGCAATCAAACTATTTACTTCAACTCTGTCTGTTTAACTCCTCACAAACAGTTTCAAGTGCTGTTTGTGAAAACTAATTAATATGGTCAAAGTTCATGTGCTTGGACTAAAACCAAACATCAAAATCCAAACGCGGATTTAAGCACTGTCCCTGTTTTTTTTTTAGTCCTTTCGCTCAAAAAACAAGCACAAAAATAAACTTAAAAATACTGTTGTGAAAGAAAAACAATACATAAAAAATAAGGCATTGGAATTAAGACAAATTTCATAGTGTAATATTTACAAGCGATTATTCCATAGAAAAGCATTTGTCACCACTCTTACCTGCAGCTATCAACATAGATAAAGAAAACGAAAAGAAAGAAAAATAAAAAGAATACATTGATGTATTCATTGTATTCAAGTATGCATTGATTTGCAATGCCGATATAAATTTGAAGGAGTTTTTGGAGTTTTTAATCCTATAAGTTAACAAAACAGTAATTTTTTTGTAGAATTTGTGTTGTCACCGCTTCTTGTCAGGAGTGTTATGTTTTACTTTATTTGCTGTTATCTTTATTTCAGTTTCTGATATGCTGTCAAGTGCATAACTGCAAGAAAACACATGAATTATCAATTTCAGTTTCACTAAATAAGTGGCATATGAAAATGTTTATTTAAACTTAATCAGCAGATTGGGGTAAGTATAGATTAATATGTCAAGAGTGTTTGCTATGATTTTGCGGTTTTATGTATAAAAAATGCAAAATTTTTTTCAACAAAACTATTGAAAAATCGTTTAATCCTCTAGTTCCCAAGTTGTTAATCTTGGTTAAAAAAATTACTAGAGATATTTTAAGGGTTGAGAAGCAATGTTTGTTCAAAAAATGTTATTGTTAATAGGATTACGAAAAAGTTTTATTGTTAATAAAATGCGTGGCAGGGGGTGTGAAAGGAAGCCTAGAGGCCTGTTTGGGAAACAAAACAAAAAATCTTCATATGCAGCTTTGTAATTAATATTTATTTTATTTTTATTTAACCTAAACATAAATAATGGGTAACAATTTTAACTCATAGGCGTAAGTGGCAATAAATAATAAGGGGTGTGTTGGGATGGGGTGTTCTTGGGTGGTGGGCTGCTAAGAATAAATTAGGTAAACTTAAAAAATCGGCTTAGATATTTATACATTGCGATTTTTATTTGCTTACATGAAATTCAAAGAAGCAATCTTTTTGCGGAGTAAAGCATAGAAGCACCGGAAACATTACATTTCCGGTATATTATTTGTGTTTGTGATGTACAACCGGTATTTCCGTCTATCAGCTCGTAGCAAAAATTTTTGAAAATGACAAGTATGTTTATTTCCAAATTTATTTTGTTTAATCACTGCACACGGGCGTTCGAGACAGGGAGTTTTTAGTACATCTAAATTCTTAAATGAGCACAGTACCTGCTCGATTTGTGCCCGAAATTGTGGTAGTTGGAACTCTTTATCATGCTTGCATGGCTCGTTGATTCGTCCGTACAATATGTAGGCGTTGATTATTGCCAAGTCGAGCAAATGGTGAAATAAACGATTGGTATATTTTGTCGTCTTCAAATGGATTTTGTATCGTCCGATAAGCCCGCCCATCAAGTCCACACCACCCATGAGATTGTACTCATGAATTGCAGTCAGGCATGCGACCTTCTCATATTGTTTAGTAGCACGATTATAACGGGAAACAGTCGAATTAAAATTTTGTTGATCACGGAATGGTTCCGTTCCTACGTATGAAGCAGCTAATCGAACAGCCTTCTTATCTTTCCACACAGTTTTTGATAAATCTACTCATACATTTTATATAAATGATCATAACCTGGAGATTGCTTATTGGGCATTTCACTATTGTCATTGAAATGCACATTGCTTCGAATTTGATCAAATCGATTCCGAGGCATTGTGTTTTGTATAGCTTCAAATGCATATAAACTCCAGTAAGAACGAACTCTAGGGTATCGAAAAATTGACAAATAATATAAAATACCAGCGTATTGCTTCATTTCCTGAATGGTCACAGAAAATTACGTCATGATGTTTTTCTAGGCTGCATACAAATCTGTCTGTTCTGCGATGTGTTCAACTCAACAACGATCGTCAAAAAAATAAGCAAAACATTTGTAAGGTGTATCAAGCATCTTGAATTTATCTCCCAAGTCAGCGCCACAAAATTCAATTGCAGATTTTTGGAGAACTAAGTTGGTCTTCCTCCACAAAATTTTTTTGAAGTCATCAGACTTTAGATCGATATTCAAAAGAGATCCAGTAAACTTGATGGGGACGATAACTGCTGAACCAACCATATACTCTTTGGTATTGGAGATTTTGCAGCAACTGGTGAAGAAGCAGCGCTTCTACTTGGCAAATCATGCAGTGCGATCTCAGCTAAATTTTCCGTGACATTTAGTGCCACATCAATATCCTCATTTAATTTGCTACTCAGGCTTAAATTTGGCTCATCAAAATCTTCATCGCCACAAATATCGATTTCATTATCGGTATGCAGATCTAAGTCCAACTCCTGCATAACTTGCCCTATTTGGTCTTCACATAGTGATGAAAGTTTTAAATTTGACTGAGTTCCATTTTTACGTAGGTATAAAAGGTTAAAAAAAAAACAAAATTTGGGCAAAGAAAGTGTAACAATTTTTTTTTATGCAGAGGTATGCTCAGCTGCTCCAGGGTCCGTCCAAGGGATCTCGCAACCCCTGGGCAAAAAACAGTCTAAAAAAAAAACTATCCTTTCCACTAACCTTTGTGAATCGCAGAATTTGTCACGGTTGGACTCGGAGGCCAACTCTAACACTACACCCGAAGGTTTTAGCTAAGAGCGCTCACAAAATCTAATTATTTTTATTTGTAATATTTCTTAGTATTATTTTTGTTATTATTTTTTTTTTTTTTAAATATAAGCTTATCAATAAGTTCCTACGGCTTACGATATATATAATTTTACAGGCTGATGTAGTGGCAAAGTGCACACGGCGGCTGAGGGCCGATTCAATGAGGCGGCAGAGTGCCGATGGCAGAAGGCCTTACAATACGGATACTTAAGATAAAAGCTTGAATTTTCTTTGTTGGTGATTAAGTGGCTAGGTCTTGCCACCAAGACTGTTTTTGGTCAAGACCACTTCTTGACTACCTTACGATGACATTTCGCTTACTATTCGTTTGTATTTACATATGAACGACACGAATTCGCTGGTGGCGTAATGCAACGCGTGATGGCACTGTTTGCTGCCATTGCTGGCTTTGAGCGCTAACGTCGCTTCTTGCGATCATTTGCCTTAAGCGCCGTGCAACCGGCCTAGTGCCCAGATTGGGGACGGCATCGAATCCCCGCCGGGATAAAAAAAAATTATGTTTTTTTCCTTTTTTTTTCTTTTTCAATATTTCAAGCAATTTGATATATTATTTATAGGTACATATTTAAATCTTCTATTAATGATTTATTTCGTTTTCGATATGATCGATACATTCTTATCTTTCAAACGGGTAAAGTAGAAAAGGAAAAAAAGTTGAAATAGTAAAAATAAGAAAAATAAAAATAACTTATTATATTTTTAACTTATATTAAAATTTGACTTTTATATTTTTTATGTTTTATTTAAAAATATAACTTTTATATTTTTTATAATTTTTAAACTTATATTTTTAATACTTTCGATGACCGGGACAAGTTCTTCCATTTTTGCTTTTTCGGCGGTGCTCAGGTCTTGTAGCTCTAAGGACTCGGTTTCAGGTGTTAATTTCGTTTCACGCACTGCATAGAAATGTTCACTTATCTGTGGTGAGCCCTCACGACTGGTAGCACCTTAACGTAAGTGGTCCTACCGACTGCTGGGTGTGGGGGCTTAAGTTCTTGACAGGATTGTGTTACCAACAAATCCCCTAATTCCCTGCACTTCCCTCTGGGTTGGATCAAGGTGTCATACGAACCGTGCCGAGGATCAACCGGGCTGGGGACCCAGATTAAAACAATTGCTCAGTCGCGAACGCTGTGCTCCAGATAACTGGCGATCTCCGGTTTTACTCAGCCTTACCCAGGTACTGCGAATCTCTGCCTGGGTGGACCTTCCTTTCTCCGCCACTCGTAGGAATCAAAGATGGATGAACAAAAACAAAAAAAAAAAACAAGGAAAGAAACAAGAAGGTGAATCAACACCCAAACTGGGGTCAGGACCCCAGACAAAAAATCAGGTAGCACCTTTGGTTCCGCTTTAAGAGCTGTGGCACCACCTAGCTCCACACCTACCAAGGGTCAAACGATGATAGTTTTAACATCAAATCATCGCCCCCTATTAACAACAGCAAGCACATCGAAAGCCTGTGCATATGGCAGTGGACGCTCTGGCTCCCTAAACACTGGTGGTAATCGACGCGCAATCCGGTAGCCAAGAGGGCCAAAACCCAAGGGGTAGGAGCAAGATCCTTCGCAGAGGTTGCTTAGAGTAGCTGTGGGGGTCATAGACCAGAACAATGAAGATGGTAAGATTCCCAAGCACCTATGGAGCTAGATAGAGGCTTCTCTGGTGAAAGTCGCCATGCAGGTCCTGAAATACAACCCTGGATCACCTCTTTCCTGTGCGGTTACAGGTTGGTTTCAGGGTAATGTTAAGCTGATGGCCTGTGATGACGCAAGATCTGCCGAGTTGTTCAAAGCGACGATCGAAAAAGTCGGTGAGGTCTACCCAGGTGCCCGACTTAAAGCCGTCGATTTAGACGAGATTTCGTCCAGACCCAGAGCCAGAGTCCGGGTTCCAGTCACCCCATCTGAGCCTGAGGACATTCTAGAAATACTAAAGTCTTTACTAACCCAGCTATCTCCACGCAAAACTGGAAGGTGGTGAAGTTGGAACCCAGAGCCGAAGAAAAAAAAAAACCGACACCAAGAGCTCCAATATGGAGGTGGTACTGACCCTCAACAATGAGTGTCTATACCAGCTGCAAAAAGACAACTGCACCTTGAACTATGGGTTTAGTTAAATCTATCCCAGGATCTACAAAACAGACACGGTGTCTCTGGTAAACCGAGCGGTCTGCAGGGCCACGACTGAGAACCCTAGTGACATTGAA
Organism: Coremacera marginata; assembly: GCA_914767935.1. Classification (NCBI taxonomy): domain Eukaryota; kingdom Metazoa; phylum Arthropoda; class Insecta; order Diptera; family Sciomyzidae; genus Coremacera; species Coremacera marginata. The sequence continues at coordinate 117,681,819 of OU612044.1, read as the reverse complement.
GAATTGGTGTCTGATAGCGAGGATAAGCTATCCTAGGCGTCAGAGATAACTGCGATGGCAAATCTTCTGAAGGAGTACCTGTGAATGTTCCAGGTACTTCGAATTAGCTTACATCACTGCAAAGCAGCATCTGCTGCTCTCCAGCATCTCCTGGCGAAGGGAGATGTCGACTTGGTGCTGATTCAGGAACTGTGGATGATCAACAATACGATCCTCGGCCTGAACACACCAAACTATAACATATATTATGTTTCCAGCAAAGGTAAAACTCGTACATGTATTTTAGCTAAAAATAACTTGAACTGCTCTATTCTCTCTCAGTTTAGTCACGGGGACCTCACAGTGGCCAGTCTGGAGCTGGGCCCCAAAAAACTCTGGATAGCATCCTTTTATTTCCCATATGGCGAACCTGTACCCACGGAGTCATTTAAGGAACTCCTAGAGGGAACCAATCCAGCCACACACATCATTCTTGGTGGAGACACTAACGCGCACCACTCGCAATGGGGCAGTAGTAATAAAAATGATAGAGGTGAGTTACTCTTTAACTACATACTTAGTACTAGCTTAAATATTTTAAACAAGGGAAATGAGCCTACCTTTATAATTAAAAACTGGAAGGAAGTTCTGGACATCACTTAGGCGTCCGAGAACCTCTCGGAAGATATTAATTCATGGAAGGTTTTAAAAGAGACATTCGTTCTCAGACCATAGGTATATAGCTTTCGGTTGTTATAGCTCAAAAAGTAAGAAATCTCCGCAAGAGAAATTGTAGATGGTATAACAAACTCATAAGGATATCGCTAAATCCAGTTACTCCCTCCCCCTGACAAGTAAAGAAGACTTAGAAAGTCTGGCAACAGACTTTACCAAGAAATACTCGGATGCACTCAACAAAGCAAGTCCGAAAAAAGTTTTTAAAAAATCCCGTAAACTAGTGTGGTGGTCCCGGGAGGATGAACTTCTCAGAAAGGACTGTCGTAGAGACTTCAACTACGCAAGGCGTAGCAATAGTGAGGACTAATGGAAAATATACAAATCCAAACTAGGCATTTACAAAACTGCAGTCAGGAAGGCAAAGAGAGCCTCTTGGTCTTCCTTCTGTACAGATATCGAAAGTACTTCCGAGGTCTCAAGGCTTAGGTAAATACTATCAAAATTCCCAAAAGCACCAAGCCTTCTTCAAAAGGAAGATGGTACCTGGACAGACTCATGCATCGAAAAGTTAGACACACTTATCGACGCACATTTTCCTGTTAGTGTTCACGTTGATAACTTCAGCTTCCCACCGCACAGTGGCCAAAATGGCCAATCTAACGGCATTTAAGTCAAATTTTAAAGTTGCTAATTCCTCAAATTTTTAATTGTTGTTTTGATTTGAATATTTGCAGAGTTCTACGAGTATGCTTTCATACATAAAGCATTTTAGAGCAAGTGAAAAAAAAAACAAATTGGCTAATTTTTATAACGTGCATTGATTTTGTTGTGAAAAAAAGATTTGCTCAGTAATGAAAGTGATTAAGGCGTTAAATTGAAACTTAAGGTGTGCTTTTATTAAAAAAATTAATGTGTGCAACCTTTATTTATGTTTTGTAATAAAAAATCGTTGTAGAATTTAACTCTTGTGATAGCGTTTTTTATGTTATTTATTAAATATTTCGTGGAGTGCAATATTTTGGGATTCGATTGGATTCGGTCTTACTGTTGTTGTTTGCTTATATGTGGTCCATGGTGGTTGTGTTTACAAAAAACTAAATTTCAGACTCTTGCAGTTCTCATTTTTATATGCACTTTTTAGGCTTAATGTCGGTTTCCAAAAGAACACTTTTCGTCATTTGGCACGGCGAAGACATCCCTACGAAGAAATTTTTGGCAGTAGAGAAATATGTATTTGATAATATAATCGAAAAAAATAAATATACTGAAGAAGAGTGCCGTGATTTAAAAAAAAAAATTGAGAAGCTTTAACAGTAACTTATTGGAAAAATGGAACGCCTGTCATAGAAAATCAGTGGCTTTTGAAAAAAAAACAAGGAATGGTTGGATGGTGACCTTTTGTTAGTTGACTTAACAAAATCGGGCAGTTTTGGAAGACCACTTAAGGAGTTTCCAGAATGTTCTGCGAAAACCCAAGTCAACAGAGTTTCCACTCTAGCCAACAAAACTTCAGTTGATGAACTTCTGGTTGCGTCGCGAGTCAGTTTGTACAAGGGTGGAAAAAGAACTGCATCTAAAATAGTCTCATTGTTAAATTCTGATGCAGCAGTGAGTTCTAAAATAAAAAATGCATTGAATCGGATATTCAACATCCTATCAAATATACACCGGAGGAAGCTTTGTCTCTTTATGTTGATGGTGATTTCACAAAGTTTTCTTATAAGCTGATGCAAGTTGGCGCAAAATCAAGAAATTCAAACATTTATCCCAGCTACGATTCTTTTGTATTAGCAAAAAAAAAATGTTACCCGATTGGAGTAACTAAAACCGAGTCTTCTGCTGAAGTGCCTCTTCAAAACTTAGTTGACCACACCTTAAAAAGGATCGTTGAAGTACAGGAAGAAGTGTTCCAAAGCATACGTTCCGATACAATAGCTGCTATATACAAACGGGGCTGTGATGGTAGTAGTGGCCACTCTATGTACCTTATGGCTTATGGCAAAACTCGCGTCCATCATCTACTCGGTTTTGTAGACCAATAAGAATTGGTCTGATTGCAGAATCGTCGTCACAAACATGCGGCATTTGCGGTGCTATACCGAAAGTTATGAACGATTTAAATGCTGTTAAAACGCTTCCCCTCAAAGCAGATTTGTACCACTATGGCTTGTCAACATTACACGCTTGGATAAGGTGTCTTGAGTGCGTTTTACATATTGCTTACAGATTGCCTATTAAAACATGACAAATTCGCGACTCAAATAAAAATATGGTTGAATCATCAAAAAAAATTGTACAAGAAAAATTAAGAAAATTAAGAAAAGAAATGTCTTTATTCACACCTGTGTTCACATCTGTGAACGAAAGATTGGCCACGATCCGCATCAAGGCAAAATTTTTCTCCATCAGCCTTATTTGCGCGAACGCCCCAACGGAGGAAAAGGACGAAGCCGTCAAAGACGCTTTCTACGCTAGTCTTGAGGACGTATACGACCACCTTCCGGTCCCTGACGTGAAAATAGTCCTCGGCGATTTTAATGCGAAAGTCGCAAGGGAAGGCATCTTTGGCCCCACTGTCCGCCAGTTCAGTCTTCATGAGACCTCCACGGACAACGGCCTAAGACTGATCGACTTCGCCGCGGCACGAAACATGGTAGTTAGTAGCACCATATTTAAGAACTCGGCATCCACAAGGCCACCTGGCTGTTCCCGGATCAAAAAAAGCTAAACCAAATTGATCATGTTGTAATAGACGGAAGGCATGCCTCTAGTGTTCTAGATGTGCGTACATTTCGGGGGGTCAACATTGACTCCGACCATTATCTTGTTGCAGCCAAGATCCGCATGCGATTCTGCAATGTGAAGAACATACGCACAGGAATTCAACGAAAGCTAGATGTCGCTAAGCTGCAATTGCAACGGACTGCCGAAGCCTACTCCGCTGAACTCTCGGTTAAGCTCAACCAACCAACCTCTGGACCCGACGACGCCGGCGGACTTTGGGCGCATATATCCCACTCCATGCGCACTGCCGCTGAAGAAGTCATTGGTTTCCGGTGCCCGCAACCTCGGAACCAATGGTATGATCAGGAGTGTCGCATTGCGACTGCAGTAAAAAACACCGCATATAGAAAAACGCTGCAGTCAGCTGCAACGCGAGCCGTGCGAGAAAACCACCGCGAAAAGAGGAAGGAAGAGAGGCGCCTTTCAGACGCAAGAAAAGAGAGCAGGAAAAGCGTGACCGTGAGAAACTAGAGGTATACCAGGGCAAGAAAGATGCACGAAAATTCTATCAACAGGTTAAGGGTCTAACCCAAGGTTTCAAGCCCGGAGCATCCACTTGTAGAGACAAAAATGGAGATGTGAATACGGATACGCAGTGTGTGCTGAGATTGTGGAGACGGCACTTCTCCAATTTACTTACTGGCGACGATTCCACCAATACCGCCCATGGAGAGCGCAGTTTAGAGCTACCAATCAACAATGACGGAGTGGAAGTATCACCACCTAGCCATGAAGAGGTTCGAGTTGCTATCCAACGACGCAAAAATAATAAAGCAGCGGGTGCTGACGGCCTGTCAGCCGAATTGTTTAAAGCCGGTTTTAAAAATTAAAACCGATTACAAAAACACTGATTGGACCTTATCAGTGTGGCATTCGACCTGGTAAGTCCACCATATACCAGATTTTCACGCTACGACGAATCCTGGAGAAAACCCATGAAAATCAAATTGACACACACCATCTCTTTGTCGATTTTAAAGCTGCGTTCGATAGCCCGAGAAGGGATTGCCTATACGCAACAATGTCTGAGTTCGGTATACCTGCAAAGTTGATTAGACTTTGCAGAATGACGTTGAGCAACACACGCAGCTCCGTCAAGGTAGAAAATAACCTCTCCGAAACCTTCAATACCGAAAGAGGTTTCAGGCAAGGCGATCCACTGTCTTGCGATCTCTTTAACAGCATCATTGAGGGGATCGTACGAAAGGCCGGTGTGCATCGTAATGGCACCATTTTCTACAAAGACGTCCAGCTCCTTGCGTACGCTGATGATATTGATATTGTCGGCAGAACCAAGAGAGATGTTACCGCTGCTTTCGCTGCTATCGAAAAGGAATCAGCCAAAGTGGGTTTGACGATATAAAACAAAGTATATGCTGTCTACAAACAAGGGAGCTCGGCGTTTAGACTCCCACGTTTCATCCGGCAGCTATAACTTTGGCAGCTATAATAATTGCACCGCCATTAATACCAAAAACGAAATCAGCCTGGAGATAAAGCGAAGAACAATAATTGCTAATAGGTGCTACTACGGGCTCAGTAAGCAACTAAGTTCCAGAGCCCTCTCTCGATCGACAAAACTAACACTCTGCAAGACGCTCGTTCTACCTGTGCTGCTTTATGGCGCTGAGGCATGGGTAGTTTCGCAAACTGACGCAGCCGCTCTGGGGGTGTTCGAGAGAAAAGTTCTTCGCAAAATCTTCGGTCCTGTTCGAGTCGGCGATGACTATCGCATCCGAATGAACCACGAGCTGTATGAGCTCTGCGACGACATTGACGTAGTTCGGCATATAACTGTGCAGCGACTACGCTGGCTGGGTCATGTCCATCGTATGAACAACGAAGCTCCAGCAAAAAGGTGCTCGAGGCGAGGATCGCTGGTCAACGACGACGAGGGAGACCATGCCTCCGATGGATGGACCAGGCTGAGGAAGCCCTAACCGCACTTGGTGTATCCAATTGGAGAAGGCGCGCGCAAAGCAGAGGCGCCTGGCGAGAGCTGATTAGGTCGGCTGAAACCCGGACACGAGTTGTTACGACCACCTAGGTAAGTAAGTAATGTCTTTATTGGTTGATATTCCGCATTCTGGATCGGGAAATACTAACAATGGAAACACGGCAAGAAGATTTTTTCAGCAATCTTAATTGGCCGCCACTATAACTAGCGTCCATGAGAAGTTGATCACACGATTTGGCGTTATTCTGCGTACCATGGCTTGCGGATTTAAAGTGAATACTTTAGCTTTTCAAACTTTTTGTTTAGAAATGGCGGATATATATGTAGAAGAGTATCCGTGGTTCTATATGCCTTCGTCGGTGCATAAAATTCTTGTACATGGAGCTGATATTATAAATAATATATCTCTCCCAATCGGCATGATGTCCGAAGAAGCATTGGAAGCAAGAAACAAAGATTTAAGAAATTTGAGACAATATCATACCCGAAAAACTTCTCGCGAAAACACTATTGAAGACTTGATGCACGCACTTCTTTTTTCCTCTGATCCGGTAATATCATCAATTTCAAACACCACATCTTCTTTCTCCCGGAAAAATATAAAATTAGATAGACGTCTTAAATTTGCTTTCAGAACCAAATTTGCCAGAAGATAGAATGAATTCAGAAAGCTCCGATTTTGAATGAGCTTGGTTTTAAATTAAATTTTTAAATTAAAGCCAATTAAAACCAAATTCAATCCTTTAAAAATCAATTATCACCTTATTCCGCAAAAATGTGTTTTAATAATTAAAAGACATCCGAATAATTTCAACATAACACTTCATTAAAATTTTTATTGAATAGAATAAATTCAATGTCTCTTAAAAGAGATTATATGCACTAAGGGGTTAATTAAATAAAAACTGCTGCTATTTCTATTGTCAAATTAGGAAATATTTGTTTTTTGTTATTCGAAAACTCTTTATATGATTAAATTAATAATTAAGTTGTGCTGAAAAAGTTTGTTACAATTATGTTACACGGATGCATAAGGGTTAATATATTGGAATATACCTAAAATAGAACGATTTTAGTTTCTTAAGCTTAATACAGGCCTAACAAAATTATTGCATATAGACATTCACATGTTTTGAATTAAATGCCGCTAGATAGGCCATTTCGGCCACTGTGCACCGTCCCCCTCTGACCTTACAACTCAACAGATTGAGCAGTTGACCACCAAGGAGAAGATAAGATGGGCGATTTATTCGTTCCAACCATATTAATCTCCCGGTGGTATTATATCAGCTCAACTCCACTATAGCTTCAATGCAATAGTACCCTGGCTTCAGGCAACCTATATCAATCCTTAACTATATCCCATCAGCTTGGAGAGAGACTAAGGTCATCTTTATACCGAAAGCGGGCAAACCCTCTCACACTAAACCTAATGACCTTAGACCTATAAGCCTCTCCTCCTTTTTGGTTAAAATACTGGAGAGTCTTATTGGACTTCTCCTTAAGCCAAAACTTGATAGGCTTCTGAAATCCCAACATGCTTATATTAAAGGCAGATCTACAAAGACAGCTCTTCACTCTCTTGTATCTACAATCGAAAAATCACTTATGAACAAAGAACATGTGCTTGCTGCTTTTCTAGACATAGCAGGAGCATTCAATAACGTCCTTACATGTGCGGTTACCTCTGCCTTGTTGGAACTGGGGGTGGAGGATTCAGTCGTGAGCTTCATACATCAGATGCTCTTGAGCACGGCGGTGAACTCAGAGCTAGGGGATCCTGTACTCGCAGGTTCGTGTGTCGTAGTCCGTGACGGTTAACCAGCTGTTGCGCATCATGTAGGGAGAAGGCTACATGGCTATTTCTTATGTTGACGATATTGCAATCGTATTTAACAGAAAATTTCCTCAGAATCTCTGTCAACTTATGGGGAGAGCACTCTCATTCCTTTCGAGATGGGCATCCTCTTGTGGTTTAAGTGTTAACCCGGAGAAAACGGATCTCATTCTTTTCACTAGGAAATATAAACTACCCAACTTAATACCTCCGCGTCTAAACGACACGAGTTTGATCTATAGTGACAGCACGAAATACCTTGGAGTTATTCTGGATAAGAAGCTTATCTGTAATGATAATATAAAGGAACGTGTTAGGAAGGCAAACATAGCTAATTTCTGGGGGTTTCTCCCCCAAAAAGTACGCTGGATCTATACAGCAATTAAATTAAAAATTAAATTATATTAAAAAATGAAATTAAATTAAATTTAATTGTCTGCCCCATACTTACTTATGGCTCACTGGTGTGGTGGAGGGCCCTTGATAAGACAACGGCTCTTCAGAAATTTGCAACGGTGCAAAAAAGTACAAGTCTATGTATTACTGGGGCATTGTCCACAACAACAACTAACGCTTTGAGTTTCATGCTTCACCTTCCTCCTCTTGATATCTTTGCCAGGGAATGTGCTAACACAGCAGCTTTTAGACAAAGAGAATCAGGAAATTGGATAGGTAATGGTTGCGGTCACACAATTATTCTGAGCTCCTCCGTCCCCGACAAAACAGACTACTGTGTGCCTTGCTTAAATCATAAAAAGAAATACGAAGTTATCATCCCTTCACGGCTAGACTGGGCTAACAAAACCCCCCTTAAAACAAACGGCATAAAAATCTTTACAGATGGATCAAAACTTCGAGAATAAGTAAGGGGAGGTATTTACTCCCAGGACCTTGAAATTGAAGTATCCTTTAGACTCCCAAATTACTGTAGTGCTTACCCAGTGGAGATGGTTGCAATTTATGAAACCGCTAAGATTCTGGGTCAAAAAGACCTTGAAGGAAAAGTATTTTCATCTTCTCAGATAGCCAAGCAGCGCTCAAGGCACTGAACTCACATACTGATAACTCGCAAGTTCTCACTTAATGCCGCAGATGTCTTAACGAGATGGCAAGGCTATTCAGGATCCTCCTCATATGGGTACCTGGACACAGGGATATCGAGGGCAATAACTTGGCAGACGAATTGTCATGGAAGGGTACGGCCTCTAACACCCTCTTAAGTGAGGACCTTATTGGTATACCCATATCCACCTACAAACTCCAGTGCAAGAACAAATCGTTAAGTCTTGCACAAGAACGTTGGGAGCACCTTGATACATGTAGGACTGCTAAGCTGACGTGGCCTTCCTACGACTTAAAACGCAGCAACTCACTGATTGAATTATGCAGGGTTAGCCTGTTGTTGGGTTTCAGTTGGGAGCCGCTGCAACAACACAAAAAACAACTTTTTTCTCTTTTTTATATCCTCATGTTTTTTTATATGCTCATGTTAATATACGCATATTTATGCTCTCTTACTGTATAATTTGACTTTAACAAAAACTGGATTTTTAATAAAGGGTCAGTCTAAGTACGACCAAACAACTTAAAACATAGTGTGTTGACTTGTTTGATTTTATTTTATTTCAATTTAGAATGAACTCATCGCCCAACAAATCAAATTAACATTTTCGCAAATTCAGAAAAGGCTCTGATTTAGCATTTTGGCGCCCAACGTGGGGCACGTTGATTTCGTAACAATTAAAATAAAATTAAGTCTTAACAATAATAATTTAACGCAGATTTTTTCACGTACGTATTTGACCTCATCGCTCTTCATCATTGCTTCAGTCACGCAAGCACTACGACATCTTCAACTTGTTTGCTATCATGCAGCGATTCAATAGACATGAACTTAGAGTTTTTGTGAAAGCTTGATTAGGTTGCACCGGCTGCTATGTGGACTAGTGAGCAACAACTTTGAAAACTTTTGTATATGCAGACCGTTTATAGAGACAACGCAGGCAGAATCGTCGAGAGGTTACCATTAAAGGAGAACCCTAGTTGTCTTGGTGAATTATATACTGCAGCGCTTATGAGATTTCACGCCCAAGAGCGTCGCTTAGCGCGCTTGCCAAACGTAAGGGCTCAGTATGTGGCATTTATGAAGGAGTACTACCAGCTGGGACATATGAGTACAATTGAAAAGCCAAACTTATCTTCACCTCATTATTGCGTGCCTCATCACTACGTAATAAAACCAACGAGCACATTTACCAAGCTTCGCGTATCGTTTGACGCATCGTGTCAAACAACTTCACAGGAATCATTAAACGATATACTGCTGGTTGGACCAACACTGCAGAATGAGTTATTCATCTTGATTCTTCGCTTTCGCTTATATCGCTATGCCATCACTGAGGATATTGTTAAAATGTATAGGCAGATCTTCGTTGACCCAGTTGATTACAAATTTCAATATATTCTTTGGCGTAATTCTACTGATGAAGAGATTCACACTTATCAATTAAATACGGTGACGTATGGCACAGCCTCATCGCCATATCTGGCTGTTCATAGCATTAACTATCTGGCTGATCAGTACTCTACTAAATTTAAAGTAGGTGAAAACGTCATAAAATCTTCATTCTACGTGGACGACTTTTTGTGTGGCGCAGACACTTTTGATGATCTACAGCAAATTAAAAAAGAGGTAATTCAAATGGTAATTCAAGTGGCATTCAAATCACATTGATTTTATGCACGATACCACAGTTAAGGATCTTAACCTTGACGACAATTTAACCACCACTCTCTAGGTATTAATTGGGACCAAGCACGATATGTTTTCCTGTTTACGTTTAAACCTAAGCTTCCACTTGGAAATCAAGTCACAAAGCGATCAGTTTTATCTATTGCTTCTTCAATATTTGACCCTCTTGGACTGTTAGCTTCAATAGTTGTAAAAGCAAAAACAATTTTGCAGGAGTTGTGGCTGCTCAAGCTAAACTGGGATGAATCAGTTCCACAAAACATGCAGTTGGCTTGGAAAAAATTCCTCGAAAACATGTCTCACCTTTCTCAACTCTCAGTACCTCGATATTGCCTCTCAGTTAAAAGCCAACGCAACTCTGAAATACAGCTCCACGGGTTTTGTGACTCCTCAATTCTGTTGGGATGCTGTTTTTATATTTGCTGCAAAGATGCTTCAGGTGAAGTCACATCTGAACTATTTTCAGCCAAATCTCGTGTTGCACCAATTACAAAGCAGTCACTACCCAAACTGGAACTTTGCGGTGCGTTACTTCTCGCTCGTCTTTACGATAAAATTAAACCACTTTTTAACAACCGCATGACCCACGTGTACCTCTGGACGGATTCTCAATATGTTCTCTATTGGTTGGGAGTACATTCAGCTACTCTTTCAACATTCGTCGGTAATCGAGTGTCTGAAATTCAAGATCTGACAGCCGATGCAAAATGGATGCATGTGCCAACTGACTGCAACCCAGCAGATAAAGGTTCAAGAGGCTGCACCGTTTCAGAAATTATCTACCCTATTTGGTTTAAGAGACCTTCATTTTTATTGCAAGATATCAATCAGTGGCCACGAAAAAAAAGCAATGATTTAGATATGGACGAAGTAAGCAAAGAAAAAAGAAAGTCCGCCTTCAAGATAACCAGCAATGATAACTACATTTTGAAGGTGACCGACAAGACCAGTTTCCACATCCTTTGCCTTCGAGTCATTGGCTGGATGCTCCGCATTAAGCGATTACTTAACAAATCAGTCAGCAGCACTTTCGACACAAATTGTCCATCGCTGCAAGATCTACAATGCGCCCTGTATTGCATAGTTTGGAATTTGCAACGCCAACACTTCTCTGAGGAAATTAGTTTAATTCAGCAGAATAATCCTTTGAACGGACCGCTCAAATATCTTAATCTGTTTTTACAAACCACTTTTGGATTCAGTTTACCCGCACGAACTGGTTTGAGGAGGGAAATCTCTAGGGCTCAAAGGAGATTATGTGGTATCCCAACGGGCTTGCACTGGCCTAGGTAACGAGTCGGCTATAGACTTAACCACTTTAACCTAACCTAACCTATCTGTGGTGACAGAGGGTTGTTGCTCATGTCCGGCTATGATGAGCTTACACTCCAGCTTGTTTAATAAATCCCTTCCAAGAATTAATTCTTCTCTTAGTCCAGGCAAGAAGTACACGCGATGGAAAAATTGTCTTCCATACACTGTGATGCTTACGTCGCAAAATTTTTCGATGGCAGTTTCTGGATTATTGCCTACAAATTTAGCTAGTTCGTCGGCACGACTTTGCTGCTGCAGGCGGTAGTACATACTATATCCGATGAAAGACGTCATAGCTCCAGTGTCAACCAATGCTTCGGTAGGCTGTTCGTTGCACAATAGGTTAATTCGGTAGTGTGTTGAACTAGGCATGGTTTTAACAGGAGTTCGATAGCCCATGCAATCTCGAATCAATGTTTTGTCTCTATCGCATTCAAGCAGTTGTAATGCTTATAAGGGGGGTCTGATACAATATTCATCGCGTGCCCTCGTCCACTTATACGTGCTTCCTCACCAATGAGAGATATTCATACTCGTCTCTTAATTTTATGGAGTCAATATCATCAAAATCGTCGCGATGACTGTAAAGACGGTATTCAGGTCGAAGACCCTCGTTCGTTTTCGTTCAAGTTGTTTTTCTTTCTTCATTTGGGGGTGTTGACGAATCATGGTTATCAAACTAATAATAAAATCTTTGGCCTTTTCATGTTGATGACATCGTATAATATCATCTTCTAACCTCTGTAAATACCGGGGCGGCTGAGAGAAATTCATAGCGGCTTCATTAAAATCCTCCCATGAACGTATTACATCTGGCTTGTAGTGCCACCAGTCCTTGGCTTTTCCTTTACACAGCACATTCAGGGGCAGCAAGAGGTTATTTAGTGGAATTTGATAACATTCGGCGAGTTCCTCAATACTTTCCAAAAAATCGTAAAGTGGTCGGGTTCCATCAAAACTAAGCTCCCACTTACGGACGCTGTTCATGACATCTAACATATAGTAAGGTAGGATTTTATATAGTGCCGTGATTGTTGTTGGTATAGTAAGCTAGGATTTTTTTTCTTCTTCCTAGGAATTTAGGAATTTCAAAGTTGTGTTGTTGTAGTCAGCTGTGCTTGTTATTGGTACAGTTATCAGAATTTTTTCTTGTTGCTAGCATCTTAAGAATTATTCTAATCTTGTTATCTGAGGTTATTCCAATTGGAGGTAGCTTGCAATGGGAATTTTTTAATATAGCTGCATATTTATATGAAACCTTAGCTATTATTAATAGATACTTACTTCAATGTTTTATTTTTTTTAAGTACATGACATATTTGTTCACTTTCACACGATCTTTCAACTTAAGCTGATAATTACTGCCAAACTTTGATAAAAAACTGCATTTATTTTATAAAATGGGGATTCCCCTTTTCATACGCTGTATATCAGCTTGATAAATCATAAGGTGCGATTAACAGAATTTTTTAAGTTAAGAATGTCTACCAGCCTTCTTGGGAAATTGGGGGTTAAAGGCCTGAGTGTTGTTCCAACACTAATGTCTATGCCGCCGAATTACTGAACTTTTTATAATTTTTTTTTAATATTTTGTGCTTAAGACAAATACACTATCAAATGCTAAGATTCAGAAATTTTAAGTAGACTTAAACACTTTTTAGAGGTATAACACTCTAAACAAAAATCGTATGCACTTCTGCAAATATTTAAAAAATAAACTTAAAAGAGTTTTTAAAGAGCGTTATAGTGACTTTGGATTTTACATTAATTTTCACAGCAACGGCTGTTCGGGTAACAAACGAATGTTGGCGGGGAAAAAAGATTGTTAGGGTTGCTTGTATGTATAAAGTATGTGGTTTTAATGTATATCTTTTTTTTTTAATATGATTGTTTTACAATGTTTGTAATTGTGATGTGGTTTGTGATTTATTATTTGTATATATTAAATGTTAAATGTTGTGTGGGTTCGGGCTTAAAAAGATGTCCGTCCTTTTTGATGTCTTCTCGATGATGATGGTGACGATCATCATTTTTAGCAGCTAGCTGGAAAGTCTAAAACAAACACCTACGACTCCCAGTCGACAAGAGCACCTTTCTACCACAATCGGCTACTACGTAGTATGGAAGTTTTCAGTAAACACATGGTTACGTGATGCGTAAACATTCCGCCCAACTTGCAATATCTGTAAAACTTAAAAAAGGGTTAATTAGGTTCATAAATAAGTGAAATCAAAGGGGTTCATGTTTACAAATGGATCATGTCATTTATTTTTACTTCAATGCTTAATAAAAATGATTAAATGAGGTTTTTTAAGTGGGTACCAGGGGTTGGGTGCTCAAAGTCCACATGGGTCAGAGAGTGCCCAGCCGAACGCAGTACTTTGAGCGGTAACGAGGCTATTTTCGCCAGCAAAGAGGCCATTTTTAATAATATGCTGGAAGATGTCTGCTGCTAATTCCAGCAAAATGTTATTTGTTGAGCCCGCCTTCGGATCTGCTAAAAAATGTGACCAAACCGTTTTAACACCGTTTCATCTATCTCCTCGTCGTAAGGCTGTCAAGGAAACTCGTTGGAGACTAGTGCGGAGACTTCGCATCTAAAATCTTCACTCTATCGGGACCAAACAGAGAAATTACACCAGCTTTGGCTGTCCTTCGTTATAGTGTCCAGCTTTAATTTCTCCACCATGTGCAGCGCGATAACACTCCTCGTGCGCGAAGGGCTTACTAGCACCCTTATATAGTGCCAGTCGTCGCCATGATGGAGTTTTATTATTGATATTGGTACTAAAACCTCATTCTTCATGGACCCAGAGAATTTGGAGCAAGTTGCACGTTCCTTTTGTTTGGGTGCTATTTGTCGAAGGCGTGGGTGTCCATGAAAGCTTGTGTGATGCTTGGCATGGCAAGTGGCACACTTATAGTGGCTAATGTAAGCATCGATCAATTCATCAGATCATCAACCGATGGTCCTGATTACAAAGACCACAGGCAGGTGGGTGGGCGCAGCTAGCCTGAGCACAAGTCCTGGTCGAGATGCGTTGCTTGCTAACTTCCTGCTTTTTGTTTTCGTTGTGAGCGCATCTGCTCCGGTTGTTGTCTACGTGTTTCTTGGTGGAACTGCAATTTTTGTTGCTGGGGCCATGTTGGTTATTACATTGCTTTGCGCAGCGTTTGTAGTTGCTGGGTGCCATGACAACTGCAAAATAGATGCATTAGAGTAGGGAAGAGTAGATTCAGGTAGACTAGAGTAGAGTAGAATAGAGTACAGTAGAGTAGAGTAGAGTAGAGTAGAGTAGAGTAGAGTAGAGTAGAGTAGAGTAGAGTAGAGTAGAGTAGAGTAGAGTAAAGTAAAGTAGAGTAGAGTACAGTAGAGTAGAGGGAGTAGATTAGAGTAGATTTCACTCCGAGGATAGAATCACTACCTTTGTAGTGGGTCTGGTAGTGATTCCCTTTCCCTCCGAGTGTTGACCACACGAGTTCTGGAGTCAGAGCCTAAGTAAATCTTAGCGATTCTACCTAAGTTCCATTCGCTTGGAGGTAAAATTTCCTGTCGAATGACCACGAGATCATCAACCTAGAGGGGGATTTGAGGGTATTTCCATTTATATCTTTTATGGGGTTCTTTAAGATATTCATCTTTTCACCTTCTGCAGAAATTTTGATGAAGTATCTTTAATTTTTGCTAACGGTTTATGACGTTAGGCATACTTACTTACTTACTTAGGTGACCGTAACAACCCTTGTTCGGGTTTCGGCCGACCTCATCAGCTCTCGCCAGGCGCCTCTGCTTTGCGCGCGCCTTCTCCAATCTGATACACCAAGCGCGGTTAGGGCGTCCTCGGCCTGGTCCATCCATCGGAGGAATGGTCTCCCTCGTCGTCGTTGACCAGCAACCCTCGCCTCGAGCATGTTTTTCGCTGGAGCTTCGTCGTCCATACGATGCACAGTGGGTTGAGAGACCCCAAAAATGGAGATCAATTCACAGGGGCTACGTATCGAGACAAAAATGGTCACTAAGGGGGTTTTTGGGGTCGCTGATTACGAATCTGAAGTCAAAATTTTCAAATTCAAAATGGCGGCTTCAAAATGGCGGCCATGAGCAGGCTATCTTCTAAACTAAAGGGCTTAGGATCTTCAAATTTAGTATACAGGGGTTTTTGGGGTCGCTGATTACGAATCTGAAGTCAAAATTTATTTTACCAAAAAAAAATCAAAGACATTAAATAAAAAATTAACAAGAATTTTATTTTTTTTTTTATAAACAAAAATTCAAAAAGTTTTATAATAAAAAGCCTCATCCTCATCACAACTTGAATCGCTATCATCGTAATAGTAAACATCTTCATCGTGTTCTACAATATCATTCTCGGTATGATCAACACCTTGATTATATATTTGCGTTTGCAAAGATGGCTCTATTAACAATTCTGTTGCTAATTTTGGTAAACATTCTAATTTTCGTTTAGGCAACGGCCTCATACTGGAAATTAGAGGATCTGAAGTTATGAGAAACCTATGTAAGATGTCTTCAATCGTATTTTCTCTGCTGCATTTTCGAGCAAAATTCTCTCTAAAATTTTTGAAGTCTTTGTTGCGAGCCTCTTGCGCTTCCTCAGATAGATTTCCGATCGGTAATAAAGCATGCGCTACAATTTCTGGTCCATGAATAAAAAACTTATGTAAAGTTGGAGACATGTTATACCAAGGATATTTTGCAACGAAATACCTTGCAGTGTCGTGACAAAAATCCCTAAACTTCTTCACATGGACTTCATGGCCACAAGAAGTAACTATTAGAATTATATGCATCTTTTTTATCAAATCTACATCAATCCTTGTTATTTCGGCGGAAATCTCAGCATTCTTAAAAAAACGTCTGGCAGTGTTACCATCATTTGAATTTCCAAATCCCGGTTTAAGCTGATCAACAATTAAACCAGTTTTTTCTTTAAATTCTTTTTGTATACGTATTTTATTGTCAGCAACAATTTTTTTACCATTTTCGCCTCTAGCTTGCCATTTTTGTAATGGAAGTTTGTACGATAGGTGAAGCAGGCATTCAAAGAACCTTATCCAGCCATGTAATATGGATAAGCCAAATTGGAAGTTTTCAGTTCTCACTTCCTTTTCAATCATTATATTGACTAAATTGAACTCTGCACTTTTGGCCCCACACAAATAGCAACTTTGTGTAGACCCTGTTTCGGTTAAAGCGTTACAAACTTTACCATCGATCATAACTAACATTAATATATGTTTAACACTCAAATATATATCACCGAATATTGCTTCAGAATTGGTTAAATTATTTATTTCTTCTTGTACTCTTTCTTTTTCTTGTTTTGAAATACTTGCAGATTCTTTTACAAATTCAATTTTTAAAAGCCTGCAGAATCTAGTTGAACTTGGGCGAGGATTTTGCCAAATTATTTTATCGAGACAAGTTAATCGAAGCGGCACAATTGAAGTTATAAAAACTGCGGAGTCACTCGACCCTAATCCATGAAAAGCCTGCTTGTATGAGCTATGACCGGAGCTTCCATCAAATCCCCACTTAGTATACAAACACAGATTAGACAATTGGTTTTTCGCCAAAGACTCAATCACGCATTTCTGAACTGAGATAAGACGTTCCACTGTGTGATTAAGAAGACCTTGCAAACTTATTTGTGCGGAAGTTTCACTTATTTTAATATGCTCACGATTGGGATAACATTCTTTCTTGGCTAATTGAACGACAGTATATGAAGGAAACTTATCTGGATCTGCATGTCTTACAACATTATACTGATGTCGTGTTAGGTTGCCCTCTACCAATACAGAAAGTGCTTTTTCTGAGATCATTTGCTTTTGTTTTCCCGATTCCTTAAAACAATTTCTGTATTTAGCTGCTCTTGATGGTGTTGATGTTGTTACTTCGTGAACCAATTTCGAGGCCTCAATTTGGCCTGATGCTCGCAAACTCATTTGAGTGGCATGAGCTAAAAGCGGCAGAGATGTTTTATCCCTTAACTCCTTACATTTCTTGGTTTTTGTTCGCTCACTACTATCCTCAAAAGCTATTTCTTTTCTTCCTTTTCTTTTTTGTGGTGAGGAATGGAAAGAAATTGAAGAATCCAACCAATTTGAATTAAGTTGCAAAAAACGTTCTTCTTTTCTGCCACATTTTATCCAACGATTTTTGAAAAAAGAAATGAAACTATCCAAATTTCTTTCCAAATCAACCATATTTATATCCGAACAGCTAATACGTTTTTTGATCTCGTTTTTTAAAAATATAAATTTATCATTAAATTGAATGCAGCCGGAATTTTGCATAATATTATAGAGGCTTCGACGAGTCATAAATACCGTATTAGAGCTAGTTCCTAAAAATTTTAAATTTTTAAAACTGGTGGAATGTGTTCTTAGCTACTAAAAATTATTTTATTTTTAGTAAAATTTTATTTGATTAAAATAATGAGATCGAATCACAATTTAATTATGAAATGTTTTAATAATTTTAACTTGATATTACACAAATAATTATTTAAATAATCAAAAAAAATTAAAAAAAATATAAAATAATTTTAATCATAAATAAAAAATTATTTGTATTTCATTATTAAACAAAATTAGTAAAACACCAAAAAAACACAAAATAACTTTTTTAATCCGAATAACTATTTGCCTCATTTCATCACTATATTAATAAGTTAAATGACACTTCACAAACAATAACAATCACAAAAACACTAACAATAACAAAAATAATAAAAAAAACACGAATGTAAAACGAAAACAGAAAGAAGAAATACCACAATCGTTGTTATTGTACAAAATAAGACGTCCGCAACCTCACTTTGTTTACAAAAATCAAAATTCTGCCTAACGCGCAAATATGCGCACGATTAAACTTATATTTTTAGAAAGTACACATTCTAAATAATACGAAGAAAAAAAAAAATTCATAAAGGAACAATTCGGACACAACTATAGGTCCATCTAAACATCAAAAATATGGACTTTTTAGGCATTTTTTCAATTCATCACAAAAAATATTTTTACACAACTTCACATCACTTTTTATATTTCATTGCATAGAGCAATACCTGAAGTTGAAGGTTCCATCATAAAACTTTTGATAATATTGAGAAAAAAAAAATAAGAAATTCTTTGAAAATACCAAAAAAATGTTTTTTTGCACTTCGCGCCGAAATTAGAAAAATTTGCAAACTTTGACAGTTAACTGTCAGTAAACCAATCAATCAAACGAAAAAAAAATTACAGCTAGTGACGTAGAATTTTATGCACTTTCATTAGATACCAAATTCTATTTAGAAAGCTCAAAAAAAAATTTTGAATTAATACCGAGAAAAGTGATGTTTCAACCCTCTGTGCGATGGACATAACTCAGCCAGCGTTGTCGCTGCACAGTTATACGCCGAACTACGTCAATGTCTCCGTAGAGCTCATACAGCTCGTGGTTCATTTGGATGCGATAGTCATCGCCGACTCGAACAGGACCGAAGATTTTGCGAAGAACTTTTCTCTCGAACATCCCTAGAGTGGCTGCGTCAGTTTGCGAAACTACCCATGTCTCAGCGCTATAAAGCAGCACAGGTAGAACGAGCGTCTTGTAGAGTGTTAGATTTGTCGATCGAGAGAGGGCTCTGGAACTTAGTTGCTTACTGAGCCCGTAGTAGCATCTATTAGCAATTTTTGTTCTTCGCTTTATCTCCAAGCTGACTTCGTTTGACGTTAGGCGTAGAGTTCCTTAAACCGGGATCAGCTGGGGTGAGCAACGGGGTACCAATTAAAAAATGTCCTGGGGTTAGAGGCGATAAGTCATTTGGGTTTCTGCTTGAAGGACTTAGAGGTCTTGAATTAAGGCAGCTTTTGACTCGAGCTAGTAGGGTAGAAAACTCTTCAAAAGTGAACTTCTGATTAGTGTATGCCTTTTTCAAATGTGTTTTGCAGCTTCTTAAACCGGCTTCCATATAATACCAGGATACATCTTGGTGACTGTAGTTGTTCACAATCTGGGTCTAAAGTGTCTTCATATAGTCTCGCCGATCTATTTTCAACATTTGTGATGCTTCAACAAAGTTTGTTCCATTATCAGAGTAAAGAGCGGCGGGGCATCTACACCTCGAGAAAAATCGGGAAAACGCTGCTAAGAACGCTTGGGTCGAGAATCACTTGTTGCTTCAAGATGAACTGCCTTTGTTGCGAAGCATATAAAGACACGGATATATTCTCTTGTAATTAAGCAGGCTCGCCCGGTGTAATTTTTGATCTCTACGGGTCCAGTGAAATCTACACCTGTGTTTGTAAATGGGCGGCTAATTGACGTGCGTTCGGGTGGTAGTGCAGCCATGAGTTGCGCCTGCTGTTTTTTCTTGTGTAGCACACAAGTCTTGCAGTTATGGATAGTCGTTTTGATTTGGGGTTTTAACTTACGTATTCAAAACTCAGGACGAAGCAGGCGTAATAGCAATTTGTAACCGCCTTGTAGGGTGATTAAATGAGTCAGGTTTGTCAAGAGAGACACTAGACGATTGTGGTATGGCAATAAAATTGGGTGCCGCTCGTTGTAAGTGAGAGCTGGCGACTTGACTAAGTGTCCATTTGCTCGAATTATGCCTTTTGAGTCAAGAAAGGGTGTGAGGGTGAAGATTGAACTCTTTGTTGAGATAGGCTGTTTGCTTAACAATGACGCATATTCCTCTGCAAATCCGTTAATCTGTCTAATTATGATCATCTTTTCTGTTATCGCTTTTATTTCATTAGATGTTATATCTAACGTCGTGTGGCTCATTTGTGAACGACGGGAGGGTAAAGAGTTGTTATAAAAACGATACACATACATCATGACTTGTAGAGCTCTTGGCAGTGAGGAGAATCGGCTCAATTTGTTTTTTTGGGTTGTTGTACTAAACGACTTAATAGGATTTAAGTCAAGGGTAGTATCGACTGTATCTTTAGACTTGGGCCAGAATTCTTTTTCATGCTTAAGCCATCCTGGACCGTGCCTCCAGAAATGATGATTAGATCTTAGATCGATGGCAGAACATCCTCTGCCATTTAGTATTTGCTTCACCATTTGCATGTGAGACTCGCAAATAAGCGCTGCACCTTAAGTCTTTTCTGAGGCACCACAAAAATCATGAAACTGAACGTTTACTTACTTACTTAGGTGGTCGTAACAACCCGTGTCCGGGTTTCAACCGACCTCATCAGCTCTCGCCAGGCGCCTCTGCTTTGCGCGCGCCTTCTCCAATCGGATACACCAAGTGCGGTTAGGGCTTCCTCAGCCTGGTCCATCCATCGGAGGCATGGTCTCCCTCGTCGTCGTTGACCAACGACCCTCGCCTCGAGCACCTTTTTCGCTGGAGCTTCGTCGTTCATACGATGGACATGACCCAGCCAGCGTAGTCGCTGCACAGTTATACGCCGAACTACGTCAATGTCTTCGTGGAGCTCATACAGCTCGTGGTTCATTCGGATGCGATAGTCATCGCCGACTCGAACAGGACCGAATATTTTGCGAAGAACTTTTCTCTCGAACACCCCCAGAGCGGCTGCGTCAGTTTGCGAAACTACCCATGCCTCAGCGCCATAAAGCAGCACGGGTAGAACGAGCGTCTTGTAGAGTGTTAGTTTTGTCGATCGAGAGAGGGCTCTGGAACTTAGTTGCTTACTGAGCCCGTAGTAGCACCTATTAGCAATTATTGTTCTTCGCTTTATCTCCAGGCTGATTTCGTTTTTGGTATTAATGGCGGTGCCAAGGTAAACGAACTCCTTGACTACTTCAAAGTTATAGCTGCCGGATGAAACGTAGGAGTCTAAACGCCGAGCTCCCTTGTTTGTAGACAGCATATACTTTGTTTTGCCCTCATTTATCGTCAAACCCACTTTGGCTGATTCCTTTTCGATAGCGGCGAAAGCAGCGGTAACATCTCTCTTGGTTCTGCCGACAATATCAATATCATCAGCGTACGCAAGGAGCTGGACGCCTTTGTAGAAAATGGTGCCATTACGATGCACACCGGCCTTTCGTACGATCCCCTCCATGATGATGTTAAAGAGATCGCAAGACAGTGGATCGCCTTGTCTGAAACCTCTTTCGGTATTAAAGGTTTCCGAGAGGTAATTTCCTACCTTGACGGAGCTGCGTGTGTTGCTCAACGTCATTCTGCAAAGTCTAATCAACTTTGCAGGTATACCGAACTCAGACATGGTTGCGTATAGGCAATCCCTTCTCGGGCTATCGAACGCAGCTTTAAAATCGACAAAGAGATGGTGTGTGTCAATTTGATTTTCATGGGTTTTCTCCAGGATTCGTCGTAGCGTGAAAATCTGGTCTATGGTGGACTTACCAGGTCGAAAGCCACACTGATAAGGTCCAATCAGTGTTTTTGTAATCGGCTTTAATCTTTCACACAGTACGCTTGAGAGAACCTTATATGCGATGGAAATAACACTGATACCTCTATAACTTGCGCAGATTGTTGGGTCTCCTTTCTTAAGTATAGGGCACAGTACGCTGAGGTTCCAATCGTCGGGCATGCTTTCTTCTAGCCATATTTTGCTGATGAGCTGATGCATGCGCCTTATCAATTCATCGCCGCCGGTTTTAAACAATTCAGCTGACAGGCCGTCAGCACCCTCTGCTTTGTTGTTTTTGAGTCGTTGGATAGCAACTCGAACCTCTTCATGTCTAGGTGGTGGTACTTCCACTCCGTCATTGTTGATTGGTAGCTCTGAACTGCGCTCTCCATGGGCGGCATTGGTGGAACCGTCGCCAGTAAGTAAATTGGAGAAATGCCGTCTCCACAATCTCAGCACACACTGCGTATCCGTATTCAGATCTCCATTTTCGTCTCTACAAGTGGATGCTCCGGGCTTGAAACCTTGGGTTAGACGCTTAACCTGTTGATAGAATATTCGTGCATCCTTCTTGCCCTGGTATACCTCTAGTTCCTCACGCTCACGCTTTTCCTGCTCTCTTTTCTTGCGTCTGAAAAGGCGCCTCTCTTCCTTCCTCTTTTCGCGGTAGTTTTCTCGCACGGCTCGTGTTGCTGCTGACTGCAGCGTTTTTCTATAAGCGGCGTTTTTTACTGCAGTCGCAATGCGACACTCCTGATCATACCATTGGTTCCGAGGTAACTGAATGTTTGCCTTGGGTATAAAATGTGTCCATCTTGGAATTTCAATTGTACTTATCGAAGCATAACCGTCTATAAATGTTTGCGTTCTGTGTTGAGTCAGGGGTCTTAGGGTCTCGTCCCACTCAGTTTTATCTAGACAGAATTGTTGCATAAAAATTTTTGCAGCTATTGAAATGGGCGCTAACCAGCCAGCCGGGTCAAACAACTTGGCAATGCATGATAAAACTTCGCGTTTTGTATGAACGACTTTATGTTCAATGGGTGGGACGAGGAAAAAGAACAAGTCTTTCGTGCATTCCAGCGACTACCTGAATACCTAGGGTTTTCGTATTGCCTTCACTTGGGTCCGACATATTGAGTAAATCAGTTGTCAACAAATGATCTTTGGGTAAATCGTGTAATATTTGTGACGTGTTTAAAGTCCGCTTTCTGAGTGTGAGTCCAGCAGATTCTAGTGCTGCTATGAGTTCGTCACGAGCTGTCTTTGCGGTGTCAAGTTGATGCGCTCCTGCCAGTACGTCTTCTACGTACATGTAATTGCGTAATATATATGGCGCATGAGGGTGTGTATCCCGCACATCATCAGCCAATTGATGTTGCGTTCTGATGGCGAGATATGGGGCGCAGTTGACTCCAAATGTCACGGCTTGCAACTCATAGTCCTGATTGGGTTCTTCAATGGACTTTCGGAATAAAATTCGTTGATAAGCTGTGTTTTCTGGGTTGACTTCAATTTCCCGATACATTTTCTCGATGCCAGCGTTAAAAACGAACTCATAGAATCTCCACTTGCTGATCAGCAAGACTAAATCAAGTTGAAGTCCTGGACCAATGTGGAGCACGTCATTTAAACTTTTGCGAGATGTTGTTGGGTTAGACGCATGAAATACAACTCATAATTTTGTTGTAATGCTGTCGGGTTTGATCACTGCCTGATGTGGCAGATAATTATGGTTGGGTCTATCCTTGTAAGATATCTTTTATTGCTTTCATATGACCGAGTTGCAAGTATACACATGACTCGATCATACTCTGCCTTGAGTTCAGGCTTTTTGAGTAATAACTTCTCATTGCGTAAACTCTGCGCCATAGCGATAGGCCTTGAGTTGCCAAGTTCCAATGAATTAGGGTTCTTAAAGGGTAATTTTACAACATAACGCCCATTAGTGTTGTGGCGTGTTGTGTTTTTTGTAAAATTCTTCGTACTGCTTCTCTTCAGCTGAGAACGAAGATGTTTTTGGAACTTCTTCCACTTCCCAGAACCGAGTCAAAAAGTCATCTGGGTCGACTTTTTTTAAGCATACAAGGACATTTCTGAGTATTGACTATGGTTCGTAAGGAATGGGCCATGAGAGAATCCAACCAAATTCAGATTCTTGCGCCAAGATTGATCCGCAAATATTGCGTTTAACACCACTGCAGATGATTTTTGGGTAAATATGGCAAAATATTATGATATCTACGGGTCGAGATTCATAAAATTGTGTGTCTGCCATTTGGAGGCCAGCCAGATTTTCAGCAAGGTTTGCATTTATCGAGTGTGTGGTCAAATCGCTTGTAAGAGTTTTCAATACTAGAGCCTGGGTTTTTACTCTAAATTGAGGGTCTCTAGAAGACTGTATTATTAATTTTGCAGGCTTTTGTAGGGTTTGCTGACACAGTCTGGTTCAAACGGCTGCTCCGTTAAAAATGTTGCCTCAGATCCTGAGTCAATTAAGGCACGTGCGACAAATATGCAACCTTCGTGTTCCATGTTGACCATTGCTATTCCTAGAAGGATTTTTTTGTGCTGGCCGCAAAGAGAAAATTCGCTACATGGGTTTAAGGCTTTTGGGTATGGGTGGAGCTATATACAGTCCACTGTATTTGGGTCGTGAATCCCTGCCGTGTCTAATTGGCTTGTTGATTTGCTTCCTGCGCTTTTGCACTAGTGCTTTGGTTGACATATAATACGCTCTTATGCAACGAGCAATGATGCCTCTTCTTGCATATTCTACAGCTGTAATCACTCTTGCAATCTTTGATTCCATGTGAATCAGCTAGACAATTGAAGTAACATCCAACTTACTTCACTGTCACATTTTTCATTTGCTTGACTCCAAATTGTTGGGTAGTTTTTGGGATAGGTCTTTGAGTAACATTAATATGGTATGGTATGGTATTCATATATTCATATAGTCTTTTCAGACTTTTCTTTTTCAGATGATCCAGTATGGATTTATTTGTTCCACTGGAAAATCCTTTTTTTTACGTCGATTCGCAACGCCACCTGTGAGCTTACATGTACGTTTACATGAATTTTAAAAGAAATATTTTTTTGTATTCTTGAATACTTGATTCAAATAATAAGAAAGTTTTTGTAAATATTTGCAGTGTTTTTTTTTTTAATGAACCTTTCAAAATCGCCTTAAAAACACTCCTCAGACCGGAAAAGTCCCCTCAATAGTAAAACTAAACTATTTTTCTATGACACTCAGAGGACAAAATCTGGTTTGAATCAATTCTAAACTTGTTTTTCTGCAATAAAAAATTATGATTGTATATGTTTTTTTTTTATTTATACCACAGCAAGTGTTTTGCTTCATAAGATATAAGATTTCAATGTTTAAAATACATTTATTGAAATATATATTGAATATGTGATTAAATATTTCGGCAATAAAACATAGGAATTTTCTTTCGTTGCTTTAATGCAGCAAGTTAAATAAATGAAAAAAGTGCAGCAAAGGGAGAAAAAAAGCGCAAAAATATATGTGAGCAATAAAAAACATAGCTAAACAAAAATTGAGCTCGTTTACAGTAAGTGTATTCAATATTATTAAATCCATTGCCGTTGATTAAGAATATAAATTAAAAGTCCGCGCTGTAGTCTTTCTCTTCAAGTCTTCTTGGCTGATATAATCGAATAAATATTTATGTACTGCATCTGATACTGCTCTTCATATCCAATGCTCTTGGAATGCTGCCGTCAACGCACTAACAGTCTAACAGTTATGTCAACCAGGCTCCCTCGTTGCTGAATCCCATGGCCATCATGGCATGAACGGCGTTATTAATGCGCTGATCTATAATTAATTGAAAATGTACCGATAGATACTTACTTACTTACTTATGTGGCCGTAACAAACTGTGTCCGGGCTTCGGCCGACCTCATCAGCTCTCGCCAGGCGCCTCTGCTTTGCGCGCACCTTTCCAATTGGATACACCAAGTGCGGTTAGGGCTTCCTCAGCCTGGTCCATCCATTGGAGGCATGGTCTCCCCCGTCGTCGTTGACCAGCGACCCTCGCCTCGAGCACCTTTTTCGATGGAGCTTCGTCGTCCATACGATAGACATGCTCCAGCCAGCGTAGTCGCTGCACGTATAACTCCGTAAGTCGGCGTATAACTCCGAACTACGTCAATGTCTTCGTAGAGCTCATACAGCTCGTGGTTCATTCGGATGCGATAGTCATCGCCGACTCGAACAGGACCGAAGATTTTGCGAAGATCTTTTCTCTCGAACACCCCCAGAGCGGCTGCGTCATTTTGCGAAACTACCCATGCTTCAGCGTCAAAAAGCAGCTCAGGTAGAACGATCGTCTTGTAGAGTGTTAGTTTTGCCGATCGAGAGAGAGCTCTGGAACTTAGTTGCTTACTGAGCCCGTAGTATCACCTATTAGCAATTATTGTTCTTCACTTTATCTCCAGGCTGATTTCGTTGTTGGTATTAATGGTGGTGCCAAGGTATACGAACTCCTTGACTACTTCAAAGTTATAGCTGCGGGATGAAACGTGGGAGTCTAGACACCGCGCTCCCTTGTTCGTAGACAGCATGTACTTTGTTTTACCCTCATTTATCGTCAAACGCACTTTGGCTGATTCCTTTTCGATAGAGGTGAAAGCAGCGGTAACATCTCTCTTGGTTCTACCGGCAATATCAATATCATCAGCGTACGCAAGGAGCTGGACGCCTTTGTAGAAAATGGTGCCATTACGATGCACACCGGCCTTTCGTACGATCCCCTCCATGATGATGTTAAAGAGATCGCAAGACAGTGGATCGCCTTGCCTGAAACCTCTTTCGGTATTGAAGGCTTCGGAGAGGTCATTTCCTACCTTGACGGAGCTGTGTGTGTTGCTCAACGTCATTCTGCAAAGTCTAATCAACTTTGCAGGTATACCGAACTCAGACATTGTTGCGTATAGGCAATCCCTTCTCGGGCTATCGAACGCAGCTTTAAAATCGACAAAGAGATGGTGTGTGTCAATTTTATTTTCGTGGGTTTTATCCGGGACTTGGCGTAGCGTGAAAATCTGGTCTATGGTGGGCTTTCCAGGTCGAAAGCCACACTGATAAGTTCTAATCAGTGTTTTTGTACTCGGCTTTAATCTTTCACACAGTACGCTTGGAAAACCTTATATGCGATGGAAATAAGACTGATACCTCTATAACTGGATCAGATTGGAGACGCTGAGGTTCCAATCGTAGGGCATTTTTCTGCTAGCCATATTTTGCTGATGAGCTGATGCATGCGCCTTATCAATTCATCGCCTCCGGTTTTAAACAATTCAGTTGACAGGCCATCAGCACCCGCTGCTTTATTGTTTTTGAGTAGTTGGATAGCAACTCGAACCTCTTCATGGCTAGGTGGTGATACTTCCACTCCGTCATCTTTGATTGGTTACACCGAACTGCGCTCTCCATGAGCGGCATTGGTGGAATCGTCGCCAGTAGGTAAATTGGAGAAGTGCCGTCTCCACAATCTCAGCACACACTGTGTTTCCGTATTCGGATTTCCATTTTCGTCTCTACAAGTGGATGCTCTGGGCTTGAAACCTTGGGTTAGACGCTTAACCTGTTGATAGAATTTTCGTGCATCCTTCTTGTCCGCGGGCGCCGGAAACCAATGACTTTTCCAGCGGCAGCGCGCATGGAGTGGGATATACGCGCCCAAGGTCCACCGGCGTCGTTGGGTCCAAAGGTTGGTTGGTTGAGCTTAGCCGAGGCTTAAGCGGAGTAGGCTTCGGCAGTCCGTTGTAATTGCAGCTTAGCGACATCTAGCTTTCGTTGTATGTTCCTGTGCGTATGTTCTTCGCATTGCATAATCGCATTAAAATCGCCGAGGACTATTTTTACGTCATGGACCGGAAGGTGGTCGTATACGTCCTCAAGACTAGCGTAGAAAGCGTCCTTGACGGCTTCGTCCTTTTTCTCCGTCGGGCGTGCGCGCAAATAATCTTTCGTGGCCAATCTTTCGTTCACAGGTCTGAAACGGGAAACAAGGGGGCGTAGTTTCCGGCTTACGACGAATCCACATCGAAATTCTCGCCTCTCCGCATGGCAGCTGTAGTAGATATCACAGTGTGCTTGCTTAGAGCAGCCTTGCCGTTTCCATCGTATTTCCTGAAAGGTGGTGATGTCAGCTTTTATTGTTTTGAGGGCTTCCGCCAGTTGGATAATGGCACCTTCCCTATAAAGTGTCCGGACATTCCAGGTGCATATCCGTAAGTCATTGTCCTTGGAGTTTTTGGAGAACCTAAAGATGGGGATATGTGAACCATGGATTCAATTGGTGTGTCGCTTGTGCCTGATGTTGTTGATGCCGTGCTGTTATTTGACAATGTTGTAAAACTGTCTGAGCTCTTAAATTGACTGCTGATTGGAATAGATACTGAGCGCCACCACCATTAGCGTTTTCCATGGGATCTAACCTTTTGGCAAACATTTTACTAAAGTTGCTTAAGATTTCTATACCCACCTTCATGTACTGTGGATCAACATACTGTGACACATTTTCAAAGATTGGTGACGTAAGGACTGGTGTTTGTGTAGTAAATGCTACTTTTTCTTTATCTTCGGGATTTTTCGGAGTTGCAGTGTCATTGGTTGTCTGCTTCGTTTGTGTGAAATTTGGCTCATTCGTGTTGATGTTGTGTTGGAAGTGGTGTGTTGGGTTTAGTGTCAGTCCATAATAATTACTTACTTACTTACTTACTTACTTAGTTGGTCGTAACAACCCGTGTCCGGGTTTCAACCGACCTCATCAGCTCTCGCCAGGCGCCTCTGCTTTGCGCGCGCCTTCTCCAATCGGATACACCAAGTGCGGTTAGGGCTTCCTCACCCTGGTCCATCCATTGGAGGCATGGTCTCCCTCGTCGTCGTTGACCAGCGACCCTCGCCTCGAGCACCTTTTTCGCTGGAGCTTCGTCGTTCATACGATGGACATGACCCAGCCAGCGTAGTCGCTGGATAGTTATACGCCGAACTACGTCAATGTCATCGTAGAGCTCATACAGCTCGTGGTTCATTCGGATGCGATAGTCATCGCCGACTCGAACAGGACCGAAGATTTTGCGAAGAACTTTTCTCTCGAACACCCCCAGAGCGGCTGCGTCAGTTTGCGAAACTACCCATGCCTCAGCGCCATAAAGCAGCACAGGTAGAACGAGCGTCTTGTAGAGTGTTAGTTTTGTCGATCGAGAGAGGGCTCTGGAACTTAGTTGCTTACTGAGCCCGTAGTAGCACCTATTAGCAATTATTGTTCTTCACTTTATCTCCAGGCTGATTTCGTTTTTGGTATTAATGGCGGTGCCAAGGTAAACGAACTCCTTGACTACTTCAAAGTTATAGCTGCCGGATGAAACGTGGGAGTCTAAACGCCGAGCTCCCTTGTTTGTAGACAGCATATATTTTGTTTTGCCCTCATTTATCGTCAAACCCACTTTGGCTGATTCCTTTTCGATAGCGGCGAAAGCAGCGGTAACATCTCTCTTGGTTCTGCCGACAATATCAATATCATCAGCGTACGCAAGGAGCTGGACGCCTTTGTAGAAAATGGTGCCATTACGATGCACACCGGCCTTTCGTACGATCCCCTCCATGATGATGTTAAAGAGATCGCAAGACAGTGGATCGCCTTGCCTGAAACCTCTTTCGGTATTGAAGGTTTCGGAGAGGTCATTTCCTACCTTGACGGAGCTGCGTGTGTTGCTCAACGTCATTCTGCAAAGTCTGATCAACTTTGCAGGTATACCGAACTCAGACATTGTTGCGTATAGGCAATCCCTTCTCGGGCTATCGAACGCAGCTTTAAAATCGACAAAAAGATGGTGTGTGTCAATTTGATTTTCGTGCGTTTTCTCCAGGATTTGTCGTAGCGTGAAAATCTGGTCTATGGTGTACATACCAGGTCGAAAGCCACACTGATAAGGTCCAATCAGTGTTTTTGTAATCGGTTTTAATTTTTAAAACCGGCTTTAAACAATTCGGCTGACAGGCCGTCAGCACCCGCTGCTTTATTATTTTTGCGTCGTTGGATAGCAACTCGAACCTCTTCATGGCTAGGTGGTGATACTTCCACTCCGTCATTGTTGATTGGTAGCTCTAAACTGCGCTCTCCATGGGCGGTATTGGTGGAATCGTCGCCAGTAAGTAAATTGGAGAAGTGCCGTCTCCACAATCTCAGCACACACTGCGTATCCGTATTCACATCTCCATTTTTGTCTCTACAAGTGGATGCTCCGGGCTTGAAACCTTGGGTTAGACCCTTAACCTGTTGATAGAATTTTCGTGCATCCTTCTTGCCCTGGTATACCTCTAGTTTCTCACGGTCACGCTTTTCCTGCTCTCTTTTCTTGCGTCTGAAAGGCGCCTCTCTTCCTTCCTCTTTTCGCGGTGGTTTTCTCGCACGGCTCGCGTTGCAGCTGACTGCAGCGTTTTTCTATATGCGGTGTTTTTTACTGCAGTCGCAATGCGACACTCCTGATCATACCATTGGTTCCGAGGTTGCGGGCACCGGAAACCAATGACTTCTTCAGCGGCAGTGCGCATGGAGTGGGATATATGCGCCCAAAGTCCGCCGGCGTCGTCGGGTCCAGAGGTTGGTTGGTTGAGCTTAACCGAGAGTTCAGCGGAGTAGGCTTCGGCAGTCCGTTGTAATTGCAGCTTAGCGACATCTAGCTTTCGTTGCATTCCTGTGCGTATGTTCTTCGCATTGCATAATCGCATGCGGATCTTGGCTGCAACAAGATAATGGTCGGAGTCAATGTTGACCCCCCGAAATGTACGCACATCTAGAACACTAGAGGCATGCCTTCCGTCGATTACAACATGATCAATTTGGTTTCGCGTTTTTTGATCCGGGGACAGCCAGGTGGACTTGTGGATGTCGAGGTGCTTAAATCTGGTGCTACTAACTACCATGCTTCGCGCCGCGGCGAAGTCGATCAGTCTTAGACCGTTGTTCGTGGAGGTCTCATGAAGACTGAACTGACCGACAGTGGGGCCAAAGATGCCTTCCCTTCCGACTTTCGCATTAAAATCGCCGAGGACTATTTTCACGTCATGGACCGGAAGGTGGTCGTATACGTCCTCAAGGCTAGCGTAGAAAGCGTCCTTGACGGCTTCGTCCTTTTCCTCCGTCGGATACTGACGGATGCCAGTTTGCCGTTGCCTAGGGAACACCACGTGGAGGTTTGAGTCGACTTGAGACGATTTCGACATGGATAATGCTGGCCTCGCCAGGTTGAGGCGGTCAGACACGTTGCCATGTGAAGGTTCGCCCCCTGTTCCCGAAATAATTAAAAATTGTAAATCTAACTTTTTCTTAATGACTTGCTATAAGCTTACATTTTTTGGTTGCTCAGAGTAAAGCTAAATGCTGTTTGAGCTGCAGCTGTAGCCGCTGCAGTTGAGGAAGCAGTAGCAGAGGCGGCTTTAGTGACCGCTTATTGTGCAGCTTCATGGGCGGCAGCATGAGTTGCTGAAGCAGAGGCGGCTTTAATGGCCACTTCTTGTGCAGCCGCTTTTGCAACAGCTTTCTTGGCATCGTTTTCCTCTTTTCCTCAGCCAAATCTTGAATCATATTGTAGAAATGAGTAAAGATGCCCTTCTGTATCTGTCGACGATGCAGTCTGCAATTATTAATTAAGAACATTTAAAAAATATAACGAAAAATATATTAATCTAATTAGTAACTTACTTTACATTTTACTCGCACTTCTTTTGCCAACTTGAATGTAAGTTTTTTTTTAACTTTGATAACAACTTTTCACGTTTCACGGCAAAATAAATGGTCTGTTCAATTAAATTGTCGTGAAAAGAATGTTGCTAGACACATGTTGTGGAATATAGTACTTGATTTTCTGCATCGACACATAGTACTACTTTAACGAAATTTTCACGCTTGTTTCACGGCTGTCAAATTTTATATGGAGATTTGTGTGAAATTTCACGTGAAACTAAACAGAGTACTATGCTTAAATATAAAATAATAAAATATAAA
The DNA here is from genome assembly GCA_914767935.1 of Coremacera marginata. Taxonomy (NCBI): domain Eukaryota; kingdom Metazoa; phylum Arthropoda; class Insecta; order Diptera; family Sciomyzidae; genus Coremacera; species Coremacera marginata. Next base: position 117,650,098 of record OU612044.1, on the reverse strand, counting down.
GATTAATAAAATAACCCAAGGAAAACTCTGAATTCGTGTGTACAGAGTGAGCGGGCTTTTATTTATTAAAATAAACTATTTTTATAACCATTTTTATTGGATGATAACTCTCGCTGTTCGGGTTGGAACGAGTTCGTTAGCTTTTATATTTCTTTTTTGCCTAAGCGCAACTTTAACGTTAATGTAGTGCGGCTTCTTGTGTTAACGTGTGTTATTTGTTAAATAAATTTAATAAACACAAATAATATTAAGTTGATGGGTATAAATATTTTAAATTAAAATAAATAGATATTTTAAATAAAAGGATTGAATAAAAGGATAATTTATGCCACTGGATCTCTTTGGGTCGGCTCGAATCGGACCAAATGTTCGGGTAGCGAAGTGTTGACGGAAAAAGAAGATTGTTAGGGTTGTTTGGTTGTATTAAGTATGTGGTTTTGATTTACACCTTTTTTTTTGTAACATGATTGTTTTTCAATGTTTGTAATTGTGATGTGGTTTGTGATTTATAATTTGTATATATTAAATGTTGAATGTTGTGTGGGTTCGGGTCTAAAAAGATGCCCGTCCTTTTTGATGTCTTCTCGGTTATGATGGTGGCGTTCGTCGTTTTTAGCGGCTAGCTGGAAAGTATAGAAACGAACACCTATGACTCCCAGTCGACAAGAGCGTCTTTCTACTGTCACGATGTGTTTCGGCCGAGGTTGTGCTCGCCGGAACCAGAATTCGTAGACAAATATTTGTTTATGTCTGACACTAAATCAAAACGCTTCGGGTTTTCAGTTATTGACAATGATTCTTCATTGCACAGCAAATCCTAATATAATATACAATATCTTGATATAACTTATACTACTAGCGGATACGTGTTAACATACATCGGCTGCTATCGCCCAACTTAATGCGAAGGCTTATATTTCTATTATGGTAAGTGAGTCCTGTCTTGGTAAGTCAGTTGTCCCAGTAGCCTACTCTAGTGACTGGACCGTATCTAAGCCGCCTAAGGGTGGTTTGGCCTAATAGAGTATACTTTTATAGTTGAGGGTAGATTGACAATCTATATTAAATGCGGACCGGGGTGCGCATGAGTTCTCCTGGACAGTGATTCGTACAGCAGTCCAGTCGTGGCGGACAGGGGTGCGCGTGAGTTCTCCTGGACAGTGGTTCGTACAGCAGTCCAGGCGTCGCAGACAGGGGTACGCGTAAGTTGCCCTGGGTAGTGGTTCGTACAGCAACCCAGGTGTCGCGGACAAAATAAAACACGCGTGGAATTATCTGGGTACTGGTTCTTACAAGTGACCCAGAGGGAAGGAAGGGGGAAAATAGTGGGAGAAACTAATTATCCGTTGTCTAAGGAAAGTTACTCTTAACTTCGTCTATCTGTTGGTTGTTATTTTCAAGCGTAAGGTTTCAAATCTTATGACATAAACTACAAATATAAGAAATAAATGATACTATAAATATAAATGTGGTTGCCTGAGGTGTTACTCCGCTCCTGCAGGGGAAGGTGTTACACAATATGTGCTTATTGATCTGTCGGTCTGGTTGTGGTTGGAGGTAGTTGGCATTCTTAAACGCATTGGTGGTTGCAGTCGGCGTTGAAGAAAGATGTTGGCGCTGCTGAGGGTTGAGTCGACGTTTCGGTCTGATGCTGGCGACACTGACGTATGTTTCGCTGCCGGCTTGTGGTGTTAGGGACGCAGCCGACGTTGAGTGTCAACTTGTGGCGTAAATGACGCAGCCGGCGTTGACGTAGCACTCGACGTTGGTCTAAGAAGGTTGGTGTTAGCTGCGCAGTCGACTTGTGGCGTTAGGGTCGCAGCCGACGTTGAATGTCGACTTGTTGCGTAAATGACGCAGCCGACGTTGGCGTAACACTTGACGTTGATGTTCCTGATGTTCACGTAGATTCGCAGTCGCCGTTGCTTAGGCGTGCACTTTATGACTTCACTCTTAACTAAACTTCACCAAACATTCCTCGCAATGGATGAACGATAACCGACCACAATTAAACAAGAACCGACCAAGTTCTCTCTAGCGCTCGCTATTTTATATCTTTCCCTCGATGGTCTACGTGGCCATCAGGTGATAGTCTCGTTCGCCATCAGTAGTTTGCTAGGAGATAAAAAAAACAAATAAGCAATAGTCAATAACAACAATCCCCCATCAAGAAAACGAGCATGTGGTCCTTCAATAGGGACTGGGGAACCAGTACTGGTGCCCAGTATCAACACTTCCTCTATCACCTATTTCTAACCTAAGCGAGCCTTTCTATCTTCCCTTATTCACTTCCTGATTCCTCTGACCAGCTTACTGCTCCCTACTCATGTAATCCTAAATCAAATAAATAGGTCTAGACGGTTGCTAGTCTCGGTTCAGGACTTTTATTCTTTTCATACATATATATATGTTTTATTTCTTACATACCATCTTAATTCTAGTGTATTAAACTTATCCTAACTTAAATCTCGGTACGATGTATCGTGCTGCCATACAGGCAGTTGTCAGCGCCTTCCACCAGATCCTTGCTGGGTGGGTTGCGGCATTTTACTTCGATCTACCGACCCAGTCGCAAAGCTGTAATAAAAGATTAGATGATTCAATTAGCATGTTGGGTCAAAATTCGTGCACGAAATTTGATAATAACACTACCTCAATCGGCAACTACGTAGTATGGAAGTTTTCAATAAAAACATGGTTATGTGATTTGAACAACGGCCATGTTTAAAGTTAAACGTTAATTAAGTTGAACGATAAAATGAAAAATTTCTTTGTCATATCCATTGTATTCGAAATTGGCCCTCAAACATAATACATGGTGTGTGAAATCTGTAATCACTTCGCAGCATATCGTACCTAAACACTTGAAAATAGTTCGCATGATTTTTCAGTGTATTGAATGCAATTCTTTGAAATAAAACCGCGAAAATGCGTACGGTTATCTAAATTATATATACCTACATACACAATGTCTGACCCTTAAAAATAGTTTGCATGTAAAAACTCACTACCTGCAACATGATTGTTGTTGTTCTAAATTTCTCCAAAACGAATTAGTTTTGATTTCAAAGGAACTCAGAAGCTTGCAACCGCCGCACAGTGATGCGATTGGTACAAGTTAGATGGAAAATATTATTTTTTGGTAGTTTTCGATGTTTATGGAACAAGAAAGTACAAAAAAAAGTATTTCAGAAATTTTGGACAAGTGGGCGTGGCAGCTGCCATACAACTTAAACACATTTTGCGCCATATCTTAGGAATGAGATAAGCTATGATAACAAAATTAGCCATTGACGTCTAATATAAGATTTGAAAAAAGTTAAAAAAATTTCACCGCGATTGGACAAGTGGGCGTGGCAGCTGCCATACAACTTAAACACATTTTGCACTATATCTTAGGAATGAGATAAGCTATGATAACAAAATTAGCCATTGACGTCTAATATAAGATTTGAAAAAAGTTAAAAAAATTTCAACGCGATTAGACAAGTGGGCGTGGCAGCTGCCATACAACTTAAACACATTTTGCACTATATCTTAGGAATGAGATAAGCTATGATAACAAAATTAGCCATAGACGTCTAATGTATAACTTCAAAAAAGTAAAAAAAATTTCAGCGTGATTGGACAAGTGGGCGTGGCAGCTTCCATACAATTTAAACATATTTAGCGCTATATCTAAAAAATAATAAAAAGTACGATTACAAAATTACAAATAGACGTCTAGTATGTGATTTGCGAAATTTACTTTCTAAATTGAAGAATTTATTTATTTTTTCTTATATTAACATTATTAAGAATTGGATGTTCATCTTTAATTCGACGACCAAGAACCGCCCTCAGGATCGGACCATTCATCACTAGTTGAATCATCATTAACAAGAGGAAAACGAGATTGTCGTATGGCGGTTATTTCTGATTCACCAGCAGGAATAAGAAAAACTAATACGTCCGGATGCAATTTTCTAACATTAGTTAGAGGCTTTTCTCGGTAGGAATCAACCAAAGGATCAGAACTGATGAGAAGCATATTCAATAAATCCGTATTTGTATTGACTCTTGAGCTTTTACGTGTGTTTGTCAAACGAAAACGTCTACAGTCTTTGTTACGAGCCTCTTGTGCCTCTTCAGATAATTGCCCTATTCCAACGATGCATTGTTGCACTATATCTTTAGCATGGCAGAGAATTTTATGAACTGTTACCGGCATAAAATACCAGCTATAAAGTTGAATATATAATGCCTTAGTCTCATTAATATAAATTTCAAATGAAGAAATATCTATATTATAACCAGAGGAGATACAGCTTAAAATTATATAAAATCTTTTTATAAGCTTCTCGTCTACTCCAGTTATAGAAGAGCTTTTTTCATGGCTTTTAAAAAATCGTCGAGCAGTGTTCCCATCGTTTGAAGAGCCATAGCCTGGCTTGGGCTTATCTATAACTAGACCAAGTTCTTTTTTAAAACGAAGTTGAATTTGCTTTTTTCTATTCTCGACAGATAACTTATCATTGATATCGCGGATTGCCCATTTTTTTACATCTAGCCTGTACCCTATATGTAAGATACAGTCAAGCGTTTTGATCCAAGCATGTGGAGATGATAAGCCATAAGAATACAATTCTGGTCGAGGTTCTTTGAGGTTTTGGATTTTATTCATTTCAGTTGGCTTGGCACCACATATATAACACGACTGTGTTGACTTGTGAGACGAAAGATGATTGGCTATCTTACCGTCGATCATGGTGCAAACAAATTTGAATTTAATTTTTAATGATTTGGATGATATGTTAAAGTCAGCATCTTTCAAACTTTCAATTTGATGACAAATATTTCCAAATTCTTCTTTTATTATTTTTTCGGTTTCTTTAGCGAATACAAATTTGATTGGTCTACAAAGCCGAGTGGACGATGGATGTTTATTTTGCCATACCACTTCATTTGAATTTTCAGTTAGCCGCAACTGTGTAGGAACAAATGACATTACAAATAAATACTCACTAAATCAGTGCTATCCTCTTCGTTAAACCTTTGCTTATAAGCACTATGACCACAACTACCATCACCACCCCATTTACAAATTAAAGTCAATGTACTAAAATTTTCAATATTGCCAGCAATAACCGACTGTATCACATTTAACAGCCCTTCCGTAGTGTGATTGACAATGTCTTGCATATTTATGGAAGCACTACTTTCAGTCACAGTGATTGAATTTTCTGAAGGAAAACAGTCTTTCTTTGCTTTTGCAAGTTTATAAAGAGAAGGATATAAATTATGGCCCGCTCGTAATGCTCTTTTTCGAAGATTGTTGTAGGTATAGGAAGTTAACCTACTGTCAATGTAAATGGCTAGCGCCTCCACATTGGTGTAAGTGTGTTGTGCTTCTGTACTATATTTTAATTTTCTAATTTTTTTCGCCTCTTCGGCAGATTCACAAACAGATTTTATAATATCTGCAACAGTACGGAGTCCACTTGCCCGTTTAGACATTTGAGCAGCATATGAGAGCTCATTCACAGTTCTTCATTCACAAATCACGTACTTTATTTTGCTTTGAACGTTCTCCGCAATCTGCAAAAAGTCTTGATGGCCTACCGAGCGAGCCTTTAGACGTAGTAGGGAGCTCTTCTAAGACGTTTTGACCAGAGGCTTGATCACTTTTCTGTTGAACTAATACAATATCTTCCATTTGTAACCAATCTGAGTTTTTCATCAAAAATCTGAAAAGTATTTTCAATATATTCTTACAGGATGACAAAAATATTATCTTTACACTATATGACAAATTTCAAAACAGTCTTGCTGTGTAGTAGAACTTCAACATTTTGAAACTTAAAAATTTGCCGCATAGTGTAGTAAGCACAATAGCTGCATTTATACCTATCCTTACGGCGACCAGCTGACTTCCACTTTTGTTGAATTTTATTTGCATAAAAACGAATGTTCACCTTCATCTCATTAACAATTTCATCAGATAAAATTTCATTTGAAGAAACAAAATTTATGACCGTTTCGTAAAAGTCATCACTTTGTTGACCATAACTCAAAAAACTCCACACGGGATATTGAAATAACTATTCCTACGAAAAATATTTTTAAAGCCACTTTTTTAAAGCAATGAATGTTTTATTAAGTAAACCTCCAGTAAAATCTGTCATTTTTAATTTCCTTAATCTTCAAATCACTTCAGTAACTTTTAATTATTTAACTATTTTTGTTAATACTTTTATCAACTTTGACTTCGTTTTCACTTGCTTGTTTTGTTTACTTTTTGCTTTTTCGTTTTTGTTATTTTTTTCTCACAAAGCAAATAACTGTACATAAAATGAGTGTTGGTATCCAGCTGGCTGCAAAAGTCAACGTACGCAACAACAACAATACAAACAGTCAGTACCGTATTAGTAGCCAGCCGGCTACCAAACTTATCAACATAAGTCATCGTTTTACTATAACAACAACAACGCAATCCAGCATATTGGCGAACGCTTGCTACAACAACGCAAGCGGTCATTACCTGGCCTTGCATAACAGCAAGGCATTAAAATGACACCAGCGAACAACGACTTTGGACAACAACAGCTAAGCGGTCATTAGTCTAGCCTTGAAGAATTGCAAGGCAGGCAAAATGACCGATTCATTTATTTTTGCCTAAATTAACAGTTTTATTTATTATTTTGTACATTTTTTGCTTATTTCTATAGTTTTAATATAATTTATTTTAAGGAAAATGTATTATAAATAGATGGTAGAAAAATAAAATTAATCAGTTGTTCTTACAACCAGTGAAAGTATTCTTGCGTGATCATTTGATATAGCGAACTCTTGGTGCAACACCTAAAGTTCAGAATAAACATTTGGTAAAACTTACTTTTGGTGCAACACCTAAAGTTAAGAACAAACATTCAGAGTAAGCATTTGGTTAAACTAAATTTCGGTGCAACACCGAAAGTTAAGACCTAAACATTTTGGTGACCCCGACGATTAAAAAGGACGAGCAGCCTTCAACAGAACAACGCAAAGCACCAAAAAACATTTTGGTGACACCGAAGAAGGACAAGCAGCCTTCAGCAACGCGCGATATCCTGGTTAATGTGCCAGTGGTGTCCGACATAAAAACAACACACCTCAGCATTCGGTGAACCCGATTTCGACACACAACGAAATATACATCAGTGGTCGTCTCATAAGACGCAGTATATTTTAATCATGGGATTCAATGAACTGATAGAACAACAGGACGAATTAAGCGTCACGATACAAAAATCAATTGCAAACATCAAAAAGGCACCACTTGACAGAAGGACGTCGGAATTTTTCACAGCAAAAATAAAGGAATTAGACGAACTATGGACTCAATTCAACAGGAATGACAACGCCATACGCAACGTACCTGGCTCGGATAGCAATCATCCATACTTTGAAAAAGACGTTTACAAAGTGATTGGTGCTAGATACAGTGAATGCAGAGAAGATTTGGAAAAACAACTACTGGCATGCAAAACTGTTAAACCAGCACCCAGGAGTCAAGGAGGATTAGAGGACGCAAAATCAACACAAAATTTACGAGGCTTAGTAGAGAAGCAAAGGAAAATAATTCTTTCAACACAAAACTCAATAAAGGCTGCACTTGATGACATCAGTAAAAGCATTCATTCACCACGCTATTATGCCAATCTAGCAAACAACATCGAGCAACATTGGCATGTAGCACAAGAGATTCACTACAAAATATGGAGCTCTTGCGACTCAGGTGATTATAATTACGACGAATTCATTGCAATTGAGCAAAATATCAACGCTTATATCTGGCAGATTCAAGAATTGGCTCACACGGTTGATCAACAAAGTCCACCAACCAATTCATTTCCCACGGTCGAGCAAAAACACGCATCAAGTTTGAATCTACCGAAAATAGACTCACCAAAATTTGACGGTAACTATTCAAAATGGAGGCAATTCCACGACTTATTCACTGAATTGGTGGATAAGCAATCAATCCCACAATGCCAAAAAATGTGGTTTTTGAAATCCAGCTTGTGTGATGAGGCTGCAAGATTAATTCAACATTTCACGGCATCTGCAGTCAATTACGAAGCAGCTTGGAAGGTAATCAACGAGAGATATGAAAATCCGCGTATGCTGATCAATGCATCTTTAAAAAGGCTACTCACTCAATCAACATCCTATGCAGAAAGCGCAGCATCAATCAAGCTGCTTCATGATACTACCCTGGAATGCGTTCTCAGCCTCCAAAATCTCGGCGTAAAAACCGAAAATTGGGACCCAATATTGCTATATATATTGACCCAACATCTCAGCAAAGGTACTCATGCACTATGGGAACAATCGTTGAGCCAACCGAAGGAGATGCCGACACTCAATTCTTTCCTCAGCTTCCTGAACCTTCGTTTTCAATCACTAGAAGCTCTTGGTGCCAGAGCAGGCAAAGACGGCAGCGATCAAGGACGCAACAAATCGTATCAAGCATTGAGCGTGTCAATATCGACTGACCAGAGGTGCATCATCTGTAAACAAAACCATTTGCTTTTCAGATGTCAGGATTTCCTAACGATGACGCCAAAACAACGTTTAAATGCTGTCCAAGGAGCTAAACGTTGTGTAAATTGTTTTAAAAACGGTCACAATGCCACTTCATGCTCATCAGGGAGCTGCTTAAAATGTCATAAGAACCACAACACACTTCTGCATTTAGAAGGATTTGGAAAGGTGGTCAACGCTGTTTCACAAAAGTCGTCTCAAAAACTATTTTCAAAGTCAGCACAAAACAACAATAGTATAATTGCACCAGCCCAAGATGTCCCAGCTTCTTTAGCTGCGCTGCAGGATCATTCAATAAACACCATGAAGGCATTGCTCAGCACGATTTCTGTAACCATAAGTGACAAGTGGGGAAAACGGATACCTTGCCGAGCTCTTCTAGACAACGGTTCACAGGCCAATTTCATAACAAAAAGACTTGTGAAAAAACTTGGTCTGCACAAAAATACATGCCTCGTGGGAATCGAAGGCATTGGCAAAACTAAAAATCAGACTGCGGAAAGAGTCAACATTCAAATCTCATCAAATAATTCAAATTTCAAGAAGCGCATTGAAGCTCACATATTAACAGAAATAGTGTCTAAGCAACCATCTCGTAGCATCGATGTAACCAAGTGGAACATACCAAGCAACCTGCAGTTAGCCGATCCAAATTTCAACGAAGCTGGAAGCATCGACCTGCTAATCGGCTCTGGACTTTTCTTTTCAACGATAAGCAATGGTAAAATTTCACTTGGAGATGGACGACCAATCCTTCAGAATACGCTTTTTGGCTGGATCATAGGTGGGGAATACAATCAGGATACATCCACCAGTGATATCACCTGCGGTGTATGCACAGAAGATGAGTCACTCAACGAGACAATGGAAAAATTCTGGAGACTTGAAGAATGTGACTTACGGGTGGCAAACCTAACTGCAGCTGAACGACGTTGTGAAGAGGATTTTCGTCAAAACACTCATCAACTTATTGATGGCCGGTTTGTGGTAAAATTACCTTTTCAGCGTGACCCAAGTCTACTCGGTGAATCCAAGGACATAGCTCTACAGCGTTTTATAGCTATTGAACGAAAACTAGTTAAACACCCTGAGCTCAAGAGTCAGTATGTGTCCTTTATGCAAGAGTATGAAAAACTTGGTCATATGGAAGAAATAGCAATAGACACCATCAAAGGACCGCACTACTTTCTTCCACATCATGCCGTTCTCAAACCAGACAGCTCAACAACTAAGCTAAGAGTTGTATTCGATGCGTCGGCAAAAACATCAACCAACTTATCATTAAACGAAATACTGGCAACAGGGCCAGCCATACAAGAAGACGTCGCCACAACGCTTTTACGGTTTCGTCTCCCAAGATTCGTTTTTACAGCTGACATCGAAAAAATGTACCGACAGGTATGGGTGGTGGACAATGACCACCAAAGGTATCAACTTATTTGGTGGAGAGAAGATCCATCACATCCACTTAAGTGTTATAAGCTCACCACGATAACTTATGGCACAACCTCTGCACCATACTTGGCTATGCGCACCTTGCAAGCGCTAGCTGAAAAACAAGTTCACAATTATCCGTTGGCAGCAGAAGTAGTGAAAGAAAATTTCTACGTCGACGATGTATTGAGCGGTTCCGACAAAATCACTACTGCACTCGAAATACGACGTCAACTACGCCTTATGTCAGGCTCCGCTGGATTCAAGTTACGAAAGTGGTGTGCAAATCACCCAAAATTACTACAAGATATTCCATCTAAGGATCAAGAAGTTACTCTTGACTTCAACAATTCACTTAATGAGAGCATCAAAACCATGGGTCTCACTTGGAATCCTTAAAAATGACAATTTCAAACTAAAAATCCTGGCAAACAGTAATCAGAGGATAACAAAACCCACAGCATTGGCAGATATATCTCGCATATTTGATCCTCTTGGCTTCATTGCTCCAGTGACAACTACCGCAAAGATATTTCTTCAACAGTTGTGGAAACTTAAGGTGGACTGGGATGCCACACTCCCACAAGAGCTTCACACAACCTGGCTAAAATTCAGAACGGACTTCGAACTGCTGCAAGGCATCAGCATCCCTCGCCACATCTTTGGCCAAAAGGAAACAACCAACCCTCAAATACACATCTTCGCTGACGCCTCAGAGCAGGCATATGGAGCTGTAGCATACATGAGGACATCAAGTGCTCACAATACAATAGTGGTACGTTTTATATGTGCAAAATCAAGGGTAGCACCAACAAAACAAATAACCCTACCCCGACTGGAATTATGTGCTGCTAAGTTAGCCGTAGAACTTATGCAAAAACTTCAAGAAAGCAAAATCATCAAGCAAGCGAATGTACATTTTTGGTCCGACTCCACTGCCGTGCTGGGATGGATAAATGCAGACTCATCTCATTACCATACTTTTGTCGCCAACAGGATTTCAGTCATTCAACAACTCACATCTCAACATCAATGGCGACACGTACGATCTGAAGATAATCCTGCTGATCTAATCTCAAGAGGGCTGACACCAAGCAAACTGATTAACAATAATTTTTGGTTATATGGTCCTCTGTTTCTGCATGGACCGATAACAAGTTGGCCATTACAACCTTCAAGGGGAGAATGTCCGTTAGAGCGCAGACTAAAAGCAGTAGTTGCCACATCGGCAACTGTTACAAATCCCACAACAAACTGGCTGGAAGAAGTCAACCACAAAAATTCTTTCCGTCGGTTGCAAAGGGTAATAGCATATGTACTACGCTTCATCAATCATACTCGACACAAATCAACAAAGGCAACAACAACTTTTTCTGCAGATGAAATAGAAGAATCGCTGCTACATATTGTAAGGCGTATGCAGCAGCAAGAGTTTGCTGACGATATTTATCAGTTACCTCGCTATTCAGCTGTGAGCAACAATAGTCCAATCAACACTCTAACACCTTTCCTAGATGATAAGGGCATGTTAAGAGTAGGTGGCCGGTTAGAATCATCTAAGTTGAGCTATGATGCAAAACATCCGATGCTGTTACCATATAATAACATAATCACAAAACTTTTATTGAACGATTTGCACAAGGAACGCCTTCATGCTGGTCCTCAAACACTCATGTCTATCACGAGACAAAGATTTTGGCCACTAAAACTTAAAAACTTAGCTCGCTCTGTCACGCAACACTGTGTTCAATGCACTAGAGCTAAACCAAAACTATTACAACAATTAATGGGTAATCTACCCGCCGACAGAGTACAACCTGCAAGACCATTCATCACCGCTGGAGTAGATTTCTTTGGTCCAATTTGGACACACTTCAAAATTCGAGGAAAACCACCGCTCAAGGCATATGTAGCCGTTTTTTGCTGTTTCGCGACGAAGGCTGTTCATATGGAATTGGTTAGCGATCTCACCACTGAGGCCTTCATTGGAGCACTCAGACGTTTTATGGCTCGTCGTGGACATTGCGCGACAATCTACTGCGATAATGCTACAAACTTTGTAGGAGCTAGGAACCAATTACAGGAATTACAATTGATCATTCACGATGACAATGCCCAACGAAAAATCAAAGATGAATGCAACATTAAAGGAATTAACTTCTCATTTATCCCACCACGTGCACCACACTTCGGTGGACTTTGGGAAGCGGCGGTGAAATCAGCAAAGAATTTATTACAAAAAACATTGGCATCCGCATCACTAACATCTGAAGAAATGGGGACCGTCCTAGCTGAAGCAGAGGCCATAATGAATTCAAGACCAATCACACCAATGTCATCAAATCCTAATGACTTACAAGCACTCACCCCGGGACACTTTCTCATAGGAGAGCCTTTGACCTCAACAATTGATCCCAATGCCCAGCCAAACAACGCCAAAAATCCCACTAGATGGAAACTAGTCATGCAGCTTAAGGCAGAATTTTGGAGAAGATGGTCCAGTGAGTATCTTCACGGCTTACAACATCGATACAAATGGCACCATGAGTCCAGAAACATCAAACCAGGTGCAATGGTCATAATCAAGGATGACAATCTACCCCCGTTAAAATGGCCACTCGGTCGTATCACAAAGGTAATAAGGGGTCATGACGGGCTAGTTCGAGTCGCTGATGTACGCACATCAACCGGTATATCACGAAGAGCAATACATAGGCTAGCACCACTTCCAGTCGATGAAGATCCAATAAACGTCAATAAGGATGAACCAACCCCTTCCAGAGCACACCCGCATGCCTCCACAATTACTCAACCTCTAAGTAAACCTGAAGTACCTTCAAAAAGGATGCGACTGCCTCAACTAGCGTTCAGTAACATAGTATTAATAACCTTGTTAATACTGCCATTAATACTATGTACTCCGATTGAGGTCACACAGTTCAACAAAAATTCCGGCATACATTTCGAGACCATAGGAAAAATTAAATTAGTAACAAAGGAGTGGAATTTAATTGTTTTCTATGATATGGCACCATTTCGAGCTGAATTAGAGAGCTTGACAAATGGCACATCGTTTCTAAATCAATTATGTGATCAAGTTCATCAAGTAGCTACCTGCACGATCCTGGTTGACCAATTCATGCGAGCACTAGAAGAACTCAAGCAGGATAATAGGCTCTTCTACGCACATAAAAGACACGCAAGAGGAGCGATAGATTTGATTGGTAATATTGGGCATTCTTTGTTTGGAATTTTGGACTCCGAATACGCAACACAGATGTCTCAGACCATTGACAAGGTGCATTCGAATGAAGAACATGTACGGAGTTTGCTGAAAACACAAACATCAATAATGAATTCAACAATTAACATCATGAAACAGCATCAAAACGGGACCAAAATCAAACTAGGAATGATTGAGCATCAACTTGAAGAAATCGCTATTCGTATCAATATCACATTAGAAGAATCATTTCAAGATAAAACATTTAGACTGTTATTGTCATTAGCAGTACAAATGACACTAACACTTTCAAATCTACAAAGAATCCAGTCATCATTGTTAGATGTTTTAATAGACACTCATCATGGGCGAATTCATCCAATGCTAATCAGCCCCCAACAATGTCGACAGGAAATAATGAGTATCAAAAATCACCTTCCACCCCAATTTCAGTTACCCGTGGAGTATGACGAGTTACTATCCTTCTACAAACTAATGAAGGTTAAAGGAGGTATTTCGGAGGACTATGTAATATTTGACATCAAAATACCACTGGTCAGTCAGGAATTATTTGAAGTCTTCAAGGTGATACCAATTCCAGTTTTGATCAACAACACAATGAGATCCATAAAACCTTCAACTTCGCTCATGGCAGTCAATCTACATCGTGATCGGTATTTTCCCACAACGCCAACAAAACTAAAACAATGTAGCCAAGCCAAAGAAGACATATTTCTATGCGCCAACATTCATTCAATTTATAACAAAGGAGCTAGCGAGCAATCATGTGAAATCAACTTGCTGAACAACGAAACCATTACTAACTGCGAGTTCACAAAAACCAATTCCAAGGAAATCTGGATTCAAATGGAACACGCAAATCAATGAATTTTTGCCGTATCAGCAACTCGAATGTCAGCAGTATGCAGCAACGATGTATTTCAAGTGGCTTTAAGTGGGTCTGGTCGCCTCAGCCTACAACCAGACTGCACATTGAAAAATGACTTTATCACCATACAAGGACATTTCATCGTCACCAGCTCCTTGCATTCCTCATACACAAAATTGGGCATTATGGCAGAACTGGACAGTCCTGATCCTATGGAACCATTTCTCCTAAATATCAAGGAAACAGCAGCAGAAGATCAGCTCAACCAACTGACAGCACTCCAACACGAAATCTAGAAACCTTAGATTTGAAGAACCAAATAACCTTCGGCCACATGATATCCATCAATACATCGTTAGCTACTCATGTATCCTCCTCATCGCGTGTATCGTTTCGTGGTCCGTGTGGAAACGAATCAGGAAACTTCACATCAGCAATCGATTATCACCACAACCAGCTCCAAGAAACCACGTCAACGCACCTGATGACGTCATAGAAGAACCGGAAATTATAACTATTTACGGAAGATAAGGTTGATCGAAATTCGTTCAACGCAGGGGAGAATGTTGGTATCCAGCTGGCTGCAAAAGTCAACGTACGCAACAACAACAATACAAAGAGTCAGTACCGTATTAGTAGCCAGCCGGCTACCAAACTTATCAACATAAGTCATCGTTTTACTATAACAACAACAACGCAATCCAGCATATTGGCGAACGCTTGCTACAACAACGCAAGCGGTCATTACCTGGCCTTGCATAACAGCAAGGCAGGAAAATGACACCAGCGAACAACGACTTTGGACAACAACAGCTAAGCGGTCATTAGTCTAGCCTTGAAGAATTGCAAGGCAGGCAAAATGACCGATTCATTTATTTTTGCCTAAATTAACAGTTTTATTTATTATTTTGAACATTTTTTGCTTATTTCTATAGTTTTAATATAATTTATTTTAAGGAAAATGTATTATAAATAGATGGTAGAAAAATAAAATTAATCAGTTGTTCTTACAACCAGTGAAAGTATTCTTGCGTGATCATTTGATATAGCGAACTCTTGGTGCAACACCTAAAGTTCAGAATAAACATTTGGTAAAACTTACTTTTGGTGCAACACCTAAAGTTAAGAACAAACATTCAGAGTAAGCATTTGGTTAAACTAAATTTCGGTGCAACACCGAAAGTTAAGACCTAAACAATGAGCGAGTTAGAAAAATGCATTTAAAAAAAAAAAACAATAAGAGCCCACAGCAAAGAATATAATTTAAAGATATTGCATGTTGCTCCCTCATGTAATTATTGCAAAATATATATTTTTAATAATTTTTAATCGATTTTCATGTCAGTTTGAGCAGAGTGTATAGTTTTCTTAATATATATATTTTTATACCACCACGTTTACTTTCTCGATTTAATTTTTTGAATTGAAGAATTGCATAAAAAATCAGCGAGTAAGAAAAATACATTTAAATAAAAACAAGAAGAACAAACAGCAAAGAATATAATGTAAAGAAATTGCATGTTACTCCCATATAATATTAGCAAGACATATTTTTTTAATATTTTTTAATTCATTGTCATTAAGTTTGAGCAGTGTTTTCTTTTCGTAATATATATATTTTTATATTGATATATATTATATATTTTTATTTATTTCATGTATACATATTTTAATACCGAAACGTGTACTTTGTAAGGGAAATATATTTTTTTCTGTCTGAAATGCCAAAAAATAGGCGTGGCAGGTGTAGAAAAGTATATATTTATTTTTGATCAGCATCACCTCCTAATGCCCGTAATTTCAACAAATAGATATCTATCAGTGCCTAGATACCTACCGTGTAAAAAAAATTTCGTAACTTCAACCTTTAGGTACACCAAAACAATAAGGTAAACTTTCGTGTATTTTACACGGTCGCTCCAATGTGGTTTATCTATTCGGTAAACGAAAATGTCAAAAATTTTTTAATTTCAACAAAAAAAGAGGACTTTGATTTTGATATCAAATTATTTTCATATGTATTTTCTTTTTCAAATATGAATAGCGAACTATTTGAATTAAGAATTTTACGGCATTTTGTGCGTATGAATAATTCCGAAAGGAGGAAACATAAGTTTAGAGAAAGACCAGATCATTTCTCGGAATGGAATGAAACAGAATTCCTTAAAAGGTTTCGCCTGTCCAAAAAAAGTGCTCGAATGGTTTTGGCGCGAATTGAGTCAAAGCTGTCACCACGGGTGCAAAGGTAAGTTTTTTTAATATACTATGATTTCAAATTAAATAGAAACTTATTTTCAGAAAAACTAATATTCCACCAAGCTTGCAATTGTTGGTTTCACTGAGGTTTTTTGCATCCGGAAGCTTTCAAATGACAGATGCTGATTTTGGAGGCATACATCAAACAACAGCGAGTAGAGTTATAAGACGTGTGTCAGCAGCCATTGCATCACTATATGAAGAGTATGTGAAACATCCATCGACAGAGGCAGAAATCCTCTACACCCAAAGGCGATTCTACAAGATAGCGAAATTCCCCAGATGTGTAGGAGCACTAGACTGTACACATATCAAAATTCAATCACCTGGTAGAAAATAGTTCTTTATGGCAAAATTTCTTAAAATTTATTAATATATTTTGTAAAGGCGGTGAATTGGGAGAACTATTTCGAAATCGTAAGGGATATTTTTCTCTGAACGTTCAAGCTGTGTGCAATGCTGATCTTTTTCTCACCGATGTCGTTACCCGTTGGCCAGGGTCAACACATGATGCTACTATATTCAATAATAGTAGACTGAAGTTCATGTTTGAATCTGGTTCACGTGGTGACCAACTGATTTTGGGAGACGGAGGCTACGCAGGATACCGTTCATCTACCTACCTTTTAATACCCCTGGATAACCCTAGAACAGATGCTGAAAAACTGTACAATGAATCCCAAATTCGAACTCGAAATACCATTGAAAGATGTTTTGGAGTATGGAAGCGTCGTTTTCCAGTTCTTTCTATGGGCGTAAGAATGAACATGGATGCGATACAAGACGTTGTTCTTGCAACATCAGTTCTTCACAATATTTGCCGAAGTAACTCTGATAAAATACCACCCTTTGAAACCGCTCAGCAGAAACACTTTTACGAAATGAGTATGGAGAGACTTTCACGAAACTATGCTTTCAATAGGGACATTACAAACACAACCAGAAAGGCACTAATTAATTATTTTGGATCATTGTAAAATTTGATTTTAAAAGATTTCAATAACATTGGTTTAATTTATAATATATGGTTTCAATTATAATCAGCCTGATGGGGGGATGACGAAGCAATTAACCCAGGCCCCAAATTTATAAGGGTATACCATTTATCATCATCATCTTAAAAAGCATAAAACATATGAAACACGCTACACCACTCCTTACCATGCTTGAAGAGTGGACAGACTACATATTTTTTGATTAACATCTGTTAATCAATCCCATAATTTCATGTTTCAAATCGTGTTTTTTAAGCTTATGTAGAAGTCCTCTTACAGTGCATTAGTACTGTCACTTGTAAGGGAGGTGAGCGTGTTGATGGGAGCATCACGCCCATTTCTTGAGCACATTTTGGTTTTTATGTCAGATGACAACAAACCAAATCTATTTTTTGCAGTTCTCACACAAGTTTCATTTGCAGACGGTGTCCAGAAAATCGTCATGGAGCTGAGAAATAATAAATATTTTCTGTAGCTACTGCGTTAAGCTAACCTTATTTTATAGCCCGGATTTTATATTGAAGGCCCTGATTATTATTGAACAAAAATGTTTTGTTATTGTTTTATTTGTGATTTTTTTATTTCAATATCTATAATTTTTTCATTTAAAATTGCTTTTTTTATTTCCATATCTATCTTAAATATATCCAGTTCTCTTTGATTTTTCTCTTTATAATATAAGGTCTGTTCAAGAAGAAGGCGTTTTCGGTCTTCCTTTAGGTCACTATACTCATCAATTATTTCGTCAAGTTGATCGTCCTTGGTTTTGCGTTTCCTCTTTTTTATTTTTGTATATGCCTGAAGAGGTATACTATTTGTTGATATTTCCATTTCATCTTTTTCGCTTGCATCATCTTTATCAGATACTCTTAACGCACTTTGAATGGGCCGTTTCAAAATATTCACTGCATCGCTTGCATCATCTTTATCAGATACTCTTAACGCACTTTGAATGGGCCGTTTCAAAATATTCACTGCATCGCTTGGCAGGAAAGAGATGTCCTCTGAAATGTTGTTATCACCACACAAAAAGGTCATCACCTCTTCTTCATTTTCATTCCCATCAATGGATTTGTGCAATTCCTTGTTGTAATGGGAAAAGAAAAATATATAAGCAATATTATTTTACAAAAACAGCCAGCAAACTTACACTTAATTGAACAGCCTTGTCTCCTCCTCCTCGATCTTGAAGACCACATGTTGAAGGTCCTATTAATGATAAGAGCAACTCTTCGTCACTCGACATCTTCACTTGTGGTGTTTGTCCTCCCCCAGTTTTAAACAATTCCCTTTGTGCGTTTCCCATCTTCCTTCTAAGGTTCTTTTTGAGGTCATCATATTTGCCACGCAGGTTTTGCGCGTTTCTTGCTTCTCGTCCGCTAGTTGCATTAAATTGGACCGCTATTCTGCTCCAAGTTTCGGCCCTTTTTAGGTTGTTGGTTGCATCCGTTTTTTTGTTTTCCAAAATTTGACGATTTTGGAAAACAAGTTGTACAAGCGTACTTTTTTCTGCTTCAGAAAAATTTGCACAGCGCTTTTCCTTTGCACTCATTTTGTTTAAATTGCAAAATAAATTCAATTTAATAATTTAACTGACAACTGTTTTTATTTTTGTTTGACATAAAAAGAAAAACGTTGCCATTTTTTTAAATTATTTGTCGTGTAGATACACTTAGGTAGAAAAAACGTTAAAATTACCAATTAGTGAATACCGGATAGGTAATAGTTATCTATGGTGTTCTTACACCGATAGATATCTATTTGTTGAAATTACGGGCATAAGTAGATTTAGCAATGACTGCCTGCCAATCTGTCGTCACGATTACAGCCGTTATTTGAAAAAAACGGTCAGAACCTGGTATTTCAATTAAAATACATAGCATTTTTAGGTCCATCAAACAGGTTAAATAACAAGACAACCATACATTTGCGCACCTCGGCACTCTTATAGCTTAAAGTACATATAATATTGATTAAACAAAAAAAAAATTTTGAAAATCTGAGGCAGTCCTTTTTTTTTATTTTCAAAAAGGTTTTACCAAATTTTCTGTTTTAGCTAAGAAAAAACCTTCGTTTAAGAAATATTTTTTTTTTTTATTTTGTATGTATTGAAATTTTTTTTTTATGTGAAAATATTTTGTGATGTGTTGAAAATATTTTAAGCTCATCATACATTCTCATTGACCTCAAATTCGACTTTTTTCATACAAAACGGTCAGAGCACGGTTTTTACAGCCATTTTTAAGAAAATCATATACATTCGAACAAAAAATTCAAAAAAAAGTTGCGCATGTCTTAAAGAAGACATAATAATTATTAAATAAAAAAAAATTTTGCAATTCTGAGGCAGTCCTTTTTTTATTTTCCAAAATATTTTACCAAATTTTCCGTTTTTATGCATATTTATCCTTAAATACTGTTTTATAGCGCCTACATTTTATGATATACGTTATTAAATTTATTTTATTTCAAAAGATCATATCTTATAAATATCATAAATATTTTAAACATATAATTAAATTTAACTACAAAACTCATGAACTAAAATTTCAAAAATATCACTTTTTGGGTCAACATTCAACAATTTTAGTATTTTTTGTAGAAAGCGGAGGTAAGTAAAATTTTTTTCCTGATATCAGTGGACAGTTCTTCAGAGTTCTACATATTCAAAATTCAGAAATAAGATTTTGACTTTTTTCCGTCTAGCATGCCTTTTCGCATCACTGTGCGCCGGCGCCGAGACTGAAGTTTTTGTATTTCCATATGTATGTTGTTGTTGTTGTTGTGTGTGCTTAGAGCATGCTGCACATACAGTCACCGATAAAATTTGTTGTTGTTTTCGCGGGTAAAAGAAAAAACTGGAATTTGAGAGACCTTCTCTTTCATCCAAAAATTCCAAGCAACCGGCAAATTATGTTCACGGTCCGAAGCTGAAAACAAAGTAAAAAGAAAAGAATGTTGTCTTCAACCTTGCCAAACAGAATACTATGAATAGCATAACGTAGACAAAACAATGAGCGAGAAAAAAAAGATGGCGAAGCTTCTAAAGTTTGACAGATATATATCCGAAGTGAGAAATACGGCTGTTTGCGATTAAGCCAACTGTAATTGAACTGAAATTTTAAATATAAAAAGAGTAACATGTTGTTGCTGACCACATACAGAGTGTTTAAGATTTTTTTATATGAAGTTTTGTGCTCTATCTGTGTCCACATTCATTCAAAGAGTAAAAAACGTGTTGTCGTTTTGAACTTTCTTTATATGAAAACTGCACTTAGTTAAAAACTCTTGCATACGACAATATTTTCAATATCATATATAATTTTTTTCATATATTTTATTATAAAAAAATGTTCATTACAAATTTTTCAGTTGTTAAAACTATTCAAATAAAATTGTCTTACAAAATGAAATTCCTCAAAAATATATAATAAACTAGTAAGGAATGGAGCTTCGGCAGGGTACCGACGCTAAAATACCCCCCGCGGAGATACATTTTGATGGTATACATTGAATTTCAATTTAAATACATTTTGAATTTCATTATGATAGCTTTAAAATTACGGCTGTAATCGTGTCGACAGACGGACAGATGGACGCACTGAAATCGACTCAGGAGGTGGTGCTGATCAAAAATATATACTTTTCTGTACCTGCCGCGCCTCCTTATTGGCGTTACAAACGGAATGACAAAGTTAATATACCCCTTACACAGAACGCGTTTGGGTATAAAAATAAAATAGTTTTTTAAATAAAACAACGTGCTTGCACCAATATGCAACGCACACCCCCACCGACACCACTTACATCACACATCAGCGGTGGTGACGACATATCATTAATCGATTTTGAGGCTAACCCCCTCACACCTCCAACACAAGTACACGCGACTGCGATCAAATTGCCTTCGTTCTTCTGTTCGTTCGTTCTGGACAGTTCGCCGTCCAGACGCTTGGTTCGCGCACTCTGAGATTCAATTCCAAGTTAAAGGAATTACAGAAGACAGACCCAAATACGAATACTTGGTTACTTCATTACCAGAAGAGGTTATAGTAACTGCATTGGATTATCCAAAAACCTCCGGCAGCGAACATATACGAAGGGCTTAAATAGACACTGCTCGATAGATTTTCATTGAGCGCAAACAAACGATTCGATAAAATACTTATGGATTCTGAGATGGGTGACCAAAAGCCATCTCAGTTTTATCGATCACTACTTTTGCTAGCGTGATCAACGGTTAGTATCGCCTTGACCGGGTCTGGGCACAGAGAACTAGAGGTATTTTAACACCAGCAGACGACTTATGGGAGGTCACGACTGGTAGATAAATCGCTACCATGACCAGAATGTCAGCTTCCTCCTCGGAAGAGTTAATCGTTATAATCCAACTTTTTCGGACACCACCTCTAAAATCTTGGAAAGTTTTAATAAAATGTCACTGGAGGTACAAGAACTTAGAAGTGAGCATCGAAAACGTTCTCGATCATGAGGTCCAAACTTCCAAAGTTACTCCAGACGTCGTTCACCCAGTCAGTGAAGGTTACAAACGAAGACCTGTCAACTGGGTATGTAGGTACCACTATAAAGTCGGCAAGGCGGCTAGAAGATGTGAACAACCATGTGGGTATGTTCAAAGTGCGCCCACACCAAACCACAGTACACCGAACACATTAAATTAAAAAACTCCATTGTTTCGACGATGAACGATGGAAGTTACTCGAAACGCCGTTTAATAATACACGACACAGACAATAAAATTAATTTGTTGATTGACAGTGGCGCAGAAATCTCGGTTTTTCCTGCAAGTATTAACGTGAATAAGAAAACAAAATCAGATTTTGTTTTGACGGCAGCCAACTAAAGCACAATTGCAACGTATGCAAAGAAATTACTTAACGTAAGCTTAAAATTAAGACGAGAATTTCCTTTCACTTTCATTTTGGCTGATATAATGAGACCTATCATTGGTGCAGACTTTCTAATTAAATATGGACTACTTGTTGATTTGAAACATAAGAAATTGATTGACCGTTTCAAGGTATATTTAACAAGGTAGTGTCGTCTCGGAGCGGTGGGTACCGCAGCTATCAAACACATACAATATAATAATTTGCAAATTTTGTTATTTGTTTTGCTTTAATCGTAAAAAACTGGTTTTGACAGGTGCGGTACCCACCACAAGAGAGAATTTTAGCTACTAACACTACCTTGTCTTATTATACCATGGACAGTTGGACTCACTGTTAACACTATCGCAGCATATTCAGAATCTCCTTCACTAAAATTATTCACACTATACAACAAGTATACACAAATACTCAAACAGTTTCTTAAGCTTTTTAGAGAACCAGATTACACGGCACCTATCAAACACAAAACTGAACATTACATTGTTACACAAGGACCGTTACCGTGTCCAAGAAGTCTAGACATGCCAAAATTGAAAATTGCAAAACAAGAATTTGAATTCTTAGTTAAAGCTGGTATTTGCAGACCTTCTAATTCAAATACATCTTCTCCACTACACTTAGTACCGAAACGTAAACCAAACGACTGGAAACCATGTGGAGATTACAGACGATAAAACACTAATACAGTATCGGACAGATATCCATTACCACACATACACGATTTTTCCATGAATTTACACAACACAAACATTTACTCCAAAATCGATTTAGTTAGAGCATACCACCAAATTCCCATGGCCATTAATGACATACACAAGACAGCCATTACAACACCTTTTGGAATGTTTGAGTTTCTCCGTATGCCTTTGGGGTTGAGAAACTCAGTACACACATTACAAAGATTCATATATGAAGTGTTACATGGATTGGCCTCTATTTTCGCATATTTGGATGACATAATAATCGCTGGTGAAAACGAAACAGAGCACATTGAACACTTAACACAAGTTTTTCAGAGACTTACGGACTACGGATTGAACATCAAACATAAAAAATGCATTTTTGGAGCAACATACATAAATTTTCTAAGTTACAACATTTCAAGACAAGGTATTCGTTCTTCTGAAGAACGTGCACAATGCATACAAGACTATCCTTAACCCGTTTCAGTTAAACAAATACAAAAATTCATAGGTATGACAATTTACTACCACCGATGTATGGTATTCCAAAACTCGAACACATGATAGGTCCAATTTATGACATGGTCACCGTAGCATCAAAAACAAAGAACATACAATTACACAAGACTGAGAACACACTACACGCATTTGCAACAATCAAAGATAGTTTTGCAAAGGAAACACTTCTTAATCATATGAGTAGTAATGCAAAATTTTCGATTGCTGTAGACTCATCAAACACAGCCATTGGTGACGTTTCGCAACAACAGAATAACGATACACTGGAGCCTTTTGCCTTCTTTTCAAAAAAATAATCACAATCAGAAGTGAAATACAGTACATTCGATTGGGAATTACTGGCCATATACTTAAATATTAAACAATTTTGACACCACTTCGAAGGAAACAATTTCACAGAATGCACAGATCACAAACCACTGATTAGCCTAATACATTCACAAACAGAATGCAGTCTCAAACAAACAAGACACTTATAATACATTGCACAATTCACACATGATATTAACCACATAAAAGTTTCAGAAAACACTGTAGCAAATGCACTTTCACAAGGTGAAATAGAAGCCTTTACCTACACAGATATTAACCTTAGAATACTACACAAAGAACAGAACACAGATACAGAATTACAAGATAAACTAGGCAATCACAGGTACAAGCTCGAACAGATACACATACAGTATAGTCTCGCTTACCCGGACACTCGCTATACCGGGCTTCCCAGTAATACAGACATCTCTACACATCCGACATTTTTAATACTGTACAGGTTTAGTTCGGACAGAAAAAATTTCAAGCATGTTTGGCTTACAATTTGACTCTTTTTTTTCAATTCGAATCAGTGTATTATTGTAATGCGTATGGTAACGGCGCTATAATATTATATTATTTCATAATAACATGTGAATGTACGTTTATGTAAAATGTTTTTGTGAAACAATGTTAATTTATTATTACTTATTTTTTATGTTCTAATAATTTCCTTAGAAAACTGAATGAATATAGCTGAAATATACATTTTACATATAATTTCTTCAATAATTATTCAGCTTTGTGAATTCCGGACACTTCCAGTAATACGGACACATGCCGAAACTATATGTGTCCGGATTAGCGAGACTGTACTCAACATTGAAATTGGGTGAGAGCAGACAATTTCTTTAACACGACTTACATACCACAAACATTACGAAAACAAGTATTCGAACAACTGCACAACATAGCACACCCTGGTACACGAGCTTCACGACGACTCCTAACACAAAGATATTTCTGGCCAAAGATGAACACACAAGTTAACAAATGGTCACAGGAATGTGTTAGATGTCAACGCTCAAAAATACACAAACAGGCGAAGACAACACCACACAAAATCAGCATACCACACGGCCGCTTTGAACATTGATATAGTCGGTCCCTTGCCAATTTCAAAAGGGTATAGATACCTATTTACCGTAGTTGATAGGAGCACCCGTTGGCCAGAAGTATATCAGCTGAAAGACACAAATACTGACACGATTGTTGATACTCTTCAAAGACAGTTCATTTCACGTTTTGGAGTTCCATTGAAAGTTACCTCACTTCAGAGGCCTTCAAAAACTATCTTAAGAATCTCGGTTGCCAGCATATAACTACTTCGGCTTACCACCCACAAGCTAATGGCATGGTAGAGAGTTTTCACCGCCAGTTAGGCTTCCCTCATTGCAACGAACAACCAGACAGATTGGTTCCCAGAATTACCACTAGTTCTTCTGGGCCTCAGATCTTCGGTCAAGGAAGATATCAAAACGTCGCCAGCTGAGATGGTTTTTGGTCAGACACTCAGATTACTGAAACAAATAGTGGATAACAGTGAATCTTTAAACTCTTCGGATATGCTCCCGCAAATCAAAAAAGTAGTTGAAAACAAACAATCACATATTTCACACCAAAATACAAAATTCCAACAATATATACCGAAAGAACTTGATAATTGTAAATTTGTTTTTGTTAGAAATGATGCCACACATAGAAAGCTCAAGGAACCCTGTGACGGACCTTTTGAAGTAATGAATCGCAGCCCAAAACACTTCATAATACTTAAGAATAATACACACGTAACAATTTGCCTAGACCGTTTAAAACCAGCATCGATAAACACAGACACAACCATTTTCAGCCCACTAATCAATTCAATTTAAGGGCAGTGTCGAGAAGAAAAATATTTTTATTTCAGCCCGACGCAACAATTGAAAATGTATTGACGTTTGTCAAACAAAATAATCTATTATGTCGTAATGAATTCAGTTCATGCAAAAAAATTGGTAAGAAACCTTCCCACGCTTCCTTTATTCTCTCAGTTGATGATGATGAGTTTGCAACTGTCATCAACTCTAATTTGTGGGCTGATAATGTTCTTGTTGCTGAGTTTAAGCCTAAGAATAGGTCTCGAAAGGCAACTCAACCCGCCTTTCAGGCCCAAAAAAACTAAATAGGCTATCCCTTTACTATCAAAATGTAAGGGGATTACGTTCTAAGACGCGAGACATATTTTTGTCAACTCAGAACTTCTCTGAGGATATTATCCCGTTAACTGAAACTTGGCTGAATGGAAGCATTAATGACTTAGAATTGTTTGATAATAGTTTTCAAGTTTATAGAAAGGGCAGGCACGCTGACAATACTTCTGCTGTCGGTGGTGGAGTCTTATAAGCTGTAAGGAACTCTTTTGTAAGTTCTTTTATTGATATTCCCTGTTCTGCAAATATTGAACTCATATGCGTTAAAGTTATATATTGTAGCTCTAATGTATATGTTATTGATGCATATATTCCGCCAAAAAGTAGTGCAGAGGTCTATGCAAACCTCGCTGATTGCATAGAATATATTATAAATATACTTAACGTAAATGACGACATTTTATTCTTGGGAGATTTCAATCTGCCTGACTTAAAATGACGTTCTTCAGACGATGATACTTATTTTTGTGCATCTAATTCGAAGACACGCCAAGAACATATATTTGTTGACAATATATGTTCTGACTTACAACAAGTAAGTTGTATTTATAATAGTCCTGAGAGACTTCTTGACCTGGTCTAAACTACAGACAGTAACCATGTTGTTGTTAAGAGAGCCTTTCATGCTCTAATTACTGTTGATGAATTCCATCCACCATTGAGTATTTGCTATAAATCCGACAGAGAAAATATAGTAAATTCGAATTCAGTTGATAAGCTTTATGAATTCAATTTTAGAAGAGCTGACTTTTTGAAGTTGAATCATTTAATTCATAGTAAGCTTAATGTAATCAGCTGCAACGCGAGCCGTGCGAGAAAACTACAGCGAAAACAGAAAGGATGAGAGGCGCCTTTTCAGACGCAAGAAAAGAGAGCAGGAAAACCGTGAGCGTGAGGAACTAGAGGTATATCAGGGCAAGAAGGATGCCCGAAAATTCTATCAACAGCATCCACTTGTAGAGACGAAAATGAAGATCTGAAGACGGATACACAGTGTGTGCTGAGATTGTGGAGACAGCACTTCCGCCCATGGAGAGCGCAGTTCAGTGCCACCAATCAACAATGACGGAGTGGAAGTACCACCACCTAGCCATGAAGAGGTTCGAGATGCTATCCAACGACTCAAAAACAATAAAGCAGCGGGTGCTGATGGCCTGTCAGCTGAATTGTTTAAAACCGGCGGCGATGTATTGATAAGGCGCATGCATCAGCACATCAGCAAAATATGGCTATCAGAAAGCATGCCTGATGATTGGAACCTCAGCGTACTGTGCCCTATTCTTAAGAAAGGAGACCCAACAATCTGCGTCAGCTAAAGAGGTATCAGTCTTATTTCCATCGCATATAAGGTTCACTCAAGCGAACTGTGTGAAAGATTATAGCCGATTACATAAACACTGATTGGACCTTTCAGTGTGGCTTTCGATCTGGAAAGTCCAACGAAGACCATATTACTACGACAAATCCTGGAAAAAACCCACGAAAATCAAATTGATACACATCATCTCTTCGTCGACTTTAAAGCTGCGTTCGATAGCCCGAGAAGGGATTTCCTATACGCAACAATGTCTGAGTTCGGTATACTTACAAAGTTGATTAGACTTTGCAGAATGACGTTGGGCAACACACGCAGCTCAGCCAAGGTACGAAATGACCTCTCCGAAACCTTCAATACCGAAAGAGGTTTCAGACAAGGCGATCCACTGTCTTGCAATCTCTTCAGCATCATCATGGAGAGATCGTTCGAAAGTGTCCAGCTCCTTGCGTACGCTAATGATATTGATATTGTCGGCAGAAACAAGAGAGATGTTACCGCTGCTTTCGCCGCTGTCGAAAAGGAATTAGCCAAAGTGCGTTTGACGATAAATGAGGGTAAAATAAAGTACATGCTGTCTACGAACAAGGGAGCGCGGCGTCTAGACTCCCACGTTTCATCCGGCGGCTATAACTTTGAAGTAGTCAAGGAGTTTGTGTACCTTGGCACCGCCATTAATAACAACAACGAAGTCAGCCTGGAGATAAAGCGAATAACAATAATTGCTAATATGTGCTACTACGGGCTCAGTAAGCAACAAAGTTCCAGAGCCCTCTCTCGATCGACAAAACTAACACTCTACAAGACGATCATATTACCTGTGCTTCTTTATGGCGCTGAGGCATGGGTAGTTTCGCAAACTGACGCAGCTACTCTGGGGGTGTTCCAGAAAAAAGTTCTTTGCAAAATCTTCGGTCCTGTTCGAGTCGGCGATAACTATAGCATCCGAATGAACCACGAGCTGTATGAGCTCGAAGACATTGACGTAGTTCGGCGTATAGCTGTGCAGCGACTACGCTGTCTGGGTCATGCCCATCGTATGGACGACGAAGAAGGAGACCATGCCTCCGATGGATGGACCAGACCGAGGAAGCCCTAACTGCACTTGGTGCATCCGATTGGAGAAGGCTCGCGCAAAGCAGAGGCTCCTGGCGAGAGCTGATGAGGTCGGCCGAAACCCGAACAAGGGTTGTTACGGCCACATAAGTAAGTAAGTGAGTAAGCTTAATGTAATTTTAGAATTCTAAAATGAAAATAGTATTGATAATTCCATTAGTTATTTTAACATGGAATTTTTTGCTATGTTTTCTCAGTCTGCACCATATAGCCTCCAATTAGCGAAAATTCTGCGTACCCCTGGTATACAATGGATTTAAAATCTCTTCGCAACAACAGGAATAGGGCATGGAAGAAATACGTCTGTAGCCTAGACTCAAATGACCTAGAGACTTACAAGTGTTTGTTTCTGGAATTTGAAAATCGCTCAGCTATATTATATCACGAATATTTTAATGATGTTAAGCTAAGAATATTGTCTGATCCAACAAAATTTAAAAAAAAAAACCAAGAAAAAAATCTGATGGATTTCCTTCTTCGTTCAGAACTCCTAAATGGATTTACTGATTATCCCGTCGTAATTTGTGGCCTATTGACCAACCTTTTTAAAGTATCATGCTGTTTCAAAAGAATCATTCAGAAAGAATCATTCAGATTCTTTTAATCCGATTGAGATTACTTTGAATGTACGAATTACGTACCAAGAGTTTCTTTGGAATCTATATCCTTCACTTCGGAGGATATTTTAATGAATATTAGATCGATCGACGAGGAAATTATTTATAAGTCCTATTTATAAAAAAGGTTGCAGGAATGATGTCAGTAACTATATATATATAACTATATATATGCATGGTTAGTTGTTATGTCTTTTAGACGTTTTACTAAATAAATTCAACGTTTTAGTTATCTAAAATAGTTTTATTAGTCCGTTTCTTAGCAGCAAAAATTAATAACTTCTTTCAAAGAGCAAAGGAAAAAAATCTGTATCTCTTTTTATGTGGGCTTGCCACCTCATTACAATTTCAGTGTTACCATAACAAAAATCAATTCTTAAAGAGTATTAAAAATAATATAAAAATGAAATGTATGAAAATATTTAAATTCAATTAAAGATTTATATAAAAATATTATTAAATAAAGATTTCGCCACAGTACTCCCCTGCCAGTCACGAAGCCGGAGACTAATACGGAATTTTAAATCGCATTCGTCTGCCTGACCGTGTAACCGTTTGTGGTGACTTCAGGTACTGCGGAGTCTTTCCAATCGGTAGAGCGGTTGGAGACTCATGGCTAGAATTATTTCCATGAGTGGGACCAACATTCGACGAAGACGTAGATAGATTTTTTTTGCGATTTTGCAGTTAAAGTTGGTGTAGATATGACGTCGTGCCCGGATATAAAAGCAGCCTTTAAACGGTCAATTGAAACTTTGACTTGTCGTTGGTAAATGAGAATTTTAAAAACCTTATCACCTCTTTCCAGAACCTCAAAGGGCTCTTCGTAGGGTGCCTCCAAAGGACCTCTTACTCGATCAACGCACACGAATACATATGTGCTGGATGACAACTCTCTCTGGGCGAACGTTTTTGGAGTATTGTGATGATTAGTCGTATTTGTCTTCATGTTCTGCATATGTTTGCGTAGGCCTTTAATATGTTCAGACTCAGGCCCGTAGACAAGGGGGGCCAAGGGGGACAAGGGGACAAAATTAAACTATTTAATTCAAAATGTAATTTTTTTTAGATAAGCTGTGATAATGATGTTAATTTTCTTGAAAACTTCACTTAATTATTGAAAATTTTTTTGGCCAAGTGAAAGATTAATTTTGCTTATAAGAGTCATAATCATTATATTGGAATTCATCTCCAAGGAGTTGGTATATTAAAAATCAGTTTCAATTCTCAAAAAGTCCCTGATATCCAGTAAAATATATATATGAAAGTTATACCTAGAACGAATATAGTTTTGTAAATTGAAGAAAATTAGCTTGACATTTTTTATGCCATATCTACCCAGCAAACCATAGTTGACGACTATGTCGAAATTCCGACTAATTCGTCACTATTTTGAGCTGTCTTAAAGAAATCATTACAATTTCGTTACGCAAATATCGGAACAGTATCACTTTTTATACAAATTTATATAAAATTTTGTTATGCGACATCTTGTACGACATATTAAAATGCTAACAGAGTAAAATTTCCTTTCTTTCGAACTGTCTGAACGAAATCGTAACTTTTTTGTAACATTTTCGTTAAGACTCGTTACGAAACCATTACGATACTTCGTTACGAAGTCGTGTCAAACCCTTCATACGATTTTCCTTACGATTTCGCAACGAAATCGGATTTCGAAATCGGAAAGATTTCGAAATATTCTTAACGAAATCGTAACAAACATTTCACAATCTTTCCGATTTCGGAATCCGGCTTTGTTACGAAATCGTAAAGAATATCGTATGAAGCGGTTGACACGACTTCGTAACGATTTCGTAACGAGTCTTAACGAGAATGTTACGAAAAAGTTACGATTTCGTTCCGCAAGTTCAAAAGAAAGGACAGTACAGGACAAACAGAGTAATGCTTTTTAATATGGTTTACAAACAGTCGCATAACGAAACTCTTTATAAATTCGTATAAAAAGTGAAACTGTTCCGATATTTGCTTAACGAAATTGTAACGATTTCTTTAAGACAGCTCGAAAAAGTTATGAATTCGTCGGAATTTCGACAAAGTCGTCAACTATGGTTTGCTGGGTAAGCTTGTTAGACCCAAAACTTTTGAAAAAGCATTCATTTGAGTGGGTTTTTTTTTTCATTTTTAAAAGTGTAAATAATATATGAACCATGAAATTTAACACATTATGGGGTATTCCACGTAAAGCGAATGACTAAAAATTTTGACATCTTAAATTTCCAACTTGGCACAAAAATTTAGCCCTGTGCGAAGCCTTTTCCAAATAACAGGTTTCGGAAAATCACCTTAAATCTAAATATGAAAATATTTTTGTAAAACATTTTATACAGTCCAATTTTATAGGGATTTGATGATTTTTTAATCATGTTACCAAATATCATAAAAAAAATTAACAATTACAGTTTTTTATGCTTCAGCATTTTAAAAATGTTTATTTTTATTATATTAAAAAATTAAAAAACAATTTAGAAGTTCAAAAAATTTTGTTTTTAGTGTTTTTAATATGCAAATATTTTAAATATAAATCCACTACCGATTAAATTCTTAAATATTCAAAAAATGTTACTGTTTCTTTTTATAAAAATTTATCTAGCAGAGTAATTATTTTAATATTAACATGAACTTATTTTCATGTGATATCTTATACAATGGTGCTGTGCAAAAACCAGTATTCGAATTACGGTTTTTGAAAAATTGTCTGAAATTTAAATGTAAATAATAAAAAATAATAATTGTTATTGAAATTCAATCATGAGAAAATGAAACAGTTAAATTTTTAAAGATCTTCAAACATTTTCTTTTGAATTTATTTAAATTGTCAAAATCATTTTCAAGAACAGTAATATTTTAGCCCTTAACGATTACTCGAACTAGGGTTCACACAGGTTCAAATAGTTGTACACAAGCTGGGGATCAACAAAAGCGTAAGATAGCCAAAAAGACCACCAAATCTAAAGACTAAAATTATTTTTTTCCCGTTTATATGGCATGTCCATAAAAGTTGTGAATACAGCTTCACCAGCTGAACTTATTAAAAAATGTTTGCATTTTTCATAGCTGATTTTAATTTTGATTATAATAAACTGCAAGGAATCTAACCTATTTTTACCGTTCACATTAATATTGTTGAATTAGTAAAATTTTGTCAGAGACATTTTTACTGTTTGTGCTAATTTTCGGAATAATACTTTTTAAAAGGAATTAAAAATCCTCAATTTGGACCATTTTTCAACAAACTATAGGCAAAAATTAAAACACTTAGTACTCAATCTTATGGTCATTTAAAAACAGGCATATTTACAAATAGTCTTAAAAGAAAACGATTTGCTTAAAAATTTTCATATCCTTTCTTTCAGTTATTACTGGTATCTACTTATAGATTTTTTATCAAAACGCAAGTCAAACAGTAGCGGTTACCTTTTGAAACCGGAAGAGGGCCGATAATATCTATGTTGACATGCTCAAAACACCTGTCGACAGTCCCATAGTCGTGAACTGTTGCTTTGTTGTGCAGCTGTACCTTCGGTTTTTGACAAGGAATACACTTCCGTATGAACTGAGCTATATCTTTCTTCATTAGTGGCCAGACATAGCGCTCCGCCAACAGTCTCTGCGTAGCCTAAACACCGGGGTGCGAAAGTTGTGTAACTTGCTGATGATGCTCATTCGGAATTTTTGTGGTTCAAATGAGCGAATTTTGTTGTCCGCCACATTGCAATAAATCATTGAAGTTTACTCAGGAATGGGTAACAATTTCAGTTGAAGAGAATTCTGATTACCTGGTTCCAACAATGTTTTCAGCTCATTATCTTCGCTCTGTGCAGTAGCCAACGCTTCAAAGTCAACAACCTCGCTCGAAATGCAGTTGATACGCAAAAGCATATCGGCAATTCCATTTTCGCTGCCTGCCAAGTACCGAATGTCCGTAGAATACTGACTAATAAAATCAAGATGTCGGATTCTGCGTGAAGAAGCATTTTTACTTTTCTGTTGGAAAGCGTACACAAGCGGTTTGTGATCTGTAAATACCTCAAAGTCTTTTCCGTCCAAAGAATCTTCATCTGTCCATTAGAGGGGGGTCTTGTCGTTTTTTTTGTTACCTTTTATAAGAGATTGCAGCCTAGACTGATTAACTGACGCTCGCGAAAGCAAGGGTCGATAAAAATGTATCATTCCTAAAAATTTCTTGAGGTCCTTGGCGATCGCAGGTTTTGGAAAATTTCGTATAACCTCAACTTTCTCCTCCGGTGGTTTCATACCTTCTAATGATATCGTGTGACCGAGAAAAGTTACTTGAGCTTTTCCGAATTGGCACTTCGATACATAATCGCAAGGTTACTTTTAAGGAGCCGATCAAAAATGATTCGAAGAAGATCTTCGTGCTCTCCGAAGCTACTAAAATATCGTCAATATATGGAAACGCGAAATCAAGACCTCGAAGGACTGCATGCATATGTTGTTGAAATGTTTGAGCAGCGTTTCGGAGGCCAAAAGTCATGAAGCTGAACTCAAACAACCCGAAAGGTGTTGTTATTGCAGTCTTTGGTATGTCTGATGGTTCGACAGGAATCTGATTGTACGCGCTCTGTAAATCTATTGTTGAGAAAATCTTCTTATTAAACAAAATACTGCTAGCGTCATCTAGCACGGTAACGGTATCGGGTATCAATCAGGCAAGGTCTTTGAGTTCAGAGCCAGGTAATCGCCACAGGGTCTCCATTCCCCATTAGCCTTTTGCACCAAGTGAAGTGGGCTGGACCAATTACTCTTCAAAGGTTGGCAGATTCCCTGTTCGCAGAGAAACTGAAATTCCTTACGAGCGGCTTGCAGCTTTTCGCCCTGAAGTCTTCGTGGGCGAGCGAAAACTGGAGCACCTTCCGTTTGAATGTGGTGAGTAACTTCGGTGTTAGTACGCTTTAAATTAGTCGCAAGAACAGTAATATCTTTATACTCCCTTAATAGATTGAAATATATGTCGTAGACATTCAAGCAATATAAACTTATGTCCTTTAAATGCGTAATGGTGCCTTTACTGTGCAAAAGAGTCGACTTATCGATGAGCCGACCTCCTTTTATGTCGACAAGCAAGTCATATTTTCTTAAAAAATCGGAGCCTATCAAAGGAGTTTTTACATTGGCTACAATACAGGTCCACTCGAATTATCGTCTTAACCTAAAAAATAATTTAACACGCCTCTCACCATACGTATGTATTAGCTTACCATTCGCAGCATAAAGCTTTACTGTACTACTTTCTTTGACACGGTCGCCACGTTGAGGGGGAAGAACTGACATGTCAGCGCCCATATCAATCAAAAATTTTAAATTTGTAATGTCCCATACTGTCTGACAATTCAGGCGGGGCGACGAAGAGATATACAAGCATGGCGCGCGGCACTGGCGAGCCCTATCGCCAAAAACCTTGTGATACCAACACTACTGGTCAGTGGAAGGTCCTAGCGTTGATGGTCGTCGTCTTACGCTAGATGAGCGACTCGCCGTTGATCGATCCCGTGGAGGTGCGCCTGTTCGCAGCAACTGCTAATTCGATATTCTAAACGTTCAAATTTTTGCAAAATTTCGGCCATTTCATCGAGGTGTCGTGGCCGCTCATTTGAATGGGGAAACAATGATTCCGTGTTGGCACTATTAACCTGGTTGAAGTCAGATGCCTCTAATATTTTATCTGCCAATAACGCAAGACCTGGTAAGTTTTCGTTTGATGCCTGCAAAATAGCTCTAGCGTTCGCTGGAAGTCGCTGCAACCATAATGATTTCAAAAAATCATTTACCTTACCTCACCATACTTGGAGAAGACAAATAACAAATATCGTTGTGCTAAATGCAGCTCTGTTATGCGTGCCTCATATCGTAAGTCTCCCCCAATATCGCCATCTAAGGGAGCACTGTATAAAAAATCTTGCACGTCTTCTCCCTTGAGTCCGGCTGTAACTTTCACTCAAAGCCCCACTCAACAACAAGTTCAGCAACAGATTTTTTTCAACTCTTCGTCATCTCAACAACGACAACAACAACATCTTCAGCAACAAGTTTACAACCCGGAGCGAGAAATAACATTAGAACAAATTTACAACGAAATTGTTGCGCTAAGAGCAGAAAATGCCCAAATGTTCTCCTCAATCCGCTCTTTGCAAGAAGATAAGAAGCAATTGATGGAAAGAGTTAATAATTTCGAAAGTGAAGTGTTCTCGTTGCGCCAAAATAGCAGAAATAAATGTGTAGAGATAATTGGTGTGCCAAATGTTAACAACAATAATGCGATCGATTGCGCTCTGACTGTGATTACTCAAGGTGTGGGAGAAAATATTACAGTGGATCACATTGATGATTGTTTTGTCAAAAAAAATTAAAAACAATAAAAATAATCAACCAATAAACATATTAGTCATTAAATTTATGTCTGCGATTAAAAAAAAATGTTGTCATAAAATAAGTTTAAAAATAGAAATAATTTAACAACTAAGATATTTGGTTGTCAGGACAACAATAAAATCTTTATTAATGACAGCCTAGATAGTGTCACTAGACAATTGTTGAAAACAGCACAGAATTCAAGAAAGGTTAGTGGTTTTAAATATGTTTTGTGAGAAACAATAAAGTGTACATGCGTATAAGGGATGGTGAAAATTACTTTGTTATTAACTGTTTTGAGGACTTGGAGTCCTTATCCTAAGTTTTGTTTGTTAACTGTTTTCAATGCTTTCCTCTAACTTGAATAACTTTAATTTGATTAGCATTCCTTTTGCAAACTGCAACTTTGTTGATTCTCAAGAGCTATGCTACGACCAAAAATATTCAAAAAATTGCTTAGTTATTCATCAAAATATGAGAAGCTTGCGTAAAAATTTTGATAACCTTGTATTGCATTTAGAATCTTTTGTCAATAAGCCGCTTTTTATTTTTGTAACTGAAATATGGATTTACGAATATGAAAAATTACAATATAATATTCCCGGTTATGAATTTTTCGCGAATTGCAATGACAATTATGCGTCTGGTGGTGTTGCTGTTTTCATGAAATCTGGTATGGACTCTGAACATTTATCTTATAATCTACGTAGCTGTGGTGCAATGAAGTTAGAATGTAAAATAAATTCTTTGAAATTTACTTTTCTATGCATTTATAAGTTTAATGACAGTGCTGAGTATTTTGAAGGTTTTTTAAAGGATCTTAGTACATTTCTTGACAGTGAAAAAAAATGAAAACCTGGTGGTACATGGTGATATGAATTTAAACATTCGTGATAACTCTTTGTACGTTGATAAATATCTTTATTTACTGTCTGCCAGTGGTCTAGAATCTTGCTTCAATGTACCAACTCGTATAACGTCTTCTTCGGCAACATGTATTGACCATATGTTTGTTCGGCTCCTAAATTATAAAAGTTTAACTATTCGCTGTTCTGACATTGATTTTCAGCTATCTGATCACTGCATGACGTACCTAAGTATAGAATTGTTGTTGCAAAATGTTGAATTCTCTGAAAACTCTTCCCCAGAATATAAAAAACCAGACTTTTCTAAGCTTAAGCTTACACTCTTTGCATTGAGAATTGGGATAATGTATATAATGAATGCGATGCTTCTAAAGCTTATTCTAAATTTATAAATACGCTTTTTATTCATTCTGAAAGCAGCTCAAAAACTTCAAAGAGAAAAGCTAGTCGTGTTAAAAAGTTGAAATTACTTGTGATCTTTTCCTAAGATTCCAACAAAAAATAAGCTTTTCAAAAAACAAAAGAATAGCCCAAATGATTTGGTACTTCGAACTACATATAAGTCCCTATGTAAAGAAATCGCCCAAGGAGTTGTTTTATGCAAAAATAGTTTTTACTGTGGTGAATTTCGAAAGGTGAAAGGTTTAATAAAAATATTGGCAATGAACGCATACAATGTCTAAAACATGATGGCATTGTTATAAATAAACCTGAAAGCCTAGCTGATGAATTCAATAAATTTTTTGTTTCTATTGGATCTAAAGTTGTTGATGAGATTGCTATGGATTAAACTCAATGCAACTGTCTGTCTTTAAAAAGTAGCATATCCAAGAGTTTTTTCTTTAAGCAAATCTCATCCTTCGAAGTTTATAAAATTATCATATCATTGAAAAATTCCAACTCATCCA
Source organism: Coremacera marginata (assembly GCA_914767935.1). Taxonomy (NCBI): domain Eukaryota; kingdom Metazoa; phylum Arthropoda; class Insecta; order Diptera; family Sciomyzidae; genus Coremacera; species Coremacera marginata. The sequence continues at coordinate 117,612,905 of OU612044.1, read as the reverse complement.
CTTCTAATAGTTGGTCAAGTATTTTTTTAAAGAATGTGATTTTTAATATTTGTGATGTTCTAAGTAACATTTTTAACAGAAGTATAGAAAGTGGTGTATTCCCAACTGAAATCGCTGAGGTTATTCCTCTATTTAAAAAAGGTGACAGATCCAATATGAATAATTATAGACCAATATCCCTTCTTCCCACGTTTTCTGAGATATTTGAAAAAGCCATAAAGACGAGAATTGTTTCTTTTTTGGAAAAAAAGAAATTACTCAGTGAATGGCAATTTGGGTTGAGAGCAGGGCTATCCACTGAAGATGCTCTTTTGAACTTTTGCACAAATGTATACTCTGCTCTCAATGATAAAAAGATTAGTGCAGCCATTTTTGTAGATATTACAAAAGCATTTGACACGGTGAACCATGAATTATTGCTAGACAAACTTTTTCGCTTTGGGTTCAGAGGTAATATGCAGAATTAGTTCAGATCATATCTTGCCGGAATACAACAAAAAGTCAAAACCAACAGTCATTTGAGCGTTCCTTTACGTATCTCATTTTGTGTTCTTCAGGGTTCAGTGCGTGGTCCGATATTCTTTCTGGTTTTCATAAATTCACTGTTTACTCAAAAGTTTAAATGTAGTGTGAATGCATTCGCTGACGATATGGCATGTACTTTCGCAAGCAGCAGTCCGGTAAATCTATCTGCTGACATAAACCATGACTTGGAAATACTTAGTCACTGGTTCAAAATTCATAAACTGGTCATTAGTGACAAAACAAGAATAATGTATTTTAATATCTTGGGTAAGGAGCCTAACGTTGGTCCTGTGTTTTTTCATTGCAGTAATTGTAGAGAATTCTTGCACAGTGGTGATGTCTGTTTGTCCACTACTCGTGTTCAAAATTATTTTGAAAATCGCGATTGTTCGTCGAAATGTTTCTCCATTGAATGTGTCAAGTCTTTTAAATATCTTGGGGTCTTACTTGATTTTAGGATGAGTTGGTATGATCATACACAAGCACTCAAGAAATACCTTATGGCTGCGATAAGAAATCTCTACCTCTTAAAATCATTATGTTGTCTGAATTTGTTAAAATGTGTCTATTATGGTATTTTCCATTCGAAATTAGAATACGGCTTATCGTGCTGGGGTGGTACTCATGATAACAAAATTAACCCACTTTTGATATCCCAAAAACATGCGATTCGGCTAATCTGCAAAAAATCTCGGCGTGTAAGCAGTCTTGTTTTGTGTACAAGTTTAAAGATTCTGCCCCTAAAACACTTATATTTTTTCAAAATTTTAAAAATGTTTTTCTTAAGATCAGACTGTAGAATTAGTAGAAGTTCAGCAAATTATAATCTTAGAATAAACGATCAGTGTCTTGCCCCAGTCCGTCAACACTCACTTCAATTGTTTTTCAAATTTTACACAACAGTCGCTCCTAGATTATTTAATAGATTACCTGAAAACATAAGATGCATTCGGAACAAAACTAAGTTCCTTGACAATGTAAAAAAATGCCTTTTTGATTTAAGTTATTATGATACGTCCTAATTTATGTTACTATTTAACAATATGTTTATATTTCAAGTGTCTAATATACTGTCATGTATTTATGTCATTCTCATTTAATTAAACAAAAGTTTAGTATTTTTAAATAATTTTGATTATTAATTTCTATATACTAAATTCTTTATATTTTAATTCTTTTATGCTTATTCATGTTTTTTTTTTCTTTTAAATTTAAGTTCGAATTGTCATTGAATCCTTAATTGTTGTTTTAAAAACTGTTATTACTTTAATAATTTTTCGGTGCTGCTATCGCCACTAGTTCCTGGTTAACTACAGATAGTAGTTCTTTTCATTAATTTTTGCTAATTTAAAGGTTTACTTATGTTTAATTGCTAAATTTTTAATGTTATTAATGAAAAAGAAAAATAAAAACTACTACTACTACTACCTTCTGCTAAGCTGCGCAGCTCGTTAAGCTATTGCGTGGGTTTGCGGTCGAACAGAACTACATCAGACAAAAGCTTTTGAATTTTCTTTTGCTCAGAATCACTGAATCGCTCGATAATGCATTTTTTTAAATTCGCATATTAGTCGGACGTCGGCGGATTCAGGATTGCGTCAGAAATTTGAGATAGCACGTTCGATTCAACTGCAGCTACAACCGTGTTGAATTTTGCACAGTCGCTAACAATGCCAGATACGCCGCTATTTGTGCAAACCAAATATCTGGGTGCTCTCGCCAGAATGCAGGAACCTTCACCGATAAGCGATTAACAACCATACCTTGGTAGTTAATAGAACGTCCTGCAGCCGTATTGCTACTTGCTTGACCACCTGCCGGCCATCGCCGGCTGCGCTGTCGCCAATGTTTGCCATAACGCTGTCTTGTAAAGTTTTGTTGCACGTAATCACCAAATCCTATTCGACGTAGGTGATCACGTCGGGGTCACTAGTTTTAGACTTTTTACTAAATAAATTCAACGCTTTTATTATCTAAAATAGTTTTATTGGTCCGTTTCTTAGCAGTAAAAATTAATAACTTCTTTCAAATGACAAAGGAACAAATCTGATCTCTTTTTATGTGGGCTTGCCACCTCATTACAATTTCAGTGTTACCATAACAAAAATCAATTCCTACAGAGTATTTAAAATAATATAAAAATGAAATGTATGAAATGTACCAAATGATTTATATAAAAATATTATTAAATAAAGATTTCGCCACAGTCTTGTGTTGTCCCTGAGCTCAACCCATTTACTGGTGGGTAAATTGTTCCCACATTAACTTGTTTCGGGTCACTAGAATCCATAACATTGATATTTTTCATTGATTTCTGGGTTGTGGCTTTAAATGGGTTAATGCTGATGAAGTGAGAAAAAGCTGTAGTAGCTGAACTCTAGTTATTGCATGTTTACAACACAACACAAAAGACAAGTACGTTTTAATTTATTTGGAAATGCAACAAAATTCATTTGAAGAGGGGGAATAATGTGGTGCATTGTATTATCACTACATCCGTTTATTCCTACACTCTATTTTAACATATTACTACTTACCTCTTCTTTTTGTTACTTTGATTTAACATCAATATCATTTACTGTTTTCTTGTATTCTAGTTTGCATGACTATGTATTTACCTATTAATTACTTTATGTGTTCTATGTGTCATTGTATGTTACCTTGATACTTGTATACAAACACTTGTATACAAAAATATTTCGTTCGTTTGCAACTGCTGGGGTAGGCTCAGCGAGTAAACCAAGGGTTCAGTACAAAAAATTTATAACTCGGTAGTTTTAGTTTTTTAAATTTACAAGAAGTCTTTATTGGGCATTTCTTTTATCTATTCGATACTATTACTTCAATAGGATTCGATTTTAAATGTAATTATTATATTTTATATATGATAAAATAAAACATTAGTCAAAATATAATAATTTTTATTGTTTAGTAATATTCTTTAACATAAAATTAATTAATTATATTATTATTTAGACTTCGTGTATTTGCTTGCGCTGTTTTTCTGTTTCATTGTTCGGTTGTTTTGTTTACATGCATATGTTTGCATTTATGCGTGTGTGTGTATATTCCCTGTACGAAAATCAACTAATTTAAAAGTAGTTGATAAAGTAGTTTTTTGTCAACCACAACTAGTTGAAATTCTGAGTTTTTCCATAGAACGAACTAACATATTATGTATGGTGATGTCCGCTAAATAAGTCAATTGACTTTCGCCTGCATATATTTTCAACTACTTGTTAAATTAGTTATATTTAAATTATATTTTAATTACTTTAAAATTACCAATTGAAAACTATTATTGATGGCCTATAGTTAATATTTTATGAAATATCATGGTCAAATATATATAAACTTGAAACCTAATAAAAATTTGCAATTAAAACCTGTCAAAATCAGAGTAGTTGCCGCCTTAATATAATTCAAAGTAGTTCATATACTAGTTTATTTTAAATTAGTTTTTCAGTTAGTTGTTTTTAAAAACAAGATAGCTTGTCCCTATAGGGTTTATTTGTTTTTGAATGTTATTTTAACAACAGTTGGCTATATAATACAAAGTGTGTATTGTTAATAATATTTATAACATAATTTATATATATTTTAATTTATAATTTAATAATATTTTATATACATTATTTACATCTTATTTGTGGGACAGAAATTGGTACATAATTTCTTGTCCTCACAATATTTCAATTTTTTTCATATATTTTATTATCAAAAAATTTCATTAAGGCCCAAACATAAAAGGCTCCAACTGGCTGCAGCTGCTTTCAAAATTCAATTTTTGTCAAATACTTAATTCGCACATAATAAAGTTTAGTTGGCTCGCTTGTATGTCAATTGTTAGCAGAGTTAAGAAGCCCGCACCGGGAGCACATATGTGCGTACATTTTAGCACTTGCACCAACCAGTGTGCTGATGAGTTACACCCAGCACAGCACCAATAAACGTGCTGAGCAAAAAGTGTTTGCCCGCACTGCGGTGCCGGTGCTTTTTCAATAGCACCAGCACATTTTATTCGGAGATTGGGGCAAACAAATAGCACGTTCACTTGTGCAGTGTTAAGTTATTTTTGCCCCGCACAAATATCTGGATTTCGCTTTCAGTCTCGTTTGTTTCTTACGTTATGAAATTAAAGTTGAATTACACAAATTTTTCAATATTTAAAAATGCGTTTTAATTGTAATAAAAATAAATTCTACGTCGCTTTTCACATCGGCCACGAATTCGAAAAAGAATTAAAAACTATATAATATTGTTTTTGATGCTGACATCAGATATGAAATCAGCGACTCGCTTATACTACCATCACATGTATAAAACTTAAAATTAAATTAACAAAAAAAGTAAATTAACAAAAACCAGTTTTATGGGACCACCCTAGTGAAAAAAAATATTTTTCAATGCAAACATCATACATTGGCTGCATTCTGCCAAGGCGAGCGCTATTGTAGCGATGGATCATTTTACGCTGGATTTCTCTGAATGCGTTGCTACGTCGAACGTCAGATCTGTTGATAACTGACGTTTGACGTAGCTTGTTCGCTTGTTTTGTTTTGTCGAATTTAAAACCTAATTTCTTTCTGCTAAGAGGTTTACTTAATGTAAAATGTAGTGCTAGAGATGCTAATGGATGATGGTCTTGATATGGTTATTAAGCAGCACATTTCGGACCTCATTCAACCATTGCAAGGAGCAAAGGATAGTAAAAAACATTAAAAATAGCACAAGCCACGAAAATTTGCATTTATTTTAAGCGTTTTATTTGAGTGTTTGCAAATTCACGCAAATTGGCGCGCAAACAACTGTTAAATGACATAACTTGCAACTGTTGAGTAGAAGTAGCGTAATTTTTTTCGCTAGGTAAAATGCACATCGCTCGAGCGTAGACAGCTGCCAGCGCTGTCAAAAGTGAAGCCATTCACCCGAATTTTCACGAGCGCTAGTGTTGGCGGAATGCAGCTATTAAGTCAGCGGCTGCCTTATGCTACCAACACATGAATAAAACTTGTAAATTAACAAAAAACAGTTTTATGGGGCCACAGTGTTAAAAATATTTTGATTTTCTAACGTCAGATATTAAATCAGCGACCCCCTTATAAGTACTGTCAGTCTATTTAAAACATATTTTTAAATCGCAAGCCTAGCCGCTAAAAATTTTCCTACCGCAGCTAACAGTTTTTAGTCACCGAAACGAGCTCCCGAAACAGTGCACCGGGAAGCACATAAGCGTGCCCCGGCTAGCACACAGGCTGCTCTGTGCTGTGCACCGGTGCTGCGCTCTGACTTCAGCTCCGTGCTCGTTTGCGATAAAATTGTGCCGGGGCAAAAATAATTTCACACTGCACATGTGAACGTGCTGTTTTCTTTGCCCCCAGCTCCGAATGAAATGTGCTGGGGCTGGTGCTCGGTGCTAGCATGTCGGTGCTCGGAGCTTTGTGTTTGCACTTTTCACATGTGCTTTCTGTTGAGTGCGCAGCACACTGCATAGAGCTCCGGTGCTGGTGCTTTTGGGTGCGCACCTTTCCGAACCCAGATTGTTAGAAATCATTATTTTTAAGATAATTTTTTGGCAACACAAAATCAATTCATTATTTAAAATTCAAAAACACAACAATTCACAATTCACAAAAATAAATTTATGTACAATTAATTTGTTTGACAGATACGGTCGGAGCATTCGATTTGAATAGCTTTGGCTGCAGCCAGATCAAGTTAACGAAACTTGACGAAAAAGCTGACTTGAGCTTGTATGGTTTGTATATAAAATAAAATTGTTTGTCGTTTAAAATTTGACATTAGCTGCAGCCAGCTCGAGCCTATTATGTTTGGGCCTTTAGAAATTTTTCAGTTGTGAAAATTATTCAAATAAAATTATCATACCAAATTAAATTTCTCAAAATATATAATAAAAAAAAAAAAAATAGTTCTTAACACAACGTGCTTGCACCAAACGGGGTTGTATGGATAAAATGACTGGAAACTTTTTTGTTCAAATAAATGTATATCCATTTATATACATAGTCAAAACTTTTTATAAACGATATTTTTTAGGTAATAATAATTAATATACGTGTAAATTAAAAAAAAAAAACATTTTTTTTGTTTGCTTAATGTGTTTCTTGTCTAAATAGTTTCTTGAATACCTGGTATTGCAGATTGAGTAATAGTAAGTTTATCAACCGATAATTTTAAAAATGTATGCAAAATTTCGGAAAACAAAAGCTTTAAAACGATTTCCTCGACATTAGTTTTTTTAAAACGGTTCGATAGATAACTCGAAATATATTAGTTCAATTTCAATGAAACTTAGAGCATTTGGTTTGCAATTTTGTTCCTTAAGCATCCCCTCTAAATTCAAGTACCTACCGTTTTTTATTTTTTTTTTATAGACAGAAATGCGAGCGAAAATGTATTTCTTTTTTTAACTTTTTACTCTAACTTTAGCCATAATTTAAAAAAAAAAACCCCGGGAGTCGTGCGCAGGGAGGTACCGCATTAAGGGTCTGAGCTTAAAAATTACATTTAATTTTTTTTTGTTTCAGACACATCGGAACCGTTTTGGATGTCTTTTGTTTAATGTAATTTTCAACGCCCTCTATATAAAAGCCTGAAAATTATTAAAAAAATTAACACAGGTACGTCGTTGGACAAACGAGAGATGTTTTTTTGCAGTTTCATAAATTAAATAATTAAATGGATTTTTTTTTAATAAAATAGCTTTTAAATAAAAAAATTAAAATAGCATAAAGTAAATAAAAAAACACGTGTTAATATTGGCATCACTAAATTTTATTACAATGCATTATTATTTTATTTATTTTATTACTTGCTACATTCATTGTTATCTCAACGCACTTGTGGGCAATTGTTAATTTTTGCCGATGCTGTGACATCTTGTAGCAAGTAGAACTTTTTTGTGGAATGTATTTATAGCAAGTACACAATCCTCTATCTATTAAGAGATTATTGTGATCTACTGCAACATAGCTTTAGTAATACGTACTTGATATTGAATTAACAACTCAGCTTAACAGAGACTTTTGGATCAGTGGATAGTATAGTGAATTCCAACTCACAACGATGTGAGTTCAATTCCCCGCGGAGGATCGAAGAAATATTTTCAATACATTGAAATTACATTTTCTTGTTATAAAGGGCGGTTAAATTTTAAGGGCCGATGTTGAATGTGAACCTCACCTAAAAGTCAAGTTTTTTCTGTATTTTATTTGACATTTCTCAATTTCAGACTAACTCAATTTGAACCATGGAAAAATACACAATCGAGCAAAGCGTTAAGGTTAATAAAAAAAATATTGCTGCTGCTCGCGATAGTGTGGCTGAAGGCCGATCAGGCAGTAACTGTGAATGGTGTTCGCTATCGTGAGATGATAACGAACTTTTTATGGCCCGAATTGGAAGATATGAATGTGGACGATATGTTGTTTCAACAGGACGGTGCCACTTGCCACACAGCTAATGAAACAAGGCTCTTTTGCGCCACAAATTCAATGGCCGTGTTATCTCACGTGGTGGCGATGTCAATTGGCCGCCAAGATCATGTAATTTGACACCGTTGGACTTCTTTCTTTGGGGTTATTTGAAAGAAAAGGTGTTGGTCGATAAGCCAGCAACAATTCAAGAGCTAAAGGATGAGATAATTCGGCACATTAACGGCATAGAACCTCACTTATGCCTCAGAGTCATCGAAAATTTGGACCATCGGATGGAGGTGTGACGCCGAGGTCGCGGCGGCCATTACGTCAATATTTTGTCACATACATAATTGAACCATACCAGTATTATCATAATAAAAAGAAATGACAATAATTTCTTCAATAATTTGTGTTTTATTCAAAATCAACATCGTCCCTTAAAATGTAACCACCCTTTAATAAACGCAAGGAACAAAGAAACATCAATTTCTAAAAAAAAACGCTGTCGAAAAATAAATGTGTCGTTTTTGAGATTTCACTCAAACAAATCACAGAACGAGGCGTAAAAAGCTTCGCTTCAAAAAAATTATTTTTATAAGTAGGTACTTTTTATGAACAATAAGCTGTACAAAATGGAAAAAATTAAAAATTCCTTGTATCTAAAAATAATTTTCAAAAAAGCTGCTTTTTTTTTGGTTGTTACACGTATATTACCTTAAGTATCTTTAAAATAAGATTCGCAAAAAATATATTAAATGCAAGCATTAAATAATCAAAAGTTAAACAAAGGATTTAACGATAAGGATTTAAAGCTTATGAACAAAACTTACTGGCAATGAGTCAAAATTGTTCCTTTATTCATTTATGTCATAAATAAAAATATGTAAGAATGGAGTCGCAGAAACATTTGACAGAATATAAGCGAAATTTTGCCTCATCTTGGGAAAAATATCTTCTTGATTTTCCATGTAAGAAAAGAAGAGATGGAGCGATTCCGTATAAATGCTTAAATTTTAAAATGTTTTTCGTGAAGAATCAGTTTTTAAGATATGACAACTTATGATATATTATATATATTATATATATCATATTATATAAAAATATTTGCTATTTAAATTATAATTGGTAAGAAATAAAAATCTGTACAACTTTTTATATATACTCCACGTAAGCAGAATAGGTTCACTGCTTCAATGAAATACAAACAATTTTTCCTCTTAAAATGATCGTACGAGAAAAGTTATTGTTGTTGTTTTTTCTTAAGTGTTTTATTATAAAAAGCTACACGCTGAAAAATACCCAAACATAATTTCCAGGAAGTATAATATGTTTCTGCATGTTTCTTGGAAGAAAGTAATCATAATTGGTTCCACATATAATATGATTAATAAATGCAATTTATATTTATATATATATATTTGCATCTTAACATTATTTAATTGTACCTTAGCACTTGTTGTTTGAATTTAAAAACAATATAATTTTTTTAAAGAAAATATGTTTTCATATAAATATATTGTAATTATAAATGGACTGAGAACACTTTTAGTCTATTACTATTTGTTTGCTTGGAAATATAATTTAGTCAAGAATAACATTAAATATTCACGGACAAATATATATTAATTGGAGAATACATAATTTAATTGCAGTCAAGCAATTATTTTCAAAACGATAATTAAGAACAACATAATATATTTACCGATGATTACACTATATTTACTTGGAAACATATTTTAGCAAAAGAAATGCCAAACGTTTTTCACTGATTACAAAATATTTGCTTAGAAGTAATTGTTGGTTTGAAGCAAACCAAATATGTTTATAAAGCAGTAAATAACTTTTTCTCGGATTTAATTATGTTGAGAAGTAACCATATTATGTTTATCTGACATTACAATAATTTTTATAAGCACACATTTTCTAGTTGGAGAAAACATATTATGGTTGGAGCACCTACTTTGCCAGCGAAGCACCCGCTTTATCAGCAAAGTTTCTTCAAAACTCACCTATTTTCACCTATTTTTAACCGCCTTCATTTTCTTTTATTTTGTTTTTTATTTTTTTAATTTGAAAACACAAACACTTTTAATTTAAACAAACATTTTCAGAAATACTTTTCACAAGAGCTAAACTTTTCAACACGTTTGGCGCGGCTGCTTGAAACATAAAATGACGCCAAGACTTGGCAACTGTTAAAAGCAAGCGCATAAAGCAACAAGGTTTCCGCTATTTTTCGTGCAAGTGCAAAAGAAAAAGATATATGTATGTCTAGGCGAAACACATAAAAGAAAGGAGTTCTGTTTGTTTTAAATTTGCAGAGATCTGTTCTTTTTGAGTTTAACAGTGATGCAAATATATTTTTATTGGGTAGAAACACACAATTCTATTTTGTCACAAGCATATTAATGTAGACGTTAGTTTTTTAGCTTAGGCAATTATATTAATGCTGGACACAACTAATATCTACTTATATCGAAAGTAATGCTATTGAAGGAAAGTTTTTAATCATTAGGTGGTTCCCTCTGAATATTTTGTTTTTGAAACCATGTTTGGTATAACATATTTTTTTCTCTGCGTGTAGATAAAGAGAAATTGTACATAAAGGAACCGTAAATTTTCTGTTGTTCTTTTAGCTTTGGCATTACAAAATATGCACTTTTAGGTGCGTCATTAGAAAAGGTGTTTTTTATTTACGCGATAAAACTGATTTGCCTACCGCTTTTTGTGTCTAGGCACATGAACCAATACACGTGATTTTGTTATTTTATTGAATTAAATCTCCTTGTGCCCAAGCTCCTGGTACTTGTGCACAACTTGATTTGTTTTTTAAAGGCTTTACTGGTTCACTAGAATAAAAGACCTTAATCGTTTTACTTGCAGAAAACAACTCCATCAATTTTATTGAAAAATAATTCTTATATAAATTCTCTGCATTCAACTAAACGATATACCTATAATATTATTAATTCCAACAATTAATATACATTAATATACATAGGAGTTCTAACTAACACCAATACCTTTATGTTTGATATACACATAAGCATATTTACAATTAAATTTGATAAATACAAAAATAAAAACTATAGTTCATGTTTTCCAACATTCAAGGTTAGATCGTTGAGTCCACAAAATGCAGCTGCAGGTTTCCGCAGTCAACAATTCACGGCCAAGCCAATGAACAAAATATGCAATGTTGCAGATTTTTTTTTTGTGTGCCAATGGTGCCTGTATGGCACTATAATTTTTTGTTGTTGGATGGCTAGTTGATGGTTGCCGTCGTTGTAGCTGATGGCTGGTTACAGACATTCTCCCCCTCGTTGAGCCTTGAGTTCAACAAACTGTATTTAAGTATTAACGGAGAAGTCCAAATTCCGAGATCGTCGTGTCATTGGAACAGGAGGATCGTGTCAGTATTGTAGAAACTCGTTTTCCATGGGTTCAGCTCGTGCCGGTAAATCCAGGGTATTTGGCTCCCTCAAGACCGTGTATGATGAACGTATCTGACCAATATATTCGTGATGACATCTGATGGTTATTAGCTCATGACTTAAGGTACATTCTGGTGGTATCGTTATTATTCCGGATCCATCAATCGTAACTGAAAAGGCTGTTTCGTTACACACTGCGTTAAAAGTGGTCTTTTCTGTCAATGCGTACAACCATTGGCTCACGTGTGATAAATGTATCCGGGTAGGGCTGTATGAAAATGCTTTTAATCTGCATCCAGTGTCTGATTTGTTGTTAAATACATTAATTTCGCATATATCCCCTTTTGTCACTCTTGAGAATATTGGCTGGGCTTGTTTGCAAAAGAACTTAGTTTCTTCAATTTTGGTGCATGTTGAGACCTCGGTTTCGGTCATTGGATAAAATTTATCTCGATGCAGATTTATGTCCAGAAAAATAGTGGGAAGTTCTATGGAAACGCGTGTATTATTGACTGTGACTGGCATGGGTAGTAACTTAAAAATCTCGAACTTGTCTTGAAAAACTAGTGGCAACTTAATCTGGATATTGCCTGGCTATTTACGATCGTTCCTTCAACAGACATTAATTTACTTTAATTTAATTTAACATACTTAGATTATGTTTTCGGCTTAAAGGCGAGATGTTTGTGGCAGGTCAGTCTTAATTTTTGTTATTTCTTGCTTTAATTGCTGTGGAGATAGAAGAAGATGGCTTATTTTTCCGTGATGAGTATCGGTGATAACATCAATAATCGATGATTGGATGCGCTGAAGTTTCCTTATAATTAGAATGAAATGCATTGACCATGATGAAAACAATTGTTGTTTTCTGTGTTGATATAGTTCAGTGTTATTGTTTATTCGGTTAATGGTTTCGGTTATCTGAGCATCTAGACTTCTGAATTTCTGCTCTACATTCTTTTGATCTGTTTTGAAGATGTTAATCGTTGAGTCTATAATGGATGTCTGGTTTTTCAACAAATTTAGAATAAATTCATCGTTGCTTGAAAATTGTATAAATGTTTTTGACATTTCTTCTGCATACTGGTTATCTTATACTCCAAAAAGCGAATTGGCGATGTTACCCACAAAATTTAGAGCTCCTCGTCTTGCTCTGATGGCCACAGGACGATGTGCAAGCAATCCGTTATCTTGAACTTTTTCAGAAATGGAGTACTGAATTTGATCAATCATCGATACACAACTACTCTTTTGATTTATTTGGCTACATTAATGCTGTAGAAGGCTTGGGCCATTGTTTAACGTCTCAAATTCATTCCAATGCTGGCTTAAATCGTAATAAGCAATAAGGTTCCATTCATCTGATATTAACTTCAAATATCCCAAATTGTCAAAATGTATTCCAGGCTGAGATGGAAACTATGTAATGTTAATGGGTGTTCCCTTTGAAAATGGTACGATAATGCAGGTTAATAATAACGAAAACATTGATGTTGCAAATGAATTGGGCTTCCTTCTTTTGGAGGCTGTTTGTCCTCATTTGCTGATGTGGTGCTAGCCTTGTGTTTCTCGGAGTGTTGTACTGTCGTATCACCATTAGCGATGTTTGCTTCGTTGTTTGGCTGCGTTAGATTACCATTGATTAGTGGATTATCTTGTTCACAAGGAAGTGGTGATAGTCTGTTGATGGGTCGACGAATACATCCCTTTGATGTTTGGATATCTGCCACGCGTACGAAACCATCTTGCCCTTTAATAATCCTTATAATTCTTCCCAAAGGCCATTTCATCACAGGTTTGCAGTCATCTTGTCATTATTATGGTATTTGGTTCAATATTGATGCACGGTGCCTTCCACTTAGATTGATTTTACAGTTCGTGGAGATATTTCAACAACCATCTTCTCCAAAATATGTGATTAACCAGCTTCCATCGTGACAATAAACCTTGTTGAATTATTTCTGCATTTGGATGTATCCCGGCTGTTAAAGGCTCTCCTATCAAAAAATGACCTGGGGTCAATGCCGTTAAATCATTTGGGTTGTCTGACCTGGCCGTAAGTGGTCTAGAATTCAAAATAGCTTCGATTTCTATTATTACCGTTTCCAATTCCTCGTAGGTAAGAGATGCAGTTTCGATGCTTCTGTGCATCAAATGCTTGGCTGATTTGACCGCAGCCTCCCACAACCCACCGAAGTGTGGTGCTCTTGGTGGTATGAATTGAAACTACATCATCCTTGAGCTGCATTCTTTTTGTACCATTTATTTGCCCCTTTTTGCTTTCAGGACTGAAAATGCTTTCAGTCAATTCCTCTAGTCGGTTTCTTGCGCCAACAAATTTTGTGGCATTATCACAATATAAGTGGCTACAATGACCGCGACGTCCAATGAATCTTCTTAGGGCAGCAATAAAAGCTTCCGTTGACAAATCGCTTACTATTTCTAAATGTATTGTCTTGGTAGCAAAACAGATGAATTTGTGCAATAGAGCGACGTAGCTTTTTTGGGGTCGTTTTCCTCTCTGTCGATAATGGAGACGAATTTGATTATCCACTTCTTTAAATTTTAACCAGGCTTGTTTAAGGCGCCCTGCCCGCTGTTGAGAGTAGGCCAAAGTTTTCCTCTCCGATGAGTCCTTTTTCACGTTCCTGATGAGCTGTTGAATCTCTTTACCCGTTTGAGTTTGCTCCTGCACAAACTTGGTAAAATTGGCCATGGCCGCTGTTGATGGTTATGCAGCTGGGATTAGTAGTTTCGTGAATCACTTTGGCGTGATCACGTCGGGGTCACCAATGTTTTTTATTTACGCGATAAAATGGAGTTGATTACCGCTTTTTGTGTCTTGGCACATGAACCTATACACACGATTTTGTTATTTTATTAAATTAAATCTCCTTGTGCCCAAGGTCCTGGTACTTGTGCACAACTTGATTTGTTTTTTAATGGCTTTACTGGTTCACTAGGATAAAAGACCTTAATCGTGTTACTTCAGAAAACAACTCCATCGATTTATTATATAAAAATAATGCTTATATAAATTCTCTGCATTTAACTAATCAATATGCCTATAATATTATTAATTCCAACAATTAATATACATTAATAAACATATGAGTTCTAACTAACACCAACACCTTTGTGTTTGATATAAACATAAGCATATTTACAATTAAATCTGATAAATCACCATAGCAGTGAGTATATATAGTGTAGAGACACCACTTCGCTCTTGAGATTTTTTGACTGCCGAAACGGGTAACAATTTATTAGAGTCCAGAAATTAATTTTAAATAGCATCTGTGCAGGCAGAGCGCTGCCGATATTTGTGCAGTTGCCACACATATTTGTGATGTTGCTAGAGTTTGCAGATAGAGTGCTAAAAATGTTGATTGAGCACAGAATGCAAATATTTCTCAACAACAATGTTGGCGATTTGTATTTTCTTTGGAATTCTAATTCGACGGCTGGCTGGCTTGTTTATATTTTTTTTTGGCTGGTTTTTGTTTTTGCTTTCTGCTTGGACTTTTTTGCTGCTCCTCAGCTGTTTTTTTTTTGTTTGCTATATTTGGGGTGCATTTCGTCGATAGTCAGAAATGATATTTTTGCGATTTTGTCTATTTTCAAGTATGAAGGTATAGAAAAATCGCTATAACTTCTTCATTTCTGATTAGATTGAAATACACCCAAGGACAAAATGCTAGCAAATTTTATTATCTTTAAAATTAATATATTTTCAATTTTTTTTAATAAATTAATTTTTTATTTATTCATATATTTATATGTTCTAATTTCTATGTTTAAACTATGCTAACTAAACTAACTAATATCTAATAAATATAATTTTATTATGCTAACTAAACTAATGAAAATATGCCAGAAAAGGGCACTTTAAGGATTTTTCAAAAAAAAAGTCAACTTGCAACAGCTATAACTATTTTATCCGATTTTCGGTTTTTTTAATTTTTTTCACAAAATAGCTCAAAACTGTCCTTTGTGCATTTCTCTTTTTCATTTTGAAAAATTTTTATTTTTTTGGTTTTTTGCGATTTTTTTTCGTAAAAATATTCAAACTCGAAATTTACAAAAAGGCGTACTTCTTGTTACGACCAAATTATTAAACTTAATCCCACCATTTTTTGCATCTGTATTAGGTATAGTTTTAGAAAATATTTTCATTTTGTAATTTGCATTTTTACAATTTTTTTAATAGAACACTACTGTACATACTTACTTTGTTTCCACTTAAATATGCATGCCAACAGTAGAAGATTTTCTTCCATTGTAAAACATTATTGCGAATAAAAATAAAAACAAAAAAAATGAGGAGAAAAACATATATATAAAATTTTATTTATGTTAAATGTTTCATTTAATCCAATGTATATTTATTCAAATTTTAGAGAATAAACCTGAATAATATATAAAAAAATTTTCAACATTTTTCAAAAATTATCTTCACAAAATATGTGGAAAATATATATAAACATTTATTTATGTAAATAAATACAAACAACATGAACAACAAAATGTTTCATTTAATCCAATTCAATTATTAGAGATTAAATGTGGATTATATATAAAAATATTTTAAACATTTTTCAAAAATGATCTCCACAAAATATGAATATACAAATATGTGCAATATGTATAAACTTTGGCTAATGCCAAATTAACTGCAATTATTTTAATAAAAGTAAACATAAAAAAGTGCAGTGAAAAAATAATTTTTCGTCGATATTGGGTGCTGTTTGACCATTATTTTCCTATTATGCAATATAATAACTTAAAAACTAAAGTGAAATCTTATTATATCATATAATAACTTCCAAAGTGAAGTTATAATTACAATAATTACAAAAAATGAGTAAAATGTCATGAAAATATTTTCTAAAACTATACCTAATACAGATGCAAAAAATGGTGGGATTAAGTTTAATAATTTGGTCGTAACAAGAAGTACGAATTTTTGTAAATTTCGAGTTTGAATATTTTTACGAAAAAATTCGCAAAAATCCAAAAATAAAAATTTTTCAAAATGCAAACAAGAAATGCACAAAGGACAGTTTTGAGATATTTTGTGCAAAAAATTAAAAAAACCGAAAATCGGATAAAATATGTATAGCAGTTGCGAGTTGGCTTTTTTTTTTGAAAAATCCTTAAAGTGCCCTTTTCTGGCATATATTCATTAGTTTAGTTAGCATAATAAAATTTTATTTATTAGATATTAGTTAGTTTAGTTAGCATAGTTTAAACATAGAAATTAGAACATATAAATATATGAATAAATAAAAAATTTATTTATTAAAAAAAATTAAAAAAATATTAATTTTAAAGATAATAAAATTTGCTAGCATTTTGTCCTTGGGTGTATTTCAATCTAATCAGAAATGAAGAAGTTATAGCGATTTTTCTATACCTTCATACTTGAAAATAGACAAAATCGCAAAAATATCATTTCTGACTATCGACGAAATGCACCCCAAATATAGCAAACAAAAACAAAACAGCTGAGAAGCAGCAAAAAAGTCCAAGCAGAAAGCAAAAAAAAAACCAGCAAAAAAAAAAGATATAAGCAAGCCAGCCAGCCGTCGAATTAGAATTCCAAAGAAAATACAAATCGCCAACATTGTTGTTGAGAGATATTTGCATTCTCTGCTCTATCAACATTTTTAGCACTCTATCTGCAAACTCTAGCAACATCAGCCTGAGCGCTGAAAACGAACATGGTGTGGCAACTGCACAAATATCGGCAGCGCTCTGCCTGCACAGATGCTCTTTAAAATTAATTTCTGGACTCTAATAAATTGTTACCAATGAGTATATATATAGCAGAGAATTTTTTTCGCTCTGAAGTTTAACATCACTCCAAATGTAGCAAGCAAATGGAGACTTTGCAGTTTTGTTTTCGAGATTAAATGTGCGCAGAAGCAATCTGCGCAGAACAATGTGCGCAGAAGCGATGCCGATATTTGTGCAGGCGCAGCGATGATTGTTCTTTTGGTTTTTTATATTGAAATTTTTTCCTGCACAATGTTTACGTTTTGGGCTAGACACTTGCTGCTTGAATGAATTTATTTCAATATGCCAACATTTATGCTAGTTTTAGGTATTTGTATATTTAAAAATATAAAATGATTTTTTCAATATTTCAATAATTTTTTCAATATTTCTACAATGAGTATATGAATATTTTTTACGTCAAATAGAAAATTGTCCATTTATCCAATTTATGTTATTTGCAAATAAATTGGATAAATGAATTTTTTTCATTTCTTAGCTGCTTTTGCTTGCATAGATTTATTTCAATTTCCCAATTAGATATTTGCAAGTTTAAAAGGTTTTCAATCAACTTGCATGTATTGAATTGAGAAGTTGAAGTATAAAAATATGAAATGTTTTGAATTATCTGAATTTGATCGAATTTATTGTATTGAAAATAATAACATTTTATAGGAATAAATAACATATTTTTACCACCTTGCATGCATTTATTTCAATATGCCAATTAGATATTTGGCAAGATTCAGGTATTTCTTTGTAAATTCATTTTTTTTTAGGTCAAATAGAAAATGTAGCATTTTTAATCCAAGCTCTTTCATTTTCAATAAATTGAATAAACAGAATAACTTATAGCAGCGAATTTTTACATCAAAAGAAAAATAATGCTCTTCCGCTGTCCCGCTTCGAACCCGGGCATTTTGATTGCAAGGCGAACACGTTAACCAGTCGACCACAACTCAACTTAATAAATCTTTTCTTAATTACAAATTAAATGAAGTTAGAAAAAATCGAATACAAGTTTTCTTAAACAAATTTAAAAAGGCTGAAAAGAACGTGTGGCAAGAAAATGTTTCATTTATATTCATTTACATGTATAAATTACAAATTTATTTCAACTTCCCAATTAGATATTTGCAACTTTCAAAGCTTTTGGAATAACTTGCAGGTATTAAATTGACAAATTAGTATTCAAAAAGGAAAGTATTCAAAATTAAATCTTACTTAACTTGTTATTTGAGTAAAACACTGCAATGATATTTTGCAGATTTTTTGGCATTTTAGAAAAGTACAAATATGCAATCTGCAAGATCGATTGCAGTTGTCTGTACTTCTTATGATAATAGCTATGTCAATGATCTATTGAATGCCAATTATATCGCATCGTTCGTGCTCCTGTTTTAATTGAGATTTAATTGTTTATTGCTATTTTTGATTTGTCTCAAAATGTCACTTAACTGCTTTGTAAAGAGTTGTCCGGGAGTGAATACGGAAGGCAAAATCCGGCTGTATGGATTTCCCAAAAATCAACCTAGATTGTTGTCCAAATGGATAAAAAACTTGGACGTAAAAAATGTCGATGAAATCAACACGAGCAGCCGATTGTGTGCGCGTCACTTTGACGCCTCGTGCCTTGGCTCGAAGAGGTTAAAACTTGGTTCAGTACCAACCCTGTGCTTAGGTAAGTAGAGTGAAAATTTTTGATCGCGGGGCTCTATTCCCTAAGTGTGTACAAAATAAATTAATTGTGTAGGTACTCTCTTAAAAAGTAAAAAAATTAATTTTCTGTGCTAATCAGAAAGTGGATGTGTACACAATATTCAGTGCACACTGATTGTTTCACAATTAGAGAATGGGGCCCTGGATCAAGTCTAGTTTAATGAACCCGCTTAAATTTCTGAAAGTTGTTTAGTACAAGGCATGGCAGAATTATAATTGTATCATGCGTACAATGTAGCATTTTTTTCGTAGATTGCAATGGTTTTGAAAAAAAAACTACTATCCCTCCCTGTGTCCCCCCTGTGACCAAAGCAATCCCTTGAAATTTAGTGGGTTCATTAAAGTAGACTTAAGCCAAATATCTTTCATATCTATCATAATAAAAATAAATAAAAATCATTCCGTGATCATTCTTTTTTCAACCAGAAATGTAACTTTTTAATCGTTATTTTTTCGATCAGAAATGAAAATCATTTTGTGATCGTTTCTTTTGTATCAGAAATAAAAAATATTTTTTATCGATATTTTTCAGATCAGAAAAAAGTTTTTCGTTCAAATTAAAAAAATTATTTTTAATCGAAACTATATCGATAAAAAAAAAGCAACATGTATATGGGCATTTCTGGCGAAAAGTCCACTGTGACACGAAAATTTAAAGTTATTAAAAACTTATTATTTAATGATATTATCTTAGCGAAACATTTTTATTTTATTGGTTTAAGCAATTTAAATATAAATTCATTTACCATGATGATCAAATCGTCTGCACTGTTTCACAAATGTAATTTTTCATTTCAAAAGTCAAAAATTACTTCTATTTTTTGTCACGTAACGTATCATTTTTTGTGCCTTCTATCTAAAAGCCGAACTTTTGACAACTCTTAGGTTTTACACCTTGTACGATTATAGTGTGCTTACTAAGCTATTGGAAAATCAAAATAAGGATCTTGTAAGTTAAATTTTTCATTCATTAAAGTCGTACGATCGTCACGTGAGTTATGTATAACGTCAAGTACCAAGAAGATAAATTTGAGAATTTTATAAATACCTTAAAAAACGAAGTAGACAGGAAACAGTGTCAAAATTCATAAAGTTCTTAAGAATTTCGACAAAATTGTCTTTTTTTTAAAAAAAAGGCTTCCGCGTAACAAAACTACGTTATTCGTGCGCCACCAGGGAAATGCCCATATGCACATGACGGTGGCCAATATTTAGAATTCTTTTTTTAAGTGATTCATATAAATATATAGCTATATTAAAAATTTCGATTGTCAACACAACTTTGAAATTTCTAAAATTCTAGCAAGAAGAAAAAAAATCCTAGGTACTATACCAACAAGAAGCACAGCAGTTGATAAATTCCTAGCTTGCTATAGGATAGCAACAACAAGCAGAATATAAAAAAAAATGCATGCAAATTTCTTTCCTCCATTTCAGCTACCCACACACATGCATGCGAACAAAAACAATAACAAACTTATTCAATGAATTTGTCTTTTTTTGTTTGCATCATCGTAGAAACCACAATAGTTGTAAATAATGCAAATTTTATATATGTACCTAAATAGAAATATTGAAAAAAAAAATTTCATATTTTCATAGAAACCTGCAAGTGGATTAAAACAAGTTAATTAAAAACCTAATATCTAATTGGATCTATTTCATCTTGCATGAAATAAATATATGCAAGGAATAAGCGGCTAAATAATCTAAACATTGTGCTGAAAAATTTGATTTAATCCAATTTATTTCAAGGTCTCATAAATAGCATGAATTAAGCATTTTCTATCATTTAATTTGTAATTAAGAAAAGATTTATTAAGTTGAAATGTGGTCGACTGGTTAACGCGTTCGCCTTGCAATCAAAATGCCCGGGTTCGAAGCGGGCCAGCTGCGGCGCATTATTTTTCTTTTGATGTAAAAATTCGCTGCTATAAGTTATTCTGTTTATTCAATTTATTGAAAATAAAGAAATTATTTGAACTCAAAAAAATGAATTTACATAGAAATACCTTAATCTTGTCAAATATCTAATTGGCATATTGAAATAAATGCATGCAACAAGGAAGCCAGGCATAAAAATGTTATTTCTTCCAAAATGTTATTATTTTCAATACAATAAATTCGATCAAATTCAGATAATTCAAAACATTTCATATTTTTATACTTCAACTTCTCAATTCAATACATGCAAGTTGATTGAAAACCTTTTAAACTTGCAAATATCTAATTGGGAAATTGAAATAAATCTATGCAAGCAAAAGCAGCTAAAAAATGAAAAAAATTCATTTTTCCAATTTATTTGCAAATAACATAAATAAAATATACACAAATATTCATATACTCATTGTAGAAATATTGAAAAAATTATTGAAATATTGAAAAAATCATTTTATATTTTTAAATATACAAATACCTAAAACTAGCATAAATGTTGGCATATTGAAATAAATTCATTCAAGCAGCAAGTGTCTAGCCCAAAACGTAAACATTGTGCAGGAAAAAATTTCAATATAAAAAACCAAAAGAACAATCATCGCTGCGCCTGCACAAATATCGGCATCGCTTCTGCGCACATTGTTCTGCGCAGATTGCTTCTGCGCACATTTAATCTCGAAAACAAAACTGCAAAGTCTCCATTTGCTTGCTACATTTGGAGTGATGTTAAACCAAAGAGTATATATATTTAAGGAAGAGAATTTAATTCGCTCACTCAATTTTACTCGCTCAAAATTCAGAATACAAATAAGACTGTTGGGGAAGTGTTTTCGAAATGTGATATTCGAAAACATTTCTGCCGGTATTTGTGCAGTCGCCGTTGTTGTTGTCAGATTCTATACACTGGCTGAAACTGGTTTGACTGTTTTTTATAATAAATTCTGCACAATGTTTACATTTTGCATTGATATATTCTATACTGGTTTGACTGGTTTTTGTGTTATTGAAATAAATTTTCACAATGTTTACATTTTTGGCTGGACGGGCTTGCATGGATTTATTTCAATAACACAATTAGATATTTCAGATATTAGATATTATTTTCAGGATATGTATGAAAATAAATGCTTTTTTCCGAATTTCTTTGTTTTTAATTTTTTTAGGTCAAATAGGAAATTTTTTATATAATTCAATTTATGAAATTTTCCAAAAATTTCATAATTGAATTTGTTCAGTATGTACAATGTTACATTTTTTTGCTGCTTTTGCTTGCATAGATTTATTTCATTTGATTTCATACTTATTTCAAGTTGAAGCATGAAAATACGAAATGTTATTTTTTCAAAGTTTTTAATTATCTCAACTTAATGGAATTTATTTTGTTTCTTAAAAAAAATTGGAATAAATAAAATTTTTTTTACCACATTTTTTGCCTGCTTGCTGGTATATGGCATGCATTTATTTCAATATTCGAATTAGATATTTGCAAGATTCAGGTATTTGCATGAAAATATGAAAGGATTTTATATATATTTTTTAATATTTGTAATTACCTTCATAACATTTTTTTTAGGTCAAGAAGAAAATCTTGCATTTAATAGCAGCAAATTTAAAAAAAAAAAAAAAAGAGTAATAATCAAAGCGCCGCCTCCTAGCCGCGAACCCGGGCATTTTGCGTACAAGGGAAACGCTTAAGCAGTCGGCCACAAATCAGTTGAAGTAATTCTTTCTTAACAACAAATAAGAGCAAAATTCATGTGTGTGGGTAGCTGAAATGGAAGAAAGAAATTTGCATGCATCATTTGCAGGAATTCTAATCAGTCGATTGGTTTGACTGATCTTTTTTGAATAATAGCAAAATGCATGTGTGTGGGTAGCTGAAATGAAAGAAAGAAATTGGCATGCATCATTTGCAGGAATTCTAATCAGTCGACTGGTTTGACTGATTTTTTTGTTTTTGCGACTGCTTGGATTTTTTTGCTGCTTCTCAGCAGCTTTTTTTTTATTTTTTGGGTGGATTTCGTCGATAGTCAGAAATGATATTTTTATGATTTTGTCTATTTTTGAATATATATACTCTTTGGTTAAACTTCAGAGCGAAAAAAATTCTCTGCTATATCCCGCTATATCTCTGTTGTTACCCGTTTCGGCAGTCAAAAAATCTCAAGAGCGAAGTGGTGTCTCTACATTATATACAGTAGTGGACACAACTGGATACATAATTTAAAATTTTTCGTAATTCAATAATAACTTTTGTTGTACTAGCAATATCCAACCGCTGTTTTTTTCTTTGTGATTCTTGTATACCCTGTACTAAATATAACTGAAAATATTTCATTTGTTCGCTGTGGAATTATGAAAAAATAAAATAAATAAGTTTCAATAGCATTTATCCACTTTTGTCCACTGTGCATTTTTTGTGTTTTGCTATGTCTGGTCCCGTTATATTTCAATTGTTTTCTGTTTTTGTTTTTACCGTGAGTGCTAACAGCGTCATTTGACATTTTTCTTTCAATAAGAACGGTCAGTGAAGAGTTTTTATAGTTTCGGTTAGTGTTTTAATAAAAACCTACAATTTATCTCAAACAATCAAAAAATATGAGAAAAATTTCGAAAAATCTAGAGAACGAAATTGTCCGACTTAGTGAAAATGGTGATTCATGTCGAAATATTCCAAAGAAACTAAATGTGTGCCACCGAACCATCAGCCTAGTCAGAAAAAGGCGAAATTTGATTGTGGCTACTAGTAAGGGAGGTAGACCAAGATTGCTCTCTGACGGAGATGCTCGATTAGTGGAACGAAATCTCGCAACTAAAAGCTTTCGAACACCAAAAGAGGCTGCAAAGGTTCTAAATAAATCAGTATCAGATCGTACAGTAAGGAGATCCTTACAGAGAATTGGACTAGTTTCCGCAGTAAAAAAAAAGAAACCTGCGCTCTCGGAGAAGAATGTGAAGGCTCGTATAGAGTTTTGAAAATCGCATAAAAACTGGACCATAGATGACTGGAAACGATTGATCTGGTCTGATGAAACAAAAGTCAATAGGTTTCAGTCAGATGGAATTCAATATTGTTGGAACGAGACCATTCAAAGGAACCATGTAAAGCAAACCGCCAAACATGGTGGTGGTAACATTATGGTGTGGGGCTGTTTCAGCTGGTGGGCATCTGGCCCTTTTGTTAAAATAGATGGAATAATGAATAAAGAATACTATTTGAGTATTTTGCAAAACATTTTGCCCGATTTTATAGATAAATGTGCATATCCAGAAACCGAGGTAATATTTCAGCAAGATGGGGATCCGAAACACACTGCTAAAATCGTCAAAAAATGGATTTCTGAACAAAAATTCCAGATGATGAAGTGGCCAGCAGAAAGCCCCGATTTAAATCCCATCGAAAATTTGTGGTCTATTGTAAAAAGAAGACTCTCGCAGTACGAACGAGAC
This sequence comes from Coremacera marginata, assembly GCA_914767935.1. Classification (NCBI taxonomy): domain Eukaryota; kingdom Metazoa; phylum Arthropoda; class Insecta; order Diptera; family Sciomyzidae; genus Coremacera; species Coremacera marginata. The sequence continues at coordinate 117,588,622 of OU612044.1, read as the reverse complement.
CCAACGTCTTTGGGGGAGCTTTGGCTGAGAATTTCTGAAGAATGGGCTAATATTCCACCTCAAACTTTACAAAATCTGGTAAAAAGCATGCCAAAACGAATAAAAGATGTTTTGAAGAACAAAGGTCTTTGGACCAAGTATTAAAAAAAAACGTTTACTGAAATTTTACCAAAATGGACAAAACTGGATACATTGGGTTGGAAGTTACATTTGATTTATTTAAATACTTCTTAATGAAATTACGGATACGTTTTGTTGTTTTTTATTGAAGAAATAGGTTTAAGTTATATGCTGTAAAAAACCGTTTTTAGTTTGTATAATAAATAAAAAAGATACAAAAGAAATTGTGAAAAAAATTGATTTATGTATCCACTTGTGTCCACTACTGTATACTCACTGGTAGTATATATAGAGTATAGAGTATATATAGTATATACATATATACACTATCTCAAACAATTGCCCGTACACAAGAAATTTGAACAGTAATTTAAATTTATGAAGGAAAATATTTAATCACATTAAGCTAAACTACCATTTTTTTTTTGTAAGATTTGAATTAAGTTTTCTTTTATAAAAAAAAAAAAGTTTTGTTTCATGTGATTAAATATTTTCTTCATACATTCAAATTACTGTTCAGACTTCTTGTGTACGGACAATTGGTTGAGACAGTGTATATGTATATACATACATATATATATACATATATATATATATGTATATAGTATAATATATATACTCACTGATTGTAGTCTCAGATATAAATGAGCTCAATAACATTGTGTCAAGCGAGGAGGATGATGGAGATGCTGAGAGCTTTCGTGACTCTTAAGAGTTGCCAACTTTCGTCACATTCAATTTTAATTTTATTCAATAAAGATATAATATTTCATAAAATTTTATTAATCTGTACTTCTCATTTCTTATACCATTTATTTTCCCTGTCTTCGTTATATTCTTTCTTTTTAACTCTGCCTTCATTCTATTCTTTCTTTTTAAATTTCTTTGAAGTGAACTGTTTATTTAGTAATTGTGTTGTGACTAAGAGTTTCAAAAATGTGTTTGGTATGTTGATGTTTGTATTTCTTATATTTCCTGTTATGGGTGACAATAATTATTATTGTGGTGGCGTTGATAATAAAGTGCTTGTTGAAGTGTTGTGTAAAAGGCACGATGGTCTTAAAGTTGTACACTTTAATGCAAGAAGTTTAAATTCTGTAAAGTTAGATTACATGAAATATGTTTTTGAGGGCTTCTCTGTTGATGTTGTATGTGTCTCTGAAACCTGGCTTTGCACTGATGTGATGGACTCGGTTTACAGTATGAATAACTTCACACTTTTTAGGAATGATAGGCCCAATAAAAGGGGCGGTGGTGTTGCGATTTACTGCCGGAGTTCTTTAAATCATAAACTAATTAATAAGTCTATTGACAGTTGTATTGAATATTTGAATATATGTGTATCTGATAGTAATATAAAAATCTTTATATCTTGTGTGTATAACCCCTGTAGGAGTAATAGTATAGAAGCGTATTTTTCGGGAATATGTGATGTATCAATTGATTTTAACTATTTTGTTATATCTGGTGACTTCAATGTTAATATTTTATGTAATGATAATTTAAGTAGTTCAATGTTTGACAATCTCTCGTCCGTCGGTCTGTCAGTTGTTAATGATACTATTCCCACAAGTTATTCGTCCCATTATAATCCAAGTCTTCTTGATTATTTTATTGTGTCAGATGTCTCAACTGTCTTATTATACTAACTTATTGTTCGACCAGTTATATTTCATATCTGATCATGATTTTTGTACAATTAATATAAACTTGTCAGGTTCTTTAGTGTCAAACACATTTTCCTACTATGATTTTGAATCAATTGATTATCCGTCTTTGTATCGTGATGTACTCTTAATTCCGTGGAACGAGGTTTGGTTCTTTCCGTCTGTAGAAGATAAAATGTGTTCATTTACTAATGAAATTAATGATGTTTTTGCAAAATATGTACCGATAAAGACTGCCACTATTAAAAATCCTTCAAGTAACGGCCAGCGTGCTAAAAAAAAGCGAAACAAGTTGCGAAGTGTATGGAAAAGAAACCCTTCAGCTGAAAAATGAGAAAACTATAGGTGTGCCAGAAATGCCTCAGTGTCGATTATCAGGCAGTCAAAAATAAATTATTGTAGTACCAAACTGAAAGCATCTCTCCCTCCAAAGGTTCTGTGGAGTAACCTTAAAAAGCTAAGCATTGGTAATAGGCAAACCTCTGAGTGCCCGATTGATCCAGATATTCCAAACCATTTTTTTCTCCTCAACACCAATTCTCAGCAAAATATAACCCTGGAATCTGCTGAGTCTCCTACGCAACAATGCTTTCAGTTTTCCACGGTTACGGAAAATTATGTAGCAAAGTCTGTATTGAAAGTAAAATCGAATGCGGTTGGTGAAGATTGTATTAATATAAAGTTTATTAAAATTATCTTAGCTCATATTTTGAGCCCTCTTACCCACATAATAAATCATTGCTTTACTATATCTACCTTTCCTAGTTCTTGGAAAGCTGCTGTAGTAACACCAGTGGCAAAAAAAACTACATCTTTTGAGCCCAAAGATTTAAGACCGATAAGTATCCTGTCATCCCTATCGAAGGTTTGTGAAGCAATTATGGCTGATCAAAATCGTAATTTTTAGCACATAATAATCTTTTATCTCCCTTACAATCTGAGTTTCGTGTAGGTCACAGCTGCTCGACGGCTACCCTCAAAGTCTTGGATGACATTAGGTCCTTTTATGATGATGGTAGAGTAGCTCTTCTTTGTCTGCTTGATTTCTCTAAAGCATTCGACACCGTTAATCATGCACTTCTTTATCACAAGCTAAAATACTTTTACAGATTTTGTGACAATGCTGTAAATTTATTGAAAAGCTACTTAACAGGCAGGCTACAAAGAGTAAAAGTTGGTAATAGGTTCTCGCAGCAGAATTTGGTTTGCAGTGGTGTGCCCCAGGGATCCGTTCTTGGTCCACTTATGTTCTCATTGTTTATCTATGACATTTTCAATACCTGCACATATGCATCATTGAATGCTTACGCTGATGACGTTCAGCTATACCTATCTGGTAAAACAAACCTATTGGAAGATTTGGTGTATAAACTAAATGAAGATCTGAACGGTGTTTACCAGTGGGCTGAACAAAATTATCTTCAGTTAAATGCCCTAAAATCATACGTTTTGCCCATATCCAAAGAAAAAATTCATCACGGGGATATTCCTGATCTTTCAATTAGTGACAAAAACCTAAAACTTGTCTGTAGTGTTCGAAGTCTTGGCTTTAAGATTAATTGTTCTCTTACGTGCACAGATCACATCAACGATGGTGTCCGTAAAATATATTTCATCCTGCGGAACCCTAGATTGTCAGCTGAGTATACACCAGTTGATACAAGACGCAAGCTAGTTGTCCAACTAGTCCTTCCGGTAATCACATATGCTGTACTTGTCTACAGTAAATTAGATAAACAATCACAACATAATTTACAAGTTGCGTTTAATCATGCTACGCGTTATGTATATGGGCTGCGTACTCATGAACACTCAATTTAAAAATTTGATACTTGGTTGTGACATTATGAGTTACCTCAATGCCAGGAATTGCATCTTCTTACACAAACTAATTAAAATCAGAACGCCCAGCTATTTATTTGAAAAATTACAATTTTGCCAGTCGTTAAGAAACCAAATCCTTATCATTTCATGTTTTAACTTTTTAAATTCTACAAGATTATTTTTTATAAACGCCATCAGACTATGGAACGCATTACCGAATCACATAAAATCTATAGTCAGAATAGCAAATTTCAAGCATGCCATTTTGGAACATTATTCTTCACTGGACTTCTACGAAGTAAACAGTTCTATTATTCTTTTACTCTCTTTTTCTTATCATAATCTCCTGTTTCTATTTTCCTTTTTTTCTCTTAACTTAACCACATTATTACATATTGCTTTAATTGTTTGCTGTTTTCCAATTTAATTTGTTAATTTAATATAAACTATATGTATAATATAACTTTAATGTATTAATTTAATCTAAAAAACTTCAAAATGATTCTTGTATTTACACTTTGTACTGTAAAAGAACTTAGTTCTTATTGTACTTATAAAATAAATACCTAATGAAATTGAAATTGAAAAAAAAATGTAAAAATAAAAACTATAGTTCATGTTTTTCAACATTCACGGCCAGATCGTTGACTCCACAAAATGCAGCTGCAGGTTTCCGCAGTCAACAATTCACGGCCAAGCCAACGAACAAAATATGCAATGTTGCAGTTTTTTTTGTGTGCCACTGGTGCAAGGAAAATATGACACTATAATTTTTTGTTGTTGGATGGCTAGTTGATGGTTGCCGTTGTTGTAGCTGATGGCTGGTTACAGACAATAGGTTTATCTCATTAATTTGAAGAAATGGAATCGAAAATATTTTTCTTGTATCTTAATTTATGTATTTTTGTTTTATTTAACACATTTTTAATAATGAGTGCTACCCAATTTATTTAATAGTTTCATAAATCCGAATGGAATGAAATAATAAAGAATCAGAAATGAGTGAATCTTTGTCATTAAATTGGCGACGGGAGTTACCCACTTTCCGAACTAACAGACGCCATACATTTTCAATAATGTTTAAGTCCGGAGAGTATGGAGGCCATGACAACAGTTGAACATTTTTTTCACTTATCCAGCTGTTGGAAAATCCATTCCAGGGGTCCAAAAATATTCTGAAACTTTGGGAAAGCTTGATCTAGTATCGTTCTATACAAATTTCCCGTCATTCTGCAGCTTGGAAACTCCAGCTCAATGGTTCCAAAATTATATAGTTTGTTATTAAAATAAAAAAAAATTTTTAACGGATTTTAACTGATTTTTTTGGCAAATTTTGCGGATTTTGATCAGCAGTAGCTGGTAGGACTGGTCTGCAGAGACGTGACGGCCGAACAGAAAAATTAATTTAATTGAAAAAACATTGCGTCAGATGGGATTTGTGAATGGGTTCTATCGCATACAAGCCACTCACCTCAACCAGAATGCCACGGCCGCTACTTTACAGAAACAAATAGGATCCTGGAAGGAGACGCTTACAGGAATAAATTTATAGAAGATTCTTGAAAGCTCTTGAGGAAGAAAAGAAAAACAGATTGAAACAGCAAACAGAAATGTTGCGAGAGAAAAGCACAAGAGAAAAGCCAATTCGTCATTAAAAGCGTTAAGAGAAAAAAAAAAACGAAATGGCCCTTTCAGCCCTTGAAAGAACTTTGACCGAGCTCTTATGATTAATTGTGTTGTGCGTGTTGTGAAATGTTTGAACATAAATGATCGAGAACTACTAAGTTTTATGTCGGCTCCGAACGGTGTATGTTCTCAAGAAGCTTTTCATGACAGTTTTTACTTTCTAAGGTTTGCCATTGTTTGCATGAAAGGTTGTTTTTATGCGTTAAACAGTAACAACAAAAAAATTCAACCAAAATGTTTGCCAAGCATAAAAACGGCATAAGGACTTATTGAACGACCCTCTTATTACTAATGCGTCAAGATAGATATTTATTTTACTATGAGGGAACATATTCACTTATTTTGATACCTGTAGACTTCCTTAGCATTCATCGTAAGTCGCTATATGTAAATGTCTAATACAAGGCCTGACCAAAATAGAAAAGACGAGACTCTTTCGTTCATCTTCTATAAGATCATTTCGGGTAACAATATAGAAATGCATTTAATCGAACAGTTTCGTTTTTAGTCGTTACGGAGCGACTCGTTTTTTTTTGTCAGGCCTATAACTGCATCTTTAAGTAGAAAGAAACGAATTTTGTGAAATAAACGGGCCCCTATTCTTAAACCCGTGCTCGTTCTCAAAACGAAAAAGTTAAATTTCGACGTCGAACGAATGGTTTATTCGAAAGTGATGCATGAAAAAAGGCCCCAGGAAATAAGGCCTCAAACTAAAAATTAAATATGGCCCCAAGCATTTCTATGCAAAACAAAAAAATTGGGCTTTTTTTATCAAAAAAGAATCGATTTGGCCAAAAAAGAGCGAACATAAATTTAGCAATTACACAGGGCAACACTAAATCTGCGGCGTGGGTTTGTTAGTCAGTTTTGGTACATATGTACATTATTTGAATTAAATCTCGTTCTTGAGATAAACCATTGTTTAAAAAGTTGAGAAGATTTCACCACATATTTTAGCATAGCTTAAGAAAATTTGTCCGATTTGGATAAATAAAAATCCAAAAAGGCGCAGCAAAATTTCTACGTCTACGCTGTTTTTAAATTACATCAATAGTTTCGGAAATATTCAGAAAGCTCTTCCGGAAAAAACATTTTTTTTGCGAAATTCAAATTTTTTTCTTCTTTTCATATGCATGAAAAATCATAAACATCAAAATTGCTACTTTTATCTTTAATTATAAACATAAATATGTCACAAATAAAACAAGCCATGTTTCGTAAAGATCGGTTGACAAGTTTAGGTTAAATTCACAATTTAGTGATGGCAAGCAAAAAAAGAAGCATTACTTCTAAGAAAACGATGTGAAGAAAAAGTACCTACTCATTTTTGAGATTTCCTTCAAAGAAATCACAAAACAAGTCGTAAATTTGCCTGAACTATTAGAGCTCACATCTTTAGATTTAAAGATGGTTTTTATTTTATATTACTAAATACTCTTGTTTTCCTTGTCTGTGGGACAGTGGTGCAAAAAATGGGCACTGAAACAGGAAAGACTGACCATCAAGAATAAATATGACTGTAGGAAAAGCTAACATCGTTCATGCACCTTTGATAAGTCGAGAAAAAAAAAATCATCCTTCCACCACTACACATTCAACTTGGGCTCATAAAACAGTTTGCTTTATCATTTCCTGGTCTTAGTACTGATACGTTAAAAGTAGGTATTTTTTATCCCACCAGAACATCAAGATTATAGAATAAAGATACACAGGCCGCTGGAACAACCATATGATGGCAGACTACTGCTGGAACTTGTAAAGAGACTGTCTCAACAAAAAAAACCAAAGAAAATCTCACACAAAACGATTTTCTTAACTCCTAATTTTTAATATTATATAATTTTTATCGAAATGAGATACCATCACCAAAACTTGTCCATCGATTTTAATAAAATATGTGGCTTGTTTTATTTATAACATACTAGCAGGACCCATTGGTCCGCGGCTTCGCTACGGACGTTTTCTTTTATCGATAAAGTTTTTAGAATTTTTTTTCTTCTTTCCTTCTTCTCCTCTTTCTAATAACATACTGTTTGTTTAAATACTGTTTGTTTAAATAAGACGAAAAATCAATTTTTGACAGTTTTGCAGAATTTCGATTTTAGAATTGTTGTTTTTTATTATGGTGTGCCTTAAGTGTTCTTATTTTGTTGATACTTTTTTAAAAGTACTCTACCATTACACAAAAAAAGATTAATATAGTTCAATTTTAAATTTTTTATTAGAAAAAAAAAACATTTTCGAAAAACTATTCGAATACAATTTGAATTTTCCAAAAAAAATTTGAAATGCCAACATTTTTTCACATTTTTGCCTTCTAAAATTTACTGAACAAATGGCGATTTTTTCTCACAAACAGTGTCTAAGGTATACACTGCGCGTCAACAGAATAAGTTCACTGCTTCAATTAAATGCAAACCATTTTTTCTCCTAAAATTAAAGCAAGGGAAAACTTTTTGTTGTGGTTTTTTCTTAAGTGTTTTATTATAAAAAGTTAGGTAAATAGAACTTGTACATAAAGGAACCGTTCATTTTTTGCTGTTTTTTTAGCTTAGGCATTACAAAAATATGCACTTTTTGGTGCGCCATTAGAATAGGTACTCAGTAAACATCTTCAGGTTCTTTCAGAGTTTCAGAAAGATCGGTAAGTAAATTATAAAAAAGGTGTTTCAGTATTTTGTGGTTGTATGGGACGCGGAAAAACTTTAAGTTCGGAGGAAAAAGTTTAAATTGAGGTGCACAAAGAACAAAACTTAAGTACTCGTGAAATCGCTAGCAAAATCGGTAAAAGTCAAAACGTATTAAGCAATTTTTTGAAAAATAAAGTCGGCTATGGAAAAAACATGAAAGGGTGTACATATTCTGTGGCATCAGCTACAAATAAGAGAGCAATTATTCGGAAACCCTCCAACTCTTGCCTTTCAGCATAAAAAATTAGGCAAGAAGGTAAGATAAGGGCCAGTCTTTCAAACGTGCGACGGGTAATTAATAGCCCTCAGCACCTAACACGACGTAAGATTAAGAAAAAACCGCCACTAAGCCCTGAACGGAAAGAAAATCGGTTGAATTTTTGTAAGAAGCACATGACTTGGAATAGAAAATGGTAGTACGTAGTTTTCGCAGATGAAAAGAAATTCAATTTGGATGGGGCGGATGGTTATAACAATTACTTTCATGATCTACGAAAAGAGGAACTTTTTTAACTCGTCACCATAGCAACGAGGCAGGTGTAACGGTATGGGAGGCTATAACAAGAATGCAGTTTAATTAGATATGATCAGAGCTCGTATTTTGCTGCCCTTAAAAACACCCAAAAATTACCTTATTACCGCATTATACATCCCCCTAAAATCCATAAAAATGCCATAAAGTCTAAAAGTAATGAATATGAGTATATTTTAATTGTTTTTAATTAAAATGTTTGGACCAACATTACGTTGCAATAAATTATAATGTATATTTTTTAAGTACCAAAATAAAACAACCCATCTATTGTCGGTATAACAATTCTTCTACTCGTATATCGGAAAACTTCTTTCTACTTCAGCAAAGACAAGAGAACATATTGAAAAGATGAAATCTACTTTAAGTTGCATATCTCCATTTTTCTCACTTAATATTTCTTTTTTATGGCAGGAATTTTTATTCAATACTTAATAAAATTTTTTAAATACATTTCCACCAGCATTGCAGGGTTTCTATGGCTCGTGATATAGATTTTAAATTACAAATATTTTTTTTAAATTTTGAAAATCATACGTTTTCATGGGCGTAGCCAAGGGGGGACCCAGCGGGCCCCATCCTCACCCTAAATCATTGATAAAATATTTTTTTTGTTATGATATCTCCGTTATGTGTTTAAATGATTTACTTTTTAGTTAACCCTCAACTATGTTATTTGTATCATAATATCATAATTTTATTAAGGTCATTTCGATGTGTTTGAAGTGTTTTATTGTTCATATTTTCCTCTGTGGTGGCCGTGGCGTAGTGGGTAGAGTGTGGCCCATACGCCAGAGAACCCTGGTTCGATTCCCACCTGACACAAAAAGTTTTTTCAATTGAATTAATTTTTCTGTTCGGCTGTCACCTCTCTGCATACAATGGCAAACCTCAGAGAGTAAAAACAGCCATGAAAAGCTTCTTGAGAACATAAGCCGTTCGGAGTCGTCATTGAACATGTAGGCCAGTTCTTGATCATTTTGTATTCAAACATTCCACAACACACACAACACAATTGATCATAAGAAGATCGGTTAAAGTCCTTTCAAGGGGTGAAATGGCCATTTGGTCTTTTTTATTTGCCTCTACTGCCGGCCTAAGAAAGAAAGTCACATCTCAATTTTAGTAGTTTTGAGATATTTAGCTTTTACGTTTTTTAGCTTTCGCGCGAATATTTAAATAATTTAAAATCTATTATTTTATTAAATTATGTTATGTTAACAAACAAGAGAAATTTTGAGGACTTAGTAGAGGAAATGGATTTTTTGTCTTAGTTAAGGCAAAAAAAATTTTTTTTGCATTTTTAACCTAACAAATTTTGAAAGAATGGGAATGATAAGCTCATTCATTAGCAGTTAAGTAACCTTGAGTGCAAAACTCAAAACATTTCCCGCTAGAAATGCGTAAAAACTTTTTCTTACAATTATTGCTCTCGCACTCACGTTAAAAAAACTCTCCTCTCCTAAACTTGTCTCATTCACTCTTGTATTCGCTCGTAAAAAACGCAAGAAATGCGTGAAGTCTCTCACACACTTCCCTTTTTAGCTCTCTATTTCAAAGCACGTAAAGTTTCCTTTTGTTTGTTTTGTTTTTTTATGCACGATTTTTTTCGTTATAATTCCGGAATGAAAATGAAATGAAATTAAATTTAAACTCTTATTAAATTGTTTCCGTGTTTGACATTTAACATTTAAATCTTAAAAATTTTTATTATCAGAACAAAAAATAACTAAAAATTAATAATTTTATTATTAAATTATCTTCTGCAATAGTAATATTATAAAAAAAATATTGATTTGAGAATTAAACATTTTTACAACTTGATTAGTACACAAACTACACATAAACATTATAACTATAATTTTAGAAATAATTTGTTCTTAATTATATGTTTATTATTTTACATTATATTCTATAAAGAAAATTACGCGATTTGTAATGCTTGCAAGAACTTGTTCGTAATATTGCACACACAAAGAAAAAAGAAACACATATTATTTAAAAATATTCATAGATACTAAGGAAAAAAGTCTTATAAGCAAACAATTTTGGTCAATGTGACTTTTTATTATAGTAAGGGGCAGATAAGACTTTTTTGTCTAGGAAAAACACTAGAAGTGGTAGATGTGACCGTTTTACTTAAAGGTTTTCAGTAATTTCCAGTTGGAAATCGTTATTCTTAGCTTACCATAAAAATCAGAAACTCATTTACGTTTGCGAATCTGCCCTTATTTCAATTGTGATATTTTGGCGCTTGTGACTTTCTTTCTTAGGATGGCCTGTACCTATGAGGGCGAAAAAAAGCTCATCATCATAAGTATTGTCCTCTTCAAAAATAACCATGTTTAAAAATTTTTCCTAAAAGTAGACTTATGCCATGTTCAAACCGAGCCCTTAATTATGTTAAATCGAGTTAATGAAGTGCAATCAAAAAACAAGTTCACAAATATAGTTTTGATGAGGTAAAATGTGTACAATTTTTGTTGGAAACGAAACGAGTTAAATTGTTAAATGCGTTCGAAACACGTTTTTCAATTGGTGTATGTTCTTGCTAAAGCCAGGAAAGGTCATAAAAGCTTTTTCTTTGTTTATTCAACACACTTAAATCTGAAAGAAATTTGTATGTAATAAAATAGATAATAAAAAGTTCAAGTTGTCTCTCCCACATGAGCATGCAGTTGTGCAAATGTGGGGAGAATTTATAGATGACATGCATGACCAAAAATGAAATGGCCACGTATACAAACAAATGGAGCAGCAGTTGCAGAACTACGGTTGTGAGATGTTTAAGAAATTTTTTAAAAACAATTTTTTTTTTTTCAAAATGTAAGCAAACTACGCTGTCAATTAAAAATCGATATAAATATTCTGCTTGAAATCGGAGAATTAATGATGTCGTCGCACACATTATAAAATTATCAAGGTAGTAAGGGCAGCAGGCTTTTTTCCCATAAGCGGCGATCATAGATTTTTATTATTATATTTTACCTTTTTATTATTCTTTTAAATTTTTTGGTTCGCCTGTCACTGTCACTATGGTCGCACAAGTTGGATTGTTTAGACCTTCAAAAACTGTCTCATTACTTGTTAGATAGCATGTTCGTTTGACAGGATCTATTGATTTTTGAATATCTTAAAAATTTTTTTTTTCGATTTTCAGTTTGTTTGATGAAGTTATAGAAATCAGTTGTCTTAGTGTGGTTTTATTTTTTATCCAAATATGAAACAATGTTTTCGCTATATTTTTGGATATAAAAGTGTATACACAAATGTGCTATGAAAATGTATACACAAATGAAAAAGTGAGTGATCCAAAAAGCTTTTTGGATTCACCGTTTACACATATTTTTTTTTAAATTTTACAACGATAATCGGCGGCAATACATAACCGACTATTAATGCCTTGACTTACATATTGTTTATATATATATTTCAGGACTTTGGGAACCAGCCCTACCCTATAGGAAAGACTAGCTATGCCCATGTAGGCTTTGTTTAATTCTTTGCAAATAATGCTTGACCTCTTTAATTGCTTTGACTTTAAGGCTTTCAAAAGTATCTACGAAAAATTTTACTGTCCCTTATAATAACTCCGCCAGGTTTCGGCCTAACTGTCCCAAGCCAGGATAAAGGAGGAGGGTTGTTTGTAGGATACGTCCTGCAAACGTAAAAACTGATAAAGCCAACCAAGAGCTTGGGGTGGCGCCCATCTTGGTAGCAGGTCATATTCGGTATATCGATATGAAACAAGCCTGCGAAGGTATAGCAATTGACCTTAAAACTTGTTAGTACGGGGACAGTCTTTACCCGTCGGATGGGGTTGACCCTATCTATCCACCGCATGGAGACCTTAATTCGGCTGGAAAAACTGGATGTGAAGTATTGGCATGCGTGCGTCAAAGTGTCAACTCTTTGGCTTTCCGAAGTGTTGCTTGTCAAGAGTTTGACTCGCACCCTCAAACTGGCACGGCAGTCACTGAGGGAAGTGTTGATGTTGGTTGTTTTAAACTAAGGGTTCTCATACTGAGCACGGCAGTCCCTGAGAGCAATGGCCAATACTCTGTGTCTGGATGTTGACTACTATTACCCGGCAGGTGTAAGTTGTTAATGCTGAAATCGTTTGTCCCTTATAATAACTCCGCCAGGTCTAGCTTGCGCCTGCCTGTCCCAAGCCAGGATAATGGAGGAGGGTTGTTTGTAGGATACGTCCTGCAATCGTAAAAACTGATAGGTCCAACCAAGAGCTCGGGGTGACGCCCATCTTGGTAGCAGGTCATATTCGGTATATCGATATGAAACAAGCCTGCGAAGGTATAGCAATTGACCTTAAAACTTGTTAGAACGGGGACAGTCTTTACCCGTCAAATGGGGTAGACCCTATCTATCCACCGCATGGAGACCTGAATTCGGCTGGAAAAAATGGTTGTGAAGTGTTGGCATCCGTGCATAAAAGTGTCAACTCTTCGGCTTTCCGAAGTGTTGCTTGTAAAGTGTTTGACTCGCACCCTCAAACTGGCACGGCAGTCACTGAGGGAAGTGTTGACATTGGTTGTGATAACAAAGGGTTCTCATACTGAGCAGGGCAGTCCCTGAGAACAATGGCCAATACTCTATGTCTGGATGTTGAAATCCGAACGGCCAGAGTAAGAGTGGCAATTACAAAGGTCCTCCAGAGTAGGTACCGGTCATGTGCAATAATTTCCAGCTGAGTCGGCAACTGCAAATTGTTAGACTAGCCCTTAAGTGCTCATTGAGTACAGTCATGTATAAGAATGCACTTTTTCGTAATTGCATTTGTGTATTCTTGGTCTTTTTGCGGGGATGTTGTGGATCCTCATTTGACGGGATCGAGTTGCCCAGATGACTGTCGTGGGCTGGCCCTTCGGGGAGTCTCGTACTGGTTGTGGTTGTGTGAATGCTACACAGGTCTAGATTGACCGGCGGGGTCGCGCAATGGTACGACCGGGCTGGCATATCTGTCTTAATCTGCAAGAGATTGGGTAGGTCTCGTCTCCACCAGTAGATGGATGGAAGTACGTCGCTACGGAAGTCTAAACTGGTACTGCTATTACGGGAAGTATGTAATTTATTACATAATGCTCCTAATCAGCAGGGCACTGGGTGATGCTTTGTGTTGGTGAAGCAGCTTCCATGTTCGTGTTGCCACACCGGAAGCCCCGTATGTTTTACTTGTTTTAAAACATAAACGGGTTCGTGTTGTGGCACAACACAAAGTTCATGGTTGTTTGTTTCATGAACTATTACCCTAGGTTTTAGATAACCCAAGTTGCTTAAACCTTACGGTAGGAGCAACTTGATAATCTTAAACTCGTCTGTCCCTTATAATAACTCCGCCAGGTCTAGCTTGCGCCTGCCTGTCCCAAGCCAGGATAAAGGAGGAGGGTTGTTTGTAGGATACGTCCTGCAAACATAAAAACTGATAGGGCCAACCAAGAGCTCGGGGTGGCGCCTATCTTGGTAGCAAGTCATATTCGGCATATCGAAATGAAACAAGCCTGCGAAGGTATAGCAATTGACATTAAAACTTGTTAGTACGGGGACAGTCTTTACCTGTCAAATGGGGTAGATCCTATCTATCCACCGCACTGAGACCTTAATTCGGGCGTATTGCAACAGTTGTGAAGTGCCGGCATACGTGCATAAAAGTGTCGGCTGTTCGGAAGTAGATTACTAGTCAAGAGTTTGACTCGCACCCTCAAACTGGCACGGCAGTCACTGAGGGAAGTGTAGAAATGGTTGTGTAAACTAAGGGTTCTCATACTGAGCACAGCAGTCCCTGAGAACAATGGCCAATACTCTATGTCTGGATGATGAAATCCGAACGGCCAGAGTAAGAGTGGCAACTGCAAAGGTCCTCCAGAGTAGGTACCAGTCATGAGCAATAATTTCCAGCTGAGTCGGCAACTGCAAATTGTTAGACTAGCCCTTAAGTGCTCATTGAGCACAGTCATGTATAAGAATGCACTTTTTCGTAATTGCATTTGTGTGTTCTTAGTCTTTTTGCGGGGATGTTGTGGATCCTCATTTGACGGGATCGAGTTGCCCAAATGACTGTCGTTTATGTCTAAAACATAAACGGGTCCGTGTTGTGGTACAACACAAAGTTCTGGTTGTCTGTTTCATGAACTATTACCCTAGATTTTTGATGACCCAAGTTGATTAAGCCTTACGGCAGGAGCAACTTGTAAATCAAATACTCGTCTGTCCCTTATAATCGCCAAAGTTACTTAAAATGATAACAAAATTATGTGGAAATCCATAAAAATTACACACAAAAAAAAATCTATGGAAAAAGATCTTAAATACAGAAATGGCAAAAAATAACGAAAAAATGCTCTAAATTTTTTTGGCCTCGGTACCTAGAGATTATGAACGGTGATTTTGCATCATCAGCAAATATTTATATGCTTAAATGCATACTTAACTTTTAATTTAGATTCATAAGTCTTGCGGAAATCAAAAATTCGATGCTGTATGTAGACTTTTGTCCTTCACTGCACATAGAGTAACCAAAATTCATTGTTTTTTTGTTATCAATTTCATAAATAAACTTGAAAGCAATTTTATGAACTTAAAATGTTCATTCTTTCAATTTATACTTTTTTCAATTTTAAATCTAATACTAAGAAGCTAACGCTGTCCGTCGTCCGTCGGCGGTCCTGACGACTGCACCCTAAATTTTTTTACTTTTAATTACACCATGACTTTGACTAGCATAGCTGACGTCACAACAATGGCAATGTAAAACTTGCAATGCAGACATGAGCAAAACTTGATAACAAAACATGAGCAAAAACAAAAACAATTCTTAGCGTCCGCACACATAGCGACGCTGTCAACCTGAGCATCGGCAAGTGAGGGTTGTTTTTTATCGCGTTTGTATGCATTTGTTGTTGTTGAAGAGGGTTTTAAAATGTGCTTACCTTCGAGAGCGGCTTGTGTTGTTGCTGTTTGTACATTTTTTTTTTTGTTTTTAACTGTAACGTGGTTTTTATCGTAGGCTGAGGTATGACTCAGCCGCTCCTGGATCAAACGAAGGACCCTTGAACCTTCGCAACAAAAAGGCGATGATTTTCAATGTTTAGATTTCAATGATTTTACTAATAATGAAATAATTTATAGCATATTGGTGATTTATTTCAGTGTATGAATATTTGTCTTTGTTTACAATACAACAACAATAATTCCTCCAATATGTTTCTTTACATTTATTTCTCTTTTTATAATACAACAATAATAATTCTTCAAACGTATTTCTTTACGATCGTTCGCTTCGGTGTTTTCAGGCTAGTTCGTGTATTTATGCTCGCTATATATGTGCTCGGCTATGTTCGGTAGTCGGCTATGTTCGGGGATGATAAGTGTGGGATGATAAGTGGGATGATTGTGAGCTCGGGTATGGTCAGTGCTTACTTGCTCGGGTATGCTTGGTGGGTGTCGGTAAGGTTCCTCGCAGTAGGTACCAACGATAGCGTTCGGGTAGAGCTCGACCACGTGTGTCGGTAACAGGAATCTATGTTATTAAAACAAAAGAATATTGTTATAAATAAAATGTCATTTAACAGGAGTTTGACGGAATGAGTACTAATACGTTGGATGGAAAACTATCAGCCGAAGCTGATGTGGTAACCAAACGTGTGCCAACGCAGATTATTATGTCGGATGGCAAACTATCAGCCGAAGCCGATGTGGTAACCAAACGAATGATGATAATTGCTACGTCGGGTGGCAAACTATCAGCCGGAGCTGATGTGGTAACCGAGCGAGTGCCAACGCAGTTTGATATGTCGGATGGCAAACTATCAGCCGAAGCCGATGTGGAAACCAAGCGAATAATAAAGAATACCATCGGGTCGGATGGCGAACTATCAGCCGAAGCTGATGTGATAACCAATAGAATGAATATTATCTGGTCGGATGGCAAACTATCAGCCGAAGCTGATATGATAACCAACCGAATGATAATAGTAGCTATGTCGTATGGCGAACTATCAGCTGAAGCTGATGTGGTAACCAAACGAGTGCCAACAAAGATTGCTATGTTGGATGGTGAACTATCAGCCGAAGCTGATGTGGTAACAAACCGAATGAATACGATCGGGTCAGATGGCAAACTATCAGCCGAAGCTGATATGGTAACCAACCGAACAATAAGAAATGCTACGTCGGCTGGTGAACTATCAGCCGAAGCTGATGTGATAATCAAGCGAGTGCCAACGATGATTAACAACTAATATAACTACAACTACACTAACTACATGTATTAGCATTCAGATATTGGCGACCAAATTTTATACTGCTCGTTTCCAAGCAATAGACGGCGGGCACTGCGTCTTCTGTGATGTCCCGAAGCATGCCAAGCCTTACCCTTCTACATAATGGCCTACAGAACCTGTTGTGAAGTCTACAGTATAGATGCTCGAACAATAGGTTTGTTTCCGAACACACTTCAAATATTTTCAAGTTGCTTGAAAGCGTTTCTATACAGATTTTTCGAGCTCGAGACACAAGAAGAACAAGCAAAATGTCACTCTCTCGAGCTCGAAGCTAGCTTGAATTTTACTTGAAAAATTTCTTCCAGCACATATCGAATAGCTCCAAATAGCTGATCGTGAAATTGGCAGATCAAAATTTTCAATTAATTTGTGAAAATAAAATAAAATGTTGTCCTTAAATTAGGCCTGTGCGAGTTGCTTCGAGTTCGAGTCAAGTCGATTAGTGCAATTCGACTCGGTTTTCGATTCGAGTAATTCGGTTTTTCAAATTACTCGAAATTCGAGTAACTCGAGGAACTATCGAGTTGCTCGAATTTTTTTTTTTATTTTCACTCTCAATAACACTTACCCAGTTGAAATTGATGTTTAATGAAACTAAGGGATGATATAAATAATCGAACATGGAAGACATAAATAATTATAATTTTTTATTGGTTTTTACTTTTTTGCGATCTGAAAGAGACATGCGATCTTTTATAGAGACATACTTTTTGATTTAATCCTCAAATAAACTTAAATATTTAGGCCATTTCATGTAAATTACACTTGAAGCTGTTTATAATGAGCGGCAAAGGTGAAAAATTCCACAAATTAATATTTCCATTCAATCAAAGGATGAAAACAAAGCAAAGCAAAACAAACAAAATGTAAAGGGACATATATCGATGGTCAAACGTCGACACCGGACATTTCACAAACTTTGCAAAAAAACCAAAAACTTTATTACCCATGATTTTTATTTTAAAATTAAAAAATGTATATATTGCCAAAACTATAATCTGGTCGTTATGTTAGTGCAAAACAAAGTGTTTTCGTCGAACAATAATTTTCTTTTTATATTAATTTAAAAAATATATTAACCCCTTTGCGCTCTTCAACAACAACAACAACAACTTCAGAAAGGTATGTAACATTGCTATAAAACATTGAGGATTTTAAAATGATTTGGTTCTTTGTTTATAAATTAACAATGCATTTTCAACTGGGTACTTTTCTCTATCATCTCGGTACGATGTTCTAAAAACGGCTCAACGAATGGAATAGGGTTGCCACCTCTCTGGGAATACTTAAAATTTTTATTGCAGAGAATTTAAATCGAGGCATCCAAAGGCCCTTGTTTTTATTCTAAGTGTTATACTAAATGAACAAGTCAAAAGAATAAGAGAGAAAGAAAGACAATATAAATAAATTTGTACACATGCAATTTATTGTTATTTTAAAGTATCTAACATACATTTTAGAGATATTTAACTAAAGACTTTTATGTAAAAATATCAAACATGATACCGTTTGTGGTAGTAGAGATGACCGGTTTTCGTTAACAATATCACCAGCTGAAGAAAAAAGCCTTTCACTCTCGACTGAATAATAATAATGTTCCAAAATAAATATGGCAATTCTTTTCAAAAATAACTCACCAGATATAACGTTACTCATTGGAAAACAGTTTTTATTTTAACCTTGACCGCATCGCACAGTGTGTCAAATACACATATGCGAGTACATAAATAAAATATTTATATAATAATTATACATGTCATTTCAATAAATAGTAATATGTACTGATACGTTTTGAAATTTTAATTCAATAAAGAAAAATTCACGCTTTCATTTTTATGCTTTTCATTACATACATATCGCTATGAAACACTTTTAAGGTATTTATATGTATAAAAACTGAGAGTGAAGGTTCTTTCTATATGTCAAATTTTAGTTTCTTGCCCTTTATTATTTATGATAGTTTATGGTTTATGATGATAGTTAAGCAATAGATTTTATTTGATATAATATATAAAACTTTTTGAACTAATATGAATCAAAAATATGCGATTTATTTGTAAACTACTTCACTGTAATCAAATATGAGTTGTGAGCGGGTATGGTCAGCACTACATTTGAAGCTCTGTTGTTTTGTGCTCTTTGCACAGCAAAACTTATTTCTTTTTGGTTTCATTGATAAAAATTTACCAAAACTGGCACAAACTTGCGGTAAATTATAAACATATGGATAGTAAAATATGGTCGTCATTTTGAAAGTAGAACAAAAAAAATTTTTTAATGCGGTTCTCAGATGCAAATTCATTGGACAGCTTTTAATAATAATATCAAATTTTTTAATAATGATCGAGCAACCAGTGTTGGCTCAGTTGATTTGGACTGACTCAAGAGAATCTTTAGCTTCTTTTACTTTTCTAACAATGCAAGTTTCAGTTCATTAAACTCAAACTCTATGAAAAATTAAAAAATTACGTTTAAAGTTCGATCTCCTTAGGCTTTTAGAAACTTAAAAACAATCTGACTTATTTAGCATATTTTAACAAAAAGAAAAAAATTTTCATATATTTTCTCAAAATTTTTTTTTTCGAATATACGTTATAACAAATAAATAAAAATAAAAAGATTTACAAATAAACTTTAATAAAGCTTGCATCTAATATGTATTAAAAATGCAAATGTGAAGGGAAAAACATTTTCAAAAATTTTAAAGCTATATTTTTATAAGCTGCTTGCGATATATTTAAAGTTTTATTAAATTAGAGATAAGGTTTAATAAAAAATTCATTTCAAATAATATTAAAAAAACTGCGCGCATTGCATAACACGTTATAAATCTTTTTAAAATTCTTTTTCATAACTACCATGCAAGGCATGCCGGCATTACCATTTGCTCGCTTGTTTGTTTTTAGAGTGTAGCTTTTTGAGTTTTTTTGCTTTTCTCTTCTTGCTTGGTGCGACAAAAATAAAAGAAAAAAAAATCAAGCTGCCATAGAATAAATTTTTATATGCACCTTTTTTTTCAAATACACCAGCCATGTGCCCGATTTTTAGTTTTTTTTACCCCTCAATTTCCTTGACTTTACGTTTGGCATTCGAAAATAAGCTATAAAGATCAATGAAAAATGAACGAAATCGGTAAAAACCACGCCTAACCCCCCCACAAGTGAAAAACAGTAAAACCTTTTAGGACTCCACAAAAATTAATATAACGACTTAAAATATGCACATAAGCTTTGATTTTTAATATCCACTCAAAGCTTGGAGTTCGGCAAAATCAAAAGAAAACTCCACCTACCTCCCGTACAACGTGGCATCATCAAAATAGCAAAACCTTATATATTTAATAAATAATAAATTACGAGTAAAGTATTGACTGGATATTTTACACATAAGCTGTGATATTTAAATACTTAATGGCTGTGGGGTATTTTAACATCGTCCAAGTCGAAGATAATTCTTCATTAGTTTTTTTTTTCATTCATTCATTATCTACCTCATTCTCAATGATTGAACAAATCAGGGCTAATTATATAAACATTGCAACAACACATCAAAGCATAAAGGTGCTATTCTTATCAGATATGCTTACGGTGAAAAACGACATGCTCTTTACAGCAACATATAATTTTAGATCAATTTTCTACTGGGTACTTCTACTGATAAGTGAAAGCACTCAAAAACTCGAAAAACTTCGAGTTACTCGAAAACTCGAGTTATTCGGTACGAGTTTCGAGTCGAACTACTCGACTCGACTCGAGCCGAGTTACTCGAAAATCTGAGTACTCGCACAGGCCTACCTCAAATATTAGTGCTAGTTTTTAAAGAATGGTGCACAAAGTGTTTTTTTATTAGAAAAAACCATTAATTTAAAACAAATAAACCAACTGTTTTTTACAAAATTCTGAAAACATCTGTTGCGTTTAAAACATGATTGAAGTCGTTTCTATACTTCTTGATAATTTCTCTCATTTTGACAACTAATTAAATTACTCTTACTAATTAAATTACTCTTACTAATTAAATTACTCTTGAACTTTACTTGAAGTTTGTACGGAAACAGACCTAATGTAATTTCGATGGCTGTATACTGGCGACTTGACAGGTGGTTTTGTTGTTTCGGTCGCCACGTATGCTGGCTGCTTGACTGGTAGTGTTGTTTGTTGTTGTTGCTATTCATACTGTTGGTATAAAGCATACTGGCTGTTGGGATGATATTGATGTTATTGAAGTGGCTGCTATTCATGCTGCTTGTAACGTCGATCACCGTTACAAAGCGTAAATGCAAAGTTCATAGAAAAAAAAAATCGCAACTGATGCTTTTGTCAAGTTTTTAATTCACTCCCGTTTATACCTTCGCTAAAGAAGCTAACGTTTCAACAAGTTGTTTAGAATCAAACAACAAAGATAATGTGCATGACTACAATGCTCAAAGGCCAACTTGAGAATCAATGTTTTCCAGACACACGCGAAAACATTAAACAAATACTGTTTTGTTCTTCAGCTGGCAATAGGTATTGAAATTGGGATTGCGAATAATTTTACTTTAGAGCCCAAGCCCATTTATTTTTTTCTCAGCGTGTATTTGGAGCCCCTAAGTCTAATGATGCAAAAAAAGGTCGGTCTAAAATGGCTTAAGAGATATAAAAAGCGAAAGTTTGAAAAATGTTGCTTTATTCGTATACGAAAATATCCATAATTTTTATAGAGAAGAGTAATTTTAAAAATAGTAGGTATATACAAACTAAAAGGGTAAACTATGATCGATTGAATGCAATATTAACAGAAAAATTTCATTGCATACTTTAAAAATTCGGAGTGTTCAAATTGGGTTATTGAATAATTCCAAAGATCATACAAGTGCTCTCAAATTAGTAGGTACTGTTTGATTAAAATTGGTGCCAATGACGATTTTACTTTCACTCTTTAATAAAATGAAAGTGATTTGTAATGATAAAGTTCAAAATGTTCCAAGAGCAAAAATTTTTACAGTTTAAGTGATTTAAAAAAAGTAAAATATATAAAGATGTACTGAACACATTTTTTTATGATAATGGATATTCATAAATAGTTTGAAGTGACCTTGGTAAATATGTAAATTTCTTCAAAAGTTATGAAAATAAAACAGTCGAAAATTCTTTTAAAAATCGCCGTGATTTATGAATGTACAAATTTTGTCATAATTCAACTTTAACCTATGTGGGTTAGAGCTGATGTGTTTTTGACGATAGTTTAAAATGTTTTTCCTTGTTAAGGCCCAGTTTGAATTTTTTTAGAAAAATTTTTATTTTATTGTTTTGAAAAACATTTTAAGAATGTGTAAAAAATTTTCGGAATAAATTTGGAAGCCGTTTAAGAGATATTTAAGTTTTTATGAGTAGTAAACGCTCATAAAATAAGGTAAGCAAAAACTTTAAACGAGTTTTTCTCGAATTTACATTTTTTGAAACGGCTTGCCCTCTAATTCGAATGGTATTCGTCCGATTAATTTAAATCTTGTTTTATTTTTTTTAAAAATTAAATACGCTGTGAGTGAACCAACAGAATCAAGTAAGAAACACTTTTTGTGCTCCTTATTTAATTTATAAGGATCATTTCGTGCGCGAAAAATGTTTTTTTTTTAATTTATGCGGCATTTTTTTTTTTAATTTTAAACATTTTGTCGGTTTACTTGGCTTTCATTTTTCACAAACTTTTTAATTTTTTTGTTTTTCGTTCCCTGGAGAGGAGATATCATGCAAGCCGCTAGAGACCTTTCGTTTGCGACCTCAACTTTACTGTATTCAAAAACTATTGATGCAAAAAAAAAAAAAATAAAATAGTTAATTTAAGACTTAAGTGGAAATGGGAAAAAGTTATTTCGGTATTTAATAAAATAAAAAAAATACAGTCCTTAAAAACAGTCCGCTTTTTTACTCAAAAAATTTAAACTAGGCCTTAATTTGATAATAGCGAAATTTTGTGAAATTAGCTTTCCGCACTGAATTTTCAAACTTTCACGATTTTTATCTCCTAAACCATAGGTTTATAAATAAAAATAAATTAAAAAACAAGTAAAATAATCCTTCGTCTGTAGGTTTTTCATTTCCATTAGGTTTTAAGGATTTTTTTTTTAAAGAAACTTCTGATGTCACAAGCTGCGTTCCTCTTCATAACTTTTTAATTATTTTCATGCAACAAGATAACTTAGTACGTAGTTTGAAACGAAGTTTACCAAGTTACAAAGCATAATTCTGTAAAGTTCCCTGCATGTAGAAGGCATGCATGCATCAAAGCATCTGACGTTATACATGTAAGAGGGATAACGCACAAACAAAAAAGTGTGAATCATGCACGCATTAAGCATGATCCCACAAGTTAACATGTGTTTAACTAAAACGTCAGATGCTTTGATACATGCATGAGTTCTGTGTGTTATGGGCTTAAAAGATAAAAGCTTTTGAAAGAGCCTCCACACATTTTCTTACGTGTTTTTCGTACTATTCTAGCTTAGATTTCTTAAATTGCTATAGACATCAAATGTTTGAATTTGTTTATCGAACTTTGGAATATTATTGCTGCAACTGAATTTATAAGCTTGCAGCCCAAGAGCGGAAAGGGGCTGGAACGACTTTTAAGGCTTATTTTCCCATACAAAAAATTCTCCATGGAGGGGGCTAAGGCCCTGTCAGCTCGTATGTAGATCCGCCAATGTTTATTGGTGCAAGGATAATTTGAATATACAGTTAGTTACTTTTGAGTCATTGTTACTCATTTATATATTAATACGCTAACGCAAATCTTTAACCCCTTTTTCTCAATAAATTGGCAACAGATTTGGTTGAAACTTATATCATTTGAAAACTCTCGTTTATACCAAGTTCACAATATAGTTCACAATATAGTATAGCAAAAATTAAAAATTAAACACACATTTTCCCATATAAAAGAAGCAATAACAAAATATGTTACAAAGCTATGCAGCTCTATTGAACAGCGTTGCTGTGGGAGAGTAGATTGCGAGAGTCAAATGCAAGAGTAAAACAGCATATGCTTTAACCAGAGATTGGAAACAAGCCAAGGAGGATATATTCTACCCTCCTTGAACAAACTGTACGAAAAAACCAACTCTACAGCTGCGTAAGAAAACAGTATCACTACCTTCTTACGTTTGGTTCTTTGCTACAAACAGAAATGCGTACCAAAGAGAGCAGAAAATAAAAAGGGAAAGAAAACTATTGCGTTGGTGTTATACGAACACAACATGTATTTCGTTTCTTAGATTTTGTTGTCACGATCGCAATCACAACAAGAAAAAAATGTTGCCTTCGTTTTACTACGGAAATTCTAAAAGAATTATAAGTTTTGACCATTTTTTTTAACGAATGTAAACAATTAAAACTCTTTAGTTAATTTTAAGCAAAAATTTATTGATAAGAAAATTTTTTTTCATTAGAAGTAAATAATTAAGAACATAAAGCAAAAATAAAGAATTCATTGTTTAGGGTTAAATAATACGTACGTGTAATTATTTCAAGTTATTCATAATTAAAATCTCCATTTACTCCTACTAACAAAATGTATTCTAAATTGGTCGGAGAAAGCCTGCTTCGTTGATCCAGAAATATATATTTAAACGATGAGAATAATATTTATAACAACAAAAAATATTTTTCGACTTTTGTCCGCAGCCGCGACACCGTGTGTGGTCAGCAATATGCAAAAAGATCGCTAAAGGTATTTTTCTTTCGTTGTTTTTGTGTCCGCGATTCAAAAGCGTAATAGTGATAGGAAGTGTTTTCTACCTCAAAAACAAAACGTTGCATTTTGCATTTTTCTCCATCTCTGCTTGCTTCGGTTTGTGTTACTGTTTGGATCGGAGAACGAAAACAAAAAAAAAACAGAAAATTACTTGTTGTGGTCTTAAGAAGAAACAAAAAGAACACAAAAATACTTTTCTTTAGAGTTTGTTTGCGATCCCTGGCTTTAACAGAGCTTTGTGGTTGTTAATTTTTTCTTCTCATCTTCTCAGACACACTGGATCCGCGTTGCTGAGATAAAACAAAATAGAGGGTGTCGCAATGAAAGTGCATTTTTCGATTGCATTGTAAAGTAAACATGTTAATTTTTAAACTATATAATTTTTATTTAAATGTTTTGTCATTAATATAGGTACAAATTATAAATTAAAAACAACTATTTCCCCATATAAAAGAAGCAAAAACAAAATATTTTATAAAGCCATACAGCTTTGTTGAACATTGTGGCTGTCGGAGAGTAGAATGCGAGAGTAACAAAAAAAAAAAAACAAAAGCTTTAACACAGCTATGTGGTTCTTGTCGCATTTTCTTTCCTATCTTCTCGGAAACACTCGATCAGCGTTGTGGAGACAAAACAAAATAAAGGGTGTTTCAATAAACGTGCATTTTTTTTTTTGGATTGTTAAGTTTTTCAAAAATGCCACAAAATTTAAGTCGTGCACATTTATTGGGACACTATATTTTTGTTCATAAAGGGTGGTTAAATTTTAAGGGCCGATGTTGAATGAGAACCACACCAAAACGTCAAGTTTTTTTCTACATTTCATTTGACATTTCTCAATTTCAGACTAACTCATTTTGAACCATGGAAAGATACACAATCGAGCAACGCGTTAAAGTTATTCAGGCTTATTATGAAAATGGGCGTTCAAACCAAAATGCATATCGTGCACTTCGTGATTTTTTCGGTCAATTTAATCGTCCAAATGTGCGTACAATCGGAAAAATCGTGCAAAAATTTGAGTAAAACGGGTCTGTAGGAGATGTGAAAACACCAGTGCATGCTCGTACAGCTCGTACTGCAGAAAATATTGCTGCTGTTCGCGATAGTGTGGCTGAAGAGCCGTCCACCTCAACTCGTCGTCGTTCTTCTCAAAGGTCCGGGAATCCTTTTGATCCACAGTACGCCCCTAGGCAGGCGAGCCTTGAGCCAAAGAACACGGTTTGTACCTTAGCTTGGTTTTCAATAATGCATTCAGTATAGTTAGTTTCAGTGAAAAAAATTATAAGCAATTGTATACAAGCAATTGTTTTTGCTTGTTTTACGGATTACCACCGCAAATCTTACCGCATACATTTAGTAAATTTTAGTTTTTAATGCATGGTACTTTTACAATTTACACCAGTAAAAATGCATTTTATTTTTTATCAATTCCTACGGTTCAGTTTTTCCGTGTAGCGTTATTTTAGCCAAAGTTATACACAAAAACTAAGGAAGCTTTCATTGAAACTATATGACGACCGAAAATATTAAAACAAAAGTTTTAAAAAAGAAACTTGCAAATTAGACTTAAGCTAGCTGTCATTGCTTATCATTCAATTTATGTACCATATAACTCGTAAACTGGTGTCATATGTGAAGTTTTTTTTTGAGTTTAGTAGATAATAAAACACAAATTTGTAACTTTATTCACATAGTAAGTTAGAATTGCTTAAGCTTTGCACATTAATGTAAATATACTTATTAACTGCCATTCTATCGGCACATTTTTTTTAATATATAAACGTATTCTTGTTTATTATATACGTATGTTCGTTTATAGTTAATATTGTTTTTATACAGCTATATATGTATGTGTTCATATTCAATTTTGATTTATCTAAAAAAAAAAATGAATATATGGGTCATTCTTATACTTTTTTAACAAACTGTCCGCAGCAGGCTTTCAAAATTAATATAATTCTGAAATTAATGTACTTCCAAAAAGTTTCAGTCCTTAAAAAATTTTTTTGGCTTTTGGTGGCCATTTTAACATAATATATATACTAATTTTTGAAAACTTTTGCTACTCTACTTTAAGTAAAACCGTTTTCTCGTTTTTAAGAACATTTTAAGATACCATACAGTCAACAACCTTTTATTATTTAGAAGCCCCAGTCTAATGAACTTTTTTTTAAAGGCCATTCAATACCTTTAACCTTTTTTTTTTAAGTCAAAATTATACGTTCCCAAACTACATAATTGGTTCTGTAAACTGTTCTAGACTTTGACAATTGCAATGATGCTTTTTATTTTTACTTTTTTTATATGATTCTTTTTGTATGGCTCTTGTGAACAATTGTTTATATTTGTATTGTGTATTAGTATATATTTTTTCAGATTTTTTGAAAGCCAACCATGTGGTTTATTGAAAAATTTTACAATGATCCATATATAATATATATATATATAGGTATATATTTATGTAGGACGTATCTAGTATATACAATTAACTAATCAATGAACCATTTCCGATGTAAGGGAATTCAGTGCATCTTCCACAGTTGGCTTATAACGATCTATTTTGGCTCCATTAATAGGTGAGAAGTTTTCTGAAAAATTAAAAATTTTTCTTTGGATTTAGCATCTATACCTACATCTTATTTTCCTTACCTATATCCTCACTTGAACTAGAATCTGTAAAACTTGGGGTACCCTCCGTCCATGTTGGAGTGGAACCTTCTCCAGATGCTGGTGGCGTCCATGCAAGTCCACCACGTGATCCATATTGATTACTGCATGATGTATCGACACCCAAATAGCTGTCTAAATGTATTTCAGAAACACTAAAAATAAAATACTACGAAATTAAACAATTATAAAAAAAAGACTTTGATAATATCTTGTTGTATAGTTAAGTGCCTTAATAAGTACTTTAAGTGAAAACAAAATAGAAGATATAATAATAATAGTTCTTTGATTTGTTTTTGCATTCAACCGGTTTTTCTAGATTTTTAGATTGTAAATTGGCTGCAATAGTTTTTTCTCCTGTACCTTTTTTAATTAGATCTTAATAAAATATAGTTTTTTGTCGTAAAATATTTAAGATTATAGAAAATAGAAGAATATTTTATTTTATTCCTTCTGTGAACGCTTTTATTAGCATCAAAAAACCTTTCGGCTTTTTGTAATCCTTTGTGGATGATTTTGATTGATTTATTGCTTTGTGTTGTAACTAAACACAAACGAAAAATCGCCTCCCAATGATTTTAGGCAAATCTTTCATCTTATGAAAATGTTAGAAAACTAAAGCATTTTAAAAATAAAAGTTTTCTAAATATTTTCCTTAAGGGACATTTTATATAATTTTTTTTTGGGAAACGAATTTTTTTTTTTTATTTTTTTTACTTCATATATGTCTCAAGAATATGCAAAAAAACATTTTATTCAAATTTCCTTCCTTAACTATAGTTTTAGACACGCGCGCCTGTAAGCGTGTTTTTTTTTTAAATTGAACATATGGCTTTATTATTCTCGCGCCCCTCTCTTTGCTCTTTCAAATAGCTTATATTGTATTTATTATGTATTTTTTCTTCTCTCCTCTTTCTAATAATATACTGTTTGTTAAAATCGGACAGAAAGTTAATTTTTGGCAATTTTACAGAAATTTCAATTTAAAAGATTTTGTAAGTTTTTTTATTATGGTGTGCTTTAAGTGTTTGTTTTTCTCGCTACTTTTTTAAAAGCACCATGGCACTATAATACGTTTAATAAATCTTAAATTTTAAACTTTTTTGTGAGGAAATTTTCGTAAAAACTATTCGCATTAAATTTGAATTTGCCAAAAAAAAAAAAAAAAATGGAAATGCCAACATTTTTTCACATTTTTGCTTTCCAAAATTGACTGAACAAATTGGCGATTTTTTTCTCACAAACATTGTCATTGAATGTGAACCACACCAAAACGTCAAGTTTTTTTCTACATTTCATTTCACATTTCTCAATTTCAGACTAACTCAATTTGAACCATGGAAAGACACACAATCGCGCAACGCGTTAAAGTTATTCAGGCTTATTATGAAAATGAGCGTTCAAATCAAAATGCATATCGTGCACTTCGTGATTTTTTCGGTCAATTTAATCGTCCAAATGTGCGTACAATCGGAAAAATCGTGCAAAAATTTGCGCAAACTGGGTCTGTAGAAGATGTGAATACATCAGTGCATGCTCGTACAGCTCGTACTGCAGAAAATATTGCTGCTGTTCGCGATAGTGTGGCTGAAGAGCCGTCCACCTCAACTCGTCGTCGTGCCCAACAATTGCACCTCTCACGCTCGTCTTTGATGAACATTATGCATAAAGACTTGCATTTACGGCCCGAATTGGAAGATATGAATGTGGACGATATGTGGTTTCAACAGGACGGTGCCACTTACCACACAGCTAACGAATCAATGGCTCTTTTGCGCGACAAATTCAATGGCCGTGTTATCTCACGTGGTGTCGATGTCAATTGGCCGCCAAGATAATGTGATTTGACACCGTTGGACTTCTTTCTTTGGGGTTATTTGAAAGAAAAGGTGTACGTCGATAAGCCAGCAACAATTCAAGAGCTAAAGGATGAGATAATTCGGCACATTAACGGCATAGAACCTCACTTATGCCTCAGCGTCATCGAAAATTTAGACCATCGGATGGAGGTGTGCCGCCGAGGTCGCGGCGGCCATTAGGCAGATATTTTGTTCTATACATAATTGAACCATACCAATATTACCATAATAAAAAGAAGTGACAATAATTTCCTCAATAATTTGTGTTTTATTCAAAATCAACATCGGCCCTTAAAATTTAAACCACCCTTTATAAAAATTTGTATAGATTTTTATTCCTTACCAATTATAATTTAAATATCAAATTTTTTATATTACTTGTCATATCTTAAAAAACTGATTCTTCAGGAAAAACATTTTAAAATTTAAGCATGTATATGGAATCGCTTCACCTCTTTTAGTATCGTCAAAACACGAAATATACCACTAATTTTGCAAAAGTTGAATCCTAACACGACCACATAAACATTTTTTTTCGTTCGCGGAAAATCAAAAAGATATTTTTACCAAGATGAGGCATAATGTCGTTTATATTCTGTCAAATGGTTTTGCGACTCAATTCTTATACAATTTTATTTATGAAATGATTGAATAAAAGGATCAATTTCGACCCGTTGTCAGTAAGTTTTGTTCTTAAGATTTTAGCGTGTATAAATAAGTTCCAGTTAAATCCTTTGGTTTACTTTTGATTATTTAATGTTTCGCATTAATAAAAATTTCAAGAGTGCAAACTGAAATAATTGTGCAAAGAAACTATAAGATATTTGCATTTGAAATTTACTTTGCGAATCTTGTTTCAAAGATTCTTAAAAAAAGACCGTTTATAAAAAGTTTTGACTATATATATAAGATCTGTTTCCGTACTTGAAAATTCGTACGATTTTCTGCCGTTTCCTGCTTTTTCCTGTTCTAGTACCCAAAAAGTTCGCAAAAGAGAGCGAAAATGAGAAATCCTTTTTATTCGCAACAAATAGCAAGCTGCCATATTTTGACAGTTTATGCTAAAATATTGCGTCAGCCAATGCCAGCTGATGATTACATTTAATAAAAGAAATAATAAAATGTTAAAAAGTGTTCGCCAGGTACATTTGAAAGGATGCAAAGTGGTAAGCAGTGTTTTATAAAGAAAATATCTTATTTTCTTTTGCAAATATCAGCTACAGTAGCTACAGTAGTTTCTTCAAAAGTTGCTACTTGTTGCGAAAACCTGTTCTCGTACTTTTTGCAATTTTTCACACAATGAACGAATTTTTAGCTTTCTTTCTGCAAATCTTGCAGGTTGCTTATTTCTGCAATAAAGAACGGGAACACACCTATAAATGCATATACATTTAATTGAATAAAAAAGTTTGCAGTTATTTTATCCATACTGCTCCTTACTGCTCAAAACCTCGAAATTTTGCTACTCAAAAAAGTTCAAAACGACAGCCCTGGCGCTAACACATTTTTTTACTCTATGAATGAGTGTGGAGAGAGATAGAGCACAAAACTTCATATAAAAAAAATCTCAAATACTCTGAAGGTGGTTAGCAATAACATGTAAATATTCTTATATTTGAAACTAGCTGAATACCAGCTTAACTCGGGAGTTGATATAAATAATTTTCGATTTCATTCTTCATTTTGAAAAAACTATTCACAAACTTTACAAGGAATTTTGTGTGCATCTTTCAAACCGGTAACTTTGGCAAAATGAGCAAAATGTTGCTTGAACATCTGAAAATTATGAGAAAAAGTTGGGGAAATCGTGATTTGTGTGTGTGTGCCACCGATCGCTTGCAAAAGTATATTTTCAAGTTTTATAATGTATTCGATAGATTGCACATTTTTGAAAAAAATCAGAGCAGAAACGAATTTTTTGTAATTCGAGAGGACAAAAATTGGACAAAAATTAAATAAGCCTTGAAAGAAGAAATTTAAGCGAAAAAAACGCCAACTTACGACGCAACTGACTTGCGCATGTGTTGATGCGTACTCAAATACCACAGAAATTGGCATCAGTTGTCCTGATTTGCGAAAAAAGAAAGTGGAATATAAATACGCATAAAGCAGAAAAGAAGATATTTATCACCCTTCGCGCTTTGCTACGCCTTACTGTATTTTGTAGTACAGCGCTCTCTGTGGTTCAAGATCTTGCAAAAAACATAGCGCCAAAAGACTCACCGCAGCCGAAAACCACTTATTAAAATCATACTTATCGGATTTCATGAAAATCGGATAAAAGGCTTAGAAATTTTTTAAAATATTTGAACACATTACCCTCTGGTGTTCAAGATAGAACAGAGCATACAAGTCATAAAAACTCACCATATCCTATATAAAAATTTTCATGCAAATCGGATGAACGGTTTCGGAGATAAACTATAATTAACAAAGTGCCTTCAACACGATCGCAGCGCCACCTGCCGGATCCAATTGTGAATCTGAACCATCCAGGGACCCACTCAAACACACACAAAAAATTTCATCAACATCAGTGCATCCGTTAATGAACAGTTTAATAACATACACACGCACAAATTGTACAACAGCGCCCTCTAGTTTCGAGAAAGAGCAGAAAAGATAGCACCGAAACACTTCTCGTACTCGAAAATCGCTATTTAAAAATTTCCATCCAAATCGGATGAGCAGTTTTGGAGTTTTTCACGATTTCCTAAGATTTGTAATAAAGCGCCCTCTGGTGTTCAAGATAGCACAAAAAGATAAGTTCACAACACTCACCGTATCAGAAAACCCCTATTTTCCAATTTTCATACAAACCGGGTGCACGGTTAGGAGTTTTTCGAGGTTTTTCAAAATATTTGTACTACAGTGCCCCCTGGTGTTCGAGATAGAACAGAGTACATAAGTCAAAAAACTCAGCGTGTTCGAGAACCTCTACATGCAAATTTTCATGCAAATCGGATGAACGGTTTCGAAGATAAGCTAAAAAAAATAGTGCCTGGAACCCGATCGCAGGGCCCCCTACAGGGTTCAACCTTTTTGACTGGATAAAAAGTAGCCTATGTTATGACCGGGGATATAAGGAGCCTAGATGCCAAGTTTCATTTCAGATTTTCAGATTTTCGGACTCCTCGTCATTCAAAATGTCCAACGCAAAAAGAATTTAAAAAAAATACTTCATGTACAGATTTCTTTTTTACATTTTATATACATATATATACATATATATACATATATATACATTTTATATACATTTTATATACATATAATTTTATATACATATAGATAGATTTCAGTTGAATAATAATACTTTGGATATTTGTCTGTCAAACTCTGGAAGCTTTGCCATCTTTTTTTTCTCGCTCATTGTTTTGTCCACGGTATGCTACACATTGTTTTCTGTTTGGCAGGATTGAAGGCAACATTCTGTCATTTTTTTCTGTTCAAAACCTTTTTTATGCCAGTTGTTCAAATTGTTTCCAGCTTCGGACTGTGAACATAATTTGTCGGTTGCTTGGAATTGTTGGATGAAACAGAAGGTCTCTCAAATTCCAATTTTTTTATTTACCCGCAAAAACAACAACACATTTTTTCGGTGTCTGTAAGTGGAGCATGCACTAAGCACACATAACAACGACAACAACATACTTATGGAAATGTAAACGAACTTCAATCTCGAAGCCGGCCGTTGCAACCTTCTGAGTTTCTCTGAAATCAAAATTAGTTCGTTTGGGGGAAATTTAGAATTTTGTGTGTAGGTATATGTAAATTAGATAACCGTGCGCATTTTGCCGGTTTGCTTTCAAAGAATTGCATTCAATATTCTGGAAAATCTTGCAAACTATTTTCGAGTGTTTAGGTATGCTGCGAAGTGATTACTAATTTCACACATTATGTATTAAGTGTCAGGAACCGAAATGAAAACTCAATGATAAAAGTTAATAAAATGTTAATGTTTAATTGAAATTAAAATGTCAGTATTCGTTTTAACACGTCTTAACGGCACGACGGCTCTAATTCAAACTTACATCAAAGAAGATGCCAAAAACATCACATAAGAAAATATCAAAAGAAAATAGAGAAATTAAAGTTCATGAACAATGTTACCAGATTGAAATAATAATTGAAAAGTAAATAAATCCCGTGACAACTCGGCTTCTCCTGACGTAACTCGTCCCGAGTTACCCATCAATGGATTCGCTGCATGTAGTTTCTGACTCATCATCATTATCTTCGTAGCATTCATCGACTTCGGGATACAATTCGCACCAGGGTTTTAATTTATCGCAACTAACCACTGTGCTGAATCTTCGTTGCTTCAACTGTGCACCCTCGACATCTTCGACGATATAACGGTCGTAACGTTAAACTTTTCCGATGACATATGGGCCTCTGTACTTTAGCTCTAATTTTCGTGATTCGCCAGTACTTTGAATAGGGCTTTCGACTAGAACAAGATCTCCTTCATTATAATGATGTGGCCTTTTATGCTTTGCATCAAATCGTTGTTTCCAATTTTCTCGTGCCCGCTCGATGTTAACAGTAGTGTCGTTTCGTCGCTGAGTGATTGACAATTTTGGCTCCAGATCAATGTTATCATCATGTAAAGTTGTTAAAAGTTTGTTACCAATATCACGAACTGGAAAGTCATAAACCAAATCCATTGGAGAGTATTTTGTTGTTGAATTAACATTTGTGTTAATAGTCCACTGCAACCGACGTAACTCCAAGTCCCAGTCCTTAGGACCTGCTGCTGAGGATTTCAAAAATGACAGAACCGATTGATTGACTCGTTCGGCGAGTCCGTTTGCTCGTGGTGTTCTCACTGCAACTTTTATATGTTGAATATCACTGACCTTACAAAACTCCCTGAATTGCGAGGAGGTAAATGACGTACCTCTGTCCGTCACAATTCGTCTCGGCAAACCAAAGTTTATAGTGAGCTGGTTCAGAGCGTCGATAACAGGTTTGGTTTTCGTCGATTTTACAGCAACAATGATCGTATATCGAGTTAATGCGTCAACGATAACTAGAACATACTCATATCCACGTCGGCTTCTCACAAACGGACCCAGATGATCCATATGCAGCACCTCGAACGGAATCTTCGGCACCTCCATTCCATACAATTGGCATTCTCGTTTTCCAGGATCACGGCAAAAGCTACAATCGATGCATGATTTAACATATCCTTTAACATAATTTCGGCATCGAGGGAACCAGAAATGTTGTAATATTCGCTTGATGGTCCCTTCAGCACCCGGATGACCCATCTCATCATGGCATAGTTTAACGATTCGCCAACGCATGCCACGTGGCACCACCAACAAAAGTTTGTTTTCGTCGTATTTCTTATACAGTCGTTTATTTTTCAGCATGAATTCAGATTCATATTTCTTCCGTTGGTTCGATGGAGTACAATTCACCATAATGTCGATTATTTCCTTTAAGCGCGTATCCTGTTTTTGAAGTGTATAAATCCAATCTTCTGTTGATAGATTTACGGCCATCACACATGCTGTCACATCCTCTGGAACGATTGAAGTTTCCACCGGAGCTCTGCTCATAGCATCGACATGACTCATCGATTTTCCTGGCCGATGGATTACCTCGTAGTCATATTCTAGTAGTCGGAGCAGCCAGCGTGCTACCCGCGGAATCATAGGCTTCCGAGATTTCAAAGTTGAGATCGCCGCACAGTCGGTGAGAATGGTAAACCTCTTACCTAGCAAGTACAACCTAAAGCGCTGACATGCTTCTACCACTGCCATAACCTCCAACTCATAGCCGTGATATTTCTGCTCTACTTCGCTGCACTGTCGGCTAAAATACGCGATGGGCTTGTAAACGTCATTCTCCCCTTGCTGGAGTAAAATTGCAGCAATACCATTACTGCTAGCATCAGTATGAATCTGATGGTGCTTTGTGACGTCATATATTTCTAGAATAGGCCCGGATGTCAACATTCGAATTAATTTTGTATACGCGTCATTGCACTCAGACGTCCATTGGAAAATGACATCCTTTTTCGTTAACCGCGTTAACGGGGCTGCAATATGCGCATAATTTGCAATAAACTTTCGGAAAAATCCGGTGAGTCCTAAAAATCGTCGAATTTCCGTCGCATTCATTGGAACAGGGAACTCACGAATAGCAATAGTTTTTACACGACCTGGTGTTAACCCATCTTTGTTTAATTCATGACCCAAAAAAATGACGCTGCCTTTCATAAAGGTACATTTCGACAATCGAAGTGTAAGCCCTTCTCCTTGAACTAATTTAAGAAATTCTTCTAGGTTGCTGAGCCCTTCCTCAAACGTATTCGATGCTATGATGACCTCATCAACGTAACTAACCACTTTGGATTTAATCGGCTCAATCAGCTGCATCATCATACGTTGAAAAGAGCAAGGGGCATTTCGAAGCCCGAACGGCATGCGATTAAATTCATAGTGACCGTTATGTGTCACAAAAGCTGTGAATCTTTTCGAGTTTTCAGCAATCTCAATTTGGTAGTAACCGGACATCATGTCTAGGGTAGTAAAGAAATTCTTACCTGACAGTGATGACAACACACCTTCTACCGTTGGCATTGGCCATGGCTGCTTTTCTGTTACCGCATTCAATTCTCTGTAGTCGACACATAAACGGTGCTCTCCATTTGGCTTGGGAACGAGCACAATGGGCGACGCGTACAGAGAGTTAGATGGACGAATTATATTCAAATCAAGCAACTCCTCAACAATACCTTCAACAATTTTCTGTTTAGGAATTTGTATTGGATAAGGATTTCGAGCGATCGGTGTAGATGTCGTTACCGATATTTCCATTTTACACGACCCGCTCTAACCGATTTCCTTCAATTGTTCACCAAAGCAGTTTTTAAATGAATTAATTAAAGTCATTAGTTCGATTTCCTCGCGCTTCGAAAGATCTTTACCGACATTTATTTGTTCGCGTTCGAGTGGCATTATTTTACATGTACCATTAGCAATGATAACATGTCCTTTCGATAAAATGTCGGTACCAACAATAACGTCATATACCATCATGTCACTTCCTATAACTAAAAACTCACAATTAAAATTTTGATTGTCAATTTCAACGGATGCTACGAGCACATCGCGACACTGAACCTCTCCACCAGCGAATCCGCGTAAAGTTTCATTGCATGTCTTGATTTTGCCATTACACTTTTCAGCAATATCGCGCTTTATAATAGATTTGCAACTGCCGGAGTCGATCAAAGCATCACATTCAAATCCGTTTATCGAAATATTTTTAATTAAAAGTTGTTGAGACTGTGCACTTGCTTTAACCACATTGACCGATGAGTTAGTGCGTTTCGGACAATTTCTTGATTCATGATTAGTGGCGGCACAATTTTCACAACGCGATTTTCGCTGTGGTTTTCAGCAATTTTTCGAAATGTGGCCACGCTCATGGCAATTAAAACATATTGGTCCTGGCTTAACAACACTTTTATGTTCTACTTTTATTTCACCATTGTTTAATTTAAGTACACTCGGCGATGGTACTGAGAAATTTGTATTTGTTTTCTTTAAACTCGCGGCGATATTATTAATTGATTTCAACAAATCTGCGCACTTCACAAATTGCATGGCTGATAAAGTTTTTCGCAAGCCTTCGTCATTGAGTCCATTAATAATATACCGAATTATTGCATTGTCATCTAAATAACCACCACGACCGATCGATAACATTTTGAAATAATATTCAGTAATCGATTCATTTCGTGTCATACGTATGTTCATCAATTGCATATGCACATCAGCTGTGTTCACAACACTAGGGAAATCATCAAGAAATGCAACAACAAATTGCGCCCACTCTTGGAAAATATGCTGTGAATTTAACCAACGTTTTGCAACACCCTTAAATTTGCTTTGAATTGCAAAAAGCACAATTTTGTCATTCCAATTATAAGCACTTTTTAATTGTTCGACACGCTCAATAAATTGCACTGACGTTACATTTTCGTTACACGGATCAAAATCTGGCAACATATCAATAATTTCGCGAACACTGCACTGAGTATCTGATCGATTGTTATTGTTTACATTTTCAATATTAAACGGACTTAAAAGTTGCCTATTGTCAACGAACGGAGGAGCAAGCAAACGACGAGGATTTGACATAACTGATGTAACAAATGCTGGCGACACAGTTGTTGTTGTTGTGCTTGTGTTTGTTTGATGAGTATCTCTTACATTCACCAAATCACTCACTGACGAGAGAGGACAAACAGGCACCATACCGGCTGTATACGGTGTGACACATAAGGGTTGTTTTTCCATTTGTACATTGTTTAATAGTTGCGGCGAATTCGCTCCAGCGCATTCGCTCATCCAGTTGTTCGCTGCTTGATGTGTTTGAACCGCACATATTTCTGGAAAATTCTGCGACGTCGAGACTCGTTCGGATGCAAGCATCAATGCGTTTATGTGTGGATTCGGCGAATTCATATTGGTTTGTGTTGTTCTTGCGTTCTCGCTATGCATGCTATTCGATTCTCGCTGATTTTGAATAGTAGCAGTTGTTACTGGTAAAGTCTGCGGCAGCGATGCACGTTCACTTGCCATAGTCGACGCATGTACCACATTCTGAGGTTGATATGTCAGCTCCTCCATGAGTCGCTGAAGGCTACTGACATCGTTTCGCAACTTCGTCATATCGGACGTTTCATGCGATCCTGGCGAACTATGCCCATTCTGCGACCCTTGCTCAATCACGTCCATCGCTGGTGCATTTGTCGCAGCACCTTGACGCTGTTGTGCCTCTTTCAGTTGGTTTAATCGCGCAAATAACTCTATCTTATTGCCGGTCGTTTTCGCACCACACTCGCGAAGCTTTTCTTTTAATTCGGGTATTGTTACTTTTTCCATTTCTTTAAATTTCAATTACACGCAAGACTTTTGGATTTAAATATCCCACTTCTGATTTTTGTCAGGAACCGAAATGAAAACTCAATGATAAAAGTTAATAAAATGTTAATGTTTAATTGAAATTAAAATGTCAGTATTCGTTTTAACACGTCTTAACGGCACGACGGCTCTTATTCAAACTTACATCAAAGAAGATGCCAAAAACATCACATAAGAAAATATCAAAAGAAAATAGAGAAATTAAAGTTCATGAACAATGTTACCAGATTGAAATAATAATTGAAAAGTAAATAAATCCCGTGACATAAGTATGAGGGTAGATTTAAAAAAAATATGGATATGACAAAGAAAGTTTTACATTTTATCACCTTTAATATCGTTCAACTTGAAACATGGCCGTCGTTGGGAAAATGAATGTAAAATCCAAAGTCACTACAACGCTCTTTAAAAAGTTCCGTTGAATTTATTTTTTTAGTATATGAAGAAGTGCATACGATTTTTGTCTAGAGTGTTATACCTCTAAAAAGTGTTTAGGTCTACTAAAAATTTTCGAATTTGTTAGTTTGTTAGTTAATTTAAAACAAAAATTAGAAAAAGATCAGTAATTCGCCGGCATAGACATTGGTGTTGGAACAAAACTCTTGACTTTAACTCTCTAGTTCCCAAGAAGGCCTGTAGACATTCTTAACTTGAAAATATTCTTTAAATCGCATCTTATGATTTATCCGGTGGATTTTCCGCATATGAAAAGGGGCATCCCCATTTTATAAAATAAATGCAGTCTTTAAACGCTTTGCAGTGCACAACGGCAGTAATTATCAGTTTAAGTTAAAATTTCGCGTGAAAGTGAACAAATAATTGTTTCTAAACTTTGTGAGAAAGGAAAATTGTTTTAAAATAAATTTTGAGCTCCATTATATGTAGAAAATTTCTTATCAATGTGTTCTTTAAGAAAATAAAAATAATATCACGGAAAAAAGTTGTTACACCTCACCATCCGGACACAAACCGCATGTCTGTAGTCCTGCTTAGAATGTAAAGCGAAAATAATAAAAAATCATTTCGCTGCAAAAATCTATACTGAGACCCTTTTTTAAAACAATTTAAACGGAGATGCTGATTTTCATACCATTGCGCTTTGTCTATTTCTGGGCAGATCATGCTTATACTTATACCAAATGTAATCTAGCTCATGTAACAACTTGTTTTTTGTTTTATTTTTTACTTTATATCGTTAAATAGTTTTTTGTAACGTCATATCGTTACAGCGTCTAAGATATGAAAATATCAATTTTTATAAAAAAAGTTAAAACGAAATAAATCATTAATAGAAGATTTAAATATATATTAATAATATATCAAATTGCTTGAAATATTGAAAAAAGAAAAAAAAAAGAAAAAAGCCGTCCCCAATCTGTGCACTAGGCTTGTTGCACGGCGCTTAAGGCAAATGATCGCAAGAAGCAACGTTGGCGCTCAAAACCAGCAATGGCAGCAAAAGGTGCGATCACGCGTTGCATTATGCCACCAGCGAATGCGTGTACATCACATGTTCATATGTAAATATGAACAAATAGTAAGCGAAATGTCATCATAAGGCAGTCAAGAAGTGGTTTTGGCCAAAAACAGCTGTTTAGAAGGAAAAGAGGTTTCTGGTGATTCCAAAAAAATATAAATAATTTTGGAAAAATATAAGACAGGCAGTCTTGGTGGCAAGACCTAGCCACTTAATCACCAACAAAGAAAATTTAAGCTTCGGCTTCTGCCAAACTCAAGCTTTGGCTTTTCGGCTTCGGCCAACCTTGTAAAGCCTTCTGCCATCGGCACTCTTCCGCCTGATTAAATCGGCCCTCAGCCGCCGTGTGCACTTTGCCACTACATCCGACTGTAAAATTATATATATATGATTAAGCGTAGCAACTTATTGTTAAGCTAATATTTATAAATAAAAAAAAAAATAATAAAAAAAAAAATAGGTACTAAGAAATTTTATAAATAAAAATAAAAAGCTCCGAGCTAAAACCTTCGGGTTTAGTGATAGAATTGGCCTCCGAGTCCAACCGTGGCAAATTGTGCGATTCACGAAACTATTTTTTTTTTTTTGAGACTGTTTTTGCCCGAGGGTTGCGAGATCCCTTGGACGGACCCTGGAGCGGCTAAGCATACCTCAGCTTAAGAAAAAAAAAACTCGTTACAAATGGCGCCTTAGCAGGAACAAAGCAAAATTTTACTGAAAAGGAAGAAAACACAAATAGTCTACTAAGCACCGACAC
Organism: Coremacera marginata; assembly: GCA_914767935.1. Lineage (NCBI taxonomy): Eukaryota > Metazoa > Arthropoda > Insecta > Diptera > Sciomyzidae > Coremacera > Coremacera marginata. The sequence goes on along the minus strand of OU612044.1, from coordinate 117,548,361 downwards.
CCTCAACAGCATTAACACTTCAAATAAAGAACAAATAGAAGCAAAACTTCAACAGTGAGGATTACCCACAGAAGGTAAAATAACCGATTAACGCAAATGTATGAGCGATTGGGCTAAGGCACAGCGAACACGGAAGTCAACAGATTCGTTAAATATGGATGAAAAGCAGAGCGAAGGCGTCTTAAGCGACGTAAAAACCACCGGCAGAGAGAAGTAATGGTTCAATCGATATAGATGTCATGAACAGCGTCCGTAAGTGGGGGCTTAGTTTTGATGGAGCCCGACCACTTAAGATTTTTTGGAAAGTATTGAGGAACTCGCCGAATGTTAACAAATTCCACTAAATAATCTCTTGCTGCCCCTGAATGTGCTATGTAAAGGAAAAGCCAATGACTGGTGGCGCTACAAGCGAGATGTAATACGTTCATGGGAGGATTTTAAAGAATCCGCTATGAAGTTTTTTCTGCCTCCCCGGTATTTACAGAGGTTAGAAGATGATACGACGTCATCAAAGGCAATGTGAAAATGCCAAAGATTTTATTATTAGCTTGATGGCCATGAGTTTAGAATTCTCTCGTTTCTTTGCAGATGTTGGTTGTGCTTGTCTTATCGAATGTAAACGTGTTTCTGTTTTCATTGTTTCTGTTTTCATTGTGTTTGATTAAAATTCGTGAGTTTATTTATTATTGTGATGTGTTTCTTTAATTGTTTTCTAATAATGTTCAACACTATAATTTATGTTTAAACATACGTGTAATTTAATTTAATAGTAATAAAAACATTGTTTGACCAATTGTGAAGTGCTTGTTTTGCCTGCTTCTTGCTTGCTGTGTTTGTTTTTCTTCTTTGTGCGTTGTTTCGTTTTATTTATTGTGTGGTGTTTGTTGTTTTTATTTAAACGGCACGCTCACTGTTATCGCGTTGACTGAAACTTGGCTGAATGGAAGCGTTACTGACTTAGAATTGTTTGATAATAGTTTTCAAGTTTATAGAAGGGACAGGCACGCTGACAATACTTATGCTGTCGGTGGTGGAGTCCTATTAGTTGTAAGGAACTCTTTTGTAAGTTCTTTTATTGATATTCCCTGCTTTGCTAATATTCAACTCATATGCGTTAAAGTTATATATTGTAGGTCTAATGTATATGTTATTGATGCATATATTCTGCCAAAAAGTAGTGCAGAGGTTAACGCAACCGTCGCTGATTGCATAGAATATATTATAAATATACTAACATATTTGCATAGAATATTGCATAGAATATATTATAAATATACTAACGTAAATGACGTCATTTTATTGTTCGGCGATTTCAATCTGCCTGACTTAAAATGGCATTCTTCAGACGAAGATACATATTTTTGTGCATGTAATTCGAAGACACGCCAAGAACATATATTTGTTGACAATATATGTTCTGACTTACAACAAGTAAGTTGTATTTATAATAGTCTTGAGAGACTTCTTGACCTGGTCTTAACTACAGACAGTAACAATGTTGTTGTTAAGAGGGCCTTTCATGCTCTAACTACTGTTGATGAATTCCATCCACCATTGAGTATTTGGTATAAATCCGACAGAGAAAATATAGTAAATTCGAATTCAGTTGACAAGCTTTATGAACTCAATTTTAGAAAAGCTGACTTTTTGAAGTTGAATCATTTAATTTGTAGTAAGCTAAATGTAATTTTAGAATATTGAAATGAAAATAGTCTTGATAATTCCATTAGTTTTTTTTACATGGAACTTTTTGCTATGTTTTCTCAGTCTGTTCGAAAAAGTCTCAAATTTGCGAAAAATTCTGCGTACCCCTGGTATACAAAGGATTTAAAATTTCTTCGCAACAACAGGAATAGGGCATGGAAGAAATACGTCTGTAGCCTAGACTCAAATGACTAGAGACTTACAAGTGTTTGTTTCTGGAATTTGAAAATCGCTCAGCTATACTATATCACGAATATTTAAATGATGTTAAGTTGAGAATATTGTCTGATCCAAGAAAACTTTGGGGATTCATAAACACAAAGAAAAAATCCGATGGATTTCCTTCTTCATTCAGAACTCTTAATGGATTTACTGATGATCCCGTCGTAATTTGTGGCCTATTTGCCAACCTTTTTAAAGAATCATTCTGTTCAGATTCTTTTAATCATAGTCATAATCATCAATAATTTAATGATGGAGAGTACTTTGAATATATGGATTTCGTACTAAGAGTTTCTTTGGAATATATATCCTTTACTTCGGAGGATATTTTAAAGTATATTGGATCGATCGAGGAGGACTTTAGCGCTGGCCCCTACGGAATTCCTCCAGCAGTATTAACAAAATGCGGTCCTATTCTGAGTCAACCACTTTTTGAATTATCCAATAAATCGATTAACGATTTTGTAAAAAATCATTTAAAACCCCTATTTCTAAAAAAGGTTGTAGGAATGATGTCAGTAACTATAGGCCTAACGCCCTCATCGATTCCTAAACTTTTTGAGCGGATCGTGTACGATCGGGTAAAAACTCATTGTGTTGAAGTCATAACAACTCGTCAGTATGGTTTTATTAATAGCAGATCCACATTTAATTAATTCGAATTAATAGCATTTTACAACATTCTGCTTAAATTCGATTGACGCTGGTTACCAGGTCGACTGCGTTTACACTGAGTTTAGTAATGCTTTTGATAAGTTACCACACAACCTAATTTTATTTAAACTCAAGTTAATGGGATTTCCGAAATATTTTGTGAACTGAATTAACTCGTATTTGGTGGAGCGAGCTTATCAAATACGATTCCGAGGCGTATTTATTGTTGAGTCAGGTGTTCCTCAGGGTAGCCACCTTGGGCCACTTCTGTTTATTTTAGCAATCAATGATGTAACTCACGTCATTGAACACTCTCATCTGCTTATTTATGCAGATGATATGAAAATATACAGAACGGTAAATTCTAAGGACAATTCAGATCTACTCCAGTCTGACCTGAAATCTTTTGAAGTTTGGTGTTCTAAAAATACTATGTTTCTAAATCCAGATAAATCCAGATATATTAAGTCGTGTAGGTACCGTCAAAGACTTAGGTGTATGCATGGATTCTAAGCTATCGTTTAACATTCATATTGATTATATTTGTAAAAAAAACATCTTCAATGCTTGGATTTATAAAACGCTGGGCCAAAGAATTTAATAGCATAATAACAACTACAACGTTGTGCAATTGTGCGTCCTTGCTTAGAGCATGCAAGTCAAGAGCGTTTTTTATGTTAACTTGTCAAAAGGTCAACTCAAAAGTAGATTAAAAATAATTGTGTAATTTAATTTATATATGCATGGTTAGTTGTTATGTCTTGTGTTGTCCCTGAGCCCAACCCATTCATTGGTGGGTAAATTTTTGCCACATTAACTTGTTTGGGGTCACTAGTATCCACAACACTGATATTTTTCAATGATTTCTGGCTTTAAATGGGTTAATGCTGAGGAAGTGCGAAAAGGCTGTAGTAGCTGAACTCTATTGTTATGATTCGTCAACACCCCCGAATGAAGAAAGAAGAACAACTTGAACGAATCTACGATGGTCTTCGACCTGAATACCGCCTTTACATTCGTCGCTTTGATGATATTGACTACCTGATGAAATTATCAGACGAGTATGGATATCACCTTGGTGAGGAAGCACGTACAAGTGGACGAGGGCACGCGATGAATATTGTATCAGACCCCCCTTATAAGCATTACACACAACTGCTTGAATGCGATAGACACAAAAATTTGATTCGAGATTGCAGAGCCTATCGAATTCCTGTTAAAACCATGCCTAGTTCAACACACTACCCAATTAACCTGTTGTGCAACGAACAGCCTACCGAAGCATTGGTTGACACTGGAGCTATGACGTCTTTCATCGGAGATAGTATGTACTACCGCCTGCAGTAGCAAAGTCGTGCTGACGTACAAGCTAAATTTGTAGGCAATAATCCAGAAATTGCCATCTAAAAATTTTGCGACGTAAGCATCACAGTGTATGGAGGACAATTTTTCCATCGCGTGTACTTCTTGCCTGGACTAGCGGACATTTTTATGCAGTGCGTGAAACGAAATTAACACCTGAAACCGAGTCCTTAGAGCTGCAAGACCTGAGCACTGCTGAAAACGCAAAAATGGAAGAACGTGTCACCACCTGTTACATAGCAGACCACAAAATAGAAATCAGCACTGAAAAACCAATTAAACGTCGTTTTAAATAACGAAACTCGGCAAGATATCAAAACACTTGCCTACCAGCCACCGACACATCACCGTCACTAAAAGCTACTACCGCCACCGCCGCAGTACAATCACCAATGCAAACTCCAAGAAGCTTAAAGGGAAAGATTTTACGACCCGGTCATCGAAAGTGTGAAAAATATAAGTTTAAAAATTATAAGAAATATAAAAATTATATTTTTTAAAAAACATAAAAAATAAAAAAATTAAATTTTTAATATAAGTTAAAAATATAATAAATTATTCTTATTTTTACTATTTCAACTTTTTTTCCTTTTCTACTTTACCCGTTTGAAAGAGAAGAATGTATCGATCATATCGTTACAAGCCTCTAAGATATGAAAATATCAATTTTTATAAAAAAAGTTAAAACGAAATAAATCATTAATAGAAAATTTAAATATATATATAAATAATATATCAAATTGCTTGAATATTGAAAAAGAAGAAAAAAAAGAAAAAAACATATTTTTGCTTGCCCCGGCAGGGATTCGATGCCGTCCCCAATCTGAGCACAAGGCCTGTTGCACAGCGCTTAAGGCAAATGATCACAAGAAGCGGCGTTAGCGCTCAAAGCCAGTAATGGCAGCAAAGTATGCCATTACGCGTTGCATTGCGCCACCAGCGAATGCGTGTACTTCACATGTTGTTCATATGTAAATATGAACAAATAGTAAGCGAAATTTCATCATAAGGTATTCAAGAAGTGGTTTTGACCAAAAACAAACTTGGTGGCAAGACCTAGCCACTTAATACCAACAAAAAAATTCAAGCTTCGGCTTTTCGGCTTCGGCCTATTGTAAGGCCTTTTGCCATCGGCATTTTGCAGCCTGATTGAATCGCCCCTCAGCCGCCGTGTGCACTTTGCCACTACATCCGCCTGTAAAAGTATATATATGGATAACCGTAGGAACTTATTGTTCAGCTAATATTTATAAATATAAACAAAAAATAACAATAAAAAAATTGTAAGAAATATTATAAATAAAAGTAAATAGATTTTGTGAGCCTCCGAGTCCAACCGTAGCAAATTCTTCGATTCACAAAACTATTTTTTGTTATTTTTTTGACTGTTTTTGCCCAGGGGTTGCAAGATCCCTTGGAAGGACCCTGGAGCGGCTTAGCATACTTCAGTCTAAGAAAAAAAAAACTCGTTACACTTTCTTTGTCGAAATTTTGTTTTTTTTTAAACTTTTATACCTACGTAAAAATGGAACTCAGTCAAATTTAAAACTTTCATTGCTTTCTGAAGACCAAATAGCGCAAGTTATGCATTAGTTGGACTCAGATCTGGATATCGATAAAGAAATCGATATTTGTAAAGAAGATTTCGATGAGCCAAATTTAGGCCTGAGTAGCAAATTAAATGAGGCTATTGATGTGACACTAAATGCCACGAAAAATTTAGCTGAGTTCGCACTGCATGATTTGCCAAGTAGAAGTGCTGCTTCTTCACCAGTTGCTGCAAAATCTCCAATACCAAAGAATGCGGCATGGGGTTGCTTAAGCACTTATCGCCCCCAACAAGCTTACTGGATCTATTTGGATAGCATTTGACTTGGGAGATGAATTCAAGATGCTTGATACACCTTGCAAATGTTTTGCTTATTTTTTTGACAATCGCAGTTGAGGTGAACACATCGCAGGGCAGACAAATTTGTATGCAGCCCAGAAAAACATCATGACGTCATTTTCCGTGACCACCCAGGAAAAAAAGCAATACGTTGGTATTTTATTTTATATGTGAATTTTTCGATACCCTAGTGTTCGTTCTTACTTGGAGCGAATATGCATTTGAATCGTTTTGACCAAATTCGAAGCAATGTGCATTTCAATGACAATAGTGAAATGCCCAATAAGCAATCGCCAGGTTATGATCATTTATATAAAATCAGGCCAATCATAATACATTTAACCAATAATTTCAATCAATACCAATGCAGAGCCTTTGCGTTGACGAACAAATGTGCGCCACGAAGTTGAAGTCGTATCTTAGGCAGTAAATTGGGAATAAAACTATTTGTTCTATCGGATTTGCAAGGGTTTTCGTATAGCTTTGGGAGCCTGGTGCTCCAGATTTGGAAGCATCGTCGAACATGGTTATCCGCCTTTCCTAAACTATTCCGGACACGAAATACCATAAACTATATTTTCATAATTTTTACACTTCACTCGAGGCATTTACTCTTTAGGAACCTCTACTCTACTCTTTAGGAACCATCCCTTCTAATAGAATCACCAAGTGTAAGTTGCGTGGTTTTTTTACTATATTTTGTGGTTCCGTTTATGGAGTAGATTTATCAACAACTGTGTGGAATGATGCAGTGCCGGATTAACACATAGCGGGGCCTAGGGCTAATATCGACACGGGGCTAACTTAAAGACAGATCATTTAGCTCGGATCTTTTAAAATCAAAATATTAATTTTATCGCCTTATTGTTGCATTATGTTATTAATGTTAAGTTTTCTCTTCCGTTATGCAAAATAAAAAAAAACAACAAAGCTTTCTACTTAACGATGCTTATGACAACGTGTAGTACGTAGAAGATATATTGTTTTCTGCTATTTTTTTGGTTTGGATAGCTGCTAATGTAACCAACTTTGCTTATCGAAGTTTTTTGGTTTTGTGGTTAGTGTATAAAGCTATCACGTGATGGGATATGATTAGCATACCCATAAAAGGCAAACATTTTTTTTTATATTGCATGCTTTGGCTATAATAGACGCAAGCAAAAAGGAACATAAATAATACTAAACAAAATTTAAAGAAAATGCAAATTTGGTTCCTAGATCGCAAAATGCATTCAAAAAATCAAATTAGTCATTTTGATAGAACCGCCTGCCTGCTCGAGGTTGGGGGCTGCAGTCCCTCCTAACTCCCACCTAAATTCACCCCTGGAAAGATCCACCATAGACCAGGTTTTCACACTACGACAAATGCTGGAAAAAACCCACGAAAATCAAACTGCCACAAATCATCTCTTTGTCGATTATGAAGCTGCGTTCGATAGTCCGAGAAGGGATTACCTATACGCAACAATGTCTGAGTTCGGTATACCTGCTAAGTTAATTAGACTTTGCAGGATGACGTTGCGCAACATATGCAGCTCCGTCAAGGTAGGAAATGACCTCTCCGAAACTTTCCATACCGAAAGAGGTTTCAGACAAGGCGATCGTACGAAAGTGTCCAGCTCCTTGCGTACGCTGATGATATAGATATTGTCGGCAGAACCAAGATCCGAACTAAAAAACTTTTTCTAAAAAAAATTCGCGCACTAATTTTAAGTAAACAGTTGCTGAAAATTTTCATTGAAAAATAGATTTAAAAGAACTGACTTTAATTTTATATTCAGAATACCATTTAAGAAGGTACACAAGAAAAAGTACTTGAGTTGAGGATGAGATCTCATTCCGCGTATCTACCAAAAAATACGCGCTCGTGGTCGAGAACGTTAATCAGACTTTAATGCTCAAAAGATTTCTTACTTTTAATGCTCACGGAAATGAAGGGCAGGAATGAAAACATTGCAACCAGTGCACGGGCTTGAAAAACATTTTTAGTGGTAGATTGGACTTAAAAATGTGGTAGATTGAAATAAAATGTGGCAGATTTGATAGTTCATATAAGAACTATATCGGTGATTCCATGTCAAAACACCCATGTTTCTGACATCAGTATTTCTGAAAATTGTGAAACTTTATAACTCTGGGTTGATAGTTATCCTGAAATGAATTATATCTACATACTTTTGTTTTATTTCTTTTTAAAAGATATACTCTGTCAACAATTTCAAAATATCTTAAAAAATATAAATATGCATGTATTTAAACAGCTGTAGCATCGAAACCGTAAGTCGTACAGAAAAAAATACAGTTTTTGAAATCTTTTTTGAAATTTTTAAAATTTTTTTTAGCCAAAAGTCATATTTTTCATTATGATCGCAGTCAATTTTTTATCTTTTGAACATAGTTTCGTTATAATACATCAATTCTCAAGTCTTACACGAAATTTAAGCTAGGGATTCCAACGATTGCTATTTTTAACAAATTTTAAAAAAATGCTTACAAAAGATTTCTTACTTTTATACCGAAAACTCCATATTATTTAATATTTTTGCGTTGGACGAGGTCATATTCTATTTGTAAACACTAGTCGTCGCGATTGACTGTATGGATAATTGCTAAAAAAAGGACATTCTTCGACTCAGCTAACTTCATCAAAATTACTTAGATTTTGTACACATTGCTCCTAAAGGATCGATAGGTTTCATGAAAATGACAACAAAAACTAAAAATGAGGCTTGATTTGTAATTTTCTTACGATCAATAATATGTTGAAATTTAAGTCGGCGCTGCTCCTTTTTGGGAGCTAAGGGGTTAAGAAGTATTTCACGATGTTGATTCATGCTATTGTTTCTAGCAGAAAAACAAACACACATAATACGTATTTAAAGAACTCATACGTATTTAAAGAACTCATTGGAAAGGTAATAAAATCACCTTTTTAACAATATATCAACCAACATTATAGGCTTACTCGTTCCCGAGCTGTGCTCGTGTGAAGATGAAATCAATCAGTTGAAAGTACTAAGTTTTGACTTTGAGAGCGAATTTCTCAGAATCAGTACTTTCAACTGATTGATTTCATCTTCACACGAGCACAGCTCGGGAACGAGTAAGCCTATAATGTTGGTTGATATATTGTTAAAAAGGTGATTTTATTGCCTTTCCAATGAGTTCTTTAAATACGTATTATGTGTGTTTGTTTTTCTGCTAGAAACAATAGCATGAATCAACATCGTGAAATACTTCTTAACCCCTTAGCTCCCAAAAAGGAGCAGCGCCGACTTAAATTTCAACATATTATTGATCGTAAGAAAATTACAAATCAAGCCTCATTTTTAGTTTTTGTTGTCGATTTCATGAAACCTATCCATCCTTTAGGAGCAGTGTGTGTAAACAGCGATCTCCATAGATTTACAGCTCTATTCTACCAGCTTAACAAAGCTCACCACATTAACAAAATAGTTAATATTAACAAGTTGTTAATGTTTCGTATTCTGGTGAAAATTTAAAAGCTCTTTTCTTTACAATTTTGTTAATTACAGAAAGTATCTTAACAACGAGTGACATTTATGTGCTTAGCTAGATAATTGTTGTGCAAATAATAAAAACAATCTAAATTGTAATTAATATTTAATTACAGTAAATACAACTGAAAAATGGAAGAATATTTAAGCTTTCGAAATGAAAATGATTCATTCACTTATCTATCTCTTCATATATTTTTATGTCTCTATCCGACTCTAAATACAATTAAACGGCCAAATGAAATATCCAAATAATCCAGCTGCTGCTGGGATAATCTTCTTATTCTATATATATTAAAATGGATGTATGTGTGTATATCAAGTATATACTTCAAAACCGCCGAATCAATCTTTATGAAATTTTTAGGGATACTGAAGCAAGCTTCTGAGAGTGTTCCTGTGAAGTTTGTTGTTGATTGGACAAGTGGGCGTAGTACCTCCCATACAACCCAAATTGGCTCTATCGCTCACAAACAAAAAAAAATGCTTTATATCAGACGGTTTTAATCGTATAAAACTAAAATTTGGTAATTTTGTTCAGATGGTTACTTTCGGTGATTGTACAAAAAATAGGTGTGATCACACCATATCTACGCCCACTTTTCAGAAATCATTTTAATTCCTGAGATGTTCAAGTTTTGATAATGAATCTTGGTATGTAGGGGCTATGGGCCCAAGTGGCAGTCATTATGTACATATAAACTTTTACCGCCCGGTAAAATCAGTAAAAATTATTTATATCAGACGGGTTTTGCCGTAGATGACTAAGATTTGGTAATTTAGTTCATATGGTTGCTGTCGGCCAATGTACAAAAAATGGGCTTTGCGGCACTATATCTACGCCCACTTTATCGAAATCATGCTGTATTCCTGAGTAGTACACGTTTTGATAGTGAATCTTGGTATACAGGTGCTATGTGCTTAAGTGGCAGTCACTATGTACATATAAACGTTGTAACGCCCACTTTTACCGCCCACAAATCAGTAAAAATTATTTATATCAGACTGGTTTTGCCGTAGAAGACTAAGATTTGGTATTTTAGTTCATATAGTCACTGTCGACAACTGTTAAAAAATGTAGGTGGTCGCACCATATCTACGCCCACTTTCATGACTGAGTTGTACACGTTTTGATGGTAATACTTGATATGCAGGTGCTCTAAGTGACAGTCAATATATATATATATATATATAAAATTTGCCACGACCACTTGTTCCATCCACAAATAAAAATAAACAAAATGAAATGGCCCATTTCAACAATTGAAAGGACTTTGACCGAGATTCTTATAATCAATTGTGTTGTGCGTGTTGTGGAATGTTTGAATACATATGATCGAGAACTGAACCTACAAGTTTTATGCCGACTCCGAACGGCTTATGTTCTCAAGAAGCTTTTCATGGCAGTTTTTTCTCTCTGAGGCTTGCCGTTGTCTGTAGAGAGGTGACGGCCGAACAGAAAAATTAATTCAATTGAAAAAACTGTCTGTGTTCGATGGAATTCGAACCTGGGTTCTATGGCATACAAGCCACGCACCTCAACCAGTATGCCACGGAATGGTTTAAAAAATATGCTCTAAAAATAGAGTTTTTTGTAAAAATATTTACTGGTGTGGTAGTTAAAAATAACAAACGGTCAGAAATAATGGTAACGAAACAGTTCTTCCAATCTGCACCAATAAACTTTAAATTTTTGCAGTCGGACCAGAGGTAATGCAGATTTTCATTAATTTTGTAACTTTTTTTTTTATATTTTCACTAAAATTCTGTAATACTGTTGTAATACTGTAATACTGTTGAAACTTTAAAACCCTAAAAAATTACTGTAGAAGTTTTGTGTCGTAGAGATATGAATTTGAGTTTTTAAGTTAATCGCTATTAAAAGCATTTAAAGCTCGAATAAAATAACGATAATATCCAATCTAAATAAAAAAAAGTCTACATGTCGCACAGTGTAACCGTTTCATATAACCTGTGGCCAAAACTATTTGCAGTTGCCGCAGGACAACGAAATTTGGTGTGGACGACATTTTTACATAGATTATGAAATTTTTCAAATATTGGCCAAATCGGACAATGACCACGCCCACCTCCCATATAAGACAAAGTTAAAAGTCAATGTATCTTTGGATTCCTTCAATATTTTTTAAAAACAAATTCATATTTAGTCTAAAATCTCTTCAAAAAACATTCGTACCAAAAATGGCTGTAATAAGACCATTATTCAGGGTACCATCCATATAACTCGAATTTTAAATATCTCGTATCTTTAAAAATAAATACTTTATTTTATTATAATCACACGCAAATATTTTCAGTATTATAGCAATGTCTTTACTAAAAATGGGCTGGGTCAGACGAGTTTTTGGGGTATCCCTCATAAAACTTCAATTCTTAAAACCCGAGTACTTTTATCATAATCACTTCATTTGAACAACATAACATAGAGAACTTTATTTTACTCCAACTAAGTCTTTGCTTAAAAAAGCCTGAATTGATACATTGTTTGGGATACCCCCCATATAACCCACGTTTTTGAAACACTTTCACTTTAACATTTTATAAAAAAGGCGTTTTTCCAAATAAAGATTCCTTATAAAATATGCTAACTTCCTTTTGTGCTACCCCAATGAAAACCGAATTTTCATAACACAAAATTTTCAACACAAAAAACAATTTGAGATCATTTATTAAAAAATTTAAAAAAAATAATATATTCAAATATTTTTATATAAAAAAGAAGATAAAAATGAAAGTTAAATTACAAATAGAAAAAAATTATGTATAAGAATTTCTGTAGTTAATCTGTTTTACCCGAAGTGTCACTTGAAACAAAATCTTCAAAATTTATATCAGAAATAAATCTATTATGAACATCGGCATCTGTACTGTCTTCTATAATATATGGCAATAAATCTTTATAATTATTTCCTTTTGTTTTGGCAATATGTCTGTTCGAAGAAATGAGAGGATCCGAATTTATCAGTAATGCAACCATAAGATCTCGATTGCAATTTTTTTTCCCTTGAATTTTTCCTAGTGTGACCTAATCGATTATTTCTAGATTCCTTATGACTAGATTCTAATGCGTCTTCAGATAAAAGTCCTATTGATAAATTAAAATTTTTAATTATTTCACATCCATGAATCAATGTTTTGTGGACAGTTATTGGCATATTATACTAGGAATAATTATCCACATAGTATATTTCAAAACTATTCTTTAAAAGTGTACTGAACCTTGTAGTATTTATTTTTTTGCCGCTTGACAGTGTTGTCAGAATCAAACTAAAATTTTTTAGTAAACAAATATTTATGTTTGTTATTTCATACATCATTTCAATATTTGAAAAAAACCTTTTGGCAGTATTCCCATCGTTTGAGGCGCCATATCCTGTTAGTACTTTATCAATAATAAGACCCATTTTATCTCTTAACTCTTTTTGTATTTTTATATTTTGCTCTAAACAAATTCGTTTGTTTTCTTCGCCGCGTACCTGCCAGCATTTGAGAGGCATCTTGTATGCAATATGAATTAGGCATTCAAAAGTTTAAATCCATGCATGCAATGTAGATAATCCATATTGTAGATGTCTTTCATTTGCATGCAATGAAAAGAATTCACTATTGTTAAGTACAATTTAAAATTAATTTCAATATTAAAATCAATAACATTTGTTTTAAATGCCAGAAGTTTTTCTATTTGCTCCATTAAATCCATTTCTACATTATGAATTAACGAAGGATTTTCTTGCATAAAAATAAGTTTAATAGGTCTGCAAAATAACGCAGATGATGGGGTTTTGTTCAACCATACTTCTCCCTGGCTATCAATATTATTCATTTTCAGAGGAACCATTGCAACAATAAACAAGAATCATCAAGAGAATCATTCAAGAATCATCAAGAAGAAACATCAGTCATGTTTTCATCGGATAATTTTTGTTTGTAAACACTATGACTGGAACTACCATCAAAGCCATATTTGCATTTAAGAACACAACTAATATTATTTTTTATTTCAATTATTTTTAATAAACTTGAAGCAGTTTGATTAAGAAAGTCCTGCATTCTTACTTCAGCTGATACTTCTGAAACTATAATAGGCTTTGGTATATGGTCGCTTTTATGTTTCAATTATTTTGTAAACAGGAAAACATTCAGGATGAAGACTGTTTACAACCGAAAGCAATATTCTATAACGTCTTACCGATAATTTCAAGTGATAATATAGGCCAAGTGCTTGAAATGGTGTCAGACATTGATTTGTCGACTCAAAAGGTTTTCTTTTGGCTAATAAACTCGCTGCACTTTCAATTGCAAATTTTGGTGATTTCTCATTGACTAATTTCTGAACTTTTCGGCGCTTTGTTCGACTGGATGCTTCTTCGAAATTCATTGGTTCTCTACCCCTTTGATTTAAGTTTTTCTAAAAGTAGGAGTATCTTGTGTGTCTGATATATTCCGTATGCCTCTACTGGGTCCCTTGAATTTATGTAATTAACTATAGATAAAATATTTCAGGTTTACTTTAACTCGAATTCTCCAGAGCCCTAAAGTTTAAAGAAGCCAACTTGCTGTTCCAGGAGAATCTGAGTTAAATTACTAAAACGCAAATGAACTTACATCATCTAACCTGCCAGTAAAACAAATAAGAGGAAATTGGAGCCAATCATGATGTTTTCTTTCGAATGCAGATGATTTTCGATGCAAGGCTTTAAAATCATGATTAAATTTAAAAACAATAAAGTGCACTTTGTTAAGAGTATCATTACTTAAACAAGGCACTGAATAGAAAGATTTTAAAAATGTTTCTATATTCTCCTCTTGCTTTTTAATTGTACAATCAATCCTAGAATGCTCCCATATAATGAAAATATCTTTAATAAAAAGTGTGGTGCCATTTCTAAAACACTGTTTTGTTAGCAAAAAATAAATTCACTCAATGTGAGATATTTTTCCCCTTTTATATTTTAAAACAGATTAACTTCAATACACTGAGAACTTTTTGATAAATATGATAACTTTGAAAGACTTTGATTTAATTAGGTAAAAATACTTTTGTTTATTTTAAATATAACGGCATAAACCATATGTTTTTGACAATCAGAAAAACTGATATCAGAAATAATTCACGTCCTAAAACTATAAAGTACAATTTTTTGAAAAGGTGTGCATTCAAAAAGTATGTAAAATTAATATTTTATGTGAGCGGATTTTTTGGTACAAAACTTGATTCGATGATATATACTCTCATTTGAAATGTTCTCTCTCTAACTCATATGCTATATAACACTTTTAATAGCTTTAAACGTTGAGGGTTGTATTGGGAGTGGTCGTATTTGTGGGCGGACTATGCCTATTTTTTGCATACGCTGTTTCGATGCAACTTTCACACATACCAAATCTTATAAATGTACCTCAATTATAAGCCATTTTATAGTATTCACACTGTTGTGGGTTGTATGGGAGGTGGACGTGTTCGTTTGTTTTACTGTTTCAACTGTTTTAAAAAAATTATCATTTGTCCAGGAATTTGGGTGCATTGAACATGTGTACCAAGTTTAATGTAATTATCTCAAACCCTTCCGATAATTCTACGCTTAGGGACAAGGAATAAAAAATTTTAAAAAGTACTTATTTCTATATAAACATTATTCCTTTAAGCTTAACAGAATTTTTCCCAAAATGAAATAACGTGATTTTCTATGTAAATTTTACCAAAAATTAGGCAAAAATACCCTTTACAAAAAATAACGTAAAAATAAAACAACGCAAAATCGCACCTCTATATTTTCAACATATTTTTAAAATAAGTTGATGAATAGCATATAAAAAATTTAAAAAAAGACAAAAAATGATGTTTGGAGCTATTCACTCTCAAAGTTGGAAAATAATTTCAGGTTTATCACTTTCAGTAAATTTAAAAATAAAATCACTTAAAACGCAATGTTTAATGTTGAATAACTTTTGACATAAAGACTGCATTTAAATAATTAAATTCATATTGAAAATATAATTATTCAGGAATTTCTAAAAATATCAAACATCAGGCTCACAAAGTATGTATAAATGACTCTATTTAGATGTTTTAGTTTTAGGCGAAAAACTGCCATCACATATAAATGAATTGAAGACAAAAAACGCTAATTCGCACCTCTATGTTTTTTTTACTCAGTTTTTAATAAATAAAAGATCACTTTTTTAAAGTTTAAGCAAAGTCAAAAAATAGTTTTTTTCCTCTTCACTGCTGAAATTTTCAGATTTTTTAATAATTTTTAGTAAAATTATATTTATCAAACTAATTTTTTATCTGATCTAATTGAAGGATTTCTTTAAAAAGAAATACCAACAAAAGCATTTGAAATACCATCAAAAGCATTATTTTTCAAAAATATACAATTTTATGTACTTTGAACATCTCGCTCGAGAGTTATGATATTTTATCTGAAGAAGAAGAAAAAATAATCGATTTTCAGCTCATGCTGTGTGTCCAAATCTTCACGTAATTTCAAAATTTTTGTAGAATTCTCTTAGTTGAAGAATTATCTGTCGATTGATATATAAGTCAAAATATTGAAAAAATACAAGTTAATTTTGGCCGCAATTATTACACTGTGTGGCGCTTACAACGTTTTCCACATTACCGTTTCTGGAGCAATTTTTTTGGGTTGAACTTTTCCTTTTCTTCCAGTATATGCCTCTATGTCTTTCCAATTTTTAAAATTTATCTTCTGTTTCTTACCTATATTGCACTTTTGCATCTAGCTATTTACTTCTACATTGGCCATGATGACGAGCATATGTAATGTTTTTCCACTCATTACTGACATTGGAAAGCATTTCAATCAAAAAAAACTAATAAAATTTGAGAAACTATGCAATCTCATAATACGCCAGAGCATTTTTAATGCAAAAAACATTTTTGATTAATTTGTCGTTTACAACGTTATTCGCGTCGACGATTCATATGACTATTAAACAATTTCCAAAATTTAGACTCAATCCGTAAAGTGGGCGTGGCAGCTCCCATACAACTTAAACACATTTTACGATATATCTTCGAAATGAAAAAAGCTACAACAACGAAATCAAAGGTAGACGCCAACTATATGACTACTAAACAATTTCCAAAATTAAGACGCAATTGAACAAGTGGGCGTGGCAACCCCCATAGAACAAACACACAGCCAATAATTGATTTTTAAATAAACCATTTAAACCACTTTTCCTCTCAATGATTCGGTTAACAATGCAAAATATTTTTTAAATACAAAATTCATCAGAACAAACCATTTAATATGTGATTTCCATGGAGGTTGCAATTTAGCACCGCACGAAAAAATTAAAAATAAATATGATGTAAAGCCACGAGAAGCCTAACCTTTTTTATTATAAAAAAAAACATCCTACTCTTATGAATTTGAAGGCAGAGACAAAGCTATTTTTTTTGGAGTTTACTCCTTTAGAATCGATTTCATATATTGCCCGCGGTATGAAAATTTTATGGGGAGTGAAATCGAGTGTTATCTAAAAAATCAAGCGTTACGCAGTCAGCGTTATACCAACAAAAAACATACTCACAACAGCGAAGAAATACCAACAAAAAACATACAGAAAAAAAACAAAAAAATTGTGTTTGACTATGTGTGCATTTTCAACGTAGCCGATGCTCATATGAGTAGTTTATATTAAAGTGCGCTTTTATTATAAATGATAATAATATAAAAGCTTGGTTAATTATAAATCCAACAAGTTTTATTTCATTGAAATTAATTAAAAATTCGTCGAATTATTTAAATTTTAAGCATTAACCTTTTAAAAACAGCACACAATCGTTGTTTTTCGTGCTGCTTTGCCTAAACTGAGTTTTTCGTAAATAGGACCAAGCAAAACATAGATATTTTAGTGATTTTGTAGTGAAGTAGAAATACTTTAAATTTAATAAGTCGACGAATTTTCAACCGATTTCAATTAAATAAAACTTGCTGGATTTAGAATTAACTAGAATTTTTATTGCTATGACATAACGGGACATTTAATACAGAATATGTCCACAAATTGATTTTAAATAGAAATTTTTAGGAAATTTTTCATCATACAGATGAAGGATTGCGCTTAATACAATTTTTGAAAGAAGAAGTTAATTTAGATTTAGTTTCTGGAAGAACAATCGGAACGACTAGATATGGTACAACCATGCTATGTTTTCACGATTACCACGAACCTAACATTACAGCATTTAATAATGACGATACTATTAATGAAATTCATCAATTTACCTCATAATGAATTTAAGTAATAAATATATTTTAAAATTTAAAAAGTATACAATCCTTTTAATAAATAAGATATGCCTTTATTCACCCCCTTTTCCTTTTATAAACATCTCAAATTCCAAAGTAATCGATCTAGAGGAGCAAACACCAGTCGCGCGTTTGAGCTGACACGCACACTTCTTTATTTGTTTAATATTTAAAAATAGAACATTTTAAGCTTACAAAAAAATTCATTTTTTAGGCAGAGACAAAGCTAGTGTTTTTTTTTAAATATTTAGAATGAAAAATTTTTAGCTTTAAAAATAAAATTTGTTTTATATATAAAAAAAAGGTACAAAAAATGAATAAAATATTTTTTGATGTACTTAGAAACTAATATGCACTAATATGCGTTTACAACAAGTGGCTTACGGTGTTTGTGCAGCTCTTGGTTCAGGAGTTATGCCATTTTAAAGAAAGTGCAAAAATGGTGATAGAAACAAGCGAATAGCCTGTTTTCAAATACAAATTTTTGTAACTTCGGTTCCACATGAACTATCGGTATGAAAGTTTCATGGAAGGAAGATATGCCACTCATAAGCCTAAATTTCGAACGATTCCGTGCCCTTAAACCCGAGTTTCAGATTTATAATTTTCACTTTGAACTTTATTTAAAATAAAACTCTTGTTAATTTTCACTTTGAACTTTATTTAAAATAAAACTCTTGTTTGTATTTTTCGAATTTGGTTTTATTCCAAAGCCGAATCTATCTTAAGACTAACTTTTAATCTACGCTACAGTGGTATATATAATATCTTAAATTCCTATAATCGTATGCCTCAAAATATCGTTTGGCTCTTTTTGCCAGACCCTTAATGTTGGAAAGAAAGTGACGTGAAATTTGTATAACACTTTCTTTCCATTTTTATTGGTTTAGAATTGTTCTTTTAGTTTTGTGTTTTGATTTTACTGTCTTTAATCGTTGATTGGTCAGCGTGCACAAATTTGCCTGCGCTTATTTCTTAAGAAGCGAACTAGGTAAATAAGTGAACGACTGACTCGCTTGCGCAATGGTTCATTGTGTTGCTTTCTTTTAGGTCAGTAAGTGAGCGTGGGATTGTTTACACAATTTCGCTTGCGCTCACTTGACTTTCCGTGGAAATGCATGTTCTTTCGAATGCACTTGGCGACCGCTATTAGTTTTTGGGTTGTTCAAGTGGATTCGAAGAATTTGTTTACGCAATCTTTGAAATGTTTAATTTAAGTTAATTTATTATTTTTAAATTTGATATTGCCACACAAGTTGTGACTAAAAAGTATGCGACATGTTTGCGACACCATAAGTGGGTCATAAAAAGCAAACATGGGTTTTAAGCTAATATATGGTAAAATGTTCTTAATTATATTAAGAACACTTTACCATGCGTTAAATTATTATCCATGGGTAATGTTACAGGGTGTATTGTAACTCCCCCACCGTTAGTTTGAGGCTCCGACGAAATTTGAATTGTTTGTGTTCTTTTTTTGTATGATATAAAGATAATTAAAATTAGAATTACAATGATTATTACTATATTTGTGCTTGTATTTAGAATTTGAGTTTTTTCATTTTTGAATATAATTTTGTTCAAAGTTTGATCATGTTCAATTTGTTTTATATATAATGATTCTAATTTGATATCAGAAAGTAAGGTATTATTGGAGCTTCCTTTAAGTTTTGTAATTGCATTTGGCAATATAAAATTATCAAATACTTTAAGTTTGACATTTGAGTAGGTTTTATTAAGTACAGTTATTTCACAATTTTCGAATTTTATTAGGAAGGTTCCGTTTATTTTTATTTGTATTTTACTACAATTATGAGAAATTGGCAGTGAAAAGAAATTTTTGAAAATTAGTACGCCTGGGAGGATTTCAGTTACGTTTTCTTTGTTTAATGTTTGCATTTCGCATTGCGTCTCTTTGAAGTTAAAAATATTATTTAGGCATACGTCGTGAATGCGTACTAGGTTTTTCTTGAGATTGTCTTTAATGTAGGCTTCATAGACATTATTCTCTGAATCAATCAGGACATTGTAATCATTCAATAAAATCAGTAATTCAAATTCAGTAATTGGGTATAAGGAGTATTATAATTATAATAACGTTTTCAAGCGCTATGGATACTTTGATATTTGTGTAGCTGTTGAAATCCGTAATAAGGTCGAGTTCTGTTTTGGTTAGTATGTCCGTAGGAATAATTCCAAGTTTGCTTGAAAAAATAATCTGTCCTACGTCGTTTATGTGGTCTTGTAAAAGCGAAATGTCGTTATTTAATTGGTCTACCTGTCCCATGAAAGTAATTTCATCCTCTAAGCTTGCAATTTTGTTTTGTAACACGTCTCTAAAACTATTTAGGTAAAGTCCGATGCGAGCTTGTTGGTAATTAATGTGTGTTGTGATATTTTGGATTTGGTGGGATAAGAAGTTGTTCAAGTATGTCAATTTATCAAATTTTCCTATCATACTTTCTCTACTGGCCCTAAGTGATTTAAGTGAATTAGTAATTTCTAGTTCGTCGTCGCTGTCCATTGTTCCTGCTATAAATTTTAAGCCTTTTCCAATTACGTTTGCTAGTCCACGTTTGTTTCGAAAGTGTGGATTGAGCCCTTCTATTTTAGCTTTTAATAGAGAAAAGTTCTTTCTTACTGTGTTTATGAGTGGTTTTGATTGAAATGTCATTTCCTCGAGTGCATGAATATTGTCTTGTATAAATGAGAAAAGTTCTTTCTTACTGTGTTTATGAGTGGTTTTGATTGAAATGTCATTTCCTCGAGTGCATGAATATTGTCTTGTATGAATTCCATAGTTTGTACGTAAGTTGTTGTATTAATGATATGTAGAATTTTATTGTAGTGTCTGATTGGTGTTATTTCTTCTATTTTTATTGGTACGAATCCATTGTTGTTGTTCAGATCTTGTATGTCGATTATTTTTGCTGCAGTTGTTGCGCAGATTATTAATATCGGCATGGACATCATCTGAAAGGATGTTTGTTTAGTATTTACTCCTTATAGTAGGATTTTCTTTATTCTGATATTTCCTAGTTTGTTTTACGTGTGTTTTGTAATATTTGTGACCAGTGTGTGTGTTTTCCAAGTGTTCGCTGTCGATTTTCCTTGCAGTGATTTTCTTAAACTTCCTATGGTTTTTTCCTCCTCTAATTTCCTTTATAAAGGGTGATTTTTTTGAGGTTATGATTTTCATGCATTAGTATTTGACAGATCACGTGGGATTTCAGACATGGTGTCAAAGAGAAAGATGCTCAGTATGCTTTGACATTTCATCATGAATAGACTTACTAACGAGCAACGCTTGCAAATCATTGAATTTTATTACCAAAATCAGTGTTCGGTTCGAAATGTGTTTCGCGCTTTACGTCCGATTTATGGTCTACATAATCGACCAAGTGAGCAAACAATTAATGCGATTGTGACCAAGTTTCGCACTCAGTTTACTTCATTGCACATTAAACCAACCACACGAATGCGTACAGTGCGTACAGAAGAGAATATTGCGTCTGTTTCTGAGAGTGTTGCTGAAGACCGTGAAATGTCGATTCGTCGCCGTTCGCAGCAATTGGGTTTGTGTTATTCGACCACATGGAAGGTTTTACGCAAAGATCTTGGTGTAAAATCGTATAAAATACAGCTCGTGCAAGAACTGAAGCCGAACGATCTGCCACAACGTCGAATTTTCAGTGAATGGGCCCTAGAAAAGTTGGCAGAAAATCCGCTTTCTTATCGACAAATTTTGTTCAGCGATGAGGCTCATTTCTGGTTGAATGGCTACGTATAAATAAGCAAAATTGCCGCATTTGGAGTGAAGAGCAACCAGAAGCCGTTCAAGAACTGGCCATGCATCCCGAAAAATGCACTGTTTGGTGTGGTTTGTACGCTGGTGGAATCATTGGACCGTATTTTTTCAAAGATGCTGTTGGACGCAACGTTACGGTGAATGGCGATCGCTATCGTTCGATGCTAACAAACTTTTTGTTGCCAAAAATGGAAGAACTGAACTTGGTTGACATGTGGTTTCAACAAGATGGCGCTACATGCCACACAGCTCGCGATTCTATGGCCATTTTGAGGGAAACTTCGGAGAACAATTAATCTCAAGAAATGGACCGGTAAGTTGGCCACCAAGATCATGCGATTTGACGCCTTTAGACTATTTTTTGTGGGGCTACGTCAAGTCTAAAGTCTACAGAAATAAGCCAGCAACTATTCCAGCTTTGGAAGACAACATTTCCGAAGAAATTCGGGCTATTCCGGCCGAAATGCTCGAAAAAGTTGCCCAAAATTGGACTTTCCGAATGGACCACCTAAGACGCAGCCGCGGTCAACATTTAAATGAAATTATCTTCAAAAAGTAAATGTCATGGACCAATCTAACGTTTCAAATAAAAAACCGATGAGATTTTGCAAATTTTATGCGTTTTTTTTAAAAAAAAAGTTATCAAGCTCTTAAAAAATCACCCTTTATAATTAATTCCTTCGGTTAGCTGTACGTCTGTTCTATTCTTGTTTAATTTATCTATGCATTTTGTTTTTTTGTCCAATATTTGGTCGTGAATTTCGGGGTATTTATCTTCGTGGATTTTTCCGTTAAAAAAGTCAATTGGTTTAATTTTTGTAGTACTGTGGATCGTGTTATTGTAAAAGTTAATAATTCGAAGTATCTTTTCCTCAATAGTTTCATCATTGTTTCTGTTATCATGTCTCAACAGTCTTATATGTTCGTTAATAGTATTGTGAAGTCGTTCAACGTCTGCATTTGAAGTGTGGTTGCTGTTGGATGTATAATGTATTGTGATGTTTTCGTCTTTTAAAAATTGTTGAATAGGGATAGCTTTGAAACCTAACTCATTGTCTACTATTATTTTTTTCATTTTGCCATATGTGCTTATATATTGTAGTATTTTGAGTTTAAATTCCGTCCAGGTTCTGCCATTAATTTTAAATGCTGCTGCAAATTTCGTAAATTTATCTATTGTTGTCATAAATAGTTGTTTGTCTAAAGTGTAGAAGACATCAATGTGTATGATTTCTCGCGGTCTGGATGGTGTCTCAGTAATTTTAAAGGGAATTTTTGCAGGGTTTCTTTCGTACTTTTCGAGGGCGCATATTTCGCAATTATTTATGAATTGTGTAATTCTCAACTTCAGTTTGGGGTTATAAATCTGGGTTTTCAATTCTTCGAAGACTTCTTGTATACCTCTATGGTTTTTAGATAAATGTTCTCTCTTAATAATTTCGGTAAGTTTGTTTTCATCTTCTATGTCTTCTATTTTCTGGAGACATCTTATTACCTTTAGGCTCGTGAAAAGTTCTTCATAAATAGTTTTAAACGTTGGGAAAAAGTCGTCATCTATTAGAAATGCATTAAGGTGAGTAGATTTAAAGTGATTTTTTAAAATGACTATTGTCGAGTCTCTGTCCAGCTGTTTGATTTCGATAGTTTTTCTCGTATTTTTGAATATTGTCTTATTTCTTATTTTCATTGAGCCGGATGTTATTTTCTTTATGATTATTTGGTTCCTGAAAATGTTGAGGGGTGACGTGCATTCTTTTAGCGTTGGAGAATTTAATTCTAGTGCGTTTAGAATAACAGGCTCGATTGTTGATAGTGCATCGGCATTGCCATTCTTTGTTCCTTTTTTGTACTTGATTTCGTAATCGAATTCTGATAATCTAAGCCTCCACCTAACTAGCTTAGAGTTCGGTTCTTTGATCGAAAAAAGCCATGTTAAGGGTTTGTGGTCGGTTTCAATTAGAAATTTCCTTCCGAACATGTAGGGTCTGTAATATTTCGTGGCCCATATAATGGCCAACAGTTCCTTCTCTATCGTACTATAGTTTATTTCATGTTCGTTAAGCGTGCGACTGGCATAGCATACTGGGTGGTTATCTTGGGAGAGAATTGCACCTAGTGCATAATTACTTGCATCTGTTGTCAGAGTAAACTTCTTCGTAAAGTCAGGATAAACAAGAATTGGGTCATTTGTTAACATTCTTTTCAGAGTGTTAAAACTATCTTGATATCGTGGGTCAGAGATGTTTATTTTTGCATCTTTTTTCAAGTATACTGTCATTGGTTTTGCGATTGATGAGTAGTCCTTGATAAATTTTCTGTAGTATCCGGTTAAGCCTAAGAATTGTTTGATTTGTTTTGGTGTTTTAGGGATGGGAAAATTTTGGACGCATTCTATCTTTTTCGGGTTAGGTTTTATACAGTTGGATGTCACTATGTGTCCTAAGAATTCTGTTTCCTTTTTTAAGAATTCTGACTTATCCAGTTGGATTCTTAAATTTGCGTTTTGTACAGTTAAAACAGTTAAAAATCAGATTAATGGAATTAATGTGTTCCTGTAAGGAAGTTGAGAAGATGATTATGGCATCCAAGTAGACTAGACAGATTTTATTTATGTAGTCTTTCAAAATGTTGTTCATTAATCTTTGGAATGTCGCTGGGGCTGTCTTTAACCCAAACGGCATTCGCAAAAATTCATAGTGTCCTCCTTCAACACTGAAAGCAGATTTATGAATATCGTTTTTTTCGATTTCTATTTGGTGAAATCCTTTCGCCAAATCGAGTGTAGAAAAGTACTGGCATCTTCCCAGCTTATCTAGGATCTCGTCGATATTCGGTATAGGGTACTTGTCATCTATTGTAACTTCGTTGAGCTTACGATAGTCGACGACGAGTCTCCATTTAGTTTTTCCACTAGCATCGGCCTTCTTAGGCACAATCCAAATGGGTGCGGAGTATGGAGAACTGCTATGTCTGATTATATTATTCTGTAACATTTCCTTGATTTGGTCTTCAACCTCTTTTTTGTGTATATACGGGTACCTATAGGATTTGGTATATATGGGGACGTTGTCAGTTGTTCTAATTCTATGTTTCATAGCAGATGTAAAAGTAAGTGGTCTATTTTCTTGATAAAAAATCTCTCTGTACTTGTTTATAATAGTTGTTAGCTGAGTTTTTTCTTCAATATTAAGGTGGTCAACTCGGATTTGGTCTTTAATAGATCTATTTCCTACATCTTCAATTGCAAAATTTAATTCAAATTTATTATTTTCAATGTTAAAAACGTTGTTTTCTCGTAATACTTTTAAGTAGTTTACTTCAATATCTAAGGATTTGTGTACTTCCTTTTCAAGGTCATCTTCTCCTTTGAAAAAAAATTGTAATGTACGTTCTCCAAATTGAATTGTATTATTTTGATAATTAATTTTGGTTTTTAAAGGTCTTAACAAATCGTTGCCTATTAATCCATCGTAAAAGTCATGGAATTTTGTGATATAAAACTCGACTACGTCGAGCTCTGTACCGAACTCTTCAAAGGTTGGAATTTTTGCTACTTCATTTAAATAAATTGTATGTTGTAAAGTTTTAACGGAGGTGAGGATAGTTTTTCGTATCCATTTTGGATGGCAAACGTTAGGGTTAAGAAGTGAATTAGTGGCACCTGTGTCAATTATTAATTTGATATATCCTAATTTAGTTTTGACTCTTATATATGGTAGTTTTCTTCCGAGGCTTTGTAATGAAAATTTTCGGATGTGACGTGGTTATTGATAGTTTCATGATTGTTTATATCCATTGGTTCAGGGATTGGTTGTTGGTTGTAATTTGCGTTGGGGTTGTAATTTTGTCTATTGTGCTGTTGGTTATTTCTGTTATTGTACGAGTGTTGTTCATTGCGTCTGGTATCGTACCTGCTGTTATATCTTTCGTTACTATATCCATTATTATTGGTTCTATAATCGTTGCGTCGATATGTGTTGTTTTGATTTGTTTCGTTCCTATTGTTTTGTCTGTCGTTATTATTACTGTTGGGCCTATATTCGTTGCGTCCATATGTGTTATTAAGATTTGTTTCATTTCTGTTGTAGTTTTGCCTGTAGTTGTTAGAATTGCTGTTTGTGTTGTTACGCTCACTACGGTTGTTATAGTTCGTTCGGTGTGTCTGTCGTTCTTGTGGTTGAAAAAATCGTTCCTTGCTTATGGTAGTCTGGGCATGTCCTGTTTCGTAAAGAATGTTCATGGCACTTTCTAAAGTTTGTGGATTCCTACAAGCTAAGATTGTTTTCATGGGTTCGGATACCTTTGCTTTAAATCAGTGTCGGGCAAAACAATACATAAACATTCAAGCTTGTGTCTGTGTCCATGAGAGAGCGACAGCGCTGGCTTTATTTACACTGTAAATAAAATGCATTTTTTTATGTTTTATTTATATAATTGTAATTATTATGATTTATAATTATAATTATTATTATCATTTTTTATTATTTTAATTATTATTATTATCATTATTATAATTATTATTATCATTATTATTATCATTATCATTATTATTGTTATCATTATTATTATTATTATCATTATTATTATTATTATTATTATTATTATTATTATTTATCATTATTATTATTATTTATTATTTTATTATCATCATCATCATCATCATCATCATCATCATCATCATCATCATCATTATCATTATTATTATTACTATTATAATTATTATTATTATAATTATTATTATCATTATCATTATTATTATTATTATTATTATTATTATTATTATTTTTATAGTAACTTTTCAAATTCTATTATATCGTCTATATTTATGTTGCCTTCATAACTTTTAATGCGCAGTAAATCTGAGATATGTTCATCTGATAAACGGTTTCTAAATTTATGTTGGATAATTTTGAGGGTTGAAAATCCAACCTCGCAATCGTATGAGGAACTGAACATAGAATATATTTTGAAGATTTCATGTTTAATATTTGGATATGTTTCCTCTCTTACCTGTTTCAATAAATGTTGACCCATTTCCAAGGGAAGGCTTATATCATTGCGCAGCATTGTTAGCTCTGTGTGTATTTCTGTTGGTTGGTCGTTAATTTTGCAAATTAAAGGATTATTATGCAATTCAATTGCGGTTTTAATTATCTGAAAATCTTGAAATCTTTTGTTATAATTTATTAATAACTCTTCAACAATCCTTGTATAGTCTATTAATTTATTAAAATTTAAATTATCTGACCATATTATCCTGGTTTTATCCAAATTGGACAGATCATTATTTTTTAATTGAATTATTAAAATATTTAGTTTGCGCTCAAAGTGTTCTACAATAGGCACTAGCTCAAAAATATGTCTGTTTTTACCCTGCAGTGACAGATTTAATTGATTTAATAAAAGAGTAAGGTCGCATAAAAAGGCTAAGTCTAATAAAAAATCTTTATTCTTAAGATTTGAAATTAAATCATCCGATTTTGAAAAGAAATTTTGTTCCAAAAACAGTAAAACTTCATTCCTCAAATCAAAAAGGCGTTGCAAGCTCCTACCACGGCTAAGCCAACGAACCTCTGTGAACAAAATTAAATCACCAAACTCGGCATCAAGTTCATCGAGAAAATCTTTAAATTTTCTGTGCCGTAGTGCATTATGCCCCCCTCGAATTGCATTAATAATTTTGATGGCTATTTCCATTACATAGGAAAGGTTTAACTCTTTCGAAAAAAGTGACTGCTGATGGATAATGCAATGAAAAGCTGGAATTTTTATATTATTTTTCATTAACCAACCTATCAGCCCTTGATTTTTTCCAGTCATCACTCTGGCTCCATCAGTACAAATCGCAGTCAACTTTTTTTTGTTAAAAAGTGAAAAAACATTTTGTTGTAGTATTTTAAAGAGGGTTTCGCCTGTAACATGCCCATGCATTGAAACAACGGAGAGTATTTCCTCTGTTGTTTGTAAGTTTTCATCAACTGACTTAACACATATGATTAATACGCTTAAGTTATTTATGTCCGTGCTCTCGTCAAGACATATAGAAAAAAATTTGCAGTTTAATAACCTTTGCTTAGTGGTAAAATATAAATATTTACAAATAACTTCCGTTCGGCGAGTTATTGTTCGTCTGGATAAACGTATTTGTTCTACAATTTGTTGCATTTCATTTCCTTGCTCCCCAAAAAAACTGAAAACAACCTGACTTAATTCTTTAAAAAACATACCATCTTCATACGGTCGGCATTTTTTTGCCAAGGCCAATGACACAGCATAGGATGCCTTTTTAAATTGTAATGAAGAAATATTATGATGAATATAAGAATTATTTATATTTTGATTAAAATCATCAGCAATAAACCTTAAAAAATATTTAGCTTTTAGTTCGAAAAGCTTTAGTTTTCGTTCTTCTCCTAAAATTAAATTGAATTGTGCATGACAAACCGAGTAATGCCTTTGCACATACATCAATACGGAACGAGAAACAGTGCGTTCGCATATAAGACATTGCGCTACAGCGTTTGTATTTTCTATAAAAAAGAAATCTAGCATCCATTTATCATTAAACATTTTTCTCTCTGTAGTTGCGAAGCGAGCAGAAGCGAGTTCTTGCCTTCTTGAATGCTTAACGTCAACTGACATGATTTGAATAGCAAAATTAAGCTCACAGCTTCTCATAAGCACGAACCAAAGTCATAACTCGGCTACTGTTCGTACGCCACACGAAATTTTTATTGTGTACATGTGAAAACATTGACGTCGGCAGCAAATCTAGCTCAATCACATGTGAATAGGTTTTTCAATTTTGCCCGACACTGCTTTAAATATGTTCAGTGCTGAACGGATGTTATTTTCTGACACGGCTTTTATCGCATCACCTTTTCCTAACACGAGTTTTGCTTTATTGTTTAGTCTTCTCAGTTTGGTTTTAATTTCGTTATAGAAATCTATCGTCGTTGTCTTAAATGTTGTCGCTCTTAGTTCGTCGAAAAGTTCGTCTGTGCTTTTGCGGTCACCAAAATTATTATTTAGAACTTCCTTTATATCGGACCACAACGCGGCTTGGCAATTAATTTCTATGACCTCTCTTGCTCTACCTCTCAGTCTACTTTTTATGAGGTCGGAAAACAAGCCTTGTGACATGGGGTCAAAGGTTAAAAGTATGGGATGTACTCTGTCCACTAGACTCAAAAACGTTGGTAAGTCCCTAGGGTCTCCATGAAATTCAGGAAGAGATCCCAGATATTTAATGGGTTCAAAATTTAAGTTCACTGCCATTTTCTCTTACAGAAGAAAAATGTATTTGCTTAAAATTGTATACTAATAAAAATGTGTTTGTGTAAAATTATATACTTATTTAACGGACAGAAAAAAAATTTTTATAATAGTGACACAAAAAAAAAATATCTTACTCTGGTTTTCTAGTGGTTGGTTTTACCACGGCGACTGGCTTCAATATCTCCTTTCCCTGTTGTCGTTCAGCTCTCTTCCGCAGGATTTCCTCGTAGATAGGCGTGAAGTCGATGGTATCTTCGTCGTCCCCGTTTAAGTTTTTAGTGCTGTATATCTGTTGTGTTGACATGAATAAATTCAGGCAGCTATTGTTGAATGATCGCAAAGTTGCTTCTTATTATGTTGACATGAACAAATTCAGGCAGCTATCGTTGAATGATCGCAAAGCTGCTTCTTATTGTGTTGATATGAATAAATTCAGGCAGCTATCGTTGAATGATCGCAAAGTTGCTTCTTATTGTGTTGATATGAATAACTTCAGGCAGCTACCGTTGAATGATCTTGTTGAACGGTGGTAGCCTTGATCTTTCAAGGTTTTTAGGAGTAATCCTTTACTTCCTGGTGCTGCGGATTTTCCGATAAAGCATTAAGATGAAAAAGAATAATGTTCTTTATCTTTAAAGAGTTTGTATTCTTTTCGGATATCCTGCCAACTGCGCCAATTTTCACTTTGAACTTTATTTAAAATAAAACTCTTGTTAATTTTCACTTTGAACTTTATTTAAAATAAAACTCTTGTTTGTATTTTTAGAATTTGGTTTTATTCCAAAGCCGAATCTATCTTAAGACTAACTTTTAATCTACGCTATAGTGGTATATATAATATCTTAAATTCCTATAACCGTATGCCTCAAAATATCGTTTGGCTCTTTTTGCCAGACCCTTAATGTTGGAAAGAAAGTGACGTGAAATTTGTATAACACTTTCTTTCCATTTTTATTGGTTTAGAATTGTTCTTTAAGTTGTGTGTTTTGATTTTACTTTCTTTAATCGTTGATTGGTCAGCGTGCACAAATTTGCCTGCGCTTATTTCTTAAGAAGCGAACTAGGTAAATAAGTGAACGACTGACTCGCTTGCGCAATGGTTCATTGTGTTGCTTTCTTTTAGGTCAGTAAGTGAGCGTGGGATTGTTTACACAATTTCGCTTGCGCTCACTTGACTTTCCGTGGAAATGCATGTTCTTTCGAATGCACTTGGCGACCTCTATTAGTTTTTGGGTTGTTCAAGTGGATTCGAAGAATTTGTTTACGCAATCTTTGAAATGTTTAATTTAAGTTAATTTATTATTTTTGAATTTGATATTGCCACACAAGTTGTGACTAAAAAGTATGCGACATGTTTGCGACACCATAAGTGGGTCATAAAAAGCAAACATGGGTTTTAAGCTAATATATGGTAAAATGTTCTTAATTATATTAAGAACACTTTACCATGCGTTAAATTATTATCCATGGGTAATGTTACAGGGTGTATTGTAACTATTTATCTCCGTCCAACTAGGCCATAAAAAACACTGTGCGGTGGTATGTACTTTCATAAAATACAGCCTCTTCTTATTTTGTAAAAAATTGCTATAAGAAAGATATGCAGAAAGAATTAAATTGATCATTGAAAATTATAACAAATAGCTCGAATGCATGGATTCAATTGGTGAGAGTGAGTACGCATATGGTACGAATTGGAGAAAAATTTGTAGGACGGACTCATGATACAATGATTAGGTAGGGCCGTTTCGCTAAGTGCTCTCACGCGTCAATGAATAGTGGATAATGGGAAGCAACATATATGTCAAAACGACGAATTTCGTAGAAATTGCAAATGAAGAAAATATTTTATGTTTCCAATTTGCAAACAGTGCGGTCGCGAGTTTTAAATTTGTGCTAATTTGAGTGAAAATATTATAAAAAAAGTGTAATAAAAACTATAAAATGTGAAAGAATTCTTAAAATTGCAAAAAAAACCTGCAACAGTTTTAATCTAAAAACTACTGCGAACGTGAGTATAAAGAAATTCGCGATGAACAGCTGATTTTGACATCAATGTAGCTTTATTCTTCTTTCTACTCCATTTCTCTCCGAGTCGACCCTACCTTATAATTCTGCCATGGACGGACTGTATTTTCTTTGCATTTTTTTTTGCCGTTTCTTTCAATTCGTTCTTCGTTAAGTTTCGATCAAATATTTACTGTGCTGTTAATAATTTATTTGACATTTTTAGAGTAAACAAAACTATTTAATATAAATGTATGCTGAATTGGAAGTGATGTGTGCAGCTAATAAAAATTTATTTAATGCAGCTGCTCTTAAAAACACCAGTTATTAAAAAGTAACAACGTTTATCCTTTTCTTACAAAATATGTCTGCCCTGCCCACGCGCCACTTGTTTTCAGATTTTAAAATTGGATAAAAAAAAATGTATCATACGCGCATTAACAATATGCACCGTGTAATTGTACCTTATTATCGCACCAATGCCTTTAAATGTTTTTATGAGGTGGTGTCTAGTCGTTTATTTAATAAAATTCCGCACAATCTCCGACAATTACAATCTTAGATCATTTTTATAAAAAAAAAAAAATTGAACAGTGGCTTTTAACACTTGACTTTTATAACCTGGAAAATTTACTGGATTGACTCAATATATTAATTTAACAATGAATTGCTATCGTCCAACTTAGATTCAGTTGTTTCAGATATTAGGATTACTCACGATGTTCTCATCCTTGTTTTAAGCTGGTGAATTCAATGTCAATTTCTTTCTTAAATTATTGTCCAATGTTTCCTGTTATAGTAATTGGTTGATAAGTCAAATTATTTTCTCGTAATACAAATTGTTATAGAATGTTAAGAACTTTACGTTTATATCGTTTTAGTTTTTTATTAAATTTTATTTCGTTTTTCTTTTAACTTTATTTCTCATGCCAAGTTCGCCCCACGCAGTTTATAATACCTGGATAAAATCTTTTTCAAAGAAGTACATTTTATACTATTTTGTATATTTTAAAAAAATAATAAATGTCACAAATTTTTTATTCATTAAAAAAAAAATTCCAAGAAGCTATTGCAAGGAAAATTTCCTCCCTTGTCAACATTTGTAAAGCATTTGTGCAAAGCTTCTTCGAAGATTATTTGGCTTCTCTCAGAATTTTAATTGGAGCCACATTCTCACAAGCAATATAAAATCAGCTTGGAAGCTTACTGAGCTTCAATAATGTGCTTCGCTAATATCTTCACATAGCACCTTAACTAGGAACTGTTAAGGCTACTGAGCCCCACTTTCACAAGTAATATACAATAAAAACTATTTGAAAGATGTGTGTACTTCAATAAAGTGCTTCACTAGAGTCGTTACGAAACAACATAACGAGGTAAAAAAAAAAAATTAGAAACAAAATTTTTGTAAATTTTTAGTTTTCAATTTCTATTAATTTATATAATTTGTTTTTCATTTAAATATATCCGCATATATAGAATACTGAAAAGAAACAAAGAAAATTTATGAATGTATTTCAATCTGAAATCACAATGAGCTTGCTCCCTAGCCACACGTGCCAGTTCGAAGACAGGAACAGTCCGAAAAACTTAATACACTCTCACTTTTCGCTTATACACTCACACCTTGACATAACTGGCAGTCCACTGGCAACAACTTTTACTGAGGCAGTGAGTTTTGATAACCGCGGCCAGTGTGAAATCGAAGTAAGGAAAACAGTTTTGTGTTTTCTTCGTAAAACATTCGAACTTCAAATATGCACTTTTCTTTCATGTCTTGTACTGAAATACACTGAGGAGCATAAGTGTATCACAAACCAACAACTATCATTTTAACAACCTATAATTTCTATAAATTTTACTCAAATGCAATCAAATTTTTTTTTATTATGTTTGTACAAGTCTCTTCTGTATTTCAAACAGGTTTTTATTAAGATCTGATTACAACAACAAATACACGAAGGCATAATGCAAACTAAATCATAATGATACAGTTTTGCACTCACTATTTATTTTTATATTTTTAAAACAATAATATATATTTAGTAACTGGTCCAGTAACCCTTTGCCTTCTTAAGCTCCTGGATGCGATTAGGTAGACTTTGCGTGTACCTCTGCACAAATTCTGGAGGAATCGCCTCCCACACTTCCTTCGTCCGCTCCCACAACTCGTTCACGCCTTTTGGAGGACTGGCATATTTTGCAAGCTGCGATTTGACGTGACTCCACAAATTCTCGATTGGATTCATATCCGGAGATTGTGGAGGCCACGTCATCACACCAAATTTTTGCTTTTTGAGCCAGTCTTTCACTAGATGTGCGGTGTGTTTGGGGTCATTGTCTTGCTGAAAAATTACTTTTTCAGCAGCAAGACCCATTTTTTCCACTACATCAGGAAGATTCTGTTGCAGGATGGACAAATATTGTTCCTTGCGCATAATTCCATCGATGCGCACCAAGGGTCCCACTCCATCTTTGGATATACAACCCCAAACCATGATACAGCCACCACCGTGTTTGACGGTTTGGCGTACCTGATTTGGTTGGATTGTATCAGGGTCCTTAGTCCAATACCATGCACGCCCATCGGATTGAAATCGATTAATTTTAGTCTCATCAGACCAAATAACCTTTAAATTATTTAATATTTGTTAGTATAAACAGTAATACACACATATGTTTAATAACATACCGAATCCCAATCAGCGACAGTCCAGTGCTCGTGTGCTGCAACAAAATCCTTCCGTAACCGCACATGTCGTTTGGTCAGCATAGGTTTCTTTTTCTTTTCTGCTGCCTTAACACCTATTTTTTTCAAAGCTCGACGAGCTGTCCACTTACTGGCGTCAATTTGCAGTATATTTAAAGCTGCAGCAGGAGTAACGGCATCGGTGCTGGTAACCAAATTTGCTAGATGGCGTACATCTCGATCGCAAATTTTTTTCGGACGACCACCTTTGTTTGTGGGAACACTTACACCACTTTTTTTTTTAATCTTTGGACAAAAGTTTTGTCCAAATGGAATTTCTTCGCCACTTGCCTAATGCTTTCGCCATTGCGCAAACAAATTAATATTTCCTCTTTATTTTGGTTGTTCATGACTACTGAACCACTTATTATCACGTAAATTATCGTAATAATTAAAAAATTGCATTGCACTTTGTTCAATAACAAAAATATAACGGTAATAAAAACAATTGAGTAGTGAGTGCAAAACTGTATCATTATGATTTAGTTTGCATTATGCCTTCGTGTATTTGTTGTTGTAATCAGATCTTAATAAAAACCTGTTTGAAATACAGAAGAGACTTGTACAAACATAATAAAAAAAAATTTGATTGCATTTGAGTAAAATTTATAGAAATTATAGGTTGTTAAAATGATAGTTGTTGGTTTGTGATACACTTATGCTCCTCAGTGTATATGCAATTATTTTAATTGCCCTTATTTGACAAATGAAATATCATATGAATAAGTTGCATTTAATTTGGAAAAGTATTGATAAACAGATGTTTCAACATTATTAGTTCCCCATTTTTGTCAAATTTAAGTTTGGTGCTGTATTGGCACATAAAACATCACAGAATAAAAGCAAACGAAATAATAAAGTGGTCAACGTGTCAAACGAACAATGGAAGTGAAAATAAACAGAGAAGAAATTGTTAAATTAATTGAACTTTATCGCTCTCGTGAATTACTGTGTTCTTTGTACAAGCGGAGTGACCTCAAGTGCAAGGAAATGGATAAAATTGCCATCATTTAACAAATGCACTTCTATGTCGTGCTCTATTATATTCATTAGAAGAGGTTTTACCCAGTACCATGGTTGAATTATAAGGTTGTCGCATGACTGATCTCTTTGCAGTACCCATAATTGTCAAAATCAGCCAATTTTGCGCATGAATACAAAAGAAGAAAGGGTGAAAAAAGAGAGCGTTTGCAGATTTTCTATGAGCTGTCAACTTCGATTTGAAATTTATGGGCACTCGCTCTCTCCCTTGCGACAATCTTATAATTCAACCATGCCCAGTACCTTCTATTTATTTTATTTATTTATTTTTATTTTTATTTATTGTAATGTTTACATGCAAGACACAGTCTTTTAAATGCAAAAAGTATTAATATATTGCAAACAAGTTATAAACAACGGAGTATATAATTTAAATATAAAAACAAAAATGAAGTTTTTAGAGAAATAAATTGAATAAGCAACTATTTATATAAATTATTACGAAAAAATTCAAAGCAACAAGACTCATTATTTGTCAAAAAATTAAAAATAAAAATATGATAAGAGAAAAATAAAAGATGTAGGCAAAGTAATAGACAGTAAAGATATTGACATTATTAATAAAAGAATTGAAAAACTTCATGCTTAAAGGTGTGTTTATTAGAGATACTTTTAATCCTTGCAGGCAACATATTCCATAATCTGATGGCGTTTACAAAGAATAATCTACTAGAGTTCATATAGTTATAAACAGGGATTAGGAGGTTAAAATTTCTATTAGATCTACAATAACGGAGCTTGTCAAAAAGATACTTAGGTGTCCTAGTATGTATCAAGTTATGCAAAAAGATGCAGTTTCTAGCATCCAAATAGTTAACAATAGTGCAACCAAGTAATTGATTGCCCAAGTGGCTGATGTGGTCAAATCTTCGAAGGCCGTAAACATACCTAACAGCGTTGTTAAAAGCGTATTGTAATTTAAGTTTCGACCTAGAATCAAGTTTACTGTACACAACATCGGAATATGATACGATTGGCATTATGAGCTGCTGGACTAACTTTCTTCTTGTTTCAATGATTTGTTGTGATATTTGCTCTTCTTTCGGCGTTTTCTTCTCTTGACGTTTGCAAATCAACATTTTGCCGCAGCTTAATTTGTAGATTATTTCAAAACATTTTCGAAGTTAGAACATATTCTTTACTGGCATGCTAGTA
Source organism: Coremacera marginata (assembly GCA_914767935.1). Classification (NCBI taxonomy): domain Eukaryota; kingdom Metazoa; phylum Arthropoda; class Insecta; order Diptera; family Sciomyzidae; genus Coremacera; species Coremacera marginata. Next base: position 117,512,669 of record OU612044.1, on the reverse strand, counting down.
CTATCACGTGTGGTTGCAGCGTTATTGGGATTCGAATATAGCCTTCGTCGTATTTCGAACCAATATGATATCTGGTTGGCTAATAAGCTCGCTCACAAAAATGCAAAAATTGCCTTCATAAGTACCTATGAAGTACTATCGAGAGAGAATAATATTTCCGCCCACACGTTTAGCGAGGCTACTCGTTATAAGTACGAGGTGTAACGGAAAACTTCTAGAGAGGCAAGCAAAAAAAAAAAAAATATCGATCACAAATATGTAAAACTTGCCTTCACAATAGAGTTGTCAGGCGGTGGGATTTGTTTTTGGGGATTTCCGACTTAAACGAGATAGCGGGAAAGCAGTGATCAAAACTGGATGATTTATAGCTAGTAATAAGTAATTTTACAAATTTTTCAACACTCTTGTCGAAGTCTTTAAACTTTTTATTTTTATAGAACTAATCTGTTCGAGGGATATATTAACCTTGTCACTGTTTGTAGCACCCATTTCTATAATGGCGTGGCAGGTATAGACAAGTATATATAAATATACTTTATATATATATACTTTATTTATATAATGTTAAAAAGATAAGATTTTTCTTGAGCGCGCGTCAAAAATGTACACCAGCAAAAGAGAAAATCTGTCATATTTAACAGTTTTTCTTTGATAAAGACGAAAACACAAGCCAGGTAGCTGAAATATGAACAGTGCTTATGGGTCTGATACTGTAACAGCCAACAATCGCTGCTGGATCGCAAAAAAATCGACCAATTTGTGAAGCGGATGGTGAATGCTAATGAAAAGTAGGGCACTTAAGACAACGTGAAGATGGTCGCGGTCGAATTTCGGAAAGCTGGCGCAAATGATGGTCAAGCCAAGATTGACGGCCAGGAAGGTTTTGCTGTGTGTTTGGTGAGATTGCCACGGAATTATTTGCTATGAGCTGCTCACCAAGAGCTACAACTCTTAATTCAGACCAGCACTGTCAACAATTGGAGCGCCTTAAGAAAGCAATCGCACAGAAGCGGCCAGCTTTGGCCAATAGGAGAGGAACTGAGTTCTATCAGGACAGCGCCAAGCAACACACATCGATAATGTCTCGCCCATAAAATTACTGACTGTAAAAGTTGACAAAATCAGGTGAGGATCATGCCTACCTCCTATTCAAAGTGACTTTTTTCAAACGGTGACTTTTTCTTAATTGGAATTTTGCACATAACCTTTGATTTCTAATATAAAGCCTGACTTTAATATTTGGCAAAATCTAGTGAAAACAACGTTACCTCCCATACTAAGTGACGTCATGAAAATGTTAAAATCTCTTAAAATTCTTCACTAATTGAATTGGCCTGAAATGTAGCATATAACTACACCTTATTTCTAATATGAACTCTCACTATGAAATTTGGCAAAATCAAATAAAGGCTACGCCTACTTCCATACGAAGAGGCTATATGAAAACAGTAAATCTCTTAAAATTTTACAAAAATTAATCTAATTAACATACTTAAAATTTTGAGCATATGCTTTGGTTTTTATTACGCACTCTGAGTTTTTACTTAGCCAAATCAAATAAAAAACAAATTTTCATAAATATCACAATATTTCATGTATTGGCTTGATACTTAATACATTACACATAAACATTTTATAGACGGCTTAACCCTTTAAGTCCAGGAAGAGCACAGTTTCATACGATATTTGAGACTTATTTTCTGCCATACCTATTCTACTATTTTTGAGGTCGCTATTTCGATTGGTGCATCCAGATTCGCATAATAATGACTATAAAGACCATTATGACGCTTTTTAAATAAAAAATAGACAACATTTTTATTTTGTTGTTAGTGAATCTTTTCCACATCAGTAAAGTTACTGAATCGATGCCAAGCCACAGTCAAAAGAGCACAAAATATCTCACTTCGAAAAACCTCAAAAATAGTAGAATAGGCATGTTTGAAATTTTTTATTTAAATTTTTTATGGCAGAAAATAAGTCTCAAACATCGTATGAAAGTGTGCTCTTCCCTGACTTCCCTGAATGGTCGCAAAGAAATTTTTCTTTTACCGCAACTGAAAAATTTACCAAATACCAAACTTCGTTTGCGACCGGAAGTTACCGCAAACGAATATTCAGTTATCTCTAACGAAAAAAATTAACGAAAACATAACGAAAAAGAAACAATTTTTTAATTCATAAATTTAATAAGATTTATAAAAAGGGAATCGAACCCCGACTCCGTCGATGTCAAGTTTACTGCGCGCGAAATAAATTCTTATGACAAATAAAATTCATTTCCTGCAACTAAATAACCCGTTTCCTACAACTGTTTCCGTTTCTCGTAACTGTTGAAACTATTGCAAAATAAGTTTTCAAGCACGATAAACGAAGTTCGTTTGCGGCAAGCTCGCGATAAACTTACTTTCTTTCTTTGTGGGCTAAGACTTCGAATCTTATATATTAATACGCTAACACAAATCTTTAACCCCTTTTTTCTCAATTTATAGGCAACAGATTTGGATGAAACTTATATCATTTGAAAACTCTTGTTTATACCAAGTGCACAATATAGCTTATATTCAAATGTTTTGTCATTAAGATACGAAAAAATTAAACACTTTTTTCCCATATAAAACAACATACAATGCCACACAATTTTGCTGTTGCTGCACAACGTTGCTGTAGTTGAGCAGAAGGCGAGAGAGAAAGAAAAAGCTTCAATACAGCTGTGTGGTTGTTATTGCTTTTCCTTTCCTCATTTCGGACACACTTATTCAGTAAAGAATGATTGACCTATTCAACATTATTCAAGAATTGAAGCTTGTGAGTTTTTATTTTGTAGTGGATTCTATTACGTACAAAATGATACATTCCAGTATTACATTCCAGAATTTACATATTATTGCGTGAACACAAAGTTTAACTCCCTTTTTACCTATTTTAAAGACAACATATTCTAATGAAACTTATATCATTTAAAAGCTCTGGTTCATACCAAGTGGACAGTAAAATTTTTATTCAGATGTTTTATCATTAACATAGGAAAAAATTAGAAATTAAAAACACCTTTTCCCAATATAAAAAAAACAACAATAAAATACAAAGCCACACAGCTCTGCTGAACAGCGTAACTGTGGGAGAGTAAAAAGCGAGAGTAAAAAAGAAGTCAAACCACCACAGAACTGTATGGTTGTTTTTGCTTTTTCTGTCCTATCTTCTCGGAAACACTCGATCAGTGTTGTTGAGACAAAACAAATTAAAGGGTGTCTCAATAAACGTGCTTTTTTTTTTTGGATTGTCAGGTAGATATGTTCCGTTTCAGAACATTTTTCAAAAATGCCACAAAACTTAAATCGTGCACTCTTACTGGGACACTATATTTTTGTTCATACAAACAGGTGGCAACGGTTCTGCTTGCCTGATCATTTTGTTGCCGTTTTTGTCTCACTTGCTTATATCTTGGACAGCTCTAGGACTGAAATCGCGACATATAAACTATAATCGACAGTTTTTGTGCTTCTTATGGATTCGGCAGAGATAGGGGGAAAAGGGGGAAGGGCGGAAAAATAAAAGGACTAGCTCATATAATTGGCATTCATATAGAGGTTAGGTGTGCTTAGAATAAATGTTGAAGGATCACCTCTTAGGGTCATTTCAGAAGAAAGTTTTTTTTATTCGAAAATTTAATAAATTATTCAAAAGAAGTTCTAAAAGACTCAAAAAAATATTAACCGAATAATTTTATTATGTGCCTATGATACTAAGTGAAGACTTTAATATTAATTTTGATATGGCCGAATTTCGGCCTCAGGCGGTACTAGTATACTTAAATACGCAGTAGATCATTCCTAACTAAATAGTGTTCTTATATGTTATTTCTCAATCGAAATGAAACGATCCTTAAGAAATATTTTTAACCCTCTAGCGTCCTTCTTTATGGTTTTTTTTTAACAATTTTAATAATATTGTAATTTCCAAATTCAGACCTTACTCAAGAAACGAAGAATTTGCTTATTAAAACGGATTCTGGTAACATTCTGCAAATAAGTTGAACAACAAAAAGTCAACCACAAAAAGACAATTCCTTGAATAGGTGGTGTCCGACGCCAGACGTGCGATAAATAACAAGCATCAATAATCGTACCATTCAATCAATAACCCTGCTAATGCAGATATCGTAGTTTACCATCTTCCGTTATTCGTCTTATGCAGATGTCGCTGATTATCCTTCTTTGTTCTCTTCTTATAATTTCACTGGTTCAACTTGATCAACTTTTATTACTTTGGTTCATTGTATTTAAACTATCATTCAAGTCATGCGCTTCAAATCATTAATTTCAATAAACTTAACTTTTGTATCACAAGCACATTTTTACATTTGATTTATATAAGTTAGAACACACTAGGCTTAATAATTGGCAAAAAAGCTTGTCAAGTTCAATCAGGTGGCATAATAAGAAATTATCAACAATATATATGGTTTAAAATAACAATGTGCTTGCTGGCAGTGCTTGTGTCAGCACACAAGTACACTTTATTGAAGACACTAAATGCGGCGAATTACCACAAACATACAATTATTATAGTTTGCGATTAAGTCTATAAATTTAAGTTCAGGAGCATTTTTTGAGTCAATTAAAATTGGGCTTTGTCACGACCCAAGCTTAGAAGGAAAGATCTGTTTCGTGAAGAAAACCAAAAAATTTAGATATATAGACCTTGATTTTTACCAGAGTTTAAAAATTTCTATAGATCCCTTGCAAAACTGTCCTAAGCACCCAAAACGACATTATGTTTTTTCATTGCAAGTCTACCTTCTCCCCTAACCAACACGACTTTCTCAAGGGAAGATCGACTACCACCAACCTAACAAAATTTGTTTCAAATACTATATGTTCTTTGGAACGTGGTTATGAAGTTAACGTAGTCTCTACTGTCTTTAGTAAAGCGTTCGATAAAATCGCTCACTCCTTCTTCAGTTTATTGCATGTATTAAATCTTACTTTGAAGAACGTCGATATAAGCTATTCTTAAGGTTTTCTACTTCACTTCTGGTGTTCCTCAAGGTAGTCACCTTGTTCCCTTGTTATTTGTCTTAATACTTACCGATGTCGATGATTCCATGAAACACTTAAATTTTTCAGTCTATGCTGATGATATAAAAATCTATTGACGTATATATTCTAACACGGACTCGTGCTGTCTTCAAGATGACTTTATCAGTTTTCCACTCGGTGTCAAAAAAACTTTCTGGAACTTAACAGCAAATGTCAAGCAATCATATATTCGCGAAAGAGACTCCAACCTGCTTCAGGAACTCATAACATATATCGTCGGCCGGAGATTCATGTGCTTCATACTAAAGCTCTGCAAAGAACCATCCAAGCATACTAGTAATGTGTTGTTATTTTTTCTTATAGAAACTTTTATTGGTTTCGCTCTCTAAGCATTGAGTATGCATGGAATATTTCTCTTACATAACGATAGAGCATGTATGAGAAAGTGAAATTATCAAGCATCAAGAATACTAGTTTGAGAACATACGCAACAAACAGATGTATCGGTAATATTATTATCTCTACTTGGAACATCTGGATATGTGACGTCAAAAGCATAAAGACTAAAGAGCGAATTATTATCATATAATAAAATAATAAAAGAAAAACTTATTAACTTATTTCATAAAAAAAAAAAACATAACAAAGGCATTTTTGTCGACAACTTAATGAAATTAAACATTATTTAATTAAAAAATTAATAAATGTGGCACAAGTTCCATATATAAAACTATCGAATCACAGAATCCATATCCATTACACCATTATATTTTTTTAGTAACATAGACAAAGTAAAAGCACGAGATAAACACAAAGAGAACTATCTGGAATATCCATTTTGAATGGATATATCCAATTAAAAAAGAGTTAAAACAGTTACTCCAGTGTTGGCACTATCCTAAACCCAAATTCCTCAAAAATTCATAAAATTTTAAATAAAATTCCTCAAAAAAGTTTTTGTAAGCATAAGGTAAATAAAATAAAAAACAAGTTTGAAAGATACTATTAAATGTGGTACAGTACGAAAGTGAGCACTTGGCTGCATGAGCATGTTAAAAGATGAGGGCATTAACGTTTTCCAAATGTGGTTGTTTTTTTGCTACGATTTTTCTCTCAAAATGGCGGCTCAAAAAGTAAGATTTAAAATTATTAATTTTTTCCATTTTAACCCCAGAAAAGTTTTAAGAAAAGGAGACATTTCCTCATCAGATAAAAATTTTATTATCAAGTCGACTAAGCAGATTAAAATTTTCGATTAAATAAATGATGTGAGATATGGCTGAAATAGCCATTTCGTTTCTTTTTTTTTAAATTATGTAAGAAAAATAGTTATTTATATATTTTGGTTCTCTTGTAATTAATTGTTTAATATTTTATTCAGGGTCGCAATAAAAAAAAAGAGACTGTAAGTCTCTAAAAGAAACTGTAAGTCTACCTTTTTGGGCCGCCATTGTGAGAGAAAAAACAATCGTAGTCAAAGTATTAACCAGATTTGGCAAATAAAAACACTCTCATCACCTTTCATTGTGTTTCCGACTCAAAAAAAACTGTCAAAATCACCGATAAAACTGAAATTTTTTCAAATACCAGAGATTTTAATTGTTTTGAATTGTTGAGATTTTTCAACTATTGCATCGTGTAAAGTACCATCAAAAATAGTAGGAATAGGTAGTTTCTAAAATAAGGTGTTGTAAAGTTGTATGTTGTATTGCTGTGAGTAAAGGTTTTTGTAATTTTCTCCCTTATTAGTAAGAGATTTTTTTGAAATTTTGGTTGTATATTTTGTTTATGGTGGTTGTATGATGTGTACAAAATTGGCGTGATCGGACGGGATGTACGCCTACCTCCCATACAAAGAGATGTACAAAAAATAACTTTGTATGGAAGGTAGGAATTCACAACAACCGCCTCAACAATATCGAACTTAAAAGGGTGAATTATATAGTTGAGTGGTCTTGGACAAAAAACTGCGCTTTAATCTACACTATGATAAGATGGTATCGAGAGCCAGTAAACAGCTCGGTTTCACGAGCATTATTTGGAATCCAGCTTTTGAATCCAATTGTGATAGAATAGAATCCATTCAAAAGCAATTCTTATTATACGCTCTGAGAGAAGCTTTTAACCCCGCGATTATTGTAGCTTTCCACCGTATGAACACAGACTCAGCCTATTAAGTTTGATGCCGCTATCAATAAGAAGAACGGTATTGGATTCATGCTTTACTTTCGATGTTCTGAACGGTGTAAATAACTGCGAACACATCTCTAACAAGATTACCCTCAATGATCCTATAAGACGCACAAGGCATACTCGGCTGCTAACAGAATATCAGCACCATACTGCATATGCAAGTAATGAACCCATCAGCCGTTCCTGTAGAGAATTTAATAATATATGCGACTATTACTCACCTTCCATGTCCAAATCCTCGTTCAAGCGATCTCTATCAAAGTCTCTCTCTCTTCCTAATTAACCCAGCCTTTGATCTTTTTGCCCCCTCTTTTTAATATGTAACACCTTAAGTATAAGTACTCTTACTTTTAATTGTCTTTTTGACTCTCCTTTTTGACGTGTTCGTGAAATCATGTCATTCAGGTGGGCGGATTACGCCCACTTCAATTCGCACACCTACGTACACCAAAACAAGGAAAGAGGAGAAGAAATAAAAAAAAAAATTAAATAAAATAAATTAAGTTCGAATAAGTAAATTGCCTTGTATGGCCAATAAATAAATAATATGCTCATGACCGTCTATAAGCATAGGTGTTGCAATAGCCGATCTTTTTAGTTGATTAAGGCGAGCATACTGTAGATGTTCTTTAAACCTCTCTTCCACATTTCTTTTTGTTTGGCTATAATACGTTCTTTTACACTCTTCACATTTAACCGAGTATATGCCCGCTTTGTTAACATTTTTTTCTTTGTCTTTGGTTGATCCCAGTAAACTTAACAATTTGTTTTCGTTTTTTCTGTATTGTGACTTTTAAAAACATTTTTAAGCTTGTTGGTTATGCTGGGGTTGAAAATCATTGATCCTCGTTGTTTATGTAGTTTTTCTTCTTGAGAAATATGTGTTGATAGCTTGTTGATGTGTTTTTAATTTTTTGCGAAAGTTCGTAGATGATTTTTTTCAATTATTTTAGGGCTATACCAATTAATGAGTGCTACTTCCTTTATGTAGTCAAATTCCTTTTTGTAGTTTGCGACTGACAATGGTAACTTACACAACCGATATGCCAACGAGTGGAACGCTGCCATTTTTTGTTGTATTGGGCAATGCGAGTCACTTGAAATAGTTCTCATGGAACTCGTTGGCTTATGATAAACACCGATTTCAACTCTACCCAAAACTCGGTGCACTTCCAGATCAAGAAAAGGTAGTTTTCCCTCTTTTTCCAACTTACAAGCAAAATTTATGGTCTCGTATCTACCGTTTAGGACATTTAACGTGTCCTTGTAATTGTTATTTTCTTAAAACCGCAAAAACATCATCAACTTATCGTAGCCAAAAACGTGGAAGAAGATTTTCGTTTTTTTAAGCTAATTTCAAAATTTAGCATAAACATTTCAGCTATAACTGGGCTAAGAGGATTACCCAAATTTGTACCAAGCTCAACTTTGTAAAATTAAAATAATCGATACTTTGTGTGACTCGAGCATATTCAAGGTATTGTTCACTGGGATGCTAGAAAAAAGTGAGCAGATATCAAAACTGACCATTACTACGTTGTCACTTATTTCCAAATGTTTTATTTTTTCAGCAAATTCGAAGGAGTTTATAACTGAAAGACTGTGTGGTTTCGCTTTAGTTTTTAAGTCGTTTACTAGCCATTTTGCTATTTTGAAAGTTGGCGTATTAATGTTTGAAACAATTGGTCTCATATTATTTCCAGCCTTATGAGTCTTCGGAAGAGCGTTAAGTTTGGGTAAGCTTGAATTAGAGACTACTGACACTCTGCCCAACCGTTCACAATAGGTTTTTTTTATTTTTTGGCGCAAGGCATTTGCTTCACGAACCATTGATTTCAAAGGATTTCTATGCAACTTAGATTATGTACTCGAGTTTCATATTCACTTTTATTGATTACGACGATATTGTTACTTTTATCCGCCTTAATGTACACCAAATCTTTCTTTTTTAATTACCCTTTGGTGATTTTTTGCAGTTATTGTCATTGGTTTCGGTCTACATTTTACTGCTTGTATCACTTCGGCTGTTGTGTAGCGTATATCATTCTGTATAGATGCTTCTATATCTACAACAGTGTCATTGGATCCATTAGCCACAAAATTTTGGATTACTTGAGTTTAAGGTGTTCACTTGGTTTCTTATTCGCGCATAGATTTGTTAAGATTTTGGTATGTGTAGCATTTTTGTTTTTAACAATTGACGCTCTCGGGTTGACAACCTGTTGGTCTAATAACAACCACTCGTAAAACTCATAGGTAGCCATATGTCGTGTAATTTCAAAGTGTGAATCATATGCTTCAAGTTCACATCTCGCTAGTACTTTATATTAATGTTTGATTTCCAGGTTAAGCCATATTTTTTGTGCCTTATTAATTGCAACTAGCGATCGCTCATTATTAGCCTCTGCCTTGATTTTATAAAATTTGGCACTATCTTTTTTCGTTTGCAAGCCCTCAAAAACGCAACGTCTTCAACCAGCATACCGACTTTTAACTTCTATCGAGAGTATTTGTTCAACTTTGACTTAGTTGTCAATTTCAATAATTCATTTGGAAATCTTTCCATTTTGTTGAACGGTGTGTAGTCTAATGAGATCAATATTAAGGTTTGTAAGAATATAATTTAAATCAATTTTGATTAATTAAAGGATTAAGTGCTTTTTTAGCTTAGTGGATCACAGCGATAGTCACGCAAGACTACTAATGAGTTCGTGTAGCGGCCAACGAAACATATATCTAGTCTGCTGTGTGATTGCTACTCTATACAGGGTGTTGTTGTTGTTGTTGTTGTTGATTGTTTTCTTCAGAAAGCAACATAGACCTAGAGCTCGAAAAATATAATTCTTAATAACTGAAAAATTATTAGAGTTATAAAACACATAACATAAAAGTTATGAAAAAGGTCGTAATTAATTTACAAAAATAGTTTTTATTTTGTTTTTTGTAATTGAATAAATGTTTTTATGATTTTTGTTACAAAGCTCTACGAATATCTTTTTTTTTTGTTGTTTATGTAAATGAATATATTTCTTTTGACCAAAAATTATAAATGTGTGAAATTTTTTATTAATGCTACTTTGCTCTAAGTGTATGGGCTCACATCAAAATACGTTTGAAGGCGTATAGAGCAAAGTGGACTTTTTACCGTTAGAAAATGTCATTTTGTGCGTGAGTTCAAGGATTAGGAAATATGTTTTTGGGATTGGCATTTTTACATAAATTTATGGTGACATTTAAAAAATCCCATCGTACAGTTTTTGAAAAAAATGTATTCAGGGACACTCAATAGGCATTAAGGCTAGGTCTCTTCGAACGAAGGCATGAATTTACTGCTACTTTTGGCTGCAAGACACATGATTACCTTGCTGCTCCGGCTAGCGCTTCTATAAGGCCTGATTTTTTGCTACCCAAGGCAGTACAAAAGTTATATTTTTCCTACAAAAACTGGTTCTAGTTATATTTTAGTTTAACTTTTTCTTAAATGTTAAAATATTTAATTATTCAAAAATATTGAATAATAATCAACATCATGACTGCTATATTAAAATGAAAGGTTGAATATATTGTTATATAACAAAAATCTGTAAAATAACATAAAATCAAAGAATATATATACAAAAAAAATATTTTTTCAATGTGTTTGGTTAGCCCCTTCTTTAAGTCATTCTAAAGTAGTGCTTCTAGCAGGCGTCTTTAGAGTAGGGAGAGCGAAAGACATGAATAATTTTCCCATTTCATTAAAAAAAGTAAATGGGCTTGGCAACGATTAGGGTAGGACTCCGACATCCATTTCAAGGCCTGCAAGTAGCACTTCGAACCTGACAATGCCTACTGTGCAAGCAGGCCCTCTCCAAATTTATTGGATATGTTTATGAAAATCGTGTCATTCAGATGGGCGTGTATCATGAGTTTCACCTTGTTTTGTGGTGTGTGGGAGGGAGAAAAAAAAAATAAAAATATAACCCTTAGAATAAGAAAATAGGTTTATTTTCATATTAGGTTTTTTCGAAGCATCGAAGGTTACTATTCGAATAGGAAAAACTTCGAAGAATTCAAACTTCGAATGATACGCAGTTTGGGATACATATTTTGTTTCTTTTTACTTATTTTAACATTTATTTTAAGTGCGCAAGAGAACCAAATTAAATAAAATACTACTTAAACGAAAGGAAATGGTTAAAAAACAAACTGTTGTTGTAGCAGTTTGTATAATTTTCGTTTATAAGGGCGCAGCAGGATCAAAATCCTTTGATTCAAATTTGCATCATTGCCCATTTAGCTGTAAATTCAAAATCTAAAATTTTTATACTTCAATAGTGATTTAAATGGATAATGTTTTTGTTTCTTTTTAAAAACCAACGTATTATTTATTTATTGTTTATGAAATTTTGCATTTTTTTAAAAAAAAAGATAAACTTTTAATTTTGGTTATTTTGTATGAAGTTTTACAAAGCAGTTTTTGGTTTTTGTTAGACATTAAGCTATGTTACACTTGCTACAAATCAGTTGACTTTGGCCCTTACAACCCGGCAGCTTGCATCTTACCCTATTTTCTTGGAATTCCGTTGAGTGGTCCACATGATCGTGCCTGATATCTACGGATGGTATAGCTGATGCTGGACCTCGTTTCTGCTTTTGGACATGAAATCTTTCGACAGAAGGTGAATCGTTGGTTCTTGGACGTTTCTGTTTTGTGCTTATTTTGTGTTAATAGTGTAAGAGTCGTATTCCTGTTGCTCGCTTATACAAAAACCAAGCATTTGTAACTGCTAGGTCCAGTAGATGGTAAACTAAACGCATATACCATTTCCTGGTTTTCACTTTGATTTGGTTCCGCCCCATCATGCTGTCTAAGAGATCAAAACCCCCCGTATGACGGTTGTACTCTTTGACAATTGCTGGGCACTTAACCATGATCGACTTGCGTTTCCGACGGTCGAATCTGCAAATATCATTTTCTGGTTCCACGCCAGCGAATGAGGACAGAAGAGGTTCGTTCTTATTATCTTTCCACAAGATGTTTGCAAGCTCTAAACCTTCTAAGTCAGCAACGAATTGAAATGATGATCCCCTAGGACATTTTTTAAATTTACAATTTTGTATCCTATTTCGTCTTACTGTTCCAACTGTATGTATGCCCTTTTTTCCTAAATAAATAAGCTACGTGATGGCAGTGTAATAATTGTCGAAGTAAACTTTATAGTTACATCCATTTGGGACATTTCGTAATAGTCGTACAACAACGTTGGCAGAAACTACTAGATCAGGCTCACTTGGCAAACGTTTATGCGACAAATTGTCTTGGCCCGTATATATGTATTTCAAAATTATATGCAAAACCTGATACTCCGGAAAGTACAAATAATATGTAGCCCCACTTGTGTGGCTTTGCAGGCATATATTGTTTCAAATGATGCGAGGCTTTACTTGCGCACATTTGTTCATCAACAGATAAGCGTTCTTCTAACGGAATGGATGAACATTTTTCATTTAAACAGTTTACAAGTGGCCGAATCTTGCATAATTTGTCGTAACAAGGATCTGTTTGATCGGCAATGACATTTTCATTATTGTTCAAATGAAATATTGATCGTATCTTTCAAATTTTTTTTTGAGGCATGCATTCCTTTACACAGTCCAAACCAATTTGGCTGTCCCATAGAAGGCGAATATTGGAGTAAGTCACTATTGATGACAAAGTTAGGATGCCCATAAATTGGTAAATATCAGTTTTTTCCAAAATAAAGCGCTCTTAAATATTTTTTTTGCTTCGCATACAAATTAGATTCCTCAAGTATATGTTGTAAAATGTGTTCATCAAAGAAGTTGAAAAATTGGAATGGAGTCTGAAAGTTCTTTATAAATTCCGGCAAATCGGTATTTCCTCCAAATTTTATTTCATCTTCACTGACAGAAAATTTAGTTTTTTTCCAGACAATATGTCTGCAAGCCTCTCGTGTTAAGAAATTTGTGGCACCAAGTAGATTTTCCGGAATTTCTGGAGCTATATTTTCAGTTACATTTTCATCTTCACTATTCAAGTCGTTCATGAGATCCACAATATTTTCATCACCCAGAAGGTGCTCTACATCTTCATTATTTAGAAGCTGGCCTTCCATAATCTCATCTTCAACATCGGAGTGGTCTAATTCATGTTCACTTGCAGTAGGATCAAACAAAATATGGAGAATATCCTCCTCTAAAAGTTTTTTTCTTGACATAATCCGAAAATTGGTTACTATCACTTAAATCCGCAGTGATGCAAATTTGCATCAAGCCGTTTTTTATACATAGCAAAGTACTTACCACAAAAAACAATAAACACTATTCGATTTTAATAAAAAAGAGTGTAGCTTATGTAAAAATCACAACTGTTTAATAAACTTGTTGAAATTAATTCAATTTTATGGTCAGAAAAACACACTGTTTCCTCTACGCACAACAAACTAATGAGTAGACACTTCAAAATTGCACAATAATTCAATGCTGCTATAACGGTACTTCAAAAGCAGAGAAAACGACGCCTACTTAAATGGAGACAACATACAACGAACATTTACACAAAATTGTTTTCAAATATTGAAACTACGGAGAGATTTTCGGTATGATTCAAATTTGCATCACAGCGCACTAGAGGGTTAATTTGAAATATAATTTTTGATCACATTCTCAATGACGGATAATTTACAAACGTAGATGGAAAATACTGCTACTTCGGTAAATTTTCAATGCGACATTGAACTCGTTTCATAAATGTAAGTTTTCTGCAATGTTTTACCCATGCACAAAATAAAAGCTTCAAGTCAATGCTGAGACTCATGGCTGCAATTGCGTTTAAAGTTTTTAAAGTTGCAAAGAAAACATTATTTATTTAGAAGAAAATAAACCATTTAGAAGAAAATTAACCATTATGCAAATACCTCCAAAAATCATGGTTTTCGTAAATACGTTGGATGGTATAATAATTGTAAACAAAATTGTTACAAATTATTGGATTGGAAAAGTTTTTTAAATCTGCATCTGTTTTTCATGCATTTTTCCAACTATTTTTGAAGTGAAACTTCTTAGGCGGCGCTTCGAAGAAATTTGGACGAGAATTGAGGAATGAAATTTCAAGGCCGCACTGCAGTTCATTTCGTTACACGTTAGATAAGAAAGATATCAAGAAAGCACCACAACAAAAAAAAAAAAACATTTAAAAAAGGACTTAACACGTTGACTGCCAACATACGAAAAAAAAATATCACCTTTTTTCAAATTGTTTCTTGTTTCAAATTGTGAGTGTTTTTTATGTGTTTTAAGAGTGTGACCACCGGTGGGTCACATGTCCTCTTATTACAAGTGTTTGTGTTAAGTGCCGAGTGACCCACCGGTGGTCACAATCTTTTTTCGTTTGTTTTCCTTTCAGCTTATTTTGTTTATCATTTCTTTTTTAGATTTTGATCGCAATACTAAGAATAAAGATAAAAATTTCACTATGAGACCCAATGTGTTTTATGGAAACTCAGGTGGAAACCAGGATTCTGATAATGGGGATGATTATTTCCAGGCTTCTGAATTAGACGAATATCTTCCATCATATGATGATTTAAGTGATTCCGTTGAAAATATTGAGATGGAGGAGTTTGACTCAGAAACTGAAGATGAGGATGTTCTTCCTTCAACATCTGGAACAGTATCTTCAAATGAATGGGCACAGGTTACAAAAGTATCACTGAAGGAGTTTAATTTTGAACCACCTGAACTCGACACAACCAAAAACAGAATTTTTTCCCAATGAAAAAGGAAGATGTATATCAATTAATTGTTACTGAAACTAAATTGAATTCCAATAAGTACGTAGAAAACAATACAATTACTCGAAATTCTAGAACTATAGATTAGAAGAACACTGAAGTAACGGAAATAAAAACAATATTTTGGTATAGTTATGTACATGGGTATTGTGAAATACCCATCTATCCCGGAACAGATTCCAATTGCTTTTAAAGTTTATTCATTTTGGGAAAAATGAAGCAAGCGAAAGCAAACGTTTGGGAAAAATAAGTGGCTTATTGGAAATGTTGGAGCAAAATTTTGTCAGGGCTAGGACCCCAGGAGAAGTACTGGCTGTAGACGAGTCAATGATTCCCTGGCGTGGAAGACTTAAGTTTCGCCAATACAATCCGGGTAAGTCCCACATATACGGAGTCAAAGCATTTAAACTCTGTGACCCGAATGGTTATACACACACTAACTGTATTTACGCCGGGAAAAATTATTCCTACAATCAGAGAGGAAAACCTACACCTTCAACTTCCCACAGCACTCAAATTGTCGTAGATCTGGCAGAAGAGTATTTGGACAAGGGCAGAACAATTGCTATAGACAATTTGTATACATCTGTATCCCTTGCAAAATTGTTGCTCAGCCGTAAAACTCAGCTTATTGGAACTCATAGAGTTGAAAATCCGAAAGATGTTGTTGTAGCTAAGCTTCGCAAACAGGAAACTATTGGCCGAAAGTGTGCTGCTGTAATAGTTTCTAAATGAAAAGACGGTCTGGAAGAATGTTTAACTGGAAAAAGAACTCGTGATGACCAGGATATAAAAAAGCTTGAAGTGATCTTAGAGTACAACCAACCTAAACAAGGAATTGATGTGTCCGATCAAATGACTAGCTATTTCACAACATTACGAAAAACAATCCGCTGGAACCATAAGATTGCTTTTGGGTTTTTATTGTCAACAGCACTTGTAAATGCTTTGGTTGTTTAGAAAGCACAAAAGCGTAAAAACATACGAATTGGCTAGTTTAGACAGTCAATTTGTGAGTCTTTGTGGGGTAGGGGTTGAATAAATTCAATCAGCACCTGTCAGGAAACACCAATTGATGTAATTTGGAACCGTGGATAAAACAAACAGAAAAATAAGAAATCGCAGAAATTTCCAACTGCTACAATAACCTCGGGAAAAATGAAGGAAGAGCATCTGCTGCAAAAAAGTGAGGGAAATCCAATATTCTGTCTTGATTGTTTCAACAAAAACATTAGTTTCTTTTAAATGATATTCTCTTACTTTTTCTTTCGCTATTGAAGTCAAATCATTATTTTTCTTTATTTATATGTTTCTTTTTCTTTTATTTATATGTAAAATTAATCTAAAAGCTACAAAAAAAACCATTGACAGAAATATGCTAATAAAAACCAGATTTTTTCCAAAAACGTAAATTTAGCCTTTTGTATTTCAAGAACGGACTTTCCACTAGGTGCAGAAGAAGATAACAATTTGTTTAAATAGCGAGCCACATAAAACACATCTATTTAGATCTCTACTGACTGTGACCACCGGTGGGTCACATGGCATCCTGGGAAACTTTTGCGTGACCCACCGGTGGGCCATATGGCAGTCAACGTGTTAATAGTTGATAGTAATAGTTAATAGTTATTTTTTTGAATCTAAAAATTTGGTTGTTTTGTAAAAAAAAGCTGAAAGAAATGCATGAAAATCAGCATTTTCTCTAATCCAATGTCAAATTTTTAAAAATTTTTGATGCAGATCGGAAGAACTTTTTCAGGCCTATAAGTAGTGACGATATTTTTTTTTACTATTATTACACTAGCCAACATATTTACGAAAAACATGATTTTTGGAGGTTTTTCCAAAATGGACTAGCTCAGTGGGGGTTTTAGTTATTGCCAAAATATCTATATTCGATATTATATCGTCATAAAATACATCAAGGTTCATTATAAGAGGAGTATGGAACTTTTTTTCACCATACAAGTCGAGGCACTATAATATACATATATTGTATGTTTAATCAATGAATCAAAAACATTGGAAACAAGATTTTTTCTGTTTTTAATATTAAAAACAAAAATAATCGAAAATGCCGATAAATCAATAAAATGCTTGCAATTAATTGAGATTATTTTTTTGCTTTGCAATTAATCATTTGATATATTATTCGAGTAGTGAATTTTAATTGCCATCCTTAATTAAAAGTAAATTTTTGGATTTAAATTGCGTTGTGGAGAAACGATATTTCCAGCACTTAAAAAATACCCACTCAGAAGCTTTGGAAGTCGATTGGACGCATAAATACTTTTTTGGTAATTTAGCTAATTGTGGAAACTTTTTGTCTCGTCCTTCCTGGTAATAGGTAAATGAATGCTTTAAAAAAAAACCAATGCACTAATTAATGGTCTCTCTATGCAAAGTTGTTGTTCCAAGCAAAAAACCGAGATAACTTCTCCGCATTGAAAAATAAATTGTAGCATATTTTAATTTAATTTAGCAATTATTGAAATTATAATTTTTTTTACGAATTACATTTGTTTTTCATAAAAACTGTTATTTGTGCAGGCAACTCAGCTAAAAGATCTACGGAACTTTTGGTCTGTGCCACTCTCCCTTCTCAACTATCATTGCATCGACTATAAATGCGGAGACCCTATTTCCAGTATGCTTCGTTTGACCAACTTCTATCTAACCAGATCTGAGCTCAGAAATGTGCTTCTACGATCAAACATCATTCATCTTAAACTCCCACCGTGCCCACTTTGTTTTCTAAATTTAATTAAGTTGGGGTATTTAACACTTGCCTTAAAATTAAATAAAATATATTTCTTGTTAGCTATCCATAAGTTCTAGTACTTAAGTATTAACAGCTTGTATTAGCTTACCTAAATAAATAAATTACTGCGGAAAAATCAATTTTAACATTTCATTCCCAAAGTAGGGTTATTTTTTCTGGTGTTAGGACTAATTTAACATTTTAAAACACAATGTTTTGTTTACCTTACAGTTTCCTCCTTTTTTGAGCCTCGGAAAGCAGGTCCAACATTCATTTTCCGTTCAAAGTGCTGATGAAATGGTTTCTGGCCAAACCCGGTGTAACTATTTTTGTTGGATTTGCCCTCGGATATGTCATCAAAAGCGGGGGGAGGTGTTGAGCTACAGGAAAGTGTTGTGCCTAGCAATACATGAGATAAACGACAATCAGTTTAATCCAAATTCAACTATTGCTTATTTATGAAAAAGTAATGAAAGCTGTTATTAAGCAAGGATTATATCGTCGGTTGACTGGTAAAACTCACTAAGTGCAGATTTGAGCCAAAATGACTTAATATCACAAAATATTTTTTTTTGTTGTATTGTATTGGTTACAAAAATCATTATGTTCACTGAGCGATCCTATGCCCCAATTTTCGATTTTTTGTTTTCATTAACTACAATTTCGTATGTCCTTACGGCAGGAAAAAATCATTAACGTACTTAAGGATTTTTACTTGTCAATGTTTTATGCCTTAGACGCAGTTAATGAGTTTAAAAAAAAATATATTATTTGAAATCGAAGTAGGCTTTGATTTGAATTTCAACGGTGAGACAAAAAGAACTTTATCATTTCTGTCGGTGTCTTAGTGAGTGAATTATGAATAGATCAAGTAGAGGTAGATACTTAGCCGAATTGGCAATGAACAAACAAAGGTGTGATAAAACCCCTGATAACAACGTAAGTACATAATGTATCTATGTAATGTAGGTGTTGTCGTGAAACAAAATTGAGGGTGATATTCTTATCATTCAATTCATATACTACATACATACATAAATTCTTGGCCAACAGGATTTGTTTGATAATAAACCTGATAGCGTGCCTGAAGCTACAAAGTTTGTTAATGCTTTAACTCAACAAGAAATATCTCCTACTGATGAAGAGCAAAGTGATGTGAACAAGAATAATGATGAGCAGACTGGAGCATTTGAATCTAATGTGAGTGGCAAATTCTTTTTAAATTTCTGTCCGCATAAATCTTAAAACATAAAATCCCTAAATCCGCTTGATTATGTGCAGATTCAAAACAACTCTTTTCGGCTTGTCGACTACGACTGCAGTTCTGATGGAGATTTCAGTGAAGATTCAAACGAAGATCAAACTTTCAAGCCAAACTTCCAAGAAGATTCTGATATTTCAGATTTTTCGGATTACATGGTCGAAACCAATAAGAAGGTTTTGACGAGACGAAAAAAAAATTACCCAGAAGCCTGGAAGGTAAATGTAGCTAAATGTCGTCGAGGTAAATGCCTTCCATATTCAACAAAAAAAAAGGACCATCCTGCTAAAGCTCCAAAGCATATTGACTGCTCTGAATGTAAGTTTAAATGTACAAATTATGTCTCTGAGGTGGAAAGGCAAGAAATTTGCAAATCGTTCTGGGGATTTTCTGACTATAACAGGCAAAAAGACTTTATAATAAAACATGTCGAAACTCACCAACCAAAAAGAAGAAGAATTGATGTAAACAGTGTAAAATCGCGTAATGTGTCCAAAACATATTTTTTAGAAAATAGCACTGGCAGACAAAGAGTATGCGCAAAATTTTTTGAAAAGACCCTTTGCATCTCAAACGGACCTATAAACACTGCAATTTCAGGTTCAAAATTTGGGTCATTTACTGGCAATGATAAAAGAGGTCGAAAAGTACCCGGAAATAAAACAAGTGAAACAGGAATTTCTTTGGTAAAAAGCCACATAGATAGCTTTCCTGTAATGGAATCCCATTACGTACGAAAGTCCACCAAGAAATTGTACCTAGATAGCAGTTTGTCTATTTGGAAAATGTATGATCTTTATCGTAATGATTTTTGCCCGAAACGTAACATTACAGAAATTGTCAGCGAAAAAACTTATAGAAGAATATTCTGTAATGATAACAACTATTCGTTTTTTAAACCAAAAAAAGACCTTTGCGCAACATGTGCAAAATATAACCAAGCTTCTAATGCAGACAAAAAAGAACTGGAAGAAGAATATACAATGCATCTTATGAGAAAAAATCAGTGTAATGAAGC
This sequence comes from Coremacera marginata, assembly GCA_914767935.1. Classification (NCBI taxonomy): domain Eukaryota; kingdom Metazoa; phylum Arthropoda; class Insecta; order Diptera; family Sciomyzidae; genus Coremacera; species Coremacera marginata. Next base: position 117,492,598 of record OU612044.1, on the reverse strand, counting down.
CAAAGAAAATGATAAGGTCAGATGCAAAGCTGATCCTTCATTCATTACATGCATTTTTGATTTGCAAAGTGTCCTTCAATTGCCCTATTCCAGTGTGTCATTATTTTATTACTCCAGAGAAATATGTGTTTACAATTTGACTATCTATGTAGGAAGCGGAGAAATAGCCCACTGTTACACTTGGAACGAATTAAATGGAAAGCGGGGGAGCAATGAAATGTGATCAATTTTATTGAAATTTCTCGAAACTTTATCGTTAACCGTGACAGATGTTTCACTATTCTGTGACACTTGTGGTGGTCAGAATAGAAACCAACAAGTAGCAGCTGTTTTAATGTACGCTGTACAAAATTTAAGCCACTTGAACAGAGTTGAACCTAAATTTTTAGAGTCAGGACATTCACACATGGAGTGTGACTCGATGCACTCCGTAATAGAGTCGGCTAAGAAAAATAAGAGTGCCTACACAATGACTGATTGGATTCGAATCTTTCAATCGGCTAGATCGATTAAAAAACATAAAATCCAAAGCGAATACCAAGTTCATCTATTAAAATTCTCCGACTTCTACAATTTACAGGAACTAGCAAGCAGCACAGTAAAAAATCGAAATCGAGACGAATTTGGCGACAAAGTATCATGGCTAAAAATAAAATGTCTAAAATTCGAAAAACAATTCCCGGCGACCTTTTTTTATAGATACGATCATACATCTGATTATAAGAAAGTAAATGTTGCTGGAAGAGGTCGTCCAAAGAAAAGCGCCACACTGAAGTCAGCTTACAATAATTTACTACCAATTTCATCGGCAAAAAAGGCTGATCTTGTTAAGCTTTGCGATTCAAGACTGATTCCAGAATAAATGATTCCATGGTACAAGCAATTGCCAGTAGTTAACATGGGAAAGCATGAGCGCTTACTAGAACCTTCCAATGATGAAAGTGATTTAGAAGATGAATAAATTTTTTTTCCTTTTTCCCAATAAATTATACTTTTTTTAATAAATGAAGTTATCAGAATAAAAAATTATAATTTTTTCGTTCTTCATTATCTCTCAATTTTGATTTCGATTCCGGCAGGTAAAAATCATAAAGGGTTTCATTTTGTATTGTCTTGAAAACTTTTGTAGTAAGACCGAAAATTTAAAAGCAATTATAATAAAGAAACTATTTTTTAATTTACTCTGCAAAATCGCATCGATCTTATGTATAATAGATTTTTTATACAAAATTTAACATTAAAACCTCAATATCTCTAAAGTGGTCTGACTACACTTAGTGAGTTTTACTTGTCAACCGACGATATACACTATATTGAATAATAGGATGTGGGACTTTTGTAAAAATTGTCATGAACCCATAAAAAAACTAAAACTTTTCCTATGAAAGCATTTAATGTGAACATCTTTATAGATTCTATGATTGAAGTAAAAATCTCATAAAGTGATGATGGTTGCATTATTCATAGCCAATTTTTTGTCAGAAGTCTTTTAAACTGCATTTAAATATTTTCTTGAGTTGTGCTTTGTTGCGTAGCCACTACAGTGGGTTTTGGTCGCTGTCGTCGTGTCCGTTCTATTTCTTCTTTCACTTCAATAAATGTACTGAGCGACTGAAGAAGATTGTCTTCCTGATCCGAACTGCCATTAGGATCTAAAGCCATGTCTGTGTATTGCATATAGTTGTGGGAATTAGCTTTATCTTTTTGCCTTTTCTGACGAAACTTAGGCTTATGATCGCCTTTAAGCCGAATCGAAGGTCTTAGGTTTGTGTGAACTGAAGGTGCATTCCGCTCGATTGAGCGTATAGATGAGCGACCATTGCGTGACATAAAACTACCTATACTCTGTTTACGGAAATTATCATTTTGAGGATACAAGCGATAAGACATCCATCGTGAGCAATTTAAAGAATGCACTGACCAATTAGATTCAGAAGTTGCTATTGATCGTTCTGATTTAGGTTTTGGTTTTATTGGTGATTCCATTAAGTTAACTTCGACTTCCTCAATATCAAAAAGATCGTTAATTTCGAGCCAGTCTCTTACATTGCTCGGCGATCGTTGCTTACCGAAACGCGGCATCGGTATTTCTGGTACTTCCAGAGAGTTTTGCGAAAAGGGGTCTTTATTTTCACATGTGGAGTATGTACCTGATGAGTTCGATGCTCGATGTGGCTCAATTTTGCGTTGTTCATGAATTCCAGATGTTTTCTTTAAGCGTGGAGATCCTCGTGGCGGTACGGGTGGAGGAACTTTGAAGTTAGCCATGGCAGATCCGGTTGATAAAGTTTGCTTCAAGCTTTGTGAAGAATTGCCTGAAACAAAGTTTGGAGCGGAAGATGATGTCAAGCCCACAGATGTGGGATGATTTTGATTGGTGGAGAACTTTATAGGAGGCACCGTCTTAGCACCATGCGAACTCGAAGCCAGTGTTGATTGTGGGACATGTGTATCTGTTAATAGAATTAATTTTTGATTCATATCGAGCAGCATAAAAAAATTATTCGGATTAGAAATTTGAAAAACTCAATGTAACAAAACTCTATGAAGTATTCTAAAGAAAGTGATGAAAAAAAATGGTAGATGGTCCCCACTCAACGTAAAGAAAAATAAAAGACGTTTTAAAAAACCGTCTGCACGTATGAATTTGGACGTTTTTGCAAGCTTAGTGCTAAGTTTGAAAGCATTTCATATATTTTTAAGGAACCTTTCAGGTTAATTAGTTAACATAGAAACAAACTTGTTTCGTTTTGTTTGAATAATTAAGTTCTTTTTTTATTATTTAAAGGAACTTAATGTTTTGCATAGTTGCTAATTAGTCATAAATCATATATCAATAAAAAATAATTAAGTTATGGCTGATAAATCATATCATACTTAGATATTAACAACTTATACTTACTCCGGTATTCAGAATCGTTCTCTACCGAACGCTGTATCGCTTTGGATAAACTTTTTCGTTTTGAGGGTGAGTGCTTTAGAGCTGGAAAAGAAAATTATATATGAGATAGAGAATGAAAAAAAATATCGAAAAAAATAATTTATGCCTAACTGTAGCTCGTTTCTGAAACGCGCAAAGATCGTAGTTACCGACTCATATTACCGATTTGACGTCACTCTGACGTGTTTCTACTTGCACTGTCTCTGTAAGAATCTAAATCGATTTCCGTTCAATTTGGTCGTTTCAAATCGATAATCTGTCACCTGTTCCGATTCCATTTAAATGGAACCTTATAAAAAAGTGTCTGTAAGAAAAGTGAATCGATAAAAATGTATGCTTTTCTCACTTACTCTGTGGCCAGTGAGAACTTTACCAATTTATATAAATGTCAATAATGTTGTTTAAATATGAAGAAACAAGTACCCAGTAAGCACCTTAAAAATAGGCAATTGTTTAATTTTCGTTGTAAAAGTTTTTAACGTTCGATATCGAATTGTGCATCTTTAACATCGACTTTAAAATCGATCAAGATTAAGCCATTTACATATTCGAATAAGGGGACCCGTACAGGAATAAATATATAGAGAAGAAGAAGATTAGCAAACATTCGTTTCTTCTCGATTTGTGTTCTATTTCATTTCGGACTGACTTTTTAACAATTTGAAGGCACAGAAACATTAGTTCTCACTAAATCGGTAACTAAGGATCGAAACAGCATAACGTCACACAAATCGGTAACTTGCCGATTTTTGTACAAAAACGAGCTTCTGATAAGCTAAAAAATTTAGTTTACGTTGAAAAGTTAAGTAACTGAGGGTTGTTTGATACACTAAAAATTATTATGCACTTAAAAAAAGAGAAAGTTACAGACCGTCAAATTTGGTTGTGAAATTTGATGTCACTCAATTTTTTAAGCTGACATTTCTGTGGTCACAAGCAAAAATCAGCGTTTAAAAACTTTCAGTCTTTTTCAAAGCCCATGCTACTGCCTTACTTGTGCTTGCGAAAAATCAAACAGTCGCAACATAAATAGAAGCCGAAAACAAGTTTGAATAGTTTGCAAAGGGCTTCGGCAGTCGAAAACTTCGGCAGTCGTAGTTTTGATTGACTGAAACTGGCAACTTTCAGTTTGACTGACAGCATCAGTTTTTCAACAGTCATAGCACACTCAGAAAAAAATTTCCAGAATATCTAAAAAAATAACACCCGATCGTTAGAAAATCGGACTTCATTGCGCGCTATGGTCGATGTTCTAAAAATGAAGTACATATTTTTCGACAAAATGACACCAGAAGTGTGAAATAGTTTAAAGAAAGCTATCCAATAACTTATGAACTATTTCGCTAAATTGAAGAAACTAAGCGTAATTGTGTTGAAATTTTTTATTCCATTTGAGTAAATTTTTCATAAGCACTTAAATGGCAGGCCAAAAATTGCTAACCGATTACTAGTTAAGAGGTCCGTGGTTCAAATCCGGGCTCAGATAATTACTTTTTTGTTTTTTTTCTATTTTTGAAATAAAAATTTTGTGACAAAACTTTTTTTATGATGGAAATTATTTTTCTTTTTTAATTTAGGAAATAAACTAATCTTTTAAATTAATCATCTTTTAAACTTATGCTTCTCTAAATTTAGAAATTACTGCTGTACAGTGTTGCAAGCAGTGGATAAAGTCCAAATATAGTTTTTCTTCATATTACTTCTGCTTTTATACAATTTTTGGAAATATTAACGCTTATATTTAACTAAAAATATATCTTCAAAACAAAGAAGCTGTGTTGATTACGCTTCTCGAAATCAAGAACTTCATTAAACCATGTTAAAATTCCTTCTTTTTAGGAGATACCTCTATAAAATATAGAAAAATCCACGCCTGCGAATTGAACCTACGGTTTCTTAATTTAAGGGAAGCAGATTTTTCTGAGGGCAGGCTGTGTTGCGATTATGATTTTTGCAAATTATTTCCTTCTTTCTTTTTTCTGAAAATTTTCTGAGTGCAGGCTGTGTTGCCATTATGATTTTTGCAAATTATTTCTTTCTTCTGTTTGATCGCTCGCTTTATTAAAGTTTGTCAATTTTTATGATTATGATTGCATTATTATTATAATTGCACAAAAGTAACAAATAATAAGCAAAAATCATAAGCGTAAAACAGTCTGCACCAGAGATCTGCATGATTGGATTCATTTGCTGTTTCAAGTTCCTTTAAGGGAGTATTCCTGGTTGGAAGGCTGTTTTTGGACCCTCTTTTAAAAACTTCTCATTTGAAAACACAGAGTTATTTAAATTCTGTTTTTTGATTTGTATTAATTTTCCCTTACGAGGGCTGTTCAAAAAGTTATTGGCCTTCAAAGTTGAGCGTCGAAAAAAAAGGTATGCTGCTTGCGGTCCGGATAACTCGACTTCGGATCATCTGAAATGGAAAAAGTAAACGGCACTAGATTCAGTACATATGTAGTTCTAGTTCCTAACTCAATTATAATTTTTCGATTATTTTTTACAAAATGGCGGTCATTGAAAAATGAAATACCAATTTTGTGTCTATATTTTTGTAGTTTAGTGTAAAAAAAAAATAGTAAAAAATTGTTCAAAATTGTGATTGAATTAAAGACCAGGATGGTGACAATTCTGCGTCGATTGCACTTTGTTACATCAAAATCGGTTCAGAACTATGGGCGCAAGCTTGAAAAACGTGGTTTCGAGATAAACGCGTTTAAGTTTGAAGTTATTTGTTTGCATCAAAAAAAAAAAAAAAAAAGAATACAAATGAAAAATTTGAGCATGCAGTTTTAGAAATTTGACAATTCTCCGTCGATTGCACTTGGTTTTATCAAGAAGAACTGGAGAGTAGAACCGGAGAAAAGTGAATTTGAAGTTCAAAAACGTGGATTTGAAAATACTCAAGGAAAATTTTAGGCAATAAAACATTTTTTTTTTATGAAATACATATATCAACCTGCAATGCCAGCCGCATAAAGAACTCCTTCCTCTTCTTCAAAAAATGAGGGCTCAGAGTTCTTTGTGCTCTTCGGGCAGTTCTACATTCTTTTCATGCAGCCAGAGCTCTGGCTTCGGACCTTTTCAAACGTTCTTCGTTCTGAGACATGGCGAAATCATATGTGACGTTGCCAATCGGGATGCCCATTAGGTTCATTATTTGAAGTATTGGCAAAAAACATTCGTTAAATATGACAGTTGCAATATAATTGGCAATCTCAATAGTGCGTGTCCTCATCTCTTTCGTGTTGGTTACCACGAAACTGGCGTTTCAAGGGACGAGTTTTTCGATTGCTGCCAGTGTTTCCTTTATTTTATCTCTATTACTTTTTCTATCCATTGTCTTAAGAACAAACAAAAATTTTTATCAAAACTGTACTTTTCAAAACTGTATGCGAGCGCGCTTCCCGTCTATAACTCAATTCAAAATGAACTAAGCGCTGCCAACATTCGAATACCTAAGCTCTAAAATGTGTATTAATTTATTTTTAAAATGCGTATACAAACAAGTTATTACCTACTAAAGAACGCGTTGAACGAAATCCGGTGGTTGCTTCAAACCGTTGCATTCAAAAAGTAGCCAAATTAAGCATTTTGGCGAAAACATTGCTGGAGGAAAAAGACCATATCTCCTAAAGTATTTCGAATTTCAAAAAACCCTTTAAGGACGATATTCTCAAATATCCAAGTTATAAAAATATGAAAAAAAAAAAATCGAACAAAAAATTTATGCCAACCAGGAATACCTCCTTAATTTTTCAACTCCATGCAAGTTGAGGCAGGTAAACCATAGAGCCCTGCATGAGTATGCTTTTTCGCCTCCCTGAATATACTCTTTTGCTATAGAATAAAAAATTTCCTCTATCCCTTTTCTGCTTTGCTCATACCCACCCTATAGGAACAAACTAACTTGTTTTTAAAAACAACTAATTAAAAAACTAGTTTAAAATAAATCAGTATATGAACTACTTTGAATTATATTAAGGCGGCATCCACTTCAATATATGAAGTAATTGAAATACTACTTAAAAACCAGTGATTGATAAACTACTTTGAATTATATTAAGGCGGCAACTACTCTGATGTTGGCATGTTTTAATTGAAAATTTTTATTAGATTACAAGCTTATATATATTTAACCATGTTATTTCATCAAATATTATTAACTTTTGGCCATCAGTAATAGTTTTCAATTGGTTATTTTAAAGCAATTAAAAAAATAATTTAAATGTAACTAATTTAACAAGTAGTTGAAAATATTTGCAGACGACAGTCAATTGACTTATTTAGCGGACATCAGCATACAAAATAAGTTAGTTCGTTCTATGGAAAAAAGTCCGAATTTCAACTAGTTGTGGTTGACAAAAAACTACTTTATCAACTACTTTTAAATTAGTTGATTTTCCTACAGGGCAAGTATGGGCACCACTACATTTAAAGATTCGTGTTGTTTTGTGCTCTTTGCACTGAGAAAAATTTTTATGCATATTAAAAATAAAAAATATTAAACTGAATTATTTTTGGTTTAATTGATAAAAATTCACCACAATTGGCAAAAAATTGCGATAAATTGTAAACATATGTTTTATGAGCCGGCACGATAGGAAAATAAAATGTAGAGAGGAAAATAAACGAATAATTGATGTTTATACATGGAGTTGAGAGAAAGAATTTAATGAGAAAAGTGAACTGGAGCTAAGGTTCTTCCTTTTTGTTATAATAAATCAAAATAAAATCAGACTATTTTAAATTAATTAAGCTTCTAAAATTTCGCATAATATCAACAGGATGAGTTTAAATATTTATTTTAATTTAATGCAAAATATGCTCCCTTTACAGAACACATAATAAATCTTTTTATTTTTTTTTTTTTATTATATCATGCAAAGCATGTAAGCATTAACAATTGTTCGCTTGTTTGTTAGTAGAGTGTAGTTTACTAATTATTTCGCTGTTCTCTTTTGCCTTCGTCCGACATAGATCTTACTCGCTTGCAGTCTTTTTCGACACTGAACTGATTTCTTTTCTGTTCTTTGTTGTTGTATCTTGTATTGCTACTTAATCGTTACCTCTCAATGCTCCGTAGCAAGGTTGATTTATAAGGTTGTCGCAGGGCTGATCAGTACCCATAATTGTCAAAACCAGCCAATTTTGCGAATGACTACGAAAGAAAACTGATGATAATAGAGAGCACTTGCAGATTTTCTATGAGATGTCAACTTCGATTTGACAATTATGGGCACTCGCTCTCTCTCTTGCGACAACCTTATAAATCAACCTTGCTCCGTAGCTTGCTCCGTGTTCATAGCTGCTCAAACCTGAACTTACACTCTCTTTGTTTTATTCAGATATAAGCAGCTATGGGCACGGAGCGGAGCATTGAGAGTAAACGCTTACGTAATGAGAGTAAACGCTTACGTAGCAACACAAGAAGCAACATCGAAGAAAAGAAACGAAAATCAATTCAGTGTCGAAAAAGACTGCAAGCGAGTAAGACTTTTGTCAGACGAAGACAAAAGAGAACAGCGAAAAAATTAAAAAGCTGCACAGTCCGAAAATTTGATCGCAAAAATAATAAATCATCCAAAAAAATTGTTATTATTTTAATTGTCAATTTACAATTGGAATTCAAATTTTCGAGATTTTTTATCTATTACATCGTGTAGAGCAAACTCGCACATTTTTTTTTTTTAAATATTTTCCGACTTTGCGTTCAAATTTTTCTGCTGAAAGTTTTAAAAAAGTGTTCTCCTAGTCTCTAAAGGGTTAAATAAAGAAACGATTGGAAGAAATATAAAAACTAATATTTTAAAAACTAATACGTATCTTAAATGTTTATTTACCTTATTAAAGTATCGTTACAAAAACTTTTTTGAGGAATTTTATTTAAATTTGAGGAATTTTTAAGGAATTTGGGCTTAAAAAAGTGGCACACTGGGGCACGGAGCAAGCTACGGAGCATTGAGAGTAAACGCTTACGTATTGAGAGTAAACGCTTACGTAGCAACACAAGAAGCAACAACAAAGAAAAGAAACGAAAATCCAAGGTTGATTTATAAGGTTGTCGCAAGGGAGAGAGCGAGTGCCCATAATTGTCAAATCGAAGTTGACATCTCATAGAAAATCTGCAAGTGCTCTCTATTATCATCAGTTTTTCTTTACTGTACTGAGAAGAGAGTGCGATCAGCCCTGCGACAACCTGATAAATCAACCTTGCGAAAATCAGTTCAGTGCCGAAAAAGACTGCAACCGAGTGGGATTTATGTCGGACGAAGACAAATAAGAAAAGCGCAAAAATAAAAAAGCTACACTCTAAAAACAAATAAGCGAGTTAATGCCAGCATGCTTTGCATGCTATTAGTGAAAACTAATTTTAAGAAGATTTATCACGTATTCTGCAAAGGAAACAGTGCGCATTTTGAATTATTATTATATAAAAATATTCAAATTTATATTGTAAATTACATTATATTATATATTTTTTTGCTTAATATTAAGCAAGACTAATTTTTTTTTATCGAACTTAATCTTTTATTAGACTTAATTAAACTTTAAGTATATCGTAAGAAGCTTTTAATCACATAGCTTTGAGATTTTTAAACATGTTTTCCCTTCACATTTGAATTTTTCTAACCTTTTAGGTGCAAGTTTTATTGAACAATTTTTATTTATTTTTTACAAGGTATATCATATCTAAAAATAAAAAACATGTTTAAAGTAGAATATATTTTTCATTTGTGTAAAAGTTTTTAATAGTATAAGGAGATCAAACCTTGAAAGCCACTATTTAAGTTTTTATAGAGAGTTTCAAGCTTGTGGCTGCCGTGGCGTAGTGGGTAGAGTGTGTGACTCTTACGCCAGAGAACCCAGGTTCGAATCCTCCATCTGACACAGAAAATTTTTTCAATTGAATTAATTTTTCTGTTCGGCCGTTACCTCTCTGAAGACAATGGTAAACCTCGGAGAGTAAAAACTGTCGGCCTAAAACATGTAGGCCCAGTTCTCGATCACTTGTGTGCAAACATTTCACATCACACACAATACAATTGATGATAAGAAGCTCGGTCAAAGTCCTTTCAAGGGCTGAGATGGCCATTTCGTTTTTTTTTTTAAGAATATAAAGCAGAAAATAGATTTTTGAAGATTTATGAACTCAAACTTGACTTTTTAGAAAAGCAAAAGAAAGCCAAAGATTCTTTTATGGAAGGGGAAGTGGAAGATTATTCTCTAGCGAATGTAAAGTTAAAAGCATTCTATGTAGCAAGCATAGCTCTAGCAAAAAAGGGTCAGCCTTTCGATGATGGAAGCTTTTTAAAAGAAGTAAACGTCGATATATTGGACTGCTTTGGAGATAAAGGAAAGGAAATGAGCGAGATTATTAAAAGTATTCCCTTGTCGCGCAGAACAATAACAAGGCGAAGCATATGCCATATCTTTGGATGAAAGCACTGATCTAAATGACACTAGCCATTTAATATTGTGCTATAGATCGGTAAATGCCAATTTTGAGGTAGCAGAAGGAATGTTGTCTTTAGCTGCAATGAAAAGCAACGTAAGAGGTGAAGACATTTATAACGTTGTAAACAAAAGGTGTTTTCATTTGCAGATAAAGACAAACTGTCTTCTATATGTACTGACGGCACCAAAGTCATGGTGGGGTGCAATAAAGGCTTCGTAGGTCAGCTGGGTAAAAATAATATTAACGTTCCAACTTTCCATTGCATACTGCACCAAAAAAATTTAATAGCAAAGTCGCTTAAAATAGAAGACACAATGAGTGTAGTTGTGCAAACAATGAAAAAGAAATAAAAAATATAGTCAAATTTTTTGAAGCCAACGCAACTAACGATACCGATCTACTTATACCGAAGTTGACGGACAAAACGTTTTTGTTAGATTTAGCATTTTTCAGCGACATAATTCGTTTTCTGTGCCTTTAAGCTTTAGCTTGCAGAGGATACAAAAATATGTTTTTGATTTAATAATGTCAATAGAATGTTTTAGAAAACCATTAGTCAATCTTCAGCTGCAATTTAAAGCAAACGATTTGACCAATTTTCCAAAATTTTACTCATTGTTTGGAGATTTTCTTGGCAAAATGGAAGCAGCTTTTGTAGATTTCGATAAAATTAAAGACTCGATTGAGCTTTTCAAAAATCCTCTTCTTTGCAATTTAAATTTTGAAGATAAAAAAGCTGAAACCGAATTAGAGTTTCTTGAAAAAGATGCATTGCTTCCTCTTAAGCCAGGCATTGATTTTTGGTGTCAAATCGACAAAACAAAAATATCCAATGCTAAAAACCAAAATTTATCATCTTTTTTCAATGTTTGGTACAACAAATGTCTGTGAGTCCACTTTTTCCGATATGGTTTTTATTAAAAACAAATATAGGCATCTATTGACTGAATTTTGACGAGCTCATAATATTTTTTAAAGCTTAACTTAATTTATTTTAACAAAAATCTTTACTCCAGTTCACTTTTCTCATTAATTTCTTTCTCCCAACTCCATATCTTAACTTCAATTGGGCGGTCTTTCTTCTGTCATTTTCGTATTTTTTTTTTCCTATCTTGCCGGCTCACTAAACATAAAAAAAAACCAAATGGCCATTTCATCCCTTGTAAGGGCTTTGACCGAGCTTCTTATGATCAATTGTGTTGTGTGTGTTGTGAAATGTTTCATGGACTTTTCATGGCAGTTTTTACTCTCTGAGGTTTTCTATTGTCTGCAGAGAGGTGACGTCCGAACAGAAAAATTAATTCATTTGAAAAAGCTTTCTGTGTCAGATGAGGATTCGATCCTGGGTTCTCTGGCGTATGAGCTACATAACACTCACTTAACATGTGTAATAATTTATCGCAATTATGTGCCAATTCTGATTATTTTGTATCAATTAAACCAAAAAGAACTCAGTTTTAATTTTTTTCTTTTTAATACACGTACAAATTTTTCTCAGTGCAAAGAGCACAAAACAACACAACTATTTAAATGTAGTGGTGCCCATACCTGGATATAAGAAACGAAGAGAATAAGAGCACGATGCTTTGCTAACAACAACAGGTAGCAAATAAAGCAATAAAAAAATAACAAAATATCACTGTTCATACCCTGAATATTTAGCGAATATTTTTTTATTCGTTCGTTCGTGGAACGAAAAGAATGTTTTTTATAGTGGGACCCAAAGAAGGGTGGTAGAGTGGGGTAGGTGTGTTCGGTAGAAAGGTTGAGGGGCAAAAAATAATAGGACCAGCTCATATATTTGACCCCTTTAGGAGTTCAGCTACGACCGATATAAACTATTTTCGACAGTGTTTTTTGTATCGAAGGTAGCGAATAAACACAAAAAATAACACAAATATGCATTAAAAATAACAAAACCTAATTGCGGGGAAAAACCAACATACCTGATTCTTATTCAGGTCACTGCAGCAGATTCCTGAGTATTCGTGTAGTTTATTAAGGACTCAGAGAAATAACTGAAACAACGCGTAGATCGCAAGCTCACCTCAGTGCAAAAGTGTATAAAAAGAGAACAGAGAACAAATAAAATGCTATTCTCTTGCGCTACACGACCTGCTGCTACACGACCTGTTGTTTATATTTATTCGCTTTCAGCTTTGCTTGCAGTGACTGCTACAGCAGATAATCAGATTATTATACTTGATGAATATATTCATACAGGGCTCTAGTAAACAACAAGTTTGCGTGAATAAAGTCGCAGCAAAAAGTCGCCAAATGTAGAAAACTTAAAATGCGAAAACTTCAAATGTAGACAAAAAGGAATTATTTTGCCTACTAATTGTTAATTTTCAAGTCTGTTTAAGAGTATTGTGGAATTAAGTTCGTGTCATCAGTGTAAACTTTGTTTTTTGAGTTGAGAAACAGTTGTACTTCAAAGCATTGGATTTATGTTGGAGTAGTTTTATTTTGCTTTGTTTATTGTTGTATTTTGGTTTTCGATATTTTTTTTGGAGTTTACACCTTTAGAACCGATTTCATATATTGCCCGCGATATGAAAATTTATAGCGAGTGAAATCGAGCGTTATCGTAAAAATCAAGCGTTACGCAGTCAGCGCTGCAAAGCAAAATACCAACAACGACGAAATACCAACAAAATACATACTCACAGCAGAGAGAGTTTTAATAAACTCGATGTTGCTCTTCTCTTTTTATGTTCAGCTAGCCACAGCACAATAAACAAATTGTGTGTGTTTGAATATGTGTGCATTTGCAACGTAGCCGTTGCTCATACGAGTAGTATTATAATTGATTGAAGTTTTATTTCCTTGAAATTAGTTAAAAATTCGTCGAGTTATTTAAATTTTAAGCATTAATCTTTTAAAAACAGCACAAAATCGTTGTTTTTCATGCTGCTTTGCCTAAACTGAGTTTTTCGCAAATAACCCTGTAGGAACAAACTAACTTGTTTTTAAAAACAACTAATTAAAAAACTAATTTTAAATAAACCAGTATATGAACTACTTTGAAATATATTAAGCGGTATCCACTTCAATTCTAAATAGTATTTATTGCATTATATATGAAGTAATTGAAATACTACTTAAAAACAAGTGATTGATAAACTACTTTGAATTATATTAAGGCGGCAACTACTCTGATTTTGACATGTATTAATTGCAAATTTTTATTAGATTACAAGTTTATATATATTTAACCATGTTATTTCATCAAATAATATTAACTTTAGGCCATCAGTAATAGTTTTCAATTGGTTTTTTTAAAGTAATTAAAAAAAATAATTTAAATATTACTATTTTAACAAGTGTCAATTTTAGTGTCAATATTATTCGAGATACAGTAGTGTCTAGTATTGCAAGATCTACTATTGCCACGCCCAGTTCTCGAATACCACCCACTTTTTTACGGGCACCTCCGTGCTTATAATATCTATCTGTTCGCCAAAAATTATGGCAATCCGGCTTATGGTTTAGGAGCTATCGATGTACATACAATAAAAAAAAAAAAATAATAAATATAAAAAACAGAGAAACCGATGAACTTGAGAACCTCCTCCTTTTTAAAGTCGGTTAAAAAACACGCAGTTTTTGTTATGTTGCTTTAGTGTCCCACCCGTGATAACAATCTTGAATAAAAGGAATATTTAGAAGGTATTTGTCATGTACCACCCGTAACGGTGAAAATATTTTAATTTTAATAAAAATTAATAAAACAAATTTGATTTAAAAAATATGTGTGTGGCCGCCACGCAAGATAGAATTGAAACTTTTACCCAAAAATGGAATTTCTAGGAAGATTGCTAATTTATTTTATTAACATGCAACCAAATGATTGAAGGGCAGTCTGCCTTCATACCAGTAGTAGTTCAAAACTGTCTTTTTTCATAAGGACAGCTAGTATTGTTAACATGGCGATACCATGGAAAATATCAATTTTCCCTTTTGGTTATGAACAGTTACTAAAAAGTTCAATATTTAAGTACAGAATTAGATCGTAGTTTTTTTTTTTACTTTCGTGACGCAGTTGGTTATCAAGAGGATTTTTTTATTTTAATTTGATGGCTTAATCCCAGGTTCGATCCTCATAAACGACATATCTTGCTGTTTTATTTTTTGTTAATTATAATTTTATTTATAAATATTAAATAGAAAAAAAATTTGTCGAAAAATCTGTGTCGAGAATAATGCACTTTTTCCTTTCCGTACTCGTATCGAACCGCGTACAATTCGATTGCAAGTTGAACGTGCTACCACCGCACTATTGCCTCCCTTGCATCAAAGTAAGCAAAATGCGAACAAACCTGAAAGCAAGCATAATATATATCTTCCAATTTATTCCATAGGATTGATGCCAAAAAGAGTTTATTGTTTATCCAAAATAATTATGAACTGATTATATATTTGGGCTTTATTTCTATAATTTATTTTAGATATGATTGTCTGTATGATTGTAAATATTTTTAATTTAAAAAAAGCACAAAATTTCAACCGCAGTTAGGACCACTAAGCCTTCGCTTCGTAGTCAGAAGCTCTGACCTTTTTTAAATTAAATTTTTATTTATTTTCCGTGCCTACATAGTTACAAATGCTGATGCGTTTTTCGCTACACGACTTGCATTGTATTTTATGTTGCATTTGCGACGATATTTAATGCTAAATGATATAGACATGTATATACCCATTCAAAAGAAACTCCAACATTATCACAAAAATTGTGCTATTTCCCACACGGCACAAGATCCGACTTCGATATTGATAATTTAAAAATTTACGAATAGTTCGCGATAATAACAATCGAATGTTTTATCGATTACGATTCGAAAAAGATACGTTTGGCGGACGTAACGGTAACTTCGTAAGCGAATGTTCGCTTATGTTTCGAAAAATTATTCGTTTCCAATTCCGAAGTGATTAATTCTGTAACACACATGCGAAGATAATTATATTTTCTCCTTTTTTACTGTATTGCTGATTTCAAAATAGCAACAGCACAAAAATTTGTGCTTTGCTTACATATTTTTCAGCAAAATAGAAAACTTCGTTTGCAAATACTTACTCAACAAGGCTTAAGCAACAATGCAAAAGCAGAGCGAAAATACGAAAAACAAATAAAATATCATTTTACTTCGGCTAACTGCGCAGAAGGTTGTGCTTACGAAGTAAGCCGAATGAATTGCTTCAAATTGAATTTCAGCAACTTACAGCAATTAGCTGTTGTTTTCGTTTCCTTTGCTTTGGCTTGACTTTTTTGTTGCTCTAGTTCTTGTAGTTGAAAATCGAAAATGCTTGCTTTAAATTGCTTCGTTCGTTCGTATGTATGTATGTATGAACGTCTGTCAAAATTTACAAACCATTTTTCGAAATTTGTTGGTAACCGATTAAGCGGAAATTTTGCAAACATATATAAGTTCGCTGACAATGAAATATTATGATAACATTGTATTTTTTTACCGGCCTTTTACTGCTCACAAATCAATCAACTGAAATTAAGGCAGTATATTTCCTTAAAGAAGATGATTTTAAAAAAATTTGGCCACTCCCCCTTTCACCGTTCACAAATCAATTAAAATGCTATATCTCCAAAACCACTGTTCCGATTGAGCTAAAATTTTGTCCGTAAACTTACTTCCTAAACTGCTCTAAGTAACTTAAGAGTTATTTTAACTAACTATTACTACTCGTATTACATCATTTTACCCGCGAAAAACTGTTCCGTTAAAAATGTTTTTGAAATCTCATCCTGTCACCATTCAGCAAATACAACAACGAATCAACAACATTCGTTGAATTTGTATCAAAATAAAAAATTACTATAAACAAAAAACATGCAATAAACAACATTCGTTGCTTACAGCACTGTTGTATTTCAGTTGTAGAGCTGTTTCTCCTCAGTATAAACGCAACATCGATAAACGCTACGATGGCTTAGGCTTAAAAAAACTGAATGACTGAAGCAGCAAGAAACAGCAATAAATTAATGCTGTTAAGCAAGCACAGCAACAATTTCCAAACTCTGCATTAACTATTTCTTTCGTCTGCAAGAACTAAAGCGACAAAAAACTTAAGTCAAAGAAAAGAAAACGAAAGCAACAGCTAGTTGCTGGCAGTTGCTGAAATTCGTTTCCAAGCATTTCATTTGATAACTTCGTAAGCACAACTTTCTGCGCAGGTAACTGAAGCAAAATGATCTTTTATTTCTTTATTGCATTTGCTTCTAACTTTCGCTGATTCCTTTTTCGTAGTCATAGCATAGCAATCACATATGCATTGAAAATAGTCAAACAATTTCAAACACTGTTTTCAGCACAATATTTTAGTAACATATCCTTCTTATGTTTTAGTTTCGACCAACATATCTGAGGCAATCTGATAACTCAGTTGGTAATGTAAGAACTTGTAAGCAGTATTTTGTGTGTTAAAATACCGCAGCATGCGAATTTTTTTTTTATTTCCATATTAATTTGCGTTAAAAACTACATTTGAATTATATGAAAGGTACGATATTTAATATATGGAAATTCACAGATCTAAGAATAAAACAAATTTCAGATTCAAAGTTGCATTAGTTAATATTGCAGCATGTGCTGTTCCCAAATCAATCAATACAATCAATCTGAATTTATCAAAACTCAATTTGAGAAATGCCTAAAAGTATGTTAATGTTCTGAAAAAAAAGCTACGTTTAGATTCAAATTTTTAGACCGTAATATACGTTCAGAGCATTGAACGAAAGA
The DNA here is from genome assembly GCA_914767935.1 of Coremacera marginata. Taxonomy (NCBI): domain Eukaryota; kingdom Metazoa; phylum Arthropoda; class Insecta; order Diptera; family Sciomyzidae; genus Coremacera; species Coremacera marginata. The sequence continues at coordinate 117,475,446 of OU612044.1, read as the reverse complement.
CTCAATTCAATCATAAGAGAAAGAGAAAACTACTGATTGTTAATTTAACATAAGTATGAGCTACTCCAGTAAATATGTCTACGTGGCACAGTGGTAAGAAAGCCGGCTATGGATCCAAGCGTAGTGTGTTCAATCCTCGGATACAAAAATATGAAAAATTTTTAAACAACCATTTCTTCGTTTTTATGCAACCAGTGCGGGGAATTGCTGTGTTGTTTTTGTTTTCATAAGAACCATTTCATCACATTGGTCTTACCTCCCATCTAGCTCGCCGTATTGTTGTATACGCGGCATTAAAAGTTTCACACCAAAAAGTCATTGAAGATGTGCTCATTATTATTTTGACTTTTCAAATAAATACAATTTTTTCCGAAAATATGTTACAACTCACAGAAATATAATCATCTTGGAGTAAATCTCTTAAATTACATTTTGTGCGGTCCCACCCGTAGCACTATAAAAAAGAACCATCAATTTTTTATTAATAGTGTAAACAAACAAAATGCTTCAAATTAATTTTAATCAACAAATTTTTCAAACTTAGTGTTCAATCGTCCCAACAGTAACATTTGGAATGGCCGTGTGACACGTAATTCTACGTCAAAAGTTTCTGATATACATATGTATTAAAGAGCTGCACAAGCACTGTAGAAATGACTTGCAAGCCATCAGCTCTGCTTTCAACTACTTCCGCTCACCTTCGCTCTCATAACAACACAAGCTCTAAAGTGAAGATTGATATACCGTATAAAGGTAATTTCATTGGCTTTGCAAATGAGTTATCAAAATAATTTTTTTGTAAGTTAGTTTTTTGCTTTAAACAAAAATGTTAGCCAAAGTCGTGAAATATTAATTAACCCTGTAGCTCCAAAAAATATGATTATATACCCCCCTTCCATACGATTTTTTGCTGAGCTCGACATTTCCTTTCACATCCGTGAATAGTTGCACTCAGTTGTGGGACTCCCTATATAAATAAAAACATATTTTAAACCTGCGTTCACCTTAACATGGACAACCGAAATACATTGCAGCGCACATTACGTACAAAACAAAACAAGAAAACGCTATTATTTACGTTTCGTTTTTATCGGTTGCATCTGACTAATTCATGGATTGCTATCAAAAAAGTCATAAAAAATGTTAACATAAACTAAATTATTACAAATAGACAAAAGTTTTCAATTTAACTTAAATTTAGAATATCCATTATTTCCTCAAAAATATTTGTTTCAACTTGCTGCTAGAGCGTTTGAGAAGTAATGAATAAGATTGCTGCTGTTGAACAGATCAACACTGAAGCAAGCAGTCGCTATGCTTGCTATAATTAACTGTTACTTCGCTGTATTGTCGCTTTATGTTTTGATGTTCTGCTCTGCATCATAACATAAACACTGTCTGTTAAGCCCCATTTCCAATAACGCGTGAGATGCGTTGCGTAAATTGACGCAAATAATCAATGCATGAAAACATACGTAACAGGTTCCAATAACCAGCATGCGTGTGCACGCAGCGTGAAATATTCGAAAAATTGAATATTTCACGCGCGTGAAAATTTGACAGCTATTGAAATCAAAACAGCTGTTCGCTTTTACCAAGGAAAAATTGAAAAGAGGTGAGCAGAACATATGAAATAGTAAAATAGTTATAATTTATAAACAAATATTCAATGAACAATAGAAGTTGCCTATACGCACCTTAACACTCTTAAAACTTTCCTTCGGTCTGCATTCATTTGAATATACGTAATTTATTATTTTATTTGCAATGCTTACAATTTCGTACAAATTTGTTTTTTCGAGTAACTTAAAACAGTGTTGTATAAACTGTTGACAACTTTTTATAAGGTAATTGGTACTAGTGCGAATACTTTTTAATCAAAATTGACAAAATGACCTCAAATTATTTTTTTTTTAATATAAGTGTATAGTTGCGTAATTTGTGTCATATCTTGATTGTTTAAATTTTACTCAGTCGAACTCAAACAAACAAACTTGAGTTTCAGTCGAACTCAAACAAAATATCGCAAACAAAATGCTATTTACAAAATTGACTGAGCCGGGTACTGTTCAAAATTATGCTTCGCTAAGCAGAAGTGCGGGCAATCATATGTCCACGCACACGCTCTATTGGAAATTTATTTTTTCACGCAGCTTCCGCAGCGTAAAACGGAACGCATCTCATGCGTTATTGGAAATGGGGCTTTACTGTAGCGAAAAGCATTTCAACTGATGTAGTGCTTGTTTCGTTGCTGAGCTGTAGCATAGAACTAGTGTATGTGATGTCAACGCTGTAGTGAAATGCAGTGCACTGAAGTACTGTACAGCAGTGAAGTGTCGCAAATAAAATGTTTTGTGCAGCTCTGTAATATGTATGCTTTTATATAATTAATTTTTTTACACATTACAGCTAATTTCATAGCATGTGAGTTCTTGTATCATAAAATTATAACTTTTACTACAAATTGCTTAAATTACCTCGAATGTGTCAATTATATGACTTTCGAAAATTTATAATATAAAACCTTTTTTTAAAATGGTTGGTGACATTTTTTCCATATCGTCGTCTTACTTCCTCAGCCTCGTATGTTAAAAAATGCAACTTTTTAGGAGAGAAAAACGGTGCACCTTTTTATGCTTCGGTGTTTGGGTAAAAGTTCAAATGCATTTATCAGGAATTGATTACATCTATGTATATTAGTAGTAATAATGTATTAATCTTTTTTAGTTTAAGCATGAAACGCATTTATTGAGATACGAGTTTGCTGCATTAACAGTAATTTTAATTCTTGATACTTGATGAATAAGTTACTCGTTTGTTGCACTCATAGCTATACAAACAAATAACGCCGATATACCAAAATTATCCAATGAAAACAATATTTAATATAGAATGAATGTTTTATTTGCAAGAAAGTATAAAAAGAAAAAAAAATTAATTCATATTAAATTTATATAAATTATATACATATTAAATTTATAATATCATTGGTATGGCAAATTATCATAAAATGAATGATAGTCGGCTGGAATCATACTTTTTAAATCTTGCAAGTCGTCATATTTTCTTTTTGAAATAGGTAGTTGTTGATTGTAGAGACCCGGTAGTAAAATGTTATCATTGTGCTACACTTGTGGTCGCAATTTACGATGAGGTAATAGTTGCCACTCTTCATCAAAACATAATTTGTATTGATCTCCGTCATTAAAGGTATATTTGAGAGCTCGTAAATTTATAACGCACTGCCTTTTTTGTGCCTGGTCGAATTGATTTTATGTAATCGAATGAAGAGAAATCTCGGAAAAATCTATGATATAAATAATGTACTTGATACCGTTGCAACAATCTGGATTATTTTATAACCATATTGAAATCAGCTGGCACATATCTTACTTTTTCTTCTCTTCCCCTTCCTTTCTTCTTTCGCTCTATGGAATGCATGCACAGAATCGCACTTCATTTGAGTGTGGCGAACTACCAGGTATTTTTGCTGAATTTCTGCTTGGTGGGTATTTGCATAATGTTGCAAGGCACGTTGCAAGTGTCGTATTACAATTTTGGGCACTGCACCGGTCGCTGTAAATTATTATAGGCTTTGATTTGTCTTTCAAGTTCTGTAGATAGTCCAGCAAGCAAGAGGTAAATATATTCGAGTCCATGCCGCCTTCAACTTCATGCCATACGTAGCAAGCAACATTTTTGTCAAATTCGTTATAAATTGTGAATTGGTGCACACACAGTTTTGTTTTAAAGTAGTTTACTCCAGTTGAAAGATGAGGAATTGTTTGCAAGTCCACCTTTAACGTTAGAATATCACCTCTTGAACAACGTTCCTTGTTTTCGGCTTTTTCTTTCCTGGCGCGCTCCTTACTTGTTATGTGAAGTTGATATTCATCTTCTGGGACGTTTTTATTTTTATAAGCAAAGCAGATATCACATTCATTTTCTTGGGTCTGTTTATACTAATATTGGCCTTGTGTACTTACTGTGTCTAAGAAGCATTTGTACGTTGCATTTTCAACCTTATCAATGTTGCGATCCATCAAATATTTTTCAAATTCTGTGTACACTTGTGCCCAAGTCTTGTACTGAACGTCTATATATTCCTTAGTTGTACTCTGTCGGCAATAATGTGATGGCATCTTAGGCATATTTTGTAGAAAATAGTTTACGTGATTTACGATTCTTTGGCGATGTTTGTTTTACTTTGACGATTGACTTTTCCACTTTTCTTTACCATGCCAAAGTCGCTTGTATATAGATTGGCAGTAACCCATTTGGACATGCTCTATTTCTTTCCTGGCGCGCTCCTTACTTGTTATGTGAAGTTGGTATTCATCTTCTGGGACGTTTTTATTTTTATAAGCAAAGCAGATATCACATTCATCTCTCTTGGGTCTGTTTATACTAATATTGGCCTTGTGTACTTACTGCGTCTAATAAGCATTTGTACGTTGCATTTTCAACCTTATCAATGTTGCGATCCATCAAATATTTTTCAAATTCTGTGTACACTTCTGCCCAAGTCTTGTACTGAACGTTTATATATTCCTTGGTTGTACTCTGTCGGCAATAATGTGATGGCATCTTAGGCATATTTTGTAGAAAATAGTTTACGTGATTTACTTTGGCGATGTTTGTTTTACTTTGACGATTGACTTTTCCACTTTTCTTTACCATGCCAAAGTCGCTTGTATATAGATTGGCAGTAACCCATTTGGACATGCTCTATTCACCCAGAGAGAGTGTACACAAAAATATTTTTACAAACAACCTCGATCTCCCCAAAAATTTTCAGAGTGTAGACTAATGTGTTTACTAGCCGAGAAGAAGTACCAGTTGTTCTCAAAGTGACCGGTTTATGAGACACCATTGCAATGACATACGCTTTTTTCTCTTCCTAGGACAGTGACCAAAATATTTTAAAAATATTGTTTCTATCTTCTTCTGTAATTTCGTTGCACTGCTTACCGACTTTTTTGCACATATTTCCGAACGGCACCGAGCCTTCAAAGTTATTTTCTTTTAATTTCCATTACTCCATTGCCTTCCTTGCTCCGCTTTATCGATGAATCGAGGCCACGCATTCGCTTGAGTTTTTTTCGGTTTCTACCCCAGTTCTTCTTATTTCCCTGGTCTTTATGTGCTCTTTTAGTTGTAACTACGCCGGAGGATTCATCCAACAATACAGAAGAAGATACATTGTCAGACAAATCAGAATCAGTGCTGGGATGGTACTCGCTTTCACTTGCTGAAAAATCGGAATTAGAGGAAAAGCTAGAGTGATCAGAATCCACTGAAACAAAATGCCCTGTTTCTTCATCCAAAATTACTTTTCCAGTTTGTTGCGTTTTAAGTTCTTGGCAAAGATCCTTGAAAACAAAACACCCTGTTTCAGCATCAAGAACACCGATTGCATCACTCATTCTATAATAAAAACTAAAATTCCTCAGAATTAGACTTTCATCAAGCAAAACAAAGATCACAACTAAAATGCAATTATGTTTATAGGCACCAAGAAAAAAAACTAAATAACGGGAATCCCATACATTCATCAGTCACTACCCCGCCAACTACAGCTGATTGTTTCGCCAAATTAGAATTACCGTGTATTTGATGTCGTCAAAATGACGTCAGCCGGGAATCATTCCCCATAAATCGTATGTAAACCCAAAAATGAGACCGAATGAGAGCGAGTAGCTGTAATTGATTGGCACCATCTCTTTCTCTATCCTTATTGTTCGTCAGTTACTTAGAAATGTAAGAGGAATAGGGAGGGGTACAGACTTGCTCGTACTCCAGTAAGCAAATTTTCAAAGCTCAAAATAAAACAAGTTGTATGCAAATTTTGCCGCTGAATTCATTATTAAAAGTTTCATGAATATACGAGGGCTTGTTTCAAAGATATGCGTGTTTTATTCGAAAAAGGGCTAAAAAGCATAGAACTTTTTTTTAGCTATTTTAGCTATTTTTATTTCGAAATATAGCTATTATTCCTGAAGAAGAAGTGGCAACAGTAGTGAACACAACGAGCAAGCTCAAAAGGGAATCATAAAAATGTAGTAAATTTTAATTGCCTATTAAGATAAGAGTTTGACGGAGTTATGAAAATAGAACTGAATGAGATACGAAAGTATATTTTATTAATATTTACAGAATTGAGACAACGTATTGATTAATAAGTTGATGCAGTTGAGGAAGTAAGACGACGATATGTAGTCTTAAAATCCCTCCTCCGCGTTTTTCCATCGCATTATCCCTGCATGATTATTTACTGATATATAGCGTTTCATAAAATTTAAAATACCATAACAGGTCATTCAATAAGTCCGTAGGATAAGTAAGAGAAAGCAACATTTTGATAAAACTCGATTATATTATTCAACATAGTTGCCTTCGAGAGCGATACAACGAGTATAGCGATTTTCCAACTTTTCGATACCACTTTTATAGTACGATTTCTCTTTCTCGTCAAAATAGGCCTCAGTTTCGGCGATTACTTTATCATTGGACTTGAATTTCTTTCCAGCAAGCATTTTTTTTTGCAAATGTGGCCGTTTCTTGGTGATTTCAGCCTTCAATTGATCCAAAAGTACACAGTAATAGTCGCTGCTGATGGTGGTTCCTTTTTGGAGATAGTCGATGAATATTATTCCTTTCGTATCCCAAAATACAGACGCCATCACCTTACAAGCCGACTGTTGGGTCTTTGCTCGCTTTGGATTCGATTCGTCGACTGCTGTCCACTCAGCTGACTGTCTTTTGGATTCTGGTGTGTAATAGTGAAGCCATGTTTCATCCATTGTCACATATCGACGATAGAATTCGGTTTTATTGCGGTTTAACAGCGCCAAACACTCCTCTGAAGCATCAATTCTGTGTTGTTTTTGGTCGACTATGAGCTCACGCGGCACCCACCTTGCACAAAGCTTTCGCATACCCAAATGTTTGTGTAAAATGGTGAAAACACTACCATCTGATATCTTTACAAAACCAATTTGTGGATTTTTTTGATGTTTTGTGAAAAAACAGTCTGATTTGGGCGTCCACTGCGCTCTGCATCGTTTGTGCTGGTACGACCACGTTTAAATTCAGCAATCCACTTTTCTACCATTTGTCTCGATATAGCAGAGTCCGGATAATGTTTATCAAGCCATTGTTTGCTTTCCGCTGTATTTTTTTATTTCATCAAAAAGCAATGCTTTATCAAGACTCGAAATTCACTTTTTTCATCTTTTTTTTTGGAGTTTACTCCTATAGAATTGATTTCATATATTGCCCGCGGTATGAAAATTTTATGGCGAGTGAAATGGAGCGTTATCTAAAAAATCAAGTGTTACCCAGTCAGCGTTATACCAATGAGTATATATATAGCAGAGAATTTTTTTCGCTCTTGAGTTTTAACTCATTGAAATCCTGGTTCACAAATAAAGGGTCACCAAAAATGTTCGAAAACAGCGCAGTCGGTATTTGTGCTTCGAAAGATTTTATCTTCGAAAACAGCGCTCTCGGTATGTGCGCAGGCGCCGCCATGATTGTTGTGCGCTCTCAGAATCTATGAAAGTGGTTTGACTGCTTTTTTCCTTTTATGGAAATAGATTCTGCATAATGTTGACATTTTTGGCTGGACGGACTTGCATGGATTTATTTCAATATGCCGATTGGATATCTGAAAGATTCTGGCATTTGTATGAACTTATGAAATGATTTTTTTGCAATATTTTTAGGTAAATTCTTTTTTTTTAGGTCAAATAGGAAATTTTTCATTCATTTCAAGTTTAATTTAATCTAATTTAATTGAATAAATTTTTCATTTAATCCAATTTTTATTTTCAAATAAATTGGATTAAATGGAGTTTAATGTTACATTTTTTAGCTTTAGATAAGTTCTTAATAATATGAATTTAATCGAACTTATTGTAATTTTAAAAAAATTGCAACAAATAAACTTTTTTTTACCACATTGCTTGCATGCATTTATTTCTATATGAAAATATTGAGTATGAAAATGAATTTTTCCCAATATTCTATATATTTGTAATTACTTACTAAGTTATAGCAGCAAATTTATATAAAAAAAGAAAAAAAATGCGCCGCCACCGGACTTCGAACCCGGTTAACCAGTGTCCGCCACAACTTAACAACCCTATAGGAACAAACTAACATGTTTTTAAAAACAACTAATTAAAAAACTAGTTTAAAATAAACCAGTACATGAACTACTTTGAATTATATTAAGGCGGCATCCACTTCAATATATGAAGTAATTGAAATACTACTTAAAAATCAGTGATTGATAAACTACTTTGAATTATATTAAGGCGGCAACTACTCTGATGTTGGCATGTTTTAATTGAAAATTTTTATTAGACTACAAGCTTATATATATTTAACCATGTTATTTCATCAAATATTATTAACTTTTGGCCATCAGTAATAGTTTTCAATTGGTTATTTTAAAGCAATTAAAAAAATAATTTAAATGTAACTAATTTAACAAGATAAGTTAGTTCGTTCTATGGAAAAAAGTCAGAATTTCATCTAGTTGTGGTTGACAAAAAACTACTTTATCAACTACTTTTAAATTAGTTGATTTTCCTACAGGGAAAAAACAGCAATTTTGATGAAATCAAATCAAAATTTTCCTAAACAAATTTAAATACGCTGAAAAGAACATGTTGTGAGGAAAACATTTCCTTTTTTGTTCAACTTCCCAATTAGATATTTGCAACTTTCAAAGGTTTTCAATTAACTTGCAGGTATTTAATTGGCAAATTGAAGTATGGAATATTAAATGTTATTTTTTTAATGTTTCTTACCTATATGTTATTTATTTCAAGTCAAATAGAAAATGCTTCTATTTCTAATTAGAAAATTTATTTATTTATTTATTTATTTATTTACAAGTACTAAAATATTTTTCTACGATGATACAAACAAAAAAAGACAAATTCATTGAATAAGTTTGTTATTGTTTTTGTACGCATGCGTGTGTGTGGGTAGCTGAAATGGAAGAAAGAAAATTGCATGCATTTTTTTATATTCTGCTTGTTGTTGCTACCCTATGGTAAGGTAGGAATTCATCAACTGCTGTGCATGTTGTTGGTACAGTTATCTAGGATTTTTTGTTCTTGCTAGAATGAAACCTTAGATATTATCAAAAGATATAGATACTTACTTCAATGTTTGAATGTTTGTAAGTTTTTGTAAATGTAAAAAAATTTAAGAATTTCCAAATTAGATATTTGCAAGTTTCAAAGCTTTTCAATCAACTTGCAGGTATTTAATTGACAAATTGAAGTATGGAAAAATTAATGGAAAATGTTGCATTTATTTAATCCAATTTATTATATATTATGTGTTATTATACTTCACTCAATGCAATTTACATATTATATTTTGAAATAAATTGGAATAAATGTGGAAAATATATTGTAAATATTTCAAACATGTTTTTAAAAAGTGGTGGAATAAATCTTCAACTTGCAAGGTATAACAATTTAACACGAGATTTTTAAAATATTAAAAACGTTTTCGAAACGAGATTTTTAAAATAGTCGCATCGTTTTAGAAACGGAATTCCGGAAAATTTTCGGATTAGCTCATTTTGATTTTTTTGGAATTCATTTCAAATGCATAACCGACTTTTTAATATGAAAAAAGAAAAGTATTTTTTTATCAATCTTTTATTGTTAGTTCGTCAATTTAGCGAATATTTTTTCAAAACTTTTATGATAATTTTTTGTGATTGATAAAATTATTCCAATTTATTTCAAAATATAATATGTAAATTGCATTGAGTGAAGTATAACATATAATATATAATAAATTGGATTAAATGCAACATTTTCCATTAATTTTTCCATACTTCAATTTGTCAATTAAATACCTGCAAGTTGATTGAAAAGCTTTGAAACTTGCAAATGTCTAATTTGGAAATTCTTAAATTTTTTTACATTTACAAAAACTTACAAACATTCAAACATTGAAGTAAGTATCTATATCTTTTGATAATACCTAAGGTTTCATTCTAGCAAGAACAAAAAATCCTAGACAACTGTACCAACAACAAGCACAGCAGTTGATGAATTCCTACCTTACCATAGGGTAGCAACAACAAGCAGAATATAAAAAAATGCATGCAAATTTCTTTCTTCCATTCCAGCTACCCACACACACGCATGCGTACAAAAACAATAACAAACTTATTCAATGAATTTGTCTTTTTTTGTTTGTATCATCGTAGAAAAATATTTTAGTACTTGTAAATAAATAAATAAATAAATAAATAAATTTATAAATTTTCTAATTAGAAATAGAAGCATTTTCTATTTGACTTGAAATAAATAACATATAGTTAAGAAACATTAAAATAATAACATTTAATATTCCATACTTCAATTTGCCAATTAAATACCTGCAAGTTAATTGAAAACCTTTTAAAGTTGCAAATATCTAATTGGGAAGTTGAACAAAAAAGGAAATGTTTTCCTCACAACACGTTCTTTTCAGCGTATTTAAATTTGTTTAGGAAAATTTTGATTTGATTTCATCAAAATTACTGTTATTTGTTAAGTTGTGGCGGACACTGGTTAACCGGGTTAACTGGTTAGTCCGGTGGCGGCGCATTTTTTTTCTTTTTTTTTTTAAATTTGCTGCTATAACTTAGTAGGTAATTACAAATATAAAGAAATATTGGGAAAAAAATCATTTTCATACTCAATATTTTCATATAGAAATAAATGCATGCAAGCAATGTGGTAAAAAAAGTTTATTTGTTGCAATTTTTTTAAAATTGTTCGATTAAATTCAGATAATTAAGAACTTATCTAAAGCTAAAAAATGTAACATTAAACTTCATTTAATCCAATTTATTTGAAAATAAAAATTGGATTAAATGAAAAATTTATTCAAATTAAATTAGATTAAATATGTAAATATATAAAAATATTATATTTAATAATATTTAATAATATTATATTTAATAATATTTATATAATAATAAATATAAATATTTTTTTATATTATCCAGATTTATTCTCTAAAATTTGAATAAATATACATTGGATTAAATGAAACATTTAACATATATAAAATTTTATATATGTTTTTCTTCTTATATTATTTGTTTTTATTTTTATTCGCAATAATGTTTTAGAATGGATGAAAGTCTTGTACTGTTGGCATGCATATTTAAGTGGAAACAAAGTAAGTATGTACAGTACAGAGGTCTATGAAAAAAATTGGAAAAATGCAAATTAAAAACAAAAATGGAGTGAAGTATCATGAAAATATTTTTTAAAACGATATCTAATATAGATACAAAAACAACAAGAGTAAGCCTTTTTGTAAATTTCGATTTTGAATATTTCTACGATTCAAATTCGAAATTCGCAAAAAGCCAAAAATTAAAATTTTTCAAAATGCAAACAAGAAATGCACAAAGGACAGTTTTCAGCTATTTTGTGCAAAAAATTAAAAAAACCGAAAATCGGATAAAATAGTTATAACTGTTGCAAGTTGATTTTTTTTTTTAAAATCCTTAAAGTGCCCTTTTTCTGGCATATATAAGTTAACACACGTATCCGCTCCAGTTGTAATACGAGGATGGTACGTGACAATTTGTCAATTTTGCCGCATATTCCATTCCCACATAAGCCAAATGCTGAGCCAACAAAATATAACAGCAGCAAGCCAAAAATAACGGCAGCGCTGCAACAGCAGATTCAACCGGTACAACAACAACAACAACAATAGCAGTGCAGGCAATACAAGAACAATAGCAACAACCACTAAGGTGCAGCTAAAAGTCCAACAACAATATCAACGACAAAAGCGCAGCTGAAGCGACAAGTATAGGAAGATATAATAAGTTTACTTGGAGTTGTTTAAGTTAGTCTAAGAAGAGCATCTAATAAAGTTATTACACTGGCACATAGTGCCAATTAAATCAAGTGTTTTTATTTCGAAAACCTTAATTGGCGCCCAACGTGGGGCCACTAAAAAAATTCTTTATAAAAAGGAAAATTGAAAGTGGCCAGTGAGCTCGAACTCGCGTTAAAAATTTTCTATATTGAAAAAAAACAGCGTTAAAAATTTTCTATATTGAAAAAAACAGCGTAAAAATTTTCTAAATTGGAAAAAAACAACGTAAAATTTTTTATATTGAAAAAACTGAAGTGGAAAAAATCCAAAATCTCCTGAAAAACGAACTGAAGTGGAAAAATCTAAATTTTTCTTTTTTGAAAAAACTGAAGTGAAAAAATCTAAATTTTTCTATACTGAAAAAATTGAAGTAAAAAATTCTAAAATCTAATGAAAAATAAAACTGAAGTGAAAAAATCTAAATTTTTCTATACTAAAAAACTGAAGTAAAAAAATCTAAAATCTTCTGAAAAATAAAACTGAAGTGAAAAAATCTTAATTTTTCAATACTGGAAAAAACAAGTGAAAAATATCTAAAATTTTTCTGAAAAGAACTGAATTGGAAAAAACCTTCCAGTACCTACATGAAACGAGAAAGGAAAAACGTTCGTTAATTCACGAAGGAGTCAATTACTGCCGCAGCTGCAGAGAATATCCCGTATTTGTTGCACCCACCGAAGCAATCGAGATTTTAAGAAATGATGAGTAGAATATTTTATATGTAAGTGAATGTTTACTTAAGAATTGAGTTCTTCCAGATGTTTTGTATGTCTTTGAATTAATTAGAAAAATTTTAAATTAATTAAAAAGTTTTTTTTGAAGAAAAAACCCTTGTACTTTTACTAAATCTCAGTCAATTAACTGTTGAAGAAAACCTAGAATCTGAAAATAAAGATAACAAATAGTTAGTAATAAAGAAAGTTGTAACGATTGAGATGGATCCTCAAGCTCTTCAAGCCATCGTTAATGCCGCAATAAGGGCTGCAACGGAACAAACAAGACGAGAATTCCAGGGTTCCGTCGACGAGTTGACCGCTAGATTAAAAACCCTAGAAACACCGACCACCGTTACGCAATACGAACCAGTAACAATTGACCCGACCGTCAGATGTGAGGAATCACTCGATCTTATAAAATCACTACCGGAGTTCGGTGGCGATAGAGCCACCTACGTATCATGGAGGCAGGCTGCCCATGCTGCGTATAAACTTTTTGAGGAATTTGACGGTAGTTCCAAGCACTACCAGGCGGTTGCCATTTTGAGAAATAAGGTGGTGGGCTCGGCAAATATGGTTTTGTCATCCTTCAATACCATTTTAAATTTTCACGCCATAATCGCTCGTCTAGACTTCACTTACGCCGACAAGAGGCCCATCTACCTGGTAGAGCAGGAAATGTCTACCTTAAGGCAAGGGCAACGCACAATCTCCCAGTTCTACGACGACGTGGAACGGAAACTGTCATTAATAGTAAACAAAAATATTATGACACATTACGGTAATACGGAACTAATAAACTCCCTTAATAATAAGTACCGACAAGACGCCCTTCGAGTGTTCATCTCGGGACTTAACAAACCCCTCTGTGACATTCTTTTCTCCTCCAGACCGACAGACATGCCAACAGCTCTAGCTCTTGCCCAAGAGCTTGAATCAAACCATGCACGATCCCTTTTCGCACAGGCATTTATAAGCCCAAATCGAAACCAAGTGGGTACTTTCACAAAACTTAATAATTATGGCCCTCATAATTCACCCCACTATCGAAGAGTAACGAACGCGTATCCTCGACCAGTGCCTATGGACACAGACCCAACGTCATCCCGCTTTAGGCACAATAAGCCAGAGGGACTGTTCCGCAACACTGCGCCAAACTTCAACAGAAATCCCTTCCTAAGCCCTAATCCTCAAGCTATCCGACCAGCGAAAAGACCTATTGAGAGCGATAGATTGCCAGCCAATAAGCTACAACGTGTGAACCATTTGAGGCAGCGCGGACGCGATGACCGGGACACACCCGGGTTTTATGTTGCCAAAAACCTCTACTTCCCCGGGGATTACGAGGACGAAGATGGAGACGACGACGGCGATATCCCAGAGGACGAGGAGATTGAGGCAACGGACGAGATTAATTTTTTAGAACAGGATCCCTCCTGCCCTACGTCACCAGAACACTGGCAGGGAGGAAATTAAAATTCTTAATAGATACGGGTGCCGCAAAGAATTACATTACAAATTTAGAAACCCTCAAAGGTGTCAAGCATATTGAAAATCCATTCCTAGTTAAATCAATTCACGGTACCGAAAAAATCCAAAGAAAGTGCACCATGAATATTTTCGACACAAACGCTCAGTTTTTTATTCTTCCGTCACTCCAAACATTCGATGGCATTATCGGTTTCGATTTTCTCAAGGAAATTGGTGCGACTCTTGATATGAAAAAAGGAATGATTTGCTACAATAATAAACGGGAAGCCCTCTTGTATTTTTTTGCCGCGAGGTGAACAATATTTTATCAAACCCAAATCAAAAAAAAAACAAGTCTCTCTCATTATCAAAGAACAGGCAGGAGTTTTTGCAGATCCAAATGAAGCCTTGCCCTATAATACCAATATCGTAGCGACAATCCGAACAAACGATGACCAACCAGTTTACTCCAAGTCCTATCCTTACCCAATAGCCGCATCCGAGTTTGTGAATAAGGAAATTTCCGAACTACTACGAGACGGTATCATTAGGCCTTCTCGCTCTCCGTATAACAATCCAATATGGGTCGTAGGCAAGAAAGGAACCACTGAGACAGGAGAGCGTAAAATGCGTTTGGTCATTGACTTTAGGAAACTCAATGAAAAAACAACAAGCGACAGGTACCCGATTCCGGACACCTCGGTTATTCTCTCAAATTTAGGGAAATCTTCCTACTTTACTACTCTAGATCTCAAGTCTGGCTTCCACCAGATAAATCTCGCTGAGCGTGACAGAGAAAAGACAGCTTTTTCTGTCAATAACGGCAAGTACGAGTTCTGTAGACTTCCATTTGGATTGAAAAATGCTCCAAGCATTTTTCAGCGAGCAATTGACGACATTCTTAGGGACGAGATAGGCAAAAGTTGTCACGTTTACATAGATGACGTAATTATATTCTCCTCTAGCTATGAACAACATACGAAGGATATAAGGCGTGTCTTGAAGAAACTTTTTGAAGCTAACATGAGGATTTCACTAGAAAAAACAAAATTCTTCAAAGAAGAGGTGGAATTCCTTGGCTTCGTTGTTTCCAAGAACGGGCTGAAAACCTGTCCGGACAAAGTAAAGGATATCATTAATTACGAGGTTCCTAAGACACTCCGAGGCTTAAGATCATTTCTTGGATTGTCTGGTTACTACAGACGATTTATCAGGGACTATGCGTTAATTGCTAAACCGCTAACAAGATACTTGCGAGGCGAAAATGGAAATATTGGTGCTAACCAATCAAAAAACGTTCGGATAGATTTCGATCAAGAAGCACAAAAAGCCTTTAGCAAAATAAAGGAAATACTGGCGTCAGAGGACGTACTTCTACTTTATCCTGATTACGAAAAGCCATTCGAACTAACCACAGATGCATCGTCACATGCTTTAGGAGCAGTTCTCTCTCAAGAGGGACGGCCTATAACCATGATTTCCAGGACTCTCTCTTCGACTGAAGAGAATTACGCAACTAATGAACGTGAACTGCTCGCAATAGTTTGGGCTTTACAAAAGCTCAGAAATTATCTTTATGGTGTTAAGCAGTTGAGTATTTTTACTGACCATCAGCCTCTCACGTTCGCTATATCAGATAAAAATCCTAACTCAAAGTTGAAAAGGTGGAGAGCGTTTGTTGAGGAATTTTCACCCAAATTCTTTTATAAACCTGGTAGGGCGAACGTTGTAGCCGACGCCTTGTCGAGGCAACATATCAATGCTTTAGGAAACTCTAGCAATTCATCAAACACGGTCCACAGTGAGGAGTCACTGACAAAAACAATTCCCACTGTTGAGAATCCCATAAACTGTTTCAGAAATCAGCTTATCCTAGAAGAAGGAAATACTGAAACAACTACGTCAAAAATACTTTTCAAATCCCAAGTTAGACATCGTATTGTTTTTTCCAATATAGATAATCTTCTGAAGACTTTTAGGTCATGCGTCAATCCCAACGTAGTCAACGGAGTATTGTGTGACCTACCTACCTTGGCCAAGATTCAGGATAAAGTTATCTCAATGTTCCCTGCTGTTAAATTCCTACGTGCAGCAAAGCAGGTGACAGACATCTTTAATAAAAATGACCAAAGGGAAATCTTGCAAGCGGAGCACAATAGAGCCCATCGTTCGGTGCAAGAAAACCTTAAACAAGTTCTGGACGATTACTATTTCCCTGACATGCGTAAGAGCCTAAAAGAAATAACTTCAAATTGTAGAATCTGTAGGGAGGCAAAGTATCAGCGTCACCCTCCGAACCCGGAGATTGGCAAAACACCCTTACCTCAAAGGCCTGGTGAAATTTTGCACATCGACATCTACTCTACTGACAATCAACACTTTCTAACTTGTGTTGATAAATTCTCAAAATTTGCCATAGTTTCGGCAATAAATTCCAGATCAATAGTTGACATTAAAGAACCCATACTACAAATTTTAAATTTTTTCAAGGACACCAAGACAATTGTCTGTGATAATGAAAAATCTTTTCATTCACATACAATTAGCTCGCTAGTAAGAGACCATTTTGGGATAAACATATTTACAACACCTCCACATCATAGCACTACGAACGGACAGGTTGAGCGATTCCACAGTACGCTTTCAGAAATAGCCAGATGTACAAAATTAACACAAGGTATAAACGACACGATTGACTTAATTCTACTCGCCACTGCGAAATACAACAGGACAATTCATTCTACCACAAATAAACGACCGATAGATATTGTCCATTCTATGCCCGAAGCTCTGCGAAAAGAAATCGAATCAAGAATAGCTAAAGCGCAACACGCAGAATTGCAGAGACTCAATTCTGGGAAAAAAACTAGACAGTTCGAACCAGGGGAAAAGGTTTATGTTAAAACGAATAGAAGAATAGGGAACAAATTTACAAAGCTCTATATCGAAAAAGTAGTTGAAAAAGACTTAGGAACTACTTTATTGATTGAGGGTAAAGAGGTCCATAAAAGTAATATAAGGTAATATTCTTGTATTTTCAGGCTTTTTATACTGGCAATCGCTCAAGCGAAACGAGCCAAATTTTTGAATTACACCGATTCACACTACATTCCGATAACCGATGGAGCAGTGGCTGTTTACAATAGCTACGGGTTCCTACTGCATAGAACAAACCTGACCGATTATGAAACCATAGCCCATGATACCGAAAACTTACTCGACCACTTCCCACAGTCGCACATGAGAAAATTACTTAAAGCAGATGTGGATCAGATCTTTAACCTACTTAGCGCGCTCAGAATCCACCATCGACAATCGCGAAGCATCAATTTTTTGGGAACGGCACTAAAATACATTGCTGGCACCCCAGATTTCGATGATTTTAATCAGGTGGCCACTAAGGAGGAAGCTTTAATAGAGGCTAATGAAAGACAGGTCCTTATAAATACCGAAATGCAGATTAGAATTAACCAATTAACAAAGACGGTAAACAAGCTTCTCAATGTTACAATAAAAAAAGAAATAGATACCGGACACCTATTCGAACTAGCTATAGCCAGAAACAAGGCCATAATAACGAGTATTGAGGATACCATCTATTCGGTCATTCTTGGAAAAGTTAATGTAATAAATCCTATTATACTAGATAGTACTGAAATACAAAATTTGTTAATCGCGGAACACTTTGCAAATATTAGTATAAGTGATATTTTAAGTATTTCAAAACAGAAAATATTCCAAGATAGCAATAGTATCCATTTCGTAATCAAGTATCCAAAAATTGAAGAAATATGTAGTAAAATTAAGATATTGCCTGTAATAAGTAAACATAAGATCCTAATGTTAGAGACAAATACCGTTGCCAACTGCAAAATATTACATGAACCTCTCGGAAATTGCAGAGATGCAGCCACAATCACATTCTGCCAACCTCTAAAAGGAAACTCCTGCGTGCGACAATTACTGAACAATAATTTCGCAACCTGCAAGACCACTTCGGCGTACCATATAACACCAGTTGAAGAGATCGATGATGGACTAGTAATTGTGAATGATCAGACAGCTGAGATACAGGAAGGAAATAACTCAGCAATCTTGATGCATGGAACCCTTCTTGTAACTTTCGAAAGTGAAATAACCATAAACGGTACAACTTTTACGAATTGGAAGAAAATCAGTCATTCACACCCTCAACCCGCATCAGTTAAATTTGTCAATATCACGGAACATGTTACGCTGTTATCACTTCCGTACTTGCATGAAGTTAATATAAAAAACATTGGCCATATTGCCAGCCTGAAAGAACTAATCCATCAACAATCTACGCAATGGCTACTAATTTTCATTTCTTCGATAGTAACAGTCGTAATCATTGTTATAGTTTTGTTAATCACAAAACGTCGCAAGAAGATTAACAACGTCATAGCCTTAGAAAGAGTTTTAAAAGAAACCGGGGACGGCTCCTCTTAACGGGGGGAGAAGTTAACACACGTATCCGCTCCAGTTGTAATACGAGGATGGTACGTGACAATTTGTCAATTTTGCCGCATATTCCATTCCCACATAAGCCAAATGCTGAGCCAACAAAATATAACAGCAGCAAGCCAAAAATAACGGCAGCGCTGCAACAGCAGATTCAACCGGTACAACAACAACAACAACAATAGCAGTGCAGGCAATACAAGAACAATAGCAACAACCACTAAGGTGCAGCTAAAAGTCCAACAACAATATCAACGACAAAAGCGCAGCTGAAGCGACAAGTATAGGAAGATATAATAAGTTTACTTGGAGTTGTTTAAGTTAGTCTAAGAAGAGCATCTAATAAAGTTATTACACTGGCACATAGTGCCAATTAAATCAAGTGTTTTTATTTCGAAAACCTTAATTTATATGCATTAGTTTAGCTAGCATAATAAAATTTTATTTATTAGATATTAGTTAGTTTAGTTAGCATAGTTTAAACATAGAAACTAGAACATATAAATATATGAATAAATATATACACATAAAAGAAATGAATAAATTTAGTAAACAAATTAAAAAAATATTCATTTTAAAGATAATAAAATTTGCTAGCATATTGTCCTTGGGTGCATTTCAATCTAATTAGAAATTAAGAAGTTATAGCGATTTTTCTATACCTTCATACTTGAAAATAGACAAAATCGTAAAAATATCATTTCTGACTATCGACGAAATGCACTCCAAATATGGCAAACAAAAAACAGCTGAGAAGCAGCAAAAAAATCCAAGCAGAAAGCAAAAACAAAAACCAGCCAAAAAAAAATATAAACAAGCCAGCCAGCCCAAAGAGTAAATTTATTCATTTTAAAGATTGTAAAAATTGCCAGCATTTTGTCCTTGGGTGAATTTCAATCTAATCAGAAATGAAGAAGTTATAGCGATTTTTCTATACCTTCATACTTCAAAATAGACAAAATAGCGGCGCATTGATTTATTACTTTTTTTTTTTTTAAATTTGCTGCTATTAAATGCAAGATTTTCTTTTTGACCTAAAAAAAATGTTATGTAGGTTATTACAAATATTAAAAAATATATAAAAAAATCCTTTCATATTTTCACGCAAATACCTGAATCTTGCAAATATCTAATTGGCATATTGAAATAAATGCATGCAATATGCCAGCAAGCAGGCAAAAAATGTGGTAAAAAAAAATTTATTTATTCCAATTTTTTTTAAGAAATAAAAAAAAATTAATTCCATTAATTTGAGATAATTAAAAACTTTGAAAAAATAACATTTCGTATTTTCATACTTCAACTTGAAATTAGTATGAAATGAAATGAAATAAATCTATGCAAGCAAAAGCAGCAAAAAAATGTAACATTGTACATACTGAACAAATTCAATTATGAAATTTATTGGAAAATTTCATAAATTGAATTATATAAAAAATTTACTATTTGACCTAAAAATATTAAGAACAAAGAAATTCGGATAAAAAGCATTTATTTTCATACATATCCTGAAAATAATATCTAATATCTGAAATATCTAATTGTGCTATTGAAATAAATCAATGCAAGCCTGTCCAGCCAAAAATGTAAACATTGTGAAAATTTATTTCAATAACATAAAAACCAGTCAAACCAGTATAGAATATAATAATGCAAAATGTAAACATTGTGCAGAATTTATTATAAAAACCAGTCAAACCAGTTTCAGCCAGTGTATAGAATCTGACAACAACAACGGCGACTGCACAAATACCGGCAGAAATGTTTTCGAATATCACATTTCGAAAACACTTCCCCAAGAGTCTTATTTGTATGCTAAATTTTGAGCGAGTAAAATTGAGTGAGCGAATTAGATTATCTTGCTTTAATATATATACTCTTTGTAAAGGGTCACCAAAAATGTTCGAAAACAGCGCAGTCGGTATTTGTGCTTCGAAAGATTTTATCTTCGAAAACAGCGCTCTCGGTATGTGCGCAGGCGCCGCCATGATTGTTGTGCGCTCTCAGAATCTATGAAAGTGGTTTGACTGCTTTTTTCCTTTTATTGAAATAGATTCTGCACAATGTTTACATTTTTGGATGGACGGACTTGCATGGACTTATTTCAATATGCCAATTGGATATTTGCAAGATTCAGGTATTTATATGAAACTATGAAATGATTTTTTTTCAATATTTTTATGTTAATTCGATTTTTTTTGATCAAATAGGAAATTTTTCATTCATTTCAAATTTAATTTAATCCAATTTAATTTGAATAAATTTTTCATTTAATCCAATTTTTATTTTCAAATAAATTGAATTAAATGGAGTTTAATGTTACATTTTTTAGCTTTAGATAAGTTCTTAATTATCTGAATTTAATCGAACTTATTCTAATTTTAACTTTTTTTTACCACATTTTTTGCCTGGGTTGATTGTTTGTTGCATGCATTTATTTCAATATGAAAATATTGAGTATGAAAATGATTTTTTTCCCAATATTTCTATCTAATTTCATTTTCTTTAGGTCAAATAGGAATTTCTTTCATTTAATCCAATTTATATTTTCAAATAAATAAATTTATAAACAAAAAGAAAAAAATGCACCTCCACCGGACTTCGAACCCGGGCACTTTTATTACAAGGCAAATACGTTAACCAGTGTCCGCCACAACTTAACAAATAACAGCAAGTTTGATGAAATTAAATCAAAATATTCCTAAACAAATTGAAATACGCTGAAAAGAACGTGTTGTAAGGAAAACATTTCCTTTTTTGTTCAACTTCCCAATTAGATATTTGCAACTTTCAAAGGTTTTCAATTAACTTGCAGGTAATTGGCAAATTGAAGTATGGAATATTAAATGTTATTTTTTTAATGTTTCTTACCTATATGTTATTTATTTCAAGTCAAATAGAAAATGCTTCTATTTCTAATTAGAAAATTTATAAATTTATTTATTTATTTATTTACAAGTACTAAAATATTTTTCTACGATGATACAAACAAAAAAAGACAAATTCATTGAATAAGTTTGTTATTGTTTATGTACGCATGCGTGTGTGTGGGTAGCTGAAATGGAAGAAAGAAATTTGCATGCACTTTTTTATATTCTACTTGTCTGTTTGTTGTTGCTATCCTATGGTAAGCTAGGAATTCATCAACTGCTGTGCTTGTTGTTGGTATAGTTACCTAGGATTTTTTGTTCTTGCTAGAATTTTAGAAATTTCAAAGTTGTGTTGTGTCGGCAATCGAAATTTTTTAATATAGTTATATATTTATATAACACCTTAGATATTATCAATAGATATAGATACTTACATCAATGTTTAAATGTTTGTAAGTTTTTGTAAATGTAAATAAATTTAAGAATTCCCAAATTAGATATTTGCAAGTTTCAAAGGTTTTCAATCAACTTGCAGGTAAAAAAATAATTGACAAGTTGAAATAAAATCTTTGCAAGCAAAAGCAGCTAAAAAATGTAACATTAAAATTCATTTAATCCAATTTATTTGAAAATATAAATTGGATTAAATGAAAGAAATTCCTATTTGACCTAAAAAAAATGAAATTAGATAGAAATATTGGGGAAAAAATCATTTTCATACTCAATATTTTCATATTGAAATAAATGCATGCAACAAATAATCAACCCAGGCAAAAAATGTGGTAAAAAAAAGTTAAAATTACAATAAGTTCGATTAAATTCAGATAATTAAGAACTTATCTAAAGCTAAAAAATGTAACATTAAACTCCATTTAATTCAATTTATTTGAAAATAAAAATTGGATTAAATGAAAAATTTATTCAAATTAAATTAGATTAAATTAAATTTGAAATGAATGAAAAATTTCCTATTTGATCAAAAAAAAAATCGAATTAACATAAAAATATTGAAAAAAAATCATTTCATAGTTTCATATAATTACCTGAATTTTGCAAATATCCAATTGGCATATTGAAATAAGTCCATGCAAGTCCGTCCATCCAAAAATGTAAACATTGTGCAGAATCTATTTCAATAAAAGGAAAAAAGCAGTCAAACCACTTTCATAGATTCTGAGAGCGCACAACAATCATGGCGGCGCCTGCGCACATACCGAGAGCGCTGTTTTCGAAGATAAAATCTTTCGAAGCACAAATACCGACTGCGCTGTTTCCGAACATTTTTGGTGACCCTTTATTTGTGAACCAGGATTTCAATGAGTTAAAACTCAAGAGCGAAAAAAATTCTCTGCTATATATATACTCATTGCTTTATTTGTGAACCAGGATTTCAATGAGTTTTAACTCAAGAGCGAAAAAAATTCTCTGCTATATATATACTCATTGGTTATACCAACAAATACATACAGCAGAGAGAGTTTCAATAAGCTCGATGCTTCTCTCTACTCTTCTCTTTTCATGTTCAGCTAGTCACAGCACAACAAAAAAAATTATGTATGTTCGAATAAGTATGCATTTGCAACGTAGCCGTTGCTCATACGAGTAGTTTATATTAAAGTGCAATTTTATTATAATTGATAATAATATAAAAGCTTGGTTAATTATAAATCCAACAAGTTTAATTTCATTGAAATTAGTTAAAAATTCGTCGAGTTATTTAAATTTTAAGCATTTACCTTTTAAAAACAGCACAAAATCGTTGTTTTTCATGCTGCTTTGTCTAAACTGAGTTTTTCGCAAATAAGATCAAGCAAAACATAAAAGTCGACGAATTTTCAACCGATTTCAATTAAATAAAACTTGCTGGATTTAGAATTAGCTACAATTTGTTTTTGCTATGACATAACATAATTGATCTTAAATAAAAAAAATATGAAAAATTTAACGAAATTTTTAACTCTTTCATCATACAGATGAAGGATTGCGCTTAATACAATTTTTTAAGGAAGAAGCTAACTTAGATTTAGTTTCTGGAAGAACAATGGGAACGACTAGATATGGTACAACTATTGATGCTATGTTTTGACGATTACCACAAACCTAATATTACAGTATTTAATAATGACGTTACTATTAATGAAATTCATCAATTTACCTCATAGTGAATTTATTGGGCTATTCACAGTTTAAGTACGCAGGAATGTGTTGTTTACGATTTGTTATTTTTACGCCAACTTACGTAAGCAAATTTTTTTTGTTGTTGTTTTGCATGCAAACGCAAATATGCAAACACGTGTAAATAAAAGTAGCCCTTGGACGTGTTTTTTGTGTCTCGTATTTTTATGTCCTATCTACAGCATATATAACAGCGTTGCAAAAACATTGAATACGGCAAACACATACTGAGGTGCTCACAGTTTCAAAAATAACAAATGCTATAAATACGCTTTGTTAATATACGTTTAAACTGTGAATAGCCTATATGTAATAAATATATTTTAAAATTTATAAAGTATACAATTTTACTAATATAAGAGATGCCTTTATTCACCCCCTTTACCTTTAATATACATCTCAAATTCCAAGGTAATCGATCTAGAGGAGTAAACTCCAGTCGCGCGTCGGAGCTGACACGCACACTTCTTTTTTTTGTCAATAACAATAGTTGCTCACAAAATGCTATAACTCACGAATCAATTGTCAGATTTTTGTCAAATTTTTATATGTATCGTTTGAAGGTTGGTACTAAATAAAAATCATATGGAAAAAAATCTAGTAACGCCATCTATGTGTCATCCTATAAACTTTTTGAACGTACTGTTATATTGGAGAGGGCTTTGTCCAATCACAACCTTCATTTCATTACCAGCATTAATTCTAATCTATTATTCACGATCAAAGCGATACCCCATACACATATGAACAAAGGCACAACACATCTACATACATAAAACAGCAAATTCAATAAAAACATCAACTACGCAATAACTTTTCCAACACAAAAAAAAGGGCCACACAAGCTCCACATTATATATGAAGCGAACAAACAAACGCTCTCCAGTCACTTTCGACGGCAGCGCAGTTAAAACAGACTTGAAAAGTAGAAAACTTTATTTTTTTCTACCAACCCATGTAGGGAAGAAACAAAATAGAATCAAGTCGGACTAAGGATTCGTTTTTCAGAAGCAAGACGTGACGTTTAGGGTAGAAACAAATCAAGCTACTTCAAGTCAAGTCGAAACTTGATTTTTTTCAAGTTCACTCTTCAGTCATTT
The DNA here is from genome assembly GCA_914767935.1 of Coremacera marginata. NCBI lineage: Eukaryota > Metazoa > Arthropoda > Insecta > Diptera > Sciomyzidae > Coremacera > Coremacera marginata. The sequence goes on along the minus strand of OU612044.1, from coordinate 117,450,708 downwards.
TTTCTTCGACTTACGAAAGTGGAACAACTGCTGCTGCTTCGACTTTCGATTTTGCGAAAAGTTTTAGTCAATCAAAACGACGACTGCCGAAGTACTTCGCAAACTATTCAAACTAGTTTTATGCTTCTGTCTCGAAATGACATTTTATGAAACGGATTGCACTCTAATTCAAGAAGAATTCGTCCGATTAACTCAAATCTTGTTTTATTATTTTTAAAAATTAAATATGCTGTACGTGAACCGAAAAAATCAAGTAATAACAGTTTTTTTTCGCTCATTATTTAATTTATAAGGTCCGATTTCGTGCACGAAAAATGGTTTTTTTTTTAATTTATGCGGCATTTTCTTAATTTTGTTTTTAATTTTAAACTTTTTGTCGGTCCACTCGGAAGGCAAAACTGTTCTAAAAACAACCGTTTTCCATTTTTTTGTTTTTTGCTCCCTGGAGAGGAGAATCATTCAAGCCGCAAGAGACCTTTCGTTAGCGACCTCAACTTTTACACGCTGTATAAAAATAACTATTGAAGCAAAAAAACATAAAATCGTTAAGACTTTATAGTATAAAAAGTTATTTCGATATTTAATAAAATAAAAAAAATACAGTCATTAAAAAAAGCCCGCTTTTTTACTCGAAAAATTTAAACTGGGCCTTAAGTGTAAAAATATGGACACCGTATGCAAATGCTTTAACTTATTTTTGAGAATTTATAACAGACTTTAATAAATAACCTCTTTTTTGTTCGCAGTCATATTTGAACAAATAAGAAGAGCCATAATTTACCATTAAGCTGATAACAACTAACCATTGAAAATAAAAGATTAAAAAAGTATTAAATGGACGTAATCGTCAGTAAAATGTTCAATTAGAATTTGATTTATTTGAAAATGTTTGGTAGATTTTAATTTCCTTTCTTTTAAAAAAGTATATTATACGTACACGTTTTGTGAAAGGTATGAAAATCATAACTTACCTATATAACTGGATACCAGGGTACGAAATTTTCTATGGTTTCCCTTGATTTCTGGGAGATCTACTGTAAAATTTGAAATATGAAAATTATGTAAATAAATTTCATTATAAACTTTGCGAATAACGGTGCGAAAATAGTCACAATGCATGTACAAATTTTAAAAAGTACTTACGTGAGGGAATTTTTCTAAACACAGTCTTTGCCATGAAGTTTTGGAACCTTTGAGCATAAAATGATGGTCGACAAACCGAAACAGTATCCTGTAAAGAAACAATAATAATTCAAAATACTTTCAAACGTCAGAAGTTATGACATTTTTCAGGTGCATCCATGTATTTATGTATTATGGGTACATTTATTTTTAACACTTTCTCTACCGAATTTGGCGGAATTTTAAAAATCTCGAAATTGTTATTTAAATATACAAAGAAGAAAATAAAATATATTTATAAACCGTAGAACTTGTCATGGTTGACCAGAGGTCAACGAAATCACTCTAAGACTTTAGCTGTGAGCAATTCAAAAACTATTTATTTTTTTTTAATTATTATTCGTTCTTATTTTTGATATTCTGATATTCTGGCAAGTGCGCACGGTTGACGAATTAAATGTGGTGGCGGGTGGCAGAGTGCCGGCGGTGCGACAATGAATTTACAATTGTTGAACTTATAATAACTAACATAGAGTGGCTAAAGCCGAAAAGCCGAAGCTTGAGTTACATACATACATCGCCGAAAGAGCAGTATCTTTCATAACATAATGAAAAGTATGATGGAAAAATTACTAGAAATGAAGGAATCAGCACTTATTGCACATTATAGATCATAATCAAACAATCTTTAGCCATTGTTCCAAGAAAAAAAAATGAATTTTGAACGAGTTTGAGTCAAAGTCAAATAAGATGAGTCATCTTATTTTCAAAAAAACTTCACGCCTTCTATGGTTTAATATCAACGAATTGTTGGTGCCAAAGAATGGAATCGTGAAAATAAGTAAACAAAGAGCGCAACAACCAGTCTTTGCAGAATTAATGTAGTCAATTTTTTGAACCTTTACTTTGTGCTAAGTAGAAAAACATTGCTTTTTAAATTGGAAAGCACACAACTGCAATTCCGCTTTGGTTTTAGCAGAAGGTGTGCTTATAAGATTTTCAAAGTTAATGGACTGCATAACCCACAGAAGATTACTGATGAGTTGGTGAAGCGACCAACGAAACAGCTGCCTAGACTGCTGGTGGTTGTTCTGTAAAGAACATTGTTGTTGTGGCTACCTGTTGCTTCATGAATTACTTGGCATAAAGCTCTCATATGTTTTTCTTAAAAATTTATATTTTTAAGAATTACTAAAAACTAAATAGAAAATAAAAATACCATATTTTAATTTTCATGTATAAGCTGGTACGAGCCCGACCTCAGAAAATAAGATAAGTCATCTTATTTTCAAAAAAATTAAGATGTATTATTTGCTTTATAATTCTAGCAGAATAAATCTAGAGTACATTATATTTATTTTTTCTTTATTTATATTGATGTAAGGCTTGCCTACGAAATGACTTTTACATTTTAGATTGCAAATATTTCTTAAATAAAACACGCAATTAATTTGTTTGTTGTAATTTATTAGTTCATACAGATTAAGAATACAGATAAACAGTAAAAACTTTAGTCTTGAATTCGATTTCTAACAAAAGATAGTACTTTTCTCTTTAAGCCTCTCATCAAATTTGTTCACAGGTTCTTTCGACTTTTCTGGCTATATTATTCCACTTGTGTATAAAATCACGTCTACTTAAGAAGACTTTCTTTACTGCCCAAAACCTTTCGATGTGACGGAGTTCAGGACATTTTGGTGTCTCGTTTCTTTGATAGAACTCCTTGACGTTGTTTGCGTAATGGATGGTTACCAAGCCCGGCCAAAACAACGCAGGAATATCATGGTCCTTATACAATGGCAAAAGTCGCTTTTTCAAATGCTCTTTTATGTCAATTTGGTTGCAGGGTTGCCACTCTCGAAATTTTTTTTTTACCAAATTACCTGCAAAATTAACCAAAATTAAGAAAAAGTTACCAAACACTATTTATTATTTTTTATTTAATTCTGATATCACTTCATTTATAAAAACAAAAAATTTAAATAAAACAAAAATCACAATATTATTCAGTACTAAGGAAGACATCGAAATATTAAAAATCACATTTGTTAATACACCTTGAAAACTTTGCTGATGGCCTTAAGTTAATAATATTTGATGAAATAACATGGTTGAATATATACAAACTTGTAATCTAATAAAAATTTGCAATTAAAACCAAAATTTGCAATCAAAATCAGAGTAGTTGCCGCCTTAATATAATTCAAAGTAGTTTATCAATCACTTGTTTTTAAGTAGTATTTCGATTACTTCATATATAATGCAATAAAAACTATTTAGAATTGAAGTGGATGCTGCCTCATTATAATTCAAAGTAGTTCATACACTGGTTTATTTTAAACTAGTTTTTTAATTAGTTGTTTTTAAAAACAAGTTAGTTTGTTCCTATAGGGCATATTAGGTTAATATGACTTTGTTATTCAAACAGAACATAAAATAATAATAGTTAAAATATCATAATTACATTTTTTAAAAGCGTGCCTCTTTTCTTATTGAAGATTAATAGGAACTAAAAAAATCAACTTAATAACTTTTCTTACTTTCAATCAGTATTATCTTAAATCGCAGTAAGTCCAAATCATTTGCATAAACTTTTTAAAACGTTTCTAATTATGTGAAAGAGTAATTACAATTATAAGGGTGATGTTGCAATTAAAACAAGACTGCTTTAATTTGAAAGCAATTATTTTTTAAAATTTTGAAGTTTTTAGTTTCTTTAAGCGTTAAAAAAAATTACCAAAACGTTAAAAAATTTACCATTTTACCAAGTCAAAATCTTTTTACCAAATTTGGTCATATATTACCAAAACTGCAACACTGTTTGATTGTTTATTGTGCCAGTTGCGATATAAGGTCGAGTGAATTTGTTACATGTACATATGGCTCGGCATACCATATATTTTTTGCCATATTTGTACATCCGCTTGTACTTAACTCTTTTCTTTACACCTCCTTTTAGGTATGCAGTGTAGTAACTTTTACCTGGGAGTTGCTTGAAATCTCTTTTACGTACATACGTTTCATCGTCCATTAAAATGCATCCTTGGAAACGGGAAAGATCTTTGTCCAATAGCTTTCAAGTTTTCGTAGTTTTCCAACTCAAAGTTACGATTTGGAACTTTTTGGATGACAAATGTTTTTAAGTTATAGTGCGATTTTATTTTGGCGACGAGTGACTTGATATTCTGATATTTTTGGGCCAAGTCTCTCAGAGATTGGTTAGGATTTTTTATCAAAGAAGCTTTTTATTTTGCGGCCAGCGCCCCTTTTTTCGGGATGTTGACTGTTTCTCTTTGAATTTATTTATAACATTTCTAGCAGTTGCCCTTGAAACATTGGCTGATCTTGCTATAGAAGCATACGAAGTACCTGGGTTCTCAAAATACGCGCAATCATTTTTCTACGGGGTTCTTTCTTCTCTGAGGCTAGATTCTGAAAATCGCCTAGCTAAAGCTAAATCTCTATCGCTAAAATGCTAAAAAATTCTTCGTTCAGTTCCTAAGCGATTTCGCTAAAATGCGATTCTGAGTTTCAAATCGCTTAGCTAAAAATGTTACTTTTACTACTGGCCGCATTAAGCGCTGCTTTAGCGATTCTTCTGTCAAAAATTTATTTATTTTTTATAAATAAAAAACTCGCGCGAAATATAAGTAAAAATGAGTTCGCCAATTCGTAGTCGTTTCTTTTTAAGAAATGTTGAAAGATTGTAGCGCAACAAACTTAAAGTGAGGAGGCGTTTGTTAAGGGACTCGACAGATCCTTATATGCCCGAAATGAGGTTCGTGGAGCTTTTTCGCTTTAAAAGATTAGTTTGCAAGGATTTCTTTTGGGAAGTCGAACCATTCATGGAAGGTGGTAAATCTGTTGTATACGTACCGAAGCAATTACGACTTTTAATTGCTTTGAAGTTTTTTGCTCAAGGTAAGTTTCTGCATCTTTTATTAGCAAATTCGTTATTTTGCATATTTTAGGAAGCTATCAAAGATCGGTTTCTCAGAATCCCAGTTTAAGTGTGTAGCTAACCACAGTACGCCGATGCATATCAGAAGAATGTTATATATTGGATAGTCACTTTTTAGTGAAATATGTTAAATTATAAAATCAAAGTTAGTCTCAACTAAGTGTAATATTATTAAACTAGTTATAATGAATAGTATATGCATTTGAGTTAATATGTCTGTGTTGTAACTGATCCCGACTCACATTTTAGTGGTTAAAGTTTTTTTATAACATTCACTTGTTTTAGGCTTATTTTGTGTTATCAAGGTTTTTCATATATTCAATTCATACACTCATAGGTTCTATGAAAAATCTTCATTTCCTGGCGTTGTTGGGAAGTCACATCAAAATTAGGGCCCCATCAAGAGATTTGGAACATATTCATGTTTGCAGAAAAGGTGGTCATTCCATGAACTTGCTAGTATTCTAGTTAGAAAAAAATTTAGTTTAATGTAATATTTTTTTTTTTAAACTACACTTTTTTATACGTTAAGGTATGGGATACTGATCTACAAATAATATATTGTAATGCAAGATTTGGAGGCTAAGTAATAAACTCTAAAAATATAATAAATTAAATGAAATTAACTTGGGTTTCTTATTTTAAAAATGGTAAACTTACTGCGGCAATATGTGTGCTAAACAAAAACTTATATTTAATACAAAAAAAAATTTTCTTACAAATTCGTAATAAATCTTGAAGTTTTATTTACAAGAGTGCTTTATGATTTTTTTTAAAATATTAACGTGTTGTCATTTCGCGGAAATGAAGTTATTTAATTTAGAGTTTGAAAGTAAGTAAAAAGTAGTAAGGATTGCTTTTTACTGGTTTAACTTAAAATATCCCCACAGCCGTATTTGAGTATTTTCAAAGTTATTATACGCGTAGTTTTCATTCAATTACTCAAAATTGAAACTCTAAGAATATTTTATACATCAAAGGATATATGTGAATTAATGAAGTCACTTCCTATAGGAGATAGGAACCATGCCTACATGGTTTTTATTCAATGTTTTCAATGTTTTTATTCAATGATAGGCATTTTTTTTATTCAATGTATGTAATAAACAATTTCAACTAATTTTAACAAAACTTGCAGGCAAAGAGTGAAGCTACCATTTCATTTAATAAATTTTTCTGAAGTTTCAAGAGGTTAAATCTTTCCCTGAAAGCATATTAAACTATAAAAATATTAATATAATTGTTAAACAGAAATAGCAAGTTTTCGAAGAAAACTGCTTTAAATATGTATATTTATCTTTGAGAACATTTTAAACAGACTAAGCATTAATTTTTCTCAAAATTTCTTGATGAATACAAATGCTTTGAATTTAGCGCTTCTGATTAACAGTCTGATTATATTAGCGCCGACCTTAAAAGCATTTGTATTCATCAAGAAATTAATATATTTATGATAATAAAACAAATATGGAAAAAAATTAAGATAATAAGATTTCATATATAATAATATGTTTAAATAAATTATCAAATACGACCAAGAAATTAAAAGGAAAAGTAGTTTTTAAAATTATTTTTTACTTTGTAGTGATTTTGTAGTCGGTTGTTTTTTTTTCTGAGATACAACGGTATATATGAATGAAAATATGCTCGACACCGCGCAGCTGCCGGACCGCTTTTGTCTTCCACGCGCTGTATGTCGCTTCTATTATGTGGCAATCATTTCAATATCAATCAGTTATCAATCGCTTCGAATCATTTGCACCACATAATAATAACATATTCAAAGGAAAATTAAAAAATTTTGTTAAAAAAACTTTAAATACATTTTTCTCGAAATGACTTTTTTCATTAAAACAGTACCTGCCTAACATGATGTCCTAAACAAAACATTACCTGCCTAACATGATTTCCTAAAAAATGCAGCCTTTCGCGGCTCGATCCGACGTTTGGTTTTCGAGAAAACTTGCCACCCGTTTGTATACTCACTTCTGAGTAGTCATCTTACGAGCGATATAAAAAGGGGGGGGGGGGGGGGGGAGGGGGACATGAAGAGAAAAACGACAATTTATAAAAGATTGAAATTGATAGCTTACAACATGTCAAAATGGGAGCAGCTTTAAAAGTCGTCCTTTTTTTGTGCTCGAAAACAAACTTCGAAAACTAAAACGGAAATCGAATTTCTACAAAATTTGTATCGTGAAATACCAGCGTTGCGTATATGCAATGGTACTTACAGCCAATTTGAGTACACATTCAATACGCCAGAGAACCCTGGGTCAACTCCCACCTGACACAGAAAGCTTTTTCAATTGAATTAATTTTTCTGTTTGGCCGTCACCTCTCTGCAGACAATAGCAAACCTCTGAGAGTAAAAACGTTCGAGAGAAAAAAAGAGAAGCGTTGGAGTCGGCATAAAACATTTAGGTCCAGTTCTCGATCATTTGTGTTCAAATATTTCACAACACACACAACACAATTGATCATAAGAAGCTCGGTCAAAGTTTTTTCAAGGGCTGAAATGGCCATTTCGTTTTTTTTTTTACATAACCTAAAGAAAAGTTTCTTTCCTTATCTCGTCAAGATGTAATTTTGAAAAATAAAGTTTTAAATACGAACTATACTTCAAACTGGTATGACAGATGTTTTCGGCAAGTTTCAAGCTGTCATACCAAAATACACTAAGGCACATTCGTTTAGACGCAATATATGTACATTTTATTAAAAACTTATCATAACAAACACATCTATATCTATACCATTACATAATAGGCTTATCACGTATCTTGGTTTAAGGTTAACTTAAGAACAACTGAATCGATTTCAATAATTCTTTCACTAATTCAAAGCTTCATTCTTAGCTTAAGCTATTGCATACTTTATTTTTTGATATCTACCCTAAAAAGTAATTAAGTTTTAAGATTAAATACCATCCAAAGTATTACTAAAAATGATTCATGCTAGAGTTGGGTCGTTCCGGACATGGATAGTTCATGTAACTATGTTTGTTTCATGTTTCATGTAACCTCACTACGATTTTTGCATGTCCTAACAGTTCCGGTAGAAGTAAAATATTTTTTTCAAATGAGCAACAAAAGCTGCCATGTCTTTCGCACTTAACGCACACACTTTACTGCTTAGACGAAGTGTTTGAGCGACGACAAGTAAAACTATTAGGCTTGTTAGAGAGGTTGAATGAAATAAAAGACGATATGATATATCGTTATTCTTGTTGTGTGTATTGTTCTGTTTATTTTTGCTTGTAACATAAGGAAGAGAACAATCATGAAATGATATTTAAAATGCTTTTGTTACTTTTACTCTAATACAGAGAACTGTCAGAACTGATAGTCCCGCGACATGCTTATTTTAAAACATAATAAGCATGTCCACGGAACTCTCAGTTCCGACAGGTCTCTCTATTATTTTAAATTTTAAATTATTTAAATTATTTTAAAACATAACAAGCATGTCCGCGGAACCATTTCTAAAATCTGAAAACAAGTGGCGCGTCGGCAGGACAGACGTATTTTGTAAGAAAAGGATAAACGCTGTTACTTTTTTATATCTGGCGTTTTTAAGAGCAGCTGCATTAAATAAATTAATATTAGCTACACACATCACTTCCCATTCAGCATACATTTATATTAAATAGTTTTGTTTACTCTAAAAATGTCAAATTTATTACTAACAGCACAGTAAATATTTGATCGAAACTTAACGAAGAGCGAATTTAAAGATTCATACGGGCATAAGCATAGTTTAATGATATAAATCTGTGTCGATCGCAAAGTTCCCTCGCGAGGTTAGCGACATTTCCTCTTTATACGAAAACTCGAAAGAGTAAACGAGACAAATGCTGTTGCTGTTTTTCGACTCTGATATTAATGCATTGAAGGGCAATACACAAATCATAAACATGTCCTTAACCAAGCAATCCTGCTCAAACAATAGCAGTTGTAATAGTAATTTTAATAAAATGTTGAACTTACCAACATCTATTTTTGTGCCTCTTTTTTTATGGGTGATGGTACCGTGCTTACGACAATAAAATGGCTATGCTTATTTAATGAAAGCCTTTTAAACATATTAGCTATACAGCAATAGCAGAATATCTTCCATTATCTATTGTTGGAAAATCAAGTGTTTATTAGTTGATAGGTGTAAATATGACATATTTACATAACAGGTTATTTCGTTGTTAGTTTTGACGTGGTAATGTACTTTTGAAGACTTCAAAAAAGGTTGAAAATGGCATTTTTCTAAAATGTATCGGCTTTGCATGGAGTTGTTATTCAATGAGTAAAGGTGTTCTGATAAAAGCAATAGGAGCTTAAGCAACGAAATAGAACACATCAGTAAAGGATGGATCATAGCCCTCATGACAAAAATATACACAGAATTTATGACGTCATAAGGCCGCGCAGAGAGCCTCTAGAAGAACGAAAATGCATCAATCATGCAACGGCGTTGCATTGAATTATTACTCGATAAGTTTTTTCGATACGGTAAATATTATAAGACGCAATGCAACAACAATAAAACAACTTTATATGAAATAATACTCGCAACAAAAATTAAAAAAACATTTTAGAACCATTGAGGTTGCCGGTCATACCGTAAAAAGACAACAACAATCCGGTAAATATTATGGAACAACAGTAATGCTGAGGTTTTCGGTCACTTGACAAAAAACAAAAAAAAATAAAATTATAAATGTCGTCATGCGACCTCTTAAGGAAGTCCTTTTTGTAACAAATTCACCAAATGCAAAAACAAAGGCGAAAATAGAAATAGATAAAGTTAAAATTAAAACACGAACAAGCATTACTTCAAGGGTTTAGAAAAATATTTTGGCAAAGACTTCAACAAAGATTAAAACCAGGTACGAGTATAAGGAATAGAACAAAGGTTTCCACAAAAAATTAGAGCATGGTATTGACAAAAATTATTACACTAATTCAGACAAAAATTAAGAAAAGGATTTGCCAAGAATAGGAACACAGGCTTTGGAAAAGAAGTTGGGCAATTATTGGGACAAATATAACAATAAAGATAATGATGAAAACAAGGTTGAGAACAAACGAACTGATTGGGATAAAAATAAGGTCAATGATCAAGAAAGACTACATCCACATACCGAATGTGACAGACGAAATGTTTGCCATCATTGAAACATTTTGAGTCAGACGGAATTTGAACCAAGGTTCTCTCGGCTTATGGCAGACGCTTTTAACCAGTAACCCACACTTTAAATCAGTGGTCTACATTTCATACTTCGCGTACTCGAGTTCGAAATCGAACATTACGCCCATGAAATAATAATTACAAGATAAGAGTGACAGTTCTTTTGCCGACCAGCATTTGTCAAAAACGCAAAGAAAAAGAGAAAACGAAACAGCAGCAAAACAGATAACAAGTTAAACTTTGCATTCATTTTGACAACTGTTGGTCGACGCTCTGAGAAAATAGCCAGTTGTCAAGGATACCTGGTTTAATAGTATCATGATTACACCTGCACGATCACATGCATTAAGTTCTATTATTCATTTTGCTCTGAGACTTCAAACTAACAGGTTTACGCTGCTCAATTTTTTGCTTTTTTTCCTTTTTTATGCTTCGTATGCTTCCGTTTGTAGAAAATGTAATAAGTTATTGTTAATTTTTAGAAGGTTTTGACAACAGAATGAAAAAAACGAGTCAAAATAATTATTTTATGCTGATTACTTTTTGGCAGTGCTGGGAGGGAGAGAGCGCTGCTGACACAAGCACAAATGTCGAAAATGCGTTAGCGAGTTTTTCGCGATGTTCACAATAATTCTGGGCATCTGAGCGTAAAAAGAATCCTCGAAAAAATAAAGCAACACCTTTGGTTTTCCCGATTGCGAAAATTCACTGAATAATATTTAAAAGCTTGCGTCGACTGCGCATTTGCTAAGCAGTCTGGTGGAAGAAAAGAAGGCGGATATCATTTTAGCGATGTAGAACCGATACCGTTCAACATCATTCACGTCGACCATATGAGGCCATTTCCTCGAAGCAGTCGCAGAAATGAACACATCTTGGTCATAATCGAGGCTTTATCTTAATAAGATACATAAACAAAACGTGTTTTAAGCATCCTAAATGAGATGAGCGGCTTTTTCGGAATGTCAAAGCGTATCATCAGTGACAGAGGCACTGCTTTCTTGTCCAAGCACTTTGAAAACTTTTTGTAAGAAATATGGTATCAAACATGTCCTGAATGCAGTTCTTTACAGTTCTTCGTTAAAAGTTCGAGATATCCAATGGAATCTCAATTTTTTAAGAGCAGTTCAACGGGACGAAGTCCACATAAAATATTATATGATTTCCAACCTAGAACTTTGTAGCAAACAAACTTATACACATATTCCAAAATGATGAAGTTACTTTCGTCGACGAAAGCACTCAGAGCACCCGAAAAGATGCTGCCGAATAAATCTTAAGATAACGAAATTAACGTTATGATCAAATGTACGCGAGACCAACGAATTTTGAAAAAAGGAGATCTTGTGCTGACCGAAAGTGAACTAGGAAGCACTGGAGAATCGTGAAAGTAAGAACCCCGTTTTAAAGGACCTTTCATTGTTACTGAAGTTCTAAGCAATAACGGATACATCATTGAAGGTCTGCCTGAATCTAGGAGGAAGCAACTCAAATATTAATCTGTGTTTGCCTGAGATAAGTTAACGCCGTGGTGTATCTTATCAGAATACGATGATGATCCCGCTGAAAATTCTAAAAATTCTAACGATGAGCAGCGAGGTCGCTACAACCTTAGGAATGGCCGCCTGTAAATAGTGGAATGAGAGAGAGAGACGCAACTCAGTCTTCTGAGAGTCCAATCCGCGCAATCCTTCGCGTGACACATGGAGTCTTTCATGTCCAAATGTTTTTTATTTTGATTGTAGTATTTTACGGGTGTAAGGATGAGTCTGGGAGTCACATGGAAAAGAGTTTAGGACCGCAGTGACCTGTTGCCAAGAGTTGCTGAGAAAAGTATGCTTTTAAACATTTGTCGCATTTGCGACACCCGCCAGAGCGGCCGTTTATACGCAAAACTCTAAGTAATATTACACCAACCTACATTTTCCAACAAACAATGTGAAACGACAACAACAATATCAAGAACAACAACCGTTACTACCAGGAAACAACAACTACTACCAAGTATATACAATGCCTACACCTAAGTGTGATACAGCAGCAGCCACCACTGCCAGCGACACAAGCAAATTACATTCGCCTACGCAGAGCGCTTAAGCTCACGAGAGGTTATTGTTGAAGTTTACTTAAGTGCAACAGGTTTGGCACACTAAGGTGGTCGATCGATTAGAAGGCGAAGTGTCTTGATCGTCGACTTTGGTCATAGATGGCGTAGTGTCTGACCAACTAACTTGACAACGAGTCTATTTTTGGCAACGAACTACCGAAAGATGGTTCGTCCGATAAATCGTTGTTAGTAGGAGTTTAGTTTTATTTTATTGTAGTCGGATTCCTAACGTCGGCTTCGGTCGGTTGAACATTTGAAGCTAACTTGTAGTCGGATTCTTAACTATTTGTAGTCGGATTCCGAACGTTGGCTTCGGTCGGTCGAACATCCAAACCTAATCGTATTTTACTATTTGTAGTCAGATTCCTTATGCCGGCTTCGGTCGGTCGAACATCCGAAACTATCCATGTATCGGATGCTCGATTCCAAACGTCTGCTTCGATCGGCCGAACGTTCGAATTCTATCGTACTTTATTATTACAGGCTTAAAATAGTATTTATTTTCGAACCAGTAATATATTGACTTAAATGAAATATTATATAACATTTGCTTTACATCACCCATTCAAGGCATCTTCTCTAAACCAAATAAGTAATCCAGCCCTGTTCGTAGCGTAATCCTCTTCATTTTCTAATGACTAAACCTAACATATCCGAACTCCGAAAAACCGAGCGCATCCAAAGTTACGAAGCACTGAAAACACTTGAACTTCGTAACACCCCTTTCACATTGGTCAAGAATTGAATTCAATTTTCAAAATATGTGGGCAATTCGCCGCCAATCGGAAGCGACGAAAGGGAGGAAAATGGACGGTACCAATGTCTCTGTATTGTCAATTTGTTCGTGTTTTCTTTTGTTCTCACTTTCATTGCTTTCAATTATTGACCAATGTGAAAGGGGTCTAAGCACTGAATATATCCGAAAGCTGCAACACCGAACATATCCGAACTCCGAAATACCGAGCGCACCCGAAGTTTCGAAGCAACGAATACACCCGAACTTCGTAAGTACCGAATATACCCGAAAGCTGCAACACCGAACATATCCGAACTCCGAAATACCGAGTCATACCTCAGCCTACGAAAAAAACACGTTACAATTATTATGGTTCAGAAAGCCGACATTTTTAGCACATTTGCTTCTAATTATAACGACATGAATGACAAGTTGGAGAAAAGGAAGGGGTGCTGCTACTGAGAAGGAGTAGAGGGGAAATAAAAATTCAAAATTTTGTTGCGTTCTAAGCAAAAGTCCTGTTTGTGAAAACCACAGCCTGAATTTGTGTCTTCAATGTGCAGCAAATAAATTTTGATTTTAACATTGAGCCTTGCATATTTTAGCAATAAAAAATATGTTACAAATAACTTTTTGTATCTTAAAAAGCCTATGTGTACCATATAAAATTTAGGAATTAAAATCATTTTTTTTTTTATATATTATCTTTTTCTTAGGGCCGGTTTCTCGACCATTAGTTAACCAATTGGTTAACTTAACTAAAGGCTGGTTTAACTATGACTTTTCATGATTTGGGTTTCACAATGCTTTAGACAACTAATGGCAGTTTGTTAAAAAGATATGGCAATACTGTATAAAACATATGTTTTCGACATTTGCTTTAAGTACTTTCCTTTTGCGTAATTCAAAATAATGGATGCAAAACACAGTGCGAGATGCTCGAGTTTTTCTCAAAAAGAAATAGATTTTCTTTTGGAAATTGTCACTAAATACAAGGATATCATAGAAAATAAGCAATCGGATAAATATCACGCGTATATATCCGATAAATATCAATAATAAATATCATATATTATTTGTTTCTTATTTTGGTTTTTTTCTCGATTATAAAAGATCAGCTGTTAGTTAACTAATGGCTTAAGCCACCACCACCGGTCAGTGGTTTCAGTTGTTAAGGTATGAAGCCAGGTTTGTAGAAAAAAAACGGTATAACAACATTTAATAATCTTTATGTTTTTTATAATAAATTTATTTTAACCGGAGTGCGGAGAACGATTAAAATAAAATACTTCTCATTAATCGTTCCCTACAAAAAAACTTATTTTCAATACTTCTCACGAACGATAAATAAAGCGAAGCCAGCAGAGCTCAATCGTTCACTAGCAAACAATCATAAAAAGTGAGTTTTTCACGAGTGAGAAGTATTGCGCAGCAGCAGCACAAATATTATTCGGCATAAAATACAATACGGAAATTACATTTTAATCGATTGCGATCGTATTTTGGACTCATATTCTGAATATGTTATGGATCATAACTTATTGGTTTTTTTATGAGTTGTGTTGGTTTCTAGTGCACAAAAGAAGGCAAGTTTGATCTAAGGCTTCCAAAAGAATTTGGCCAGCACTTTTTTGACACTGGGGTGAACCTCTAAAATTTTTTTTTTTGTGGAGGTCGCTGAATTTAAACCTGATGTCAGATTAAAAAAAATTTTTTGACAATAGGGTGGGCCACTATAATTTTTTTTTTTAAAATTTAGACATATAATTTGAGTATTAGTGATTGGTGATTTTAATCTGATATCAGAACTTAGAAAATTTTTCATCATAGTGGTGGACCCCTATTTTTAAAAAATTAATTTAGGAGTGCAGCCAAGAACTAAAGAAAAACATAATTACAAAAAATACGTATTAATTTTTCATCGAAATATTCTTATACAGATAAAATAGAATTACTTTAACAATTTTAATTATACCACTTCATTAAACGGAACTTCAATACGAATCGATCGCTGTTTTCAGCCAATTTAATTCTTGCTTCGTCAAACCAGTCAGTATGCAAAACTCTAATTTCTCAGAAGTACGCACTATGCAGCTGTAATATTTGTACTTTTCTTGACAAGGCATTTTTTTACACAAGGAGCCAATAAACGTATCAGTCTCACTGACCCATATAAAATTGTTTTCATTTGGAACTGGGCATGTTAACGGTACTATACTATATACCAAGAATGATAGAATATAAGATTACGACATGCGCATGATTTCCCGTTAGATGACGTAGCTTGTCCCTCATCAGCCAGTTGAACTCAAATCAAGATTTTTTGGTTTTTATCAAAAAACAACTAGTTAAAAAACTTAAAATGATAATCAACTCACCTTCTTTTCCGTTAACCCCTTGTGGGGTAAGGGCGACTCAACTCACCTACACACGACTTATTTTTGACAAGCAGCCAGTTTATCTACCAGTTTCTCAATTAGTTGCTCGACTTTATGGGCCCTCATGTGAGAGTTGGCAACCCTGCAATTACAATCACTTTGACAGTTCGCCAAAATATTTTGCATCGGCTTTGAAATAATTTACGAATTTCGCGTTATATTTCATAAAACAAACAATATAAAAACAATTGAAATTATAAAAAACGATAAGTGAAGTGTGTTTATAAAGTTGCAGCACAGAGAAAAACTAAAAAAATATAATAAACAAAACGTAAACATGAGGTGTGCAGTGGGCAAATGCAAGCAAAGCAACAGTAAAAAATCAAGTAAGATATTGAGCGAAAACTAACAATGCAAGTTTTTAATGGAATGTAATTATTTTTTGCAATAGCTGGTGGAAAATCTGTACATTTTTATAGTTTTCCGAAGGACGCAACGCAAAGAAAACTTTGGGTTGTGTTTTGTAATCGAAAAAATATAAATGCTCAAAAAGAGAAAATTTGTTCAATGCATTTCAAGGAGGAGGATTTTGAAAGAAATTTGAAATTGGTTAGTTACAACTAATTTGTTTTATTTTGCAGTTCATTTTTAATTATTTTAAATAGGATTTAGCAATCGGCGTCCTCCAAAATTGAAACCGGATGCAGTACCGACCGTAGAGATAAGTTCTATTGCAAATGATGTGCAAACCAACCGTTTCAACGAAGAAAGCACTCCTATGGTAATAGAAATTGCGAATGAATTTGAAGCAATTACTTGCGACGAAAACAGCACTCCCAAGACCACTGAAAATAATGAAAATAGTCTTCTACAACTACACATAAAAGCATTGGAAACGAAAATGTATGTATATATTTTTAAAAAGTGCATAAATACTTATTTGAAATCGTTTTTAGGGATGCATTAAGCCAGGAGAATGATATGCTGAAAATGTTACAAAATCAATCAGCGGATACAATAAAAAATTTGACTTGTCTTGTTCAGAGCTTGAGTTTCACAAATGCAAATTTAGAGAAAGCATTGAGACGCCTTTTTACTGAAGGCCAAATAAAAAAACTCAAGAACGACGATAAAAGGCAAAACATTACAGAAGCAGATATTTCGCAATCAATCACTTTGTATTCCACAAGTGCCAAGGCCTACAGATTTTTAAAGAAAAAGGAATTTCCACTTCCCTCGGTGAGAACTTTGCAAAGATGGTCGCAAAAATTAGACGTGTCAACAGGTATTTTGGAGCCTGTTGTCAAAATATTGTCTGCCGCTAACCAAATGTCTGAAAAACAAAAGCTATGTGTATTAAGCTTTGACGAAATGAAGGCAAAGAAAAAGTACTGCTACGACAAGCCAACAGACTCTACACTCGCACCAGCCAATTATATACAGGTCGCAATGTTGAGAGGTGAGTTATTTACGTAAACTTAAACTTTTTTTAACGTTTGCCTATTTGATTAACAGGTTTAATTGCAAAATGGAAGCATCCAATATATTATGATTACGATAGCCAAATGACAAGTTCAATTTTATTTAATATATTGAAGACAATGAAGGAGTGCGGCTTTATTATTGTGGCAATTGTAAGCGATTTAGGTGGTGGAAATAGAAAACTATACAATGAACTTGAAGTAGATTTTAATAAGCCTTGGTACGTTTTGTTCAAATGCACATCCATCGGGTTGTAATTCATGAATTAAAAAATTTTTAGGTTTTTGTACGACGACACAAAAATATTTGTGTTCAATGATGTTCCACATTTGATTAAACTGTTGAGAAATCATTTTATTGACAGTGGATTCGTTATTAACAACAAGGAAGTTAAAAAAGACATAATTTTGAATCTTCTTTCTCTTCAATGCAATGACTTGAAGATAACACATAAAATATCAGCACATAATTTAAGTGTTGTTGGAGCTGAGAGGCAGAAGGTTAAACTTGCTACCAAACTTTTCTCACATACAATTGCACAATCTATTACGCGAGCTGCCAGCTTAGGATTTTTGAGAAATCAAAATTGGAGCGAATGTAATCAATTGTTCAAACTGGTAAGAACTTGTTTAATTTTTGCAATTAATAGCAAAATCATTTTTGTGACTTTTTTTCACTAGACAAATGACTGGTTTGACGTAATGAATTCAAGAGTGCCGAGACAAGATACAAGAGAGCGATGCCACGCATACGGTTTGGCACTTAACACACAAAACGAAATCTTAAATAACATGTCGGAAATGATGTCAGAGATCCATGTGATTGGCAAAAATACACTTTTACCATTTCAAAAAGGTATGAAATTATATAAGGACTACACACGTCAGCGGTGTAAGTGTAAAATGTAAGAAAAAATTAAATAACAGCATCAAAATATCCGTCGTTTACCTTTTGTGTATAGCAAATGTAAAGTAAATTTATTTATTTTTATTTTATTTTATTTTATTTAATTATTTCGAAAACCGGCACAACAAAGTTTAAAACCTTAATAACAGTACCGGTAGTGTGTAAGTATAAACATCGATTATCTTATGTATGGAGCTTAAATATACTTACATTTATAATTGAGCTTAGAATAAGTAATAATGAAAGGAACATCTACATAAAACAAGTATTACATTAAGTATTGAGTATTAAGTATTAATAGTAAACATTAAGTAAGCATTAAATATGTAAGCAAACTTTAAAGTATTTAATTATCTAGCATTTTCAACTATTATATAATACCTACATTTTTAACTATTATATAATACCTACAGCGAAGAAAAATGTAAAGCTAATTTGTTTTTGAATTGCACAGCGTTATTGCACGATCTTAAACTATTAGGAAGCTCGTTCCAAAGACGTACAGAATGTATGAAGAACTGCCTTTCGGACGTTAAACATAAAAAATTGCTTTTTGCTGCTTTAACCTCTTTCACAACTCTCGAACGTAGGATCTTGAACTCATCATATAAGCTTGGAGTTTTGAAACGTTTCCAACGATTATATGCTTTATTGCGCAGTAATATTAAGTTTTCAATGACTCTACTGAACCAAGACCGTTGCTTATGAACAGATTTTTTATGCCTTAGAGGGACAAACTCATTGAAGAGTTTATTGATATTGTCTTGAAGAAATTCAACTTGATCAGAAACTGAATACATATGAAATATTAGTTCCCAGTGTACATTCAATGTTGCAGTTGCAAGTCTAGCATAGTCAATGCTTTTGAAGTCGCGGTAGCTGTAACAGTTCACAGTGTCATTGAGTCGGAAGTCATAAGCAAGAAAAATTAGGTCATGCTTTGAAAAATTAGATACGGATAGTTGATCGTAAAGAAGAATTCTAGTTTTAACACTTACAAAGAATAAATCCAAGAGAGTATTGGTTGTTTTTGTTTAGTGAGTAGGCGTTGTAGTATTTACAGGAAACAAACCTAAGCTGTTCATATCTTGCACCAGATTATTGTCTTCCAGGAGGTTACAATTAAAATCACCAGCTATAATTATTTCACTGAAGGAAAGTGTAATGTTTTCCAGTGTGTCAAAAAGAATTGAGAAATCAACAGTTCGGTTTGGCCGGTAAACTGACCCAAGAAGCAAATTTTGATCCCCATTGGAAACAACTACAAAGACATATTCAATGACACTATCAGGTGACGACTTGCAGAGCATTTTACACATAACATTTTCTCTTACATATATTGCTACTCCGCCTGCATGACCAACTCGGTCCACACGAAATATTTTGAACCCATTCAAACTGAACAAAGCGTCGGACATATCTTTATTAAGCCATGTCTCACTTACACAAACAGCATCCATACCAGAACCTTCAAACACATACCGCAATTCATCTACCTTGTTAACCATGCTCTGAGCATTTATGTGGCAAATTTTTAACCCAGGCCCAATCAAATTTTTTTTTTGATTTTTATTCAAAATATTTCTAAGGCTTTTTTTGTTATTGGTTTTTGAATTTGCTCCTACATTTAAACTTTGCACCTCTAACGTGAACAGCCTGGTAATACTTTTTAAAATTTTTGACATAAATGTAATTCACTTATTTCACAGGCATTATTCAATCAAATAACGCTTTGAAAATGCTTCATATTGAACTTAAGGAGCGATATAATATTGAGTACGTTTTAACATATCGACTTAATCAGGACGTTCTGGAAAATTTTTTTGGTATAATAAGATCTAAAGGCGGGCTTCACGACCACCCTGATCGTCAAGAATATAGACTTCGATCATATATTTTGGGGTATAACGAAGGCGTTTTAGGTACTAACGCTAATGTCGAAGTCGACGATACGCCCGATTTAGAAGATATACATCATTCTTTAACAGGTAAATTTCAACATACAATTTTGAATAGTACAGAGTTTACTTTCTATGGTATCTTCTTTAGGTACTATACTTAAGACTGTTAAGTCTAGCATCGAAGAACTAGCATTACAAAAAGAAAATGATGAAAACGATTTAGAAAACCTGCAACATGACGGTTTGGAGAATTTGGCTGGATATATATGCCACAAATTAAAAACTGAAAACCCTACTCTTGCGATTAATCCTTTGGAGGACTCTACCTATTCATGGGTAAACCTCCTAAATGAAGGTGGGCTAAGTAAGCCATCAAATGCGTTAATGGAAACGCTTAAATCATGAGATGCAATTTTTCAGAAATTGAATGGAGAAAAATTATTGCTTACAAGCGGATTTTTGCAAAAACATTTGACGGAAGCAATGGACATTGACTCAAATGAAAAAGTGAAAAAACTTTTTTTTAGATGTAGAATGTACTTTAGAATGAGGTTGCTTAATAAAGAAATTTCTCAAAATACCTACGCAAGAAAGAGAAAATTCAATAAAATAACAACGTAGTAAAAAAAAAATTTGTTTCGTTTTTCGCTTTTAAATAATTTGATGAGAAAAATAATGAATTGTCCCACTGTTATGTTTACACAAATATTTTGAGCTTGACAGCTGTAAATTATTAGCCAATAGGAGCACAGTTGGCGTGACGTCATGTGTCCGACATGCGCAGAAGATTTTTTTTTTCTGCGCGGGATGTCATAATCTCTGTTTCTATCATTCTTGCTATATACTATATTGAACTCTGATACAGATTTAAAATTAGTGACCCATTAGCAAATTTGTAGCGTTCACCCTAGTGTCAAATAAAATGTATGTACCTCTGGCATTAAAATCGAAATCAGCGACTTCCGATACTGCAAGCACATGTAGAAAGTGTACATACATTTTTAGTGTACACCCTATTGTTAAACCAAACTGTTTGAACTCTGACATCAAATTTCAAATCAGCGACCCCTTATACTTCAAGCAATGTACAAAAAGTGTTAAAAAAAAACATTTTTGGGTTCACCCTTGAGTCACACAAAACTTTTTTTAATTCTGACATTCAAACTTAAAACAGAGACCCCAATGCCAGCATATGTCTACAGCGATAAACAACATTTTTATTGACTTCCTAGTGTCCAAAATAAATTTTGAGTGAACGTTTGAGATCGATTAAAATACAATTGTTTTCATGATCCGTTCTGTGAAATATTCGTTCGCTCAGTATGTTTAAAGATCGCTCACTCTAAACAAGTGTTCAAATTAATTTTTTTCCAACTATTATTGCCGAACGTTCGTTGACATTGTTGTTGTTTTTGAAAAATCGTTGCTTTCAGTTCAATCGAAATTCAATCGAAATATTTTTTAAAATGAGAATTATTGTATTTTAATCGAGAACGATAAAAATAAAATACTCATTAATCGTTCCCTACAAAAAA
Organism: Coremacera marginata; assembly: GCA_914767935.1. Lineage (NCBI taxonomy): Eukaryota > Metazoa > Arthropoda > Insecta > Diptera > Sciomyzidae > Coremacera > Coremacera marginata. The sequence goes on along the minus strand of OU612044.1, from coordinate 117,429,396 downwards.
AACTTATTTGCGATATTTCTCACCAACGATAAATAAAGCGAAGTCAGCAGAGTTCAATCGTTTACTAGCAAACAATCGTAAAAAGTGAGTTTTCCACGAGTGAGAAGTATTGCGCAGCAGCAGCACAAATATTAATCGCCATAAAATACATTACGGAAATTATATTTTAATTGATTGCGATCGTATCTTGAACTCATTTTCTGAGTGCGTTATGGATCATAACTTATGAGGTTTTTTATGAGTTGCATTGGTTTCTAGTGCACAAATGAAAGTAAGTTTGGCTTCCAAAAGGATATGGCCCAACGACTTTTTTGACACTAGGGTGAACATCACCCAACATTTTTTTTTGTGTGTGAAGGACTCTGAATTTAAATTTGATGACAACTTAAGAAAAAATTTGTTTGACCCTAGGGTGGACCCCTAAAAATATTTTTGTTTTAAAAATTCTCTACGTGTGTTCTGGCAGTATAAGTGGATTACTAAATTTAAATCTAATGTCAGAATTAAAAAATCTTTTGACAATGAGGTGCACCTCTATATTTTTTTAAAATTTAGACATAAGAGTATAATTGGTTGGAGATTTTTATCTGATATCAGAACTTAGAACAATTTTTATCATTTGGGTGGACCCCTATTTTTAAAAAATAAATTTAGGAGTCCAGCCAAGAATTACAGAAAAACTTCAAGACAAAAAATACGTTTTAATTTTTCATCGAAATATTTTGAAACAGATAAAACAATTACTTTTAAAATTTTAATTATATTACTTCATTAAACAGAATTTCAATACAATTCGATCGCAGTTTTCAGTCAATTTAATTCTTGCGTCGCACAATGGGGAAAATAATGGCAAAAGTGCAGATTAATTTAAAAATTAATTTCCAGCTACATTTTATTGTTTGGTACCGAATGAAAGAAGATAAAATTCTGCATCAATAAGTGCAGGACCGCTTATCAGCAAAATGCTTTGAAAGTCAAACGTTCTGTCAAACGTGTCTATTTTAAATTTGAAGGTTATGTTATGAGCAATGTGATCTTATTTTATATTTTGTAATTATAACTAAACATGATATTTCATTATATTTAACATTTGAACAATTAAACTGAATTTAACATTCATTATATAATATTTGGTTTAATTAAGCATTTATTTTAACTCCACATTGTAACAGGCAACCTCAAGCCCTTGCCATTTTGTGCTCGCATTAATTTGGGAAGATTCAGTATATATTTAAAATTTCGAAAAATAACGGTTGCAAAAAAAAATTCAAATAACGTTTTTATGAGCAGAAACGTACAATGTATATGAAAGGGTTAACTTACTTTTAAACTTTACTTTTCATAAACATTTTTTGAAATTCTTCTATTTTAACATTTTCTTTATAAACCATACTCAATATAGCAAAATTTAAAAATAAAGTTTTGATATTTCTACTTTTCTTGACAAGACATTTTTTTACTCAAGGAGCCTACGTTTATTGGCTCCTGACCATTCAGGTCTCACTGACCAATTTAAATAGTTTTCTTGATTTGGAACTAGGCATGTTAACCGGATTGCATTTATACTATATTCTTTGAACTCTGACATCATTCAAAATCAGCGACCCTATACAAAAAGCACATTTGTAGGGTCCACCCTAATGTAAAAAAAAATGTATGTATCTCTGACACATGTTGAAATTGAACATATATTTTTAGGGTCCACCCCAGTGTTAAAACAAATTGTTTAAATTCTGACATCAGATTTCAAATCAGCGATCCCTTATACTTCAAGCACATGTACAAAAAGTGTAAAAATAAATTTTTGGGTCCACCCTTGAGTCACACAACATTTTTTTAATTCTGACATTCGATCTTAAAACAGCAACCACCATGCCAGCATATGTCTTAAGTGAAAAACATTTTTTTTACCTCCTAGTGCCCAAAATAAATTTTGAGCGAACGTTCGAGATCGATTAAAATACAATTGTTTTCATGAACCGTTCTCCGAAATATTCGTTCACTCTTACTTACTTACTTAGATGGCGCCTACAACCGTAAGTCGGTTTCCGCCTGTCGTAAGAAATTGCGCCAGCCATTTCTGTTTTGCGCTTGCTGGCGCCAGTTGGAAGCTCCAAGTTTCGTCAGGTTGTCCTCCACTTGGTCCCTCCAACGGAGATGCAGTCGTCCTCTTCTGCGTTGTCCGCCGCTGGGTACCGAATCGAATATTTTCTTCGCTGGAGCGTCGTCTTCCATCCGCTCAACATGACCTAGCCAGCGAAGCCGCTCGATTTTTATGCGCTTTACTATGTCGATGTCGGCGTATAGCTCATACAGCTCATCGTTCCATCGTATTCGGAACTCGCCATTGACGCAGATTGGTCCGTAGATTCTAAGAAGGATCTTTCTCTCGAACGCTCCTAAAATCTTTTCATCAGAGCTGCTCAACGTCCAGGTTTGTGCTGCATATAACAGGACGGGCATGATTAGTGACTTATAGAGTGTGACTTTTGTTCGTCGAGAGAGGGCTCTGCTTCTCAATTGCCTACTGAGCCCAAAGTAACACCTTATTTCGTCTTATCTGCGTTTACTGCAAGACCCATGCGACTCGACTCTTTTTCTAATTTGGAGAATGCTGCACTGACTTTGTGTGTGTTATGGCCAATGATATCAATATCATCGGCATACGCTAGCAGCATAACACTCTTATAAAATATTGTGCCGCTTTGTCTCAGATCAGCAGCTCTAATGATCTTCTCCATAATTAGATTAAAAAAGTCGCAAAGAATCACCTTGTCTGAAACCTCGTTTGGTAACAAATGGAGGGGAGAGGTCCTTCCCGATTTTTACTGCACTGCTGGTGTTGCTCAGTGTCATCCTGCATAGACGGATTAATTTTGCAGGTATACCAAATTCAGACATGGTGGAGTATAGGTGATTCCTTATTGGACTGTCGAAAGCGGCTTATAGTCGACAAAAAGGTGGTGGGTGTCGATTTGCTTCTCTATGGTCTTTTTCAAGATTTGTCGTAGAGTGAATATCTGGTCGGTGGTAGATTTTCCAGGTCTGAAACCACACTGATATGGCCCAATTAGTTGATTTACGATGGGCTTCAATCTTTCACATAATACGCTAAACAGAACCTTATAGGCGATATTTAGGAGGCTTATCCCACGGTAGTTGGCGCAAATAGTGGGATCACCTTTCTTGTGGATTGGGCAGAGTACACTGAGGTTCCAATCGTTTGGAATGCATTCTTCCAACCATATTCTGCATAAAAGCTCGTGTGAATGCATTTAAATAGAGCTTCGCCTCCGTTCTTATACAGCTCAGCGGGTAGACCATCGGCTCCCGCGGCTTTGTTGTTCTTTAACCGTGTTATTGCTGTCAAGACTTCATTATAGTCGGGCAGCGGAACATCAACGCTGTCATCCATAATTGGGGTTTCCGGGATATCATCTCTATTGGCGGTATTGTTGTCGTCATCGCCATTCAGAAGACTAGAGAAGTGTTCCCTCCATAACGTCAGTGTACTCTGGATATCTGTCACTAGATTCCCGTTTTCATCCTTGCAGAAAGAGGCCTTGGTTTTAGAGCCATCGGCCAGGCGCATTATCTTTTCGAAGAATTTTCGGGCTGCGTTCCTGTCACCATACATCTCAATCTTCTCACACTCACGCTTTTCTGCCTCTCGTTTTTTCCGCCTGAAAATACGTTTCTCGTCCCTCCTCTTCTCTCTGTATCGCTCCTTAGCAGCACGCGTTACAACCGACTGCAGGGTGGCTTTGTAGGCGGCATTTTTCTCTGCAGTGGCGTCGCGACACTCTTGGTCGTGCCACTGGTTTCGGCGAGGACGTGGTAGCCAATAACCTCTTCGGCAGCCGTACGCAGAGAGTGGGAGATGTGGGCCCATTGCGCGCATATATCGTCGATCGGAGGAGTGCTTTCTTGAAGCAGGAGTGAGAGTGCAGTGGCAAAGGCTTCGGCTGTCTGTTTTGATTGCAGCTTGTCGACGTCTAGCCTTCTCTGTGTAGGATTGCGCGTATTCTTTGCAGTGCACAGACGTGTACGGATCTTAGCTGTGACAAGATAATGATCCGAGTCTATGTTAGCACCACGGATCGTGCGTACATCTAATAAGCTGGAAGAGCTGGAAGAGTGTTGTCGTGAAGGCTGAATTTTCCGACTGTTGGACCAAAGATGTTTTCCTTGCCCACCTTGGCGTTGAAGTCACCAAGCACAATTTTTATGTCGTGACGGGGGCAGCGCTCGTAAGCGTCTTCAAGGCGCTCGTAGAAAGTATCTTTGATCTCATCGTCCTTGTCCTCTGTCGGAGCATGCGCACATATTAGGCTTATATGAAAGAATTTAGCCTTGATGCGGATTATAGCAAGTCGTTCGTTCACAGGAGTGAATCGCAGGACGTGATTCCGTAATCTCTTGCTAACTACAAATCCACACCCAAACTCGTGCTTCTCCGCATGGCCGCTGTAGAAGATATCACAGGATGCTTGCCGAGAGCAACCCTGTCCCTTCCAACGCATTTCTTGGATTGCAGTTATATCAGCTTTGTATCTTTCCAAGATATCAATCAGTTGGATAGAGGCACCTTCCCAATTAAGAGTTCGGATATTCCAGGTGCATATCCGTAAATCATTATCAGTTTTTCGTTTGCGGTGGTCGTCATCAGATTTGGGGATAATTTTTCTCATATTTCTTTTATAACTTTTCATTGAAATCTTTTTTTCCATGGTGGGCTTCAAACCCGACGCACAACCTATTTAAGGCTAGGAGACCCGCCGCTCAAATTAGCCGCCAAACTGACGGATGCCAGTTTGTCGTTGCCAGTGAACACCACGTGGAGGTTTGAGTCGACTTGGGACGATTTCGACATGGATAATGCTGGCCTCGCCAGGTTGAGGCAGTCAGACACGTTGCCATGTAAAGGTTCGCCCCCTGTTCCCCGTTCACTCAGTATGTTTAAAAACCGCTCACTTTAAAAATTGTTCAAATTGATTTTTTTCAAACGATTACTGCGAATGCTCGTTGTCATTGTTGTTGTTTTTGAAAATTCATTGGTTTCAGTTTCTCACGAGAAGTATTTTTAAAATAAAATTCAATCGAAATATTTTTAAAAATGAGAAGTATTGTATTTTAATCATTTGCGAACGTATTTTTCCGCACCCAGCTTTTAATATATAACTCTTTGAACATCAAGAGCAATGCTCAACGTATGTATCTAAGTTTTTAAAATTTTTTGGATCCCATTTTCATCTTTAAAAATAGGGTTGGACACGAAATACCCCATGTTTCATACCGAGTAACTAAAAAACAATGTGTAACGCGAAGGGTTATATATCTCTAAATCTAGCAGGCGGATAAAATTAAAAATGATTTAATGTTTATTTTTTGAAATTCTGAAAAATATAAAATTTTAAGAATAACATTCATGAGCTTTATGAAAATTAGTACATGAAGTAACAAGCCACTACAACAACAAGGTCCTTTGCAGAATAAAACACCAGCAGACCAGACAGCTGTTTCGTTGGTCGCTACACCAACACATCCGTAATCTTTTGCGGCTTCTGCAGTCCATTGCCATTGAAAATCTAATAGACAGATCTTCTGTTAAACCAAAGCGGAATTGCAGTTATGTGCGTTTCGATTTACAAAGCAATGTTTTTCTACTATTTTGCACACAGCAAAGGTTCAACTACATTAATTCTGCAAAGATTTGTTGTTGCGCTCATTGTTTACTTGTTTTTCACGATTCCAACTTTGGCACCAACAATTTGTTGGTTTTAAACCATAGAAGGCGTGAAGAATTTTTTTTTGAAAAAAGATGATTGATGTTATTTTCTGAGATCGGGTTCATACCAATTTTTATATAAACATACAAAAACAAATAAACATCTTCTAATATACATAAATCTTGTATCATAATGTTTGTAGCCGAACTCCTTCGAAACGGCTCGACCGATTTTAATGAAATTGTTTTTGTATGTTTTGTAGATATGAGAACAGGTTGTAAAATACTTTTCACTCTCCTATGCAAAATGGGCGTGGCTTTTCCCATACATGTCACATTTCTATACAGAATAGCTATGGAAGTAAAAGTCACTGAAACTTGAAACTCAGAATTGAGTTACGACTTGGTGATATCTTTCTAATAGAAAACTTGGACTGGCATTGGTCAAGGAGGTTTGACTCCGCCCATACCAGCCAAATTTCTGATATCTAATAGCTATGGAAATAAAAGTCACAGAACATTGAAACTCAGAATAGAGTAACCACTTGGTGATGTCTTTCTTATAGAAGACTTGGACGGGCTTTCGACAAGGGGGTGTAGCTCCTTCTTCAAACTAAGAATGGAGTAACCACTTGGTGATGTCTTTCTTATAGAAGATCTGGAGGCCATTGAACAAGTGGTGTGTTCCATATCGAATAGCTATAGAAGTAAAGTCATAGAACAATGAAATTAGGAATGGCGTTACCACTTGGTGATGCCTTTGTAATAGAAACTTGGACGGGCATTGGACAAGTGGCTTCTCCCATATAAGCCAAATTTTCGATATTGAATAGCTTTGGAAGTAAGAGCCGCAGAACAGTGAAACTCAAAATGGAGTTACCACTTGGTCATATCTTTCTAATAAGAAACTTGGATGAGCATTGTATCAGGGGGTGTGGCTCCACTCATATCAACCAAATTTTTAATGTCGAATAGCTTTGGAAGTAAAAGTCACAGAACATTGAAACTCAGAATGGAGTTACCACTTGGTGATGACTTTCTAAAAGAAGATTTGGATTGGCATTGAACAATGGGGTGCGGCTCCGCCCATAAAAGCCAACTTTTTGATATCGAATATTGATATCGAATCGAAGTAAAAATCACAGAACATTGAAACTCAAATAGAGTTTGGTGATGTCCTGCTACCGGGAAACTAGGACGGGCATTGGACAATGAGAGTGGTTTCAAGCAAAGGGTCAACTGGAAGTTGCTTATTTTAGGTACTTAGGCGGCCGTGGCGTAGTGGGTAGAGTCTGTGGCCCATACGCCAGAGAACCCTGGTTCAGTTTCCACCTGACACAGAAAAGCTTTTTCCATTGAATTAATTATTCTGTTCGGCCGTCACCTCTCTGCAGACAGTGACAAACCTCAGAGAGTAAAAAAACTGCCATGAAAAAATTCTTGAGAACATACGCCGTTCGGAGTCGGCATAAAACTTGTTGGTCATGTTCTTGATCATTTGTGTTCAAACATTTCACAACATAATTGATCATATGAAGCTCTGTCAAAGTCCTTTCAAGGGCTGAAATGGCCATTTCGTTTTTTTTATATTTTATTTTAGGCATAGACGTAGCAAAGTGCGCTGGACAAATTAATAAAAATGAATAAAAAAACTTCTAAACGAGTATATATATTTGATGATTTTGAACATATAAGACTAAAATTTTGTTGTACATGCTTTGATAGTGAAAATTGTACATGCTTTGATAGTGAAATACCACGCTTGGTATGTAGGGTCTATTGATCCAAGTGGTAGTCAATGTATATTATGCTGCAGTCAATGTCAATGCCATTGTATATACAAATGTGGAAAATTATTAAATTACCATCAAACAAACAGGCATACAACAATAGTTGGAAATAATTGGATAAGGGCGTAAGTTCACTATCCGTCCACTTTTCAGGGGATTAGCGTGGAGCGCGGGGTATAAGCTAGTTTTTACAGTGAAACCCAATTAATTACTTCCCCCTTTAAGTACCTAATCCGCTTTAGTACCTAAAATAAAAAAAAAAAAACGAAATGGCCATTTCAGCCCTTGAAAGGACTTTGACCGAGCTTCTTATGATCAATTGTGTTGTGTGTGTTGTGAAATGTTTGCACACAAATGATCGAGAACTGGACCTACATGTTTTACGCCGACTCCGAACAGCTTATGTTCTCAAGAAGCTTTTCATGGCAGTTTTTACTCTCTGAGGTTTGCCATTGTCTGCAGAGAGGTGACGGCCGAACAGAAAAATGAATTCAATTGAAAAAATGTTCTGTGTCAGATGGAGGATTCGAACTTGGGTTCTCTGGCGTAAGAGTCACACACTCTACCCACTACGACACGGCCGCCACGTACCTAAAATGTTCGGGCATTTTTCACAAAAATTTATGAATGTTTTCCCCTATTAGGTACCCAACCCATTTAAGTACCTTAAAATGCTGACATTTTTGAGTGGGGTACTTAAGCGGGTTTTACTGTATATAGAAACTAGTATAAAAGCCCGTCCTACAGCCCGGGTTGAAAGCATTGACGCTCAAACTGTAATTATTTTTTGCCATTATTACAGTGCTTTAACAACATACTGTTCTGAAAAATGTCCAGCCTGAAAGTATGCGCATACATAAAAGGCTATCATGTCACTGATAAGTATCAAATGAATTTTCTGTGCATACTTTCAGGCTGAACATTTTTCAGGACAGTACATGTTGAGAAGAAACTGTAATAATCGCAAAAAATAATTACAGTTTGAGGGATATTAGGTGCCGAGCATTGCACTTGCCTTTAATATTTTAAGATATAAACATTGAATAAAAGAATGCCACAATTTAATTTTCATGTAAAAACTTGACATGTGAAAACTTGACTAATTTTTTTTACATTTCTTAAATGAACGAATTTGTGAAAACTATGCCGCAGTGATTCCACATTTTTCATGAAAGGGCCGCAATGGATTTTGAGTTGATTTAATTTTTTATAACAGCCTATACTCCGGCTCAACTAAATTTTACGTATTTTGTTAAAGGATTCTTTATGGAATTTTTACAATTTCGCATGATAGTTAATCTTTCGTTTTGGTGTCCAATTATGTGAGTACTGCCGACTAAAACGTAGCACCAGTTTAAGAACAGAACTTACCCCATCATGTATTATGCTTTTGAACGTATGCTCCAGTTTCTTCTTAAGTCGGTAGGATTGTAAAATATCGATAATACCTACAAATAATAATAGCCGTTCGCCTTTTTCACTCCTGGCTGGTATTCCACCAGGTCTAATACAATAGAAAGTAATCTTTAAACAAACCTTCTTATAAGAAAATCAGAACTTTACTTACGGCACATCCTCCTCATCGTCGATAGGTTCGCTTTCGGCTTGAATACTTTCCATTGCGGTAGAATGTGCCACAAGACGATGACGATTCATAGATCTATATAAAATACTACTTAAGTGTTGAATATTCTGTAATTGAAATCAATGGGAAAAACTTCTATTACCTATTTCGATTCCAAACTGCAGCATCGTGTTCACGTCCTTCCGCCGCTATGCACTGATCAGCCTCAGGTGCGTCCTCTAAATCATATTCATAGGCTCGTGGTACTTGGTTGCAGGATTTAGTTCTTTCTTTAGGTTCATTACATTTTTCCTTACTTGACAGATCTAAGTTGTGAACCCCAACCAACAATGAATAATCCATGATTTTGAATGACTCCAAAACCGTACAATCGCGTTGTATTGTCTTAACTAATGCATTGTATGTTTCTGCTTCTAGTAAAATGCCATTAGGATGATGTTCCATAAAATCTAAGTCCTTGTATGTTGGCGATTTTTTTGAACGCTCAGCTTTTGAGGCCTTCCGTTTAAAAGTTGAACCTTTGAGATCATATTTCAAATGTAATTTCACGTACGAAGGAAGTAAATTATTCATGACAACTAAACGTATATTTTTACTATTGTTAGTTTGGAGGCAATATAGCCCGAAGAATTTTGGTAACAGAGTTCGTGGATTTTGATTTAAGTTCATGTAATACCTGTGAAAGGACAATATTGATTAAGTATCTGATATTTATTAAGGGGGCAGTCTACTGTATCGAATGAAAAAATGAATGCCTTTAATTATTTCTTTCTGGGAGATTATGAGCTTAATAAGTTGTAAATTCTTGGGTTTGTTATTCCTATTATGTATTTTAAGAACAAAACAAGAATATTTTGGTTTAATTTTGCCCTTAATAGAAGTCGTTATTAAATTTCTTTCAGAATAATTTTTTTCAGCAATTTAATTTTTATGTCAATCCTAGCCGAAATTTTTATTTGCAAAAAAACAACGTATTTTTATTGTATTGTATTTATTTCTTCTAAACGTGAACCTCAAAAATCAAGAAAAGGTTGAAAATTGTTAAATTGGTACAATAAAAACCGGAAAATTTAGCTTTCTTTGAGTGGAAAATAGTTAAAATTTTTTAAAAGATTTTGATTTAAAGAGAAGCAGATTTCATAATCTTAAAAATGAGATATCGATCATGAAGTTTCATAATCAGCACATCAGGTGCCTTGTGATCGCTTACAAAAGAAGGTTGAACTCGAAAAATAGTTTGAATCTTAAAATATCCCTCATGACAATATTTATAAAACACATATCAATAAAAAAATGCAAAACATAAATTTAGGATCAGATCAGGATTTGAAGACATATATCTATTACGGAATTCAAAAAATGTTTAGGTTGATTTTCAGTATATTGCCCTCTTAATTGGATTTTTGTCTAACATGGAAAGGTCTTCAGGTGTCACTCTCCGATTTGAATGACTTTCAGATGTGTCGTAGAGGAAACAAATCTAATGTTGATTTTTTTTATACGGGCTTTATCCAAGAATGATATATTACAAGATTGCGCAATGAAATATATTATATATATTTATAAATAAATTATAGTAAATATATTTTTCAGTACTATTTTTGAAAAGAAATGCATATATAATAGGGGTGTGTTCTCGCATTTGATCCCCTACACAATAAGCAGCAACGCTGCTTGATATGTCTGACAGAAGGTTGATTGCTGCTTCTTTGTTTTAGTTTTGTTATGTTCTGCTCACTTGTTGTTTCGTTTGTTAAGTAATATGGTTAGAAATTCAATATTTGGCCCAAATTTAAATTGATTTTATTCTCATCAAAAGCATCTAAAAGTTTATTACTCATTTTAATTACATAACAAATAATTCAAATTATAATTTACACGTATTGCAATTGCACAATATTAAAAAATTTAACTAAATGATCCAATATTTTTCTTACAGACTGCATGTGCTTGTACTGCTTTTTAATTTTTTTACATTTTCTTTTGTATGTATTCTAGTATTGCCAGATGTCCCGTATTTTGCATTAAATTTTTAATGTCCCGCGGGACAAGACTTGTTCCGTATATTAAAAAATTTGATTTGCCTATGATTTTTTAAAAAGTATCCACATGCTTTTAGAATGCTTGAAGAATATATTATATAGAATAAAATATGATGCTTTTAGAAAAATACTGATAAAATTTGTATAACTGAAAAATGTCGAAAGAAATAAAATAATCAAAAAATTTTTGCTTCTTCTCTACAAATATTTTCTACTTGGCTAAAATGTTAGTTTGTGGAAAAAAACATGGTTTGTTTTAATAATTTTTCAGATTTTAGAATACAGTCTAAATAAAGGCATTTTTTCTTTGAAATAATAGCATTCTTGAGTTTATTTTTTATTAGTCACTAAATTCAACAAAATCGAAACGTTAATTTATATAATAAGGTTAGAAAATTATATTTAAAAAAGCTGTCTTTAGGTGTACGAACACTTTTTCTTATAACAATTTATCTTCATGCATTTTAATTTCTTTGGCTAAAAGGTGTGATAAGAAACCCTTCTTCTTTGAATCCACCAGATTATTTAAAGTTTACTATTTACTTTTTTAGTCACTTAACATATAAATTTAAATATAAACATTTAACTGATTTTGACAAATAAAATTCAATGGGATTTAAAAGAAAATTTCTTAAATTTTCCAAATTTTTTTAAAATTCAGTCTAAACAACCCAGATAAACCCCAAAACAAGATTAATTTGTAACCTACAGAAAATTATTGGGCTTATAGCTATTTAGAATATGTTATCAATACAAATCAAAGAATAATCTTCCAACAACATGAACCAAGAACCATCTAGTTTTGCAGTTAAATCGTTTTCCTAAAACTTAATTTTGTAAGTTTTTTTATTCAAAATAGCAAAAATTGCATATTTGAGTTAAATCATTGTCGTCAACGTTCTTATATTTTAAAAAAACTTTTTTCAGATGCTCGGGTTATTAATAAATACAAATGAAGGGCCTTTTAAGAATTTTTTAATTCAAACTATGCAGTATTGTATTATTTTCACTGACTTGGACTGAAATCTACTCATAGCAAAAATAGGTTGGTTGTAAAAATGTTACAGAATTATTTCTAAAAGCCTATTTTATTATGTATAAAACCATGATAAGCACTGACACTTTTTACTTCATACAAAAGTGTTTTTTTAATATACGTGTATACAGTTGCGCAACCAAAGGGGGGTTTTGGGGTGTACGCCTCCCAAAATTATCGTAGTAAAGAGAGAAACAGGATACAATTAATGTGACTCACACGAAAAGTAATCACGAAAAGTAATCAATTTTTATCAAAAGAATTAAAACCCAAAATATTAATTTCAAATCTATTGTCGTTGAACCATAATTTTTTGAACTATCCAATGTTTCATTCGTTCAGAATACATGTGTTTACATTTTTTTAGTTGTAATTCTGACCACTTGGGGTATTGTTGACAATTCTTCGATTTGGACATGGTGTGAGAAACCATGATGTAAGAACCCAGGTATAAGTGACAGTTCCTTGGCATACCATAACTTGTCAAAAAAAAAAAAAAAATGCCAAGAGAGAGCTCAATATAAGCTGTGTTTAATACACATTGGCTGCATTCAGCGGAAAATTTGCTTAGTAGCTGTTGCACGTTTGGGCTGAATAGTATGTAGCATAAAGCGCTCACACAACATTTTCCCTGAGCGGTTACCATTTTAGCGAGCGAACATATTTTATGATACTTCGCTACTGGGAGCTCTTTCAGATAGAATGAAGCCATTGTCGAGTATAGTTCAAGCTGAGAGAATAAAATTCAATTTGAGAACAGTGTCAAAAGTGCGGAAAAGACTTCTAGCTAGTTTCAAGCAAAAAAAACAGCTGATTGCCTTTCAAACATAAACAGCGCAAATTTTAACTTGCTAGAAATATTTATAATATTTTTTATTGGTATTTATTTATGTTTATTTAATTAGTTTAAATGTATTGATATTTTACAGTCAATAAATTTGAATTGGTCATTTCAAAAACCTCATAAGACATACAATTAGAGTTTTTCAGGAATCAATAAAAACTGTTTTATGCACAAGCAAACTATTTTTACAGGGCTTTTTTATGCTTAATTTAGTATTTGAGTTGTAAAAAATTTAAATATAGAATAACCTTTAAAGTTTATTAATAATAATAAAGAAAAAAAACCTGAAGAACTGTTCTTGACTTATGTTGTTTTAGCAAGAAATAGGATAAGTGGTATATAATTTAACCAAAAGAATCATAGTAATCACATTTTTTATTGCTTATTACAGACGATTACATTTCAAAATTAACTTATTAACATTTTATATGTATTAATTTGCCATGTTTTAATATCTTTAAGGTACATAATCATATTCTCCATCATTATCATCCGAAATATCTTCAACATTTGCAGTTGGTCAGCTATAAATGATATCCTGAACTTGCTTTAAATTGTCTATTTTTTAATACTCGTATTGATGGGCACTTTGAAATCATAAGCCTCGGTTGACGGAAGTGAAACAGAAGTTGTTAGGTTTTTTATTAATATGAATGAATGTTTAATCAATTCATCAAATATTCTTCGGCTATGATAGTGCCTTTTTTATCTGAATCATACTGAAAACGCATGTATGTGGAAGGCGCGAATGATATTTTTTGTTCTTTAGGGACTTTTTTCCATACGATTCAGTTGACAAACATGTTTTTTTGTATAAATTTGGCCACCATTTCTTATATTCCAAGACTTCTTCAGTTTTTAGATCTATAACTGTAAATGTTGAACTGGAGTTCGAAACCAAATCAACGTATTCTCTTGGGACGTAGATACGATCATGCTTTCGAACATTTTTTTTTGATGACTCCAAAATCGCGGCCATTTGGTAAAAATGCATGACCACGTATGGGAAAATACTGATACACTTTTTCAAATCGTATAGAGTCAGTCAAAGCCAACATAAATCTCAACTTTTATTGCTCAAAATAATTTTGACCGGGGCAGGCGTCAGAAAATAGATATAAATATTTAATATGTTGCCCAATACTACTTTTTTATATAATGCATTAATATTGAACAAACCTCATTGGCTCCCTTTTTAGCAATACCTTCGTTATATATGTAAAATGTCGATTTGCCTATTTTTAAAACCTTAATACCAAAACAGTGAACCCATAATTGCCGTAAATAAAAAATGTTTTGTATGGGTATGTGTGGCAATGGTAGATTTTACATAAAATCGAATGTTAAAGCTGCAACATCATCTCGTTCCTTGCAAATATCTTGAATTGAAATTTTGTTGTAAAACTTCTTGGCACGACTTTTATGAATCATTAACTGAGCGACTAACGAACGTTTTGAATTTTCTGATAAGTTTGATTGTTTTATTTTTGTTGATAGATCTTCGCAAGTTATACATGTGTCGACTTGTGGTCGACCAAATCTTAGGGAAAAATTGACATTGAAGTATTGTAAATAAAATTTCTACTTTATATTATAGACATCTGGATATTTTTCTTTAAACATGGAATGCATTTTTTTGACATAGAATCGTGCATCAAGATATTCAATATCTTTTCCTGCGTAATGTGTCTTCTTCCTAGGAAAGCAGAGGATATGTTCGTGTATTTTTTGGCATATTTCAGGAGGCACCGTATTTACTTTCGGGTGACATCCTCTGTTATCTCTAGGACTCTTTCCTTCACTAAGCAAATCACAAAGCTTTCGAACTCTGGCTTCAGTAACTCCATATAGACTGATAAATGCTTTCTTGCAGACTTTAACTTTATCAGTTTGTTTCAAAACATGGAACTGAAAAGCACTTTGCCTCTGTGTTCCATTTTCTTTTCGAGGACGCCTCTGTTTCATATGGAACTTTTCAATAAGGGATTGAAGAAAAATATCCTGCTCATCTGTGGTTGGAAAAAAGTTAATTTTTGAAATGCAAAAGTCCATATCATCTTGGTGGAAATTCGCAAAACATTCCTTCTTACATCTGCAATAAATATACGGTATATTAGGTATATATAGACCCAGATGAAAAACGTAAACTGAAAAATGGTTTGTGGAAAACTTGCCTGCAATTTGTTTTCCCCGATAATTAGTATATGCCTGTCCTTTAGCCTTAGAACTTTTAATAATATTTCTTTTATACTTCGAGGTATTACACATTCTCTTCCTTTTCGGCTCACTATCACTCTCTGTTTCACTTGAAGACATTTTTAAAGCTAAATAAATAATAAATAACTAATAAATAATAAATAAATAAAAAATAATAAATCACTTGTTGTACTTCAGAAAAAGTAACGTTAATGAATTAACAAATTAGAGATGTGAAAATTGTTGAACCAATCAGAACAATGCAAATTTAAAACGTCAAACTTAGTCAGATATAACTACTTCCCCCATCTAGTAGTGAGTGCAAAAACCTCTTAAGTCACTGACTAATGTTGTTTATGCCATGAACGTCTTTTGCGCGATATTATTTAAAGAGGAAGGAATGTATTGACTTACGTGGCTTACACCCAGAATAGGCATCTACCTTTAAGAAATCATTTTCAGCAAAAAAGCATGTTGGAAAAAAATTTGACTTAAGAGGTTTTGGAAATGACCGATTCATTTATTTTTTATCCCTCAACATAAGCAAACAACAAATAACAAATTGACATTTGCTTGTTAATCTTGATGCTTGTTTTTATAAACTAGAAAACATTTCTTTCAGCACACTTCAAGCAACTTTCGAGCTCGAGAGCAGGGCTGCTATTATTGACAATTTATCGTCATTTCGACTTTTTTGGCTTCAATTATGACGTTCAATTATGACGTTTATCTTTTAATTTTTTGCCAACAATTACGTTTTTAGTAAACTCACTTTTCCTTTATACAATATTTTAAATTTGAGATTTAAGTTCAGATTCAAATTTTATTTGGGTACTTGGAGCAGCTATATTTGAGTGTTGAGGTAAAATTTAAGATAGAGCAATTATAAAATTCGATAAGTCCAGTAGAGATACTAACATTTAAAAATACTTGCCGATATGCTCAAACTATTTCCTAATATGCTTTTAGAAAACGAATTCAATATCATAATCAATATGAGTTCCGGGGAAAAAAAATGTTTTATTGCCTGAAATAAATTTTGAGTTTTTTCAAAATCACGTTTTTTAACTTTGAAGTAACTTTTCTCCGGTTTTACTGAACCGATTTTGATGAAACCAAGTGATATCGACGCAGAATTGTCGAATTTCTAAAACGTGCTCAAATTTTTCATTTCAATTTTTTTTTTATGCAAAATAATATCTTCAAACTTAAACGCGTTTATCTCGAAACCACGTTTTTCGGCCCAGATTGTGACCGTAGTTCTGAACCGATTTTGATGAAGCAAAGTGCAATCGACGCAATTTGCAATCACCTCAATCACAATTGTAAACAATTTTTTATTTTTTTTTTACACTAAGCTTCTAAAATAGACCCAAAATCGGTTTTTCATTTTTCAATGACCGCCATTTTGTAAAAAATAATCGCAAAATTATGATTGAGGTAGGACTAGAATTACATCTGTACTGAAACTAACGCCGTATATATTTTCTATTTCAAATGTTCCGAAGTCGGGTTATCCGGGCCGCAAGCAGCATACCTTTTTTTTTCGACGCCCAACTTTGAAGGCCGACAACTTTTTGAACAGCCCTCGTACAAAGGAAAAACATTTTTTTATCTAATTTAGTATGTTCTTAATACAATAAAAAACAGAATTTAAATAACTTTTTGCGTTTTCAAAGGAGTTTTTCAAAAAGGGTCCAAAAACAGACCTCCAACCATGAATACTCCCTTAATAACATGAATAAATTTTTAAAGGTGTTATTTAATTTTTCAATTAAGCTACGATTTTGAACAATAAATTATTTTAGTTCTTCTTGAACTTCATAATAATCCAACATTTTCCAGAAATATCATTATTAATATTCAAAAGTCCATAACCGAGCGCATCGCAGCTCCCATATTTCAAATTATAAAATCTTTAATTCAAGACAATCAAACCCGTTTATTATTTGAACAAATAATACCACCTTGTTCAAAAAGAAAGTTTCATTCACACTGTGAACCGGACTTAACTGTCCGGTTCGAAAATTTTATTTTAGTAGGTTGCCACATGTGTCTATGACAAGGCTGCCAAAAATCAGCGACTCCCGTTGACATTTGGTAAAGTGACAGTGTTTTGTTTACAAGAAATTTTTTCGTGTCTTTGATTTTTACGATGGAAGAAAAAATTGAGCAACGAGTTTGTATCAAATTTTGTGTGAAAAATGGTTTCAACTGCGCCGATACGCGTAAAATGTTGGTGAAATGTTACAGTGACTCTGCTCTATCGTATCAGAAGGCAAACAAGTGGTTTAACCGATTTGTGAGTGGCCAAGACGAAGTAGAAGACGACCCTCGTACCGGACGGCCATCGTGTTCGACTACCGAAGAAAACGTTGAAAAAAGCAAAGAAATGTTGGTCAAAAATAGCAAACTGACGATCAAAAAAGAGACCGAGTTGCTATCGCGAAAGACATACTGGAAATGGTCAAAAATGACGAATCATTTATCGAATCCATTATTAGTGGTGATGAGACATGGGCATACGAGTATGACACGCAAACCAGGCATCAAGCGAGTAAATCAGGATCAATTTTTTCTTCCATCGCAAAAATCGAAGATACGAAAAAAGTTGTTGTAAATAAAACACTGTCACTTTACCAAATGTCAACATGAGACGCTGATATTTGGCAGCCTTGTCATAGACACATGTGGCAACCTACTAAAAAAAATTTTCGAATCGGACAGTTAAGTCCGGTTCACAGTGTGAATGAAACTTTCTTTTTGAACAAGGTGGTAGGCTTATGAATAAAGAAAAAATTATTGTATGTAGTACTGATTTGTATTTAATGACGATTTTGAAGATCTTCGTGGT
The DNA here is from genome assembly GCA_914767935.1 of Coremacera marginata. Taxonomy (NCBI): domain Eukaryota; kingdom Metazoa; phylum Arthropoda; class Insecta; order Diptera; family Sciomyzidae; genus Coremacera; species Coremacera marginata. The sequence continues at coordinate 117,411,321 of OU612044.1, read as the reverse complement.
GTGAAAACTACTACTATTTTCATATCAAGCCTGCTCGAGAGAGTGATTTTATGCTTGTTCTTCTTATCTCTTTTGAGTTAGAAAAATACGAAAAACGTTATAGCAGCTTGTAAGTTACTACAATCGAGCACTAGCGTCCACACGTGTAAGTCCATGTTCGAAAACTTAATACATCCAAACATTTTTTCTAACACTCTCACTTGCAGCCTACTTGCAAGGAAAGGGGAAAAAGTGATGTTTTTGTTGTGCTTTTGTGGATTTTTTCGGAATATGTATCATTAGTTACATATTTTTCTCATTTTCTAACTTCTTCATTTCAAGCAATACTGCAATTGCAGGGGGAACCTTCGCATTCGACATTTTTAAATGATAAATTAGTGAAAACATAAAAATTGTTGAAAATGTTAAAGTGCAGCAATAGAACAACCTTAGCAGCAGTAGTATTAATGGTGACCGCTCGGGGAACATATTTTGTGTGCGCTTTATGCTACACACCATTCAGCCAGAAAGTTGTTCAACAGCTACGTAGCAAATTTTCTGCTGAATGCAGCCAATGTTTGTATGTTCATTTGCTTCACTCTTAGCTGTGTTGCATGAACAGCTGTTTTTGACAACTTATGGTACGCCTTTAGAAGAGAAAATCAACATTTAGGCACTGTTTACACGTCATTCAAATTGAAGTATCATTCAAAATTTGTTGTTGTTTTTCCAGCGAAAAAAAAGATGAACTCTCTGCGAGAGCGGAAATGAACTTTCAACACTTCATCGCATCAATCAAAATTTTTGATGGAGCTCAAGACCTGCATCAATCAATCACAGGGTTGCATAATCAACTTTTCTGGCCATTCAATCAAAAAATGACGTGTGAACAGCTATTCAATCAAATATCTCGAAGAGAGTAAAAGAGAACAAAAACTGCGATATTCTTCATTCAATTTGAATGACGTATAAACTCTGCCTTTTCAATGCTACCTGTGTTCTTATATCATGGTGAGAAACAAGGTGGTAGGGCATTTTCTCATTCTATTTGGTAGCGTATGGTTGACTTCCAAAACGTCAATTGCAAAGCAAAAGTACAAAGTCTACTATTCTACATCGCCACACTACAAAATATTCACAATGCATGTCATTTCAAAACGGCTCCTACAAGCTAAAAAGCAAATCGCGCAACACTAACAGTGTTGATGCTTAATTTTATTTTTCTGTTGTTGTGAACCAAAATGGATGATTCTGAGTAGTAAGGAGTTTTCTGCATGGTTTTATTTTAAAAACAAGAACCATTGTAAAAAAACAATTGTAAAAAATTAATAAAGTTTGTATTTTGTAGTGAAAAGAAATGGACGCATGGTATTTGTTCTATAATGAAAAATTACACAAAGCATATGTTTGCAATGTTAATCAGTGCTGCATACGCATGCGGTTTAAATACCGCAGTTAAATTTATTTATTTTATTTATTTAAAGTAGTGTTTACATGTAAGACATAGTCTTTTAAATGCATAAAGTAATGATATATATATATTCAACAGCTATATATAAAACATAGTTGAATATAATTAATTTAATAAAAGAAAAAAAAAAAATCAAACGCAATTAAAAATTGAGACTTAACATAAAGTTAACCTAACATAATATTAAAAAGACAGACAGAGATAGTTTTAAGAAAAGTATTGAAAAATTTCATGCTTAAAGGTGTGTTTATTAGAAATAATTTTAATTCTTGCTGGCAGCGAATTCCACATTCTGAAAGCAAAAAATAATCTGTTAGAGTTCAAATAATTGCAAACAGGAATTTTAAGGTTAAAATGCTTACTAGATCTACGAAACTGAAGCTTTTCAAAAAGGTAAACGGAGATTTTGTATATATCAAATTATGTAAAAATATGCAATCTTTAGCATCCAGATAGTTAAAATATTGCATCCAAATATTTGATTACTTAAGTGACTGATCCGATCAAACTTTCGAAGGCCATAAACTTAACTAACCGTAGTATTAAAAGCATGTTGCAACTTAAGTTTGGATCTAGAGTCAATTTTACTAAATACAACATCTGAGTATGTAATGATTGGCATGATAAGCTGCTGGACTAACTTTCTTCTAGTGTCTATAGGAACAAATGACGCAGTCCACCTCAAGTTCCTGAGGGCATGATAGACCTTACGTACAACTGAATTTATATGGTTTACGCAAGAAAGCGAGGAGTTAATATGATAACCAAGATTTTTTACGTTATCAAAAAAATTCAGCTCGACCCCATTAAGATATATTAACGTTATATTAGAAAAAAGGTAATTAGACCTATAGATAGGCAAAACATACGATTTGAGGGGGTTGAGATTAAGTTTATTAGATTGAGCCCATTCAGTTATTTTTCTTAAGTCCTCATTCATTTTACTACATAAATCATCAACAAGGTTAATAGGTCTGGACAAGTAAAGCTGAAGATCATCAGCATATGCATGCATGGTAACATACTGGCATTTGCTGAAAATGTCATTAACAAACATTGTGAATAGAAGCGGACCAAGTACAGAGCCTTGAGGGACCCCACAGGTTTAATAACGGAAATCGGACAGACTATTACCCACCCTTACTCTTTGAGACATACCTTCTGGGTAGCTGTATAACAGACGGACAGCCGTGCTAGAACAATTTAAGTTGTCTTCAAGTTTCTCACACTATATTATGTGATCGACAGAGACAAATGCCTTGGAAAAATCCAACAAGCAAAGCAGATTTATGTGCCTTAGGTCATATGTCAGTCTGACATCATCTATATCTTTTTATGTGCTCCGAGATTTGCGCTGCCATTAGAGACTCAAGTACCTTAGATAAAGATGATAGCAGACTGACAGGGCGAAAGTCAGATGGATCACGAGCATTTGTTCTTTTAGCAATAGGAACTATTGTCGCTGCTTTCCATATATCAGGGAAGCAAGAGCTTGATAAACTTAATAGATATTCCATCTTCACCCACCCAGATTTTATTTTATTAACGCAGCAAGCAACTTCACTTTCACCCACAGCAACAAATTTAAAATTAGAATAACTTACATAAGTTGAAGTACTAGAGACATTATGCAAAAAATTATCAGAAGACCCAGAGCTTACAGAAGTTGAAGAACTAGAGACATTATGCAAAAAATTATCAGAAGACCCAGAGCTAAAAATAAAATAATCATTTAGGATATTAGGATCAATGCAACAATCATCAGGTTCCACCTTGCATACCTCAGCCTGTCTTAAATTATTCCATAGCTTTTTAGAAGGTAGAGAAGAATCTAACTTGTGCATAAAAAAATTGCGTTTTGATGACTTAACAGTCGAGTTAGCTTTATTTCTAGCTCTTTTATTTACTTCCCAATTAGCTGCTGTGGGGTTTCTTTTCCATCGATTGTAACTTTTATTACGTGTTTTAATGGCTAACATCACATTTCTGCTAAACCAGGGGCAACTTCTAGTAGAGACTCGCCGAGTAATTAACGGGACTTCAAATAGCGCATATATATTATTGTTAAAAAAATAAAGCTTTTCATTAACTGAACTCTGAAAGCAGCAATCAGGCCAATTTATATTAGACAGGTCCCAAAACATAGAACAATAGATTTATAATCCCGAAAAGTGAATGTTTTATGAGTGACAACAGGTGAAAGATTTACATTTAATGAACAAAAAAGAAGATCATGATCAGAAACAAAAGATATCTAAAAGACTTGGAGAGGCATTATTTGCATAGCGTGTGGGTAAGTCTATCAACAAATTGACCAACGTAGTTATCTGTGGATAACATATTAATATTAAAATCACCACACATAACAAAGTGATCATAGTCTATTGCACAATTTGACAGAGCTGTAAACAATTCATCAAGATGTTGTCTTTACGATACGGGTTATAAGCACACGACAAGAAAACTTTAACATAATTATTATAAATTTCTACATTAAGAAATTCTACATTAACTCCTTTTGACATTCCCAACACTTTAACATTATAATTCTGTTTACATTGCAACACCCCCACCTTTTTTGTTCGTCCGATCATTTCGCCAAATCTTAAAATTATTGATATTCACACAGTAGTCATTTATATCTGCATGAAACCATGTTTCCGAGACACAAATAACATCAACGTCAGAGTTATCAAAACAGTGTCGCACATAATCAAGCTTAATGTCATTAAGGCTTCTTGCGTTAAAGTGAACAATATTAAAGCCAGGGTGTTGCTTGCATAAAACGCCTATCAGGGTCTTATGGATATCGCTAGTGCCAGATACACTAGCTGCCATAGACAATTAAAATGAAAACACAACTTTAAGCATAAAAGAAAATAGTGGAATAAATTAGAAGAGAAAAGAACAGTATAGAAAAACAAGATAAAATAGAAAAATCTAATAGAAAATATGCTATATAAAATTATAATAAAATAAAAATAAAAAAGTATTTCAATCAGCATCAACAGAAACAGTAGCACTAGCAACGTTCTGCAACTCTTCGATTGAGCTGACACGAATTCGATCGCAATTTTTCCGAGTTCTGATGAATACATTGCCGCGCAGAGTTAAAACATTGAAAATGCTTTTGTTGCGCTTGCAGACGATCGCAGCTTTAAATATTTTTCGAGTATCAGCTGCTATGCTCTCATGCAGGTACACATTATTATTGGAGTCAATACCAGCGCCTCTTAAGTTGACCGCTTTCTTAGCTTGACGGCGATAGTCACCAAAAGCTTTAAGCTCTCTATTGCGATCATATGGTGTATACAATTTTACGATCACCACAGAGCTTATAATATTTGTTTGCTTTACTCTAAAGATGTCTCTCACTGGCGGCGATTGAATATCAATAGATCGGCAAATTAAATTAAAACTGCTCTTGAGATTTTCTTCTTCCAAAAACGGCAATCCGAAGAGAACAGCATCAGAAGAGTGGTCAACACTGTTGTAATTGCTGATATTATTGTTGTTGTTGTTGTTGCTTCTGTTTTCACTCAGTTGCTGTCCGATTTGATCACAGCGTGCAGTAAGTGCGTTTAGTTGTAACTCAAGAGTGTTTATTTTTGCGCTACTCTCACTGAGTTGATTATTTATGCAACTAACCTCGCTTTCCAGCAATGAGTATATATATACCAGAGAATTTTTTTCGCTCTTGAGTTTTAACGTAATCAAATCGTGGTTAACAAATAAAGGGTCACCGCAAAATGTTCGAAAACAGCGCAGTCGGTATTTGTGCGTCGAAAGATTTTATCTTCGAAAACAGCGCTCTCGGTATGTGCGCATGCTCCGCCATTATTGTTGTGCGCTCTCAGAATCTATGAAAGTGGTTTGACTGCTTTTTTCCTTTTATTGAAATAGATTCTGCACAATGTTTACATTTGTGGCTGGACGGACTTGCATGGATTTATTTCAATATGCCGATTGGATATTTGCAAGATTCTGGCATTTGTGTGAACTTATGAAATGATTTTTTTTCAATATTTTTATGTAAATTCCTTTTTTTTAGGTCAAATAGGAAATTTTTCATTCATTTCAAGTCTAATTTAATCGAATTTAATTTGAATAAATTTTTCATTTAATCCAATTTTTATTTTCAAATAAATTGGATTAAATGGAGTTTAATGTTACATTTTTTAGCTTTAGATAAGTTCTTAATTATCTGAATTTAATCGAATTTATTGTAATTTTAAAAAAATTGCAACAAATAAACTTTTTTTACCACATTGCTTGCATGCATTTATTTCTATATGAATATATTGAGTATGAAAATGATTTCTTTCCCAATATTTCTATTTTTTTTAGGTCAAATAGGAATTTCTTTCATTTAATCCAATTTATTTATTTTCATTTATTTTCAAATAAATATTTTCAAATAAATATTATAAATATTTTCAAATAAAATGGATTAAATGAATTTTAATTTTACATTTTTTAGCTGCTTTTGCTTGCATAGATTTTATTTCAACTTGTCAATAAGATATTTGCAACTTTTAAATGTTTTCAATCCACTTACAGGTATTTTAGAAATTATTAAATGTCCTTTTTTTAATATTTGTAATTAAATGTAAGTTAAACAGGCAAATTTATAAAAAAAAATGAAAAAAATGCGCCGCCACCGGACTTCGAACCCGGCCACTTTTATTACAAGGCAAAAACGTTAGCCAGTCCGCCAAAATCTAATTTAAGGGTACACGCGGCAAGCATTTCGACGGAAATTACTGTGAAAAAAATTAAAGCCAGAAGTAGATGATAGAAAATTTTGAAAAATAGAAGTAATTAATGTTTTGAAAATAATTTAAAACCAGAAATAGAAGATAGAAAATTTTGAAAATTATAAATAATTGTAACGAGCCCAAAGTTGAAAATGGTTGAAAATGGTTGAAAGTTGAGAAAGAAGTGTACAATGTTGTTTTAAGTGCACTTGTTATATGTTGGAAGTAAAAGTTTTCTTTTTTTCATAAATTTTATCAATCACAAAAAATTATCATAAAAGTTTTGAAAAAATACTCGCTAAAGTGACGAACTAACAATAAAAGATTGATAAAAAAATACTTTTCTTAAAAAAAAATTTTTTCATATTAAAAAGTCGGTTCCGTTATGCATTTGAAATGAATTCCAAAAAAATCAAAATGAGCTAATCCCAAAATTTTCCGCAATTCAAAAAACAATAACAAAAAAAAAAAATTGTTATACCTTGCAAGTTGAAAATTTATTCCACCACTTTTTAAAAACATGTTTGAAATATTTACAATATATTTTCCACATTTATTCCAATTTATTTCAAAATATAATATGTAAATTGCATTGAGTGAAGTAAAACATATAATATATAATAAATTGAATTAAATGCAACATTTTCCATTAATTTTTTCATACTTCAATTTGTCAATTAAATACCTGCAAGTGGATTGAAAAGCTTTGAAGTTGATGAATTCCTACCTTACCATAAGGTAGCAACAGCAAGCAGACAAGCAGAATATAAAAAAATGCATGCAAATTTCTTTCTTCCATTTCAGCTACCCACACACACGCATGCGTACAAAAACAATAACAAACTTATCCAATGAATTTGTCTTTTTTTGTTTGTATCATCGTAGAAAAATATTTTAGTACTTGTAAATAAATAAATAAATAAATTTATAAATTTTCTAATTAGAAATAGAAGCATTTTCTATTTGACTTGAAATAAATAACATATAGGTAAGAAACATTAAAAAAATAATATTTAATATTCCATACTTCAATTTGCCAATTAAACACCTGCAAGTGAATTGAAAACCTTTGAAAGTTGCAAATATCTAATTAGGAAGTTGAAATAAATTTGTATTTTATACATGCCACGAATATAAATGAAATGTTTTCCATACAACACGTTCTTTTCAGCGTATATAAATTTTTTAAAGAAAATATTGATTTCATTTCATCGAACTTGCTGTTATTTGTTATTAAGAAAACAACCCTTAAATTAGATTTTGGCGGACTGGCTAACGTTTTTGCCTTGTAATAAAAGTGGCCGGGTTCGAAGTCCGGTGGCGGCGCATTTTTTTCTTTTTTTTTTATAAATTTGCCTGTTTAACTTAGATTTAATTACAAATATTAAAGAAAGGACATTTAATAATTTCTAAAATACCTGTAAGTGGATTGAAAACATTTAAAAGTTGCAAATATCTTATTGACAAGTTGAAATAAAATCTATGCAAGCAAAAGCAGCTAAAAAATGTAAAATTAAAATTCATTTAATCCATTTTATTTGAAAATATTTATAATATTTATTTGAAAATATTTATTTGAAAATAAATGAAAATAAAAAAATGGGATTAAATGAAAGAAATTCCTATTTGACCTAAAAAAAATAGAAATATTGGGAAAGAAATCATTTTCATACTCAATATATTCATATAGAAATAAATGCATGCAAGCAATGTGGTAAAAAAAGTTTATTTGTTGCAATTTTTTTAAAATTACAATAATTTCGATCAAATTCAGATAATTAAGAACTTATCTAAAGCTAAAAAATGTAACATTAAACTCCATTTAATCCAATTTATTTGAAAATAAAAATTGGATTAAATGAAAAATTTATTCAAATTAAATTCGATTAAATTAGACTTGAAATGAATGAAAAATTTCCTATTTGACCTAAAAAAAAGGAATTTACATAAAAATATTGAAAAAAAATCATTTCATAAGTTCACACAAATGCCAGAATCTTGCAAATATCCAATCGGCATATTGAAATAAATCCATGCAAGTCCGTCCAGCCAAAAATGTAAACATTGTGCAGAATCTATTTCAATAAAAGGAAAAAAGCAGTCAAACCACTTTCATAGATTCTGAGAGCGCACAACAATAATGGCGGAGCATGCGCACATACCGAGAGCGATGTTTTCGAAGATAAAATCTTTCGACGCACAAATACCGACTGCGCTGTTTTCGAACATTTTGCGGTGACCCTTTATTTGTTAACCACGATTTGATTACGTTAAAACTCAAGAGCGAAAAAAATTCTCTGGTATATATATACTCATTGCCCTTTATTTGTTAACCACGATTTGATTACGTTAAAACTCAAGAGCGAAAAAAATTCTCTGGTATATATATACTCATTGTTTCCAGTCTGTCGATCAGTCGAGTGAACAGGTTGTCTGTGTGTGTGCGTAGACGTTCTTCTAGCTCCCTGATTTCTTGCTTTGAATGCGCTTTCAGTCTCTCTTCAACAGCAAGCAGGTGAGCACCAAAATTATTTGCACTGCTTGACAAGATTGCAGTGTGCTCGCTTTTGTTGTTGTTGCCGCCACTATTTTTACGAAGGCGGGTGTGCATGGGAGACGGCGACATAAGTAAAGCCAATGATGTGCAATGCTACAAACTTAGCACAAAAGGCAAAGATAAAGTTGACACAACTAGCCAGAAAAACCGAACTGCACACGAACTACATAAAAAGATGATCTTAATTTTTTTGTTCCTTCTTTATCTTTGTTGATGATTGTTTTTTCTTATTTCACTTCAAAGTTTATATTTTTAGATTTTCAAGTGACACAAAGTTATTATTTTTGCATTTTTTTATATGGGATTATGCCTGTCTTTTAGCACAAAACAACCAGCGCTAATTTAACAAACTACTAGTGTATAAAAAGCAAATAAAAAACAACCGAATTATACTTTTAATAACGCAAATTTAGGACCGATGCAAAAACACGTCCGTACGCTCAAATTAGAAAGAAATTGTATACAAACTTTGTATTAGAACGTTTTGGAAGTCAGCCTATCTCGGGAAGTCAGCCTCTCTCACCAAAAATAATCTGTCAAATACAGGTGATGGCTAATTTTACTCCTCTAAATTCTCTGCCATGGTTCCATCCGTTTTTCAGATCAGTCCCACTTTGGAGAATGGATCTTTTGAAACGATTTTGCCTTTTACGGTGTCGTATGAGGTTTTTCAGTTCCCTTTTCAGTGCCTTGTAGTCTGCCCATGTTTCTGGGGTACCCCTTCTCATGTGCAGATTGAAGGCCTTCCTAACCTTCTTCTTCAGGGATTCGAGTTCTGTGCGCCACCATGGAGTCGGATCACGCGTCCACTGAAGATTAAGGACATGCCACCTCGTAAGCTGCGACCATGGCCGAACTAAAATGTTTGACATGGCTCTCCACTTCCGCTGTATTGCTTGGCACTTTTATAAGTTTTTGGGTCAGTGTTTCTCTTACTTTGCCTTATATTCACAGAATCTGTATCCTTAGGAATCCTGACCTTATAGCTGTTCCGTTGGCGTCGGATTGCATACTTGTATTCAAACTAAATGGATCTTTGGTCAGACATCGTTAGCCTATCCACGACCCTCCAGTTTTCTATTCTACTCAGAATCCTTCTGCAAATGAGGGTTACAAAAATGACTTCCGCTCGCCTCGCATCAACGAAAGTCGGCTGTTCTCCTCTATTTGCTACCAACAGATTATACCTCTCCACAAATTCAAGCAGTTGCTCTCCTTCTTCGTATCGTTCTTATAATCGTTCTTATAATCGTAGAACTCAAGCTATATCACAAACCTCTAAATTCTTTATTTCTAACTTTCAATTGATTTTCTTTTATTTCACATAAATCAATAATGATTTGCTCGTGCTGCAATAAAAAAATCAAACGTACTGAGTTACATAAAATAACCTGTTTGGTGTGCGCGCATTCTTATCATGCTTCGTGCGCTAATTTAAACAATAATGACTTTGAATACATGCGTTCTAATGATGTTCCGTTCCGTATTCTCACAAAAATATGAGCCCACAACAGGAACTTATGCCGATTCATCCACCCGCAGCCCCAACAAGCCAGGCAACGGCGAGTTCTCCCTCTCATCTATCGACACCTGTAACTTTAGAAATGCTTTACAAAGAGTTAATCGAAATAAAAAACATTAATGCTGTTTATCTCAACGACATCAAACAGCTGCAAGAATCAAACAATCAATTAGTCAAAAAAGTTGGCAAGCTAGAGGTGAAAGTTCACCAGCTAGAACAAAATAAATTGGCGGATTCAATTGATATCGTCGGCATCCCCAACGTCAACAATAGCAACGCTCGCGAACTCTCGCGTAATTTTTTTCTCGATGCTTTACATGTCGACGTGCCCGATGACCAAATAAACGAATGTTATGTCAGACGAAATATATACCGGTCAGGTATTAACATTGTCAACAGCAGCAGCAATGAAAACAACAACCTTCAAAGCGACGGCAAACCCGTCATATGCATCACTTTTTCTACTTCGATCTGCAAAAAAAATGTGTTGGCTGGGAAGAAAGCAGAACGCAATAATCTACATGCCTCTCTCATCGACAAAAAATACAATAATAAGATATATATTAATGAAAGCCTAAGTAGCTACTTTCGTGCTCTACTATCCGTTGCTAAAAAATTAAAAATTGAAAAGAATTATGCTTATCTATGGTACTCGAATAATCGCATATTATTACGCAAAGCAAATAACAGTAAAGTTGTTGTTGTCCAGTCATATGATGACTTAATTAAAATATAATTTTTACCAAATTACTTTTTGTTCAAATAATGATAAATGATCTTTGCAACGACCACTTTACTGATAATACTATTAATAATGTTTTCAGTTGTTCACACATTAATTATAGTGCAGCCATTGTGCATCAAAACATTAGAAGCCTAAGGAAAAACTTTGATAGTCTAGTTTCTAACTTGCGCGCTTTTAACAGCTTTTATATTCGGATGAATTCGATAATTTTTCTATACATAACTACAACTTTTTTGCATATCCAAATAACGTATATGCTGCGGGCGGTATGGGAGTCTTTGTAAAGAATAATATAAATTGTAGTGCATTTGGCATTCATTTTAGTAGTGCTGATGTACTTAAACTGGTATGTATTATTGGCTCAGAAACTTTAAGCTTCCTTTGCTGTTACAGAAAACACTCGTTCAGTGTCAACGTCTTTCTTCCCGAATTTGATAATTTGCTTGGTGATGTCAAATCTGATAATCTGGTGGTAATCGGCGATCTTAACATCGACATATTGTCAGATGATGACTCTTTTGACAATTATAACACGTTAATTGCAAAACATGGTTTGTTTTCGTTCCTTAACGAAACAACTAGACCCTCCTCTGGGACTTGCATTGACCATGTTATGGGCTGTTTTAAATTTATCCAAGATTCGTTTGATTGCTTTAACTTTGACCTAGCAATAACTGACCACTGCATGAATGGTCTTCGTATAAACATTAGCCATGTAACTATTCAACAACCAGTCCGCTACAGTGAATACAGTATAAATTTTGTTGAGTTAAACTCGTTTTTGCGCTTCGAATCATGGCAAAAAGTTTACGCCTTAGACAATATAACTCAAGCGTATCCACTATTCTTAGATATATTAAAATCTTATATTAACTTAGCAACACATACTAAACCACAACCAAATAAAAAAGATAAAAAAATAAAACCATGGATAAGCAGTGAACTTATTAAAAAAATACACCTGAAGAATAAGTTAGGCGTGAAATGCCGTAAACATCCACAAAATTGATCTCTTATTAACCGATACAAAAACATTTGCAAAGTAATTAAGCTTGAAATACCTAAGGCGCGTGAAAATTACTACCGCTCTAATCTTCAAACTTGTACTGGTGATGGAAAAAAGCAGTGGGCGCTGATTAACGAAATAACAAATAAACCAACCAAACATAGCAATCCAGTTAATTTAAAAATCAACGATAATATTTGCATAGAGTGAAATGGTTGCTAACGAATTTAATCAATATTTCAGCTCAATTGCTTCATCTTACAACACTGAAACAGATTCCTGTATTTGCTCAAACACAGTTGAATGCAGTTCATCTTCAAGAAGTTTTTTCTTTAGCCAAATATCAGCTCTAGAAGTTATAAAAATTATAAATTCACTAGATAAATCCAATTCTTGTGGCTTTGATCAAATTTCAAATAAGCTTTTGAAAAGTGTTAATTACAATATTTCTGATATACTGGCACATTTATTCAACTTAAGTGTTCTGACCGGGGTATTCCCAGATAACTTAAAAAGTGCTACAGTCATTCCATTATTTAAAAAAGTGGTCAGAGAAAATAAAGAAAATTATAGGCCAATATCTCTGCTTCCTACGATTTCCAAGGTATTCAAAAAGGCTATTAAGAAAAGAATTGTAGCGTTTCTTGCTGAAGATAAATTTCTTAGTGCCAATCAATTCGATTTTCGCACTGGTTTATGTACAGAGGACGCGTTGCTAGACTTCTGCACCTATCTTTTAAAAGGTCTAGATAACAAAAAATGTTGCTCCTGCTTATTTATAGACATCACTAAAGCGTTTGACATGGTTAATCATGAAATTCTCTTAAATAAGTTATCTGGTGCCGGCTTTAGAAGTCAGATATATAATTGGTTTCTTCTTACTTGCACCACCGAACACAAAGAGTAAAAATAGGCAGTTCCTTCAGCAGCCCAACTATGATTAATCTTGGTGTTCGCAAGGTTCCGTATTGGGTCCAATTCTATTCCTTATTTACATAAACTCCATATTTTCGCAAGACTTTCGTGGCCGTATAACAGCATTTGCTGACGACTTAGGAATAACGTACCAGACTAGCTCCCAGCTCGATCTAATATGCGATATAAATAGAGATGTTCATACTTTAAGAGAGTGGTTTGCAAAAAATAAATTAATAATAAGCGATAAGACGAAACTAATGTTTGTCAACCTATCTAATGCTGTCCCTCCAAATGTAGACATTGTTTATCACTCCCCTAATTGTCAAAAATTCAAACTGTGTGTAAATTCGACCACACTTTTCAGCGAAACTAAAACATGTAGCGATGGTTGTTTTAAAATTGAAACTGTCACCCAATTTAGATACTTGGGTGTCATAATAGATAGAAATATGAATTGGCGAGAACATACTAACCACTTGAAAATTTGTTTTCGATCAATTCTAAGAAAATTTTATATGCTTAAAAAATTTTGTTCCTTCAATCTTCTTAAAATGTTTTACTTTGGACTTTTCCACTCAAAACTCAGTTATGGTATTTCTTGCTGGGGTGGCTCGTATGCCAATAAATTAAGGCCTTTATTAGTCCTTCAAAAAAATATCATTCGAAAAATCTGCATTAAAGGTGCTTAAACAATTTTTTTCTGAAAAGCATCATTTACAAACCAATTTAACACTGCCGTATAATTTGAGACATGTCGGTAATGTTGTAGTTCCTGCTTTCCGTACGTTAATTTATAGAAACAATTATTCAATACTGTCCCGTAGATTATTTAACAGACTTCTACCCTCAATTAAGTGCTTAGAATCGCAAAAGATATTTTTAAAGCAAGCAAAGTCATGGCTTCTCGGTTATAGTTCACAAGAAATTGAATTGCTTCTTCTTCCTAATACGTAATCCTGATTAAATCATTACTTTACAGTACCATTTATTTGCAGTGCACTTTCTTAATATACGCTATCATTTCCTCTTTTTCATTTTGTTTCTATTCCTCTACTTCACTTCCTTCTCTCTAATATGTAAGTTGTATTCCATAGTTTAAGATCGTTTTTAAGTTTCCACACATGTGACATTTAACACAGTATTTACATATACTATTAATGTCACTACCATTCTCCATTCTTTTCAAATTTTTAAATGTTAATTATTGTTTATTAATTTTAAATGTTAAATATTATTTGTTAATTTTAAATCATTTTATCTTATGTTTGGAATATTAGTTAATTATTTGTATTGTTATAAATTTGTATTGCATTATTATCAATGGAGTTTGAGAAATAAAACTAAAACTAAAAACTAGAAAACTAAACTAAAAAAATGCTTATGAATTCATTTCTTCATATAAAAAAATTATTATATTTTTTTGTTCAGAACGTGATAGTTTTCAACTTTAAGAATTTTGTTCTATAGAAAGCAGTGAGTTGCAGTCATAAATTTTTTTCTAGAGTAAATTTTAACATGTTTAAACTGAACTAACTTCTGATAACTTTGGGGTCCAATATCTCTGGTGGGCCCGGGTTAAAAAATTTGAAATTAATTCACAATAGAATACATAATAGCATTACATTGCTGTTAAAGTTTTAAATTTGATATTTCTTCTTTTGGAAGATACATCCCTTTAAACTTCGCGAAAATTCACTTCATAATATGTTTATTAGGGTGGTTGTTGTACCATATGACTTTTTCAATGATGGATGTTTGTTGATTGGCTCCAAGTGTCAAAAAAGTAGTCTTTATTTTAATTATTTTTGAGTTATATTAAATTATAAAATATATATAAGAATAAATTGAATAAAATTGTGAATAAATTTAAAATTTTTTAACCTGTATCCACCAGAATTATTTGACCCCAAAGTCAGCAAAATTCAGAAAATTTCTCAAAATTCAAATTTTAAGAGGATGTAACCAAAAAGTTGATAAGTCAGAATGTTAAAAATATTTATATTTAACAAATTGTTAAAATGTACTCTACAAAAAAATTTATGATTTCAACTCACTGCTTTCTATAAAAAAATTCTTAAGGTAGAAAAATATCACGTTTTGAACAAAAAAATTTAATAATTTTTTTAATATGAAGAAATTATTTCGTAATCATTTTTTATATGTCATAGTCTGCCATGTCAAAAGCCAAAGTGTGTTTATTTTATGATTTTTAATTTATCATTCTATGTATAATAGGAGCTGAGTAATACAAATTACCACAAACGCACAAACGGTAGCAAAGAAAATATGGCCGCCACTTTAAAAGTTGAAGAAAAAAAAAATTTGTTTTTGAAGGCAGTTCTGAGATCTAAATTCATTGAACAAATTTTAATAATAATGTCAACTCTTTTAAAAATTGTCGAGCAACCCACTTCCGTTTTTTAGATTACTTCATATGGACTGACTCATAAGTTAACGACTATTATTGGTTGCATTAGTTTTTTAGTTTTTTGTTTTTGCTTGAGCACTTTGTAAATGCTAGGTGTTCTATGCAAAATACAGAAGGTGTAGTTATAAAAAGAGCAATATCACTGATAAGGGACATTTTATCTAATTTTGTCGAAATTCAAGGAGTTTTTTAAGTAAGGATAGTGAAAAAACGATAAGAGATATTTATTTATGTATATATTTTTTTTTGTTTTACATAAGTATACGTATTAAAATTAACAAAACAATTTATTCGTTTTTCTTCGTAGCGTCACTTCCGCGTCACACGTGCGTAAATGAAGCAGTAAAAAAAAAAAATAGAAATAACGGTGAAACAAAAAAATTTTGTTGAGAGTTTAAACCTAATATAAGGGTTTGACATCGAGTTTTTTCAAAAATTAATTAAAAAAAATGGCGGCTACGTAAAGTCAAAATTAAAACAAAGGCTAAAATTTTTGGACAAAAGTAGCTGTAAAAATTTTTTGAGGACTTAAAAAAAAAAAACTCGTAGTCAGACCCTCAAAAATATATTTATTTTAAGTTACTCAGCAGTTTTGAAGTAAATCGGTTTAATAATTATTGCACAATCTTACACGCCGATTTTAAAAACCTGTTTTGAGAAAAACGCGTTTAAAGTTTCAAAACAAGTTTTTCGGTACTTTAAATGATTAAATATAACTTTATTTTTTTTTTTCATTAAGAGAAATTTATAACAAAAAAAATCTAGACCATAAATATAAGAATCGGTCAAGTGTTTTTGCAGAAACGTTAAGTAGAAAGAGTAAAAACGTGGTTAAAAAAGACGAACATATTTTTGCTTTGGATAAAAATGAAAAAATTATTATTTTTTTTTAATTTACCAGTCGTCTGTGGATGCATACAGTAAGCCTTCTGCTTGCTCATATTCTGCTTACACCTAACCTTTTTCTTTTTGCTGGTCCGATTTTCTTTTTTTTGGCCAATTCAGTATTGCGACGCTTGGCAATGTTCATTCGTAAACAAATTCAATAATATATTACATCTCTAATATAATATAATACATAATGAATACAATAGAAGCTATTTGAAAGAGCTAGGAGTGGGGTGCAAGAATTATAAAGCCATCTGTTCAATTAAAAAAAAAAAACACGTTTGACAGCGCGCGAGTTAAGTATGTTAAGACTTAGTTTATAAAAAAAACACTTGTTTATTCAATTTTCAACTTTATTCTGACTCTAACATTATTTCTTACTACTATTTATATAAATAAAAATTCTTATTTGATAGTTTACAACTATAATATTAAAATGATTGGATTAACAGTTATAAGTTTTACAATAACTAGGTCATGATATTACACAATCCCAATGTAGTTCAATAAAAGAAATGATTACGCTACTTTTAAATTCTACGTTCTATAAATGTTACGTTGACCGCTTTGGCTTTGCTGGTGCAGCTTGTACTTGTTGTTGTAGCTGCTGTTGCTGTTCTTGTTGTTGTTGTTGTTCATTGTTGGTTGTAGTGTACGTAACTCCTCCCCCCTGAAGAGTTGTGAATTCTTGGGAGAAGCGACATCTTGGTGTAATTCCTTTAGTGTGCATTTTTTTTGTTTTCTGATATATATTAAAGCTAACAAAATTATAAGCAGTATGAATATTAAACAATAAGATGTGCTTTGATGTATTAATAAGGTTCTAATGTTAAATTCTATTAGCTTTTTATTTTCGAAGTGATAATTTTTAAGTTATGTAAGGTTAATATGGTTTAAAATTTTTCCGGCTGTTATGCTTACTATGGAAGGTAAAATAGTTTCGAAATAGTCAAAGAATATTTCTTTTGTATCATCATATGATATATCATTTATAGTAGTTTTACAATTTTTGTAATAGAGTATATTGTTGCCGATTATTTAGATTGATTTATTAGCATTACAAGTTGTAATTATTCTTTTTTTTTTGGGGCATTTATGAAAATTATATAGTTTGGTTCTGGTTGTGCAATTTCTTCTATTTCACCTACTTCTCTAAAATTACATATTGCATTTTCTTTTTTTAAAATTTTTCCTATACATTTTGAATTATTTAAATTTTCCTTAAAATTAGACAATAATTTCTTTACAATAATAGTTATCTTCAATTAGGTTACATCTTGAGTCGAAATATTGTATTTCATTTTCGTTAAGTGTGATAAATGGTTTTACAATTATAAGTTTGGTCTTGTTTTCTGGTATTGGTATAATATGGTATAGGGATGCTTGGTTTTGGGAGATGATTGGGATTTTTATGTTGAAAACTATATTTGAGTGGTTGTAATACGCTTGGAGTTCTAAGAGTTCGTAAATATGTTCTTTAGTGGAAATATTAAAATGTCGTTGTTGAAAAATTTGTACTATGACATCAGTTTCTTCTGAATTTAGTATTGTATATAGTATTATCATACTTTTGAAAATATGAGGGCTTCAGCAATACTTTTTAAATGGTTTGAAAGTAGATCAATTTTGAAGTTTATTTGGTTAAGATACTGAATTTGCATAATCATTCTTGTGTTTGCTTGCAATGAATTTGCTGTTTGCTCCTGAATGTCGATTAGCGCTTGTTCTATTTTATCTAGTTGATGATTTATGTGATTAGTTAAGTTTTCGAATCTAGCTATAAATTTAGTATTAAGTATTGTTTGATTTTTATTTGAGTTTTTGAAGTGTGTATGCATTTGTTCAATAATTTTGTTAAGGTTGTGGGCATCGTTATTATCCACATTACCAGTTATTAATTTTATTGCTGACCCGATCCCATTGAATAACCCTCTTTTATTTCTTATTGTTGGAAGGAGAGATTTTAATTTGCTTTCGACTTCATTGAGCTTACGTTTTGTAGTGTTAAATGAGTGTGGTGAATTTAGCTGAAGAATTACTTATTTTATTAATGTTTTCCTTATATCTATTAGGGTTGACGATATGCATTAGGTTTTTATAACTTTTAATCGTAATTGCATTTCCCAAATTTATATGAAGAAGTCCTTGATTGTCTTTAAGTTCTTAAACGTGCATCTTTTGTCCGGTTGCTGTTGGTCCTGTAAACCTGTATGGGATAATATATTATTATAGAGTGGTTTTTGTGTTATATTTTTTTTTTATTTATTTTTTATTTTTGATTTATGAAGTTTCCTCTCATCTGTAGTTAAAAGTGTTAACCTACTACTACTATTTACTTTATGCTTTGAAAACCTAGGGGCTAGCTTATTTCTCCTACTTCTTTCTTGTAAATGTTCGTGTCATTTGTTATTGATTCTGGTTCTTCTCTGTTTAAGTTTATTTTGTTTATTCGGAGTTCTGTTTCAGCTTCTAGTTTTTCTATTATTTCATTGATAAGTTGTGTTTGGAAGGTGTTTATTTTCTTTAAGTAGTCATGATTGTCATTGTTTATTACAGTTTTGTTAAATTTTTCTGTTCTGCCATAAACTAATTCAAACGGAGTGAGGCCTGTAGATGAATGGACTGCATTATTGTAGGTTGTTAATACTTCTGCTAGAATGTCTTCATGTGCCATTTCTATTTTGGCTTCTTTAATTTTTGCTTGAACTATTCTATATGTTTCGGTCAGGGTGGAGTGTAGCCTTTCTACTGGAGAGTTACTCGTGCTGTGTTGAAGGGATGTTAAGTGAATTTCGGTATTATATTGTTTACAAAAATCTTGAAATATGTTAGCAGTGAACTTTGATCTTTGATCGCATACTATTTTTCGTGGAATGCCGTGTAGGCTAAGGAAGTGTTTTAGGGACTTTATGATTGACAGGCTATTTCCAGCTGGTAAGGTGTATGCTCCTGCAAACTTAGAAAATTTATCAATAATAGGATGTTTTTATGATTAATTGTATATATATGTCTATATGGATTAAGTCTAATGGTTTAAGAGGTGTAGGAGGTTTGTTAAATTTTAGCTTAGGAGGTCTTCTAACGTATTTAAGTGTCTGGCAAATAGAGCAATTGTTAATAGTTTGAGTTATTTTAGTCTTCATAAATGGAAAGTAGACTTGCCTTTTGATATGTAAAAATGTTTCGTTGATACCTCTGTGGTTATTTTTGATACGGTAGTCCTGTATTATTTTGTCCTGTTTGTCGTTGTCAGTTATATCTTCCAAGATTTCTGTGCATCTTAGAAGTTTAAAGAGCTTACTGTTTGAAAAGTATTTTTAATGTGTTTCCTATACCATTCGGAATGTTTCGTCGTCCGTGTAAATGACACTTAGTTTGTTTGGTGGTAGGCGTTTCTAGAAGATGTCAATCATAATTGCTTCAGTAAATTCTGGATATTTAATAGTTTTAATCTGTTTATTTTTAAAAATAGTTCGTATTGTTGTTGTGGGGGTCGTACCAGATTTAATAATAACAAGTTGTAAGTTAAATTCATTTAGTGGTCTTTCAGATATATAAACACCGTCATTGAGATCGTCTTCTGCGGAATGAATCGTACTACCTGAAGTAGCTGCTGCTGACATGTTATCGATGCTGTGAACATTGACTTGGTTGTTATTTGCATGAATTCTACTAAGGGCAACTGCATTTGTATTGAGTCTACCTTTCTTGTAAATGATCTCGTAGTCGAATTCTTTAAGTTTTCAACGCCATCTTATTAATTTTGAGTTGGGTTCTTTTAAACTCATAGCACATGTTAATGGTTTGTGGTCAGTGATTATTTTAAATTTTCTACCAAAGAGATAGGGTCTGAAATATTTGGTGGCCCATATTATCGCAAGGAGTTATTTTTCTATGGTTGAGTGGTTTATTTCTGTGTCGTTTAATGTTCTGCTTGCGTAGCAGATTGGTCTGTCATCCTAACGCATAATTACTTACGTCCGTGGTTAAATTAAATGGTTTTGTGAAACCTGGATATTGGAGTATGGGGTCGTTCATCAAAATGCTTTTGCAAATTTTGAATGACTCTAGATACTTTTCGTTTAAAGAGATAGTACTTCCTTTTTTCAGACATTGGGTAAGTGGTTTAATAATTTTTGCGAAGTCTCTTATGAATTTCCGATAGTATCCTAACAGGCCTAGGAAACTTTTTATTTCTTTTTGTGTGTTTGGTATGGGAAAGTGTTTAATTGCAATTATTTTGTCTGGGCTTGGTTTAGTACCTTTATTTGAAACGATATGACCTAGGAATGCACATTCTTTTTTGAGGAACTCGGACTTATTTAATTGTATTTTTAAATTGGATTCGCGTAGTCTAGTAAACACTTTATTAAGGTTTTCTATATGTTCTTGGAGACTAGTACAGTATATTATAATATCGTCCAGATAGATGAGACAGACGACTCCAATTAAGTCTTTTAGGACAATGTCCATAACGCGCTGAAAAGTTGAGGGGGCATTTTTCAGCCCGAAAGGCATTATAACGAACTCATAATGGCCTCCTTCCACTGAAAAGGCGGTTCTTGGGATGTCTCTAGGGTCCATTTCAATTTGGTGGAAACCACGAGATCTGTTGTAGAAAAAAGCATACATTTTCCAAGTTTATCAAAAATGTCTGTTTGATTAGGAATAGGGTATTTGTCGGATATGGTCTTGTCATTTAGTTTGCGGAAGTCGATGACTAGACGCCATTTCTGTTTACCGCTGACATCTAACTTTTTTGGGACAATCCATACGGGGGCACTCCAGGGTGAATAGCTGGGTCTAATTATTTTTTGCTGAAGTAAATTATTTATTTTATCTTTTACTTCGTTAACGTTTACGTTTTTATGGGCATAAGGGTATCTGTAGGATTTAACGTATATGGGAGAGTCGTCAAGAGTTTTGATGTGGTGCTTTACTTGATTAGTAAATGAAAGATCTTGGTTTTCCTTAAAAAATATATCCTCAAATGTTGTGCAAATTTTCATTAATTCTGTTCTTTCTTCGGGATTGAGGTGATCTGTACGTAAAGATTCTATTACATCTGCTGTTCTGTTGGAATGGGAGTTATGTTATAGTTATTTATTTCCATGAAATTCGAAGCTATATAGGGGGAGACTTCTAGAGGTGCTTCTAAGAGAAGTATTTGTTCAGTGTAAGATATGTTATTGATTTCTAGTAGACTTAACCAATTTTCTGCCTTGAAGATACCTTCTGAAATTATTAAATTTACGGAAATTTTTAGACTTTCTACGTAAATGTCACCATTGCAAACTTTGACAGGTATTCTTACTATTGATTTGGTGAGTGCGGGTATTATAAGTTTCTCAGATGTCAAATTTGGTTTAATAAGAAATGGCAGTGTTGTATATTTAGTAAATAAAATATTATTTTGTAGATCAATTTTTGCTTCCAGTTGTTTCAAGATATCTATGCCAATAAGGCCATCGAAGTAGTTATGAAATTTAAAGACAAAGATAGTAAATATACCGGATGTTTTAAATTCCTTAAATATTGGAATTCGAACTTTTTTATTCTGGGTATGCTTATTTAAGATTGTAGTTATTATGACAGGGTCACAACTTTCTTATTGAAATATCCCTGTGAATTTGGGGTTTATGAAGGATGCGGATGCACTGTGTCAATGAGGAATTTTAAAGAACGGCCGAAAGGTGAAGAGATATGTATTAAAGGAAGAATTGAGCCATGTTTATTTATGTCTATGTATCCAGTTGATGGTCCGATGTGACGCGAAAATTTAAGTCATCAATCTCGGGTGTATTATTATCTTAAAAATTATCTAAATTTTGGTGATAGTTGTGTGATTGTGCTGCGTTTCTTGTATTTATGTTGTGTATTTGTTGGTTTCTAAATGTTCTACGGCTAAAGTTAGAAGGAGCTAAGCAAGATCTATCTGATCCAATATCCATTGGCTCTGGTGTTGGTAAGTGTGGTGGTTTATTAAACTGTGTTAAGTTGTTATTATGGTGCTGGTGGTTGTTTACAAAAGTGTTATTAAAGTGTTGTTTGAATGGATTATTATTTTGATGTTGTGGCTTGTTTATGAATTGTGTCTGCCGAAAGTTTTTTTCATTATTGAATCTGTTAAAATTGGGGTTTCGTGAGGCATTTGTGTTATTTGTATGATATTGGTGTCTTTGGTTTGATGACCATGGTTTTGGGGAAATATTGTCTCTATTTCTATCGAATTTCATATAAACGATATCCTGCTCTTTGATGCAGTAAGAAAATGCAACTGCCTGTGATTCCGGTTTCATAGCTATAATGCTTGCTCCTAATGGTTCACGTAGTCCTGAAAGGAAAGTGTTTAGGCACATTTCCGAAAAAAAATTCTTTTTTGCTATTACAACATTTTCGTCTACTTCATGCAGGAGCAAAGTGTTATTCATTGTAGCTTGTAGTTCTATAATATTACTATAGAACTCTTTAACACTTTTCCTCTTTTGTTTTAAATTATGCAAATCGCGTATTAAAGGGGTTTCGTTCCGCTTATCAGAATAATGGAGAATAAGATTCTTTTTATTTCGCCTCAATTAAGTGGGGTACCATACATGTTTAATACTTCGTTGGCTTCCCCGTCAATTCTGTTTCTGATTGCCCGTAGAATTAGTTTAGCGTATGGTGTACCATCAATTTCCGAAAGGTATGTTAAGATTTCCTCAAAATTGTTTTCGAATTCATAGAGAAGTTTGGGATTGCCATTAAAATGAGGAAGGTATGGTAAGGTAATGAGGTAACTTAACCGAACTATCCAATTGACACTTTCAAAATTTCGACGATATTCCTTCGGCTAGATTCTTGAAGTGTTTCCGAACTACACTTCTTATTCGATATTCCCTCGAATAGTCTATTTCGATTATCCTTTTTAACACTGATTTGTTTCAAAGGATCTTCCTGATTGTTCGGTCCGCCACTCCGTATGACTGCGCCAGTTAAGTATGTTAACACTTAGTTTATAAAAAAAACACTTGTTTATTAAATTTCCAACTTTATTCTGATTCTTCATTTATTTCTTACTACTATTTATATGAATAAAAATGCTTATTTGATAGTTTACAACAATAATATTAAAATTATTGGATTAACAGCTTATAAGTTTTACAATAACTAGGTCATGATATTACACAATCCCAATGTAGTTCAATAAAAGAAATGCTTACGCTACTTTTAAATTCCACGTTCTATGAATGTTACGTTGACCGCTTTGGCTTTGCTGGTGCAGCTTGTACTTGTTGCTGTTGTTCATTGTTGGTTGTAGTGTACATAACTCGCGCAAAACACTCTAAAAAGTAAAGTTAGCGGAGGAATTTGAAAAAAACAAATTTTTGCATATTCATGAGACATATAAAAAAAATCCCATTCTCAAAAAAAAAATTAGATGAAATGTCCCCTAATACTTCCATCTACTAACTTAGGCTCAAGAGTTAGAAAAGATCAGAAATGGCAACTGTTAACGCCACTGGTGGTTGCCCGTTGCTGCCGCTCTTGTACATGTATATTTTTCCATTTTTTCTTTTGGACAGCGCTTCTCGCTGCCTTTGTTTCAACTTTGTTAGTTTTAAGTTGTTCACTAATAAATTGACCACGGTCTATTAAAGTTCATCCATCCGCGAGTTTTTTATATTCAAGAAAGTTTTTAGTGCGCGCCCCCAAATTTAACCTTTTATATTTATTTAAAAAAGTGTTTTAGAATCTCAATCGAATTAGAGAAATTCATTGGTCCTTCGCGAGCCGTTTTTTTTTGTAAAACCCGCGGACATTAAAATAAAAGCCTTAGCTTTTTAAAAAGAAAAAAAAAAAAAACAAAAAAGTGCCAACAACTTCTGCAGCATCAACAGCATCTGCAGCATCAACAGCATCTGCAGCATCAACAACATCTGCAGCATCAACAACATCTTCAGCATCAACAACATCAAGCATCAACACCAAGCAAATTTTGGGAAAAATAAGGTAGGATTTTTTATTACAATTATTTAATTATTTTGGAAAAAAGTGACATTAGCTCGGTTCGGAAAATTTATTCGCGCGGTTTTTTTTTTGATATTTTTTAATCAAGTTGTGAATTTTTTATCTTCCATCGTTATAAAATTGTATATATTGATTTGGCATTTGTTTCTTTTTTGTACATAAATACAGTACAAATTTTGCTTTGCCGCCAAAAATTACATATATACAATTTTATTTACAAAAAGTGCGCGATCTTAGAAAAATACATTGGTTTATGAATACATATTTGTTTTGTGCATATTTAAGCTGTGTTTTAAATTGTGACTTTGCCAAAAACATTTAGTGAGCTCCCATTTGGACTCTTTGTTTAAGGCAGCTACAATAACAATTTGTAGTGTCTGCAGTGGGAGCGCAATATTTTCCTTTTACGCTTTGTGCGATATACGCATTGTTCAAAGCTAAAAGCGAGGCTTTGTGCTTGCAGAAGTCACCCCCATTTGGTGCTTTACACAGGCTTACGCTCTCGCCCACGCAATTTTTTTTGCACTCGTTTTGTGCTTTGTCCGCAGCTGAGCCTGCAATTGAACTTGCCGCGCTCGCAGTCGTGCTCTTTACCGACTGTGATTGAGTGCACGTCTTAGTAGTAAGAGAGTGCACAGGTGGTACAGTGGGACGAAGACACAAATTTTGCGGTCAAAATAAAATATATTGGCGAAAATTTTTCTAAGTCATTTCGAAGCGGAAAAGACTTAGAAAAATAGAGGAGAGTGTTAATAAGCTGCACAGTGGGACAGACACAACAAAAAAAAAAAAAAAATTAATAAATTAATTTTCTTGTTTCAATATAAAAATTTTTTATTTAAATTTTTTTTCTTATTTGCTTGTGCACAATAAAATACATAAATAAAAATAATTTTATATTGTTTTAATATAAATTGTACTTTTCTCAAGTTTCTTTGGACAATTTTATTTTAGGTACTTTTGGATGTTTTTTCTTATCAAATTTTTTTTTTTGTTTTTTGGTTTTTTTTTTTATTTTTAATCGTCAATTTAGTTCGTCAAAGTGTTTACAAGAAACACAAATAAAATAAATATGTCGCAACTAAAGACTTTTATTCGACTTTTATATCGTTCGAAATAGATTTTAATCTTGTTGAAACTCATGACGTTTTCTCGCTGGAAGCTGAAAGTGATGAGCTTAAAGCCCAGTGGAGAAAGGTCAAAGCAGCGTATGATACTTGCATGGAGAAGATGACTTCTGATGAGGATTCAGATATTGAGCCCTTAAAAAAGAAATATAAAAACTGCTACCAATCATACATTCGGGTAGCAGGAAAAATATCTGAGCTCTCTCAACAGAAGACTCCAAAGCAATCAGCTGCTCCAGAGCCTGCGCCAGTAATAGGCCACAGTATGCCTGTGCCACCATGCGATACTGAGGTTTTCTGTGGGGATTACCTCTCATGGCCGTCCTTTAGGGACATGTTTACGGCCATCTATATAACAAACTCGCGGCTTACTTCAGTGGAAAAACTTTTTCATCTGAATAATAAAACTCGGGGTGAAGCTAAAGAGATTGTTAGACAATCCCCCTTAATCAATGAGGGGTTTGCGCAAGCATGGCAAAATTTGTCTGACCGATACGAGAATAAACGTATCTTGGTCAACAGCCAGCTTAAAATACTGTTTAATTTGCCACATGTGCCAAAAGAATCTGGCACAGATCTCAAAAGGCTTCAAAGAGATATCAATGGTTGTATTTTTGCACTCAAAATGCACAACATTGATATTTCTAATTGGGATGCAATTTTTGTGTACCTTTGCTCTACGCGATTGCCGGAGGTCACGCTCTCCTTATGGGAGCAGTCCATTGTGAATAAAAATCAGATTCCAAAGTGGACCGACCTCGATAATTTTCTGACAAATCGGTTTCAAACACTCGAAACCGTGTCCGACATTCGCAGCTCAACCGGCACGGTACCGAAATCAAATTCATTGCCCTCTTCTTCCAACTCCAGACTAAACCAGAGCAATTCATCTGGTAAAAGGGTTAACAATTACCAAATTAAAATTAACCCTACAAATTGCAAGCTCTGTTCTACAGAGCAGCACCCGCTACGTTCGTGCCCACGTTTTTTGAAAATGAATGCTAAGGAGCGCCTAACAATTGTTCGCAAAAATAACTTTTGCATCAATTGCTTATCGAACGCCCATTTAGCAAACGATTGCAAAAGTCAATACACGTGTATGACGTGCAAACAGCGTCACAACACGCTTTTGCATCGTGACTCAAATGCAACCCCTTCTGCTCAGAGTGTCGACTCGAGCAGGCCGAATTCGCGCCCAAACCCTTCCAACAATAGCTCACAATCTCACGCTACCCAATTACAGTCCACTACCAATGACATTCAGTCTTGTTTTGCTTCTAGTACCAAACACGTATTGCTTGGTACTGCAATGGTGACCATATGCCATCTTGGATCAGCGTATACGACCAGAGCTCTTATCGACTCTGGCTCTGAAGGTACGTTTGTATCTGAAAAATTGCAGAAGCTTCTGAAGTTACCCACGAGATCTGTGAATGCTCAAGTTTCGGGTTTAAATAACGCAGTATCGGCGCAAGTCACTAAAGCTTGTGACTTGATCATTAGTTCTCCCAAAAACAGGCAATTCCAAATAGAAGCTACAGCCTTTGTGCTGTCACGCTTAACTGGAAACCTGCCGTCGTGTTCCGTGGATCCTTCTTTGTGTGAAAGTTTGCCCAATTTACAATTGGCTGACCCACACTTCTTTAGAAGCGGTCCGATAGACGTACTCATCGGTGGCGATTTGTACCATGCCATAGTTCTTGATGGCATTAAGAGGAATATTCTGGGATCACTTTTAGCTCAAGAAACTGTGTTCGGCTGGATGTTTACTGGGCCCCTTCCTCGTAGCGAAATATCAAGCTTTACAACGTGCTTGACACACTTTAGTGAAGTAGCAATCGATCAACAGATTGCTCGCTTTTGGGAGTTGGAGGAACTTCCTAAACAGAAGCATTTATCGGCGTCTGATAAGTTTTGTGAAGAAAACTATCAGAAAACCACAAGACGTGATGACAAGGGTCGATATATAGTCACTAAGGTGGGTCACCAAAAAAAGTTTGGTTTGTTACCGACTTTTTTGAAAGATCCTATTGAGAGGATTTCAGACCAGAAAAATTTTTTTTTTTAAGTGGTCTACATTAACAACCAAAATGGTCTTTTTGTTATAACTCGGTTATTTGATGTCCGATTTTGAAAAAAAGTATATTTTTAGAAAGATCTTAAAAATGCTAACAATCCGTACTGAGAGGTCTTTGACCCTTGAGGTCATCTACAATAAAATAATTCAGTTTTTAACTTTTTTTGCACTACGACCTCCAAAACTTTGCCCATTTTATATTTTGTAATTAAAGTTCATAAAAAATCAATAGGTCCGTGTGAAGAAATTTTTAAAATCCACTCATAGGAAAAAAAGTTACACGCGCTTAAAACTTAATTTTTGAGCTCAAAATTTAAATTTTAAGCGCGTGTAACTTTTTTTCCTATGAGTGGAATTAAAAAATTTCTTCACACGGACCTATTGATTTTTTATGAACTTTAATTACAAAATATAAAATGGGCAAAGTTTTGGGGGTCGTAGTGCAAAAAAAGTTAAAAACTGAATTATTTTATTGAAGATGACCTCAAAGGTCAATATCTTTTGACTACGACTTGTTAGCATTTTTAAGATCTTTCTAAAAATATACTTTTTTTCAAAATCGGACATCAAATAACCGAGTTATAACAAAAAGACCATTTTGGTTGTTAATGTAGACCACTTAAAAAAAAATTTTTTCTGGTCTGAAATCCTCTCAATAGGATCTTTCTAAAAAGTCGGTAACAAATCAAATTTTTTTTTCTTCCATAGGGGTCGACCCGCCCTAATAGTCACTTTGCCATTCAAAAGTGGCTACCCTACGGAAATAAATTTAGGATTTTCTCGAGGCATCGCTTTGAAGCAATTTCTTCGTGGTGAAGCTCGATTGACTAAAAATCCAGGATTTAAGTTGCAATATGATGAAGTGGTAAAGGATTACTTAAAATCGGATCATATGAAACGGGTCTCGCCTCCTAAGTTTGAGATTTCACCATCTCACTATTATTTACCGCATCATGCGGTATTGAAGCCAGAGAGTACTACAACGAAAGTTCGGGTAGTTTTCAATGCGTCAAGCTCAACTTCTAACGGTGTTAGCTTGAATGATGTCCTGCACTCAGGCCCAGTTCTTCAAGCGGACTTGACGCTTCTTGTATTAAAATGGCGTTTTTTTAAATATGTCTTCAATGGCGACATTCAGCAGATGTACCGCCAGATCCTTGTTGATCCAGAGCAGTCTGCGTTCCAACGAATCCTATACAGAAGCTCTCCTGATGATATGATTCAGGATTATGAGCTGAAAACTGTTACGTTCGGCGTAAACTGCGCACCATACCTAGCCATTCGAACCATGCTGCAATTGGCAGATGATGTTCAACAGCAGTACCCTCTTGCTGCGCAAATTTTACGGCATTTCACTTATGTCGATGATGCTTTAGCTGGAGCTCATGACGTGCAAAGTGCAATTAAAGCTAGAAATGAGCTTATAGCTGCTCTAGATTCTGCCGGGTTTGCAATGCGTAAATGGACTGCAAATGTATCTAGCCTTTTAGCAGACCTACCGACAGAGCATCTTCTGCGAGAAAACTTTTTAAAGCTAGAAGATGCTAGTTGCGCCAAGGCTTTAGGTGTCCGTTGGAATGCCACTTCCGATTTATTTTATTTCACTGCCAAACAGTTAGAAATTAAAACATCCTACACTAAACGCGAGGTTCTATCTGTCATCGCACAACTTTTTGATCCTGCAGGTTGGCTAGCACCTATTGTGGTAACAGCTAAAATTCTTATGCAGCGTATCTGGTTGGATGAAATCGATTGGGATGAAAATATTCCTGCCCACAGTTTTCAAACTTGGCAAACTTTTCTGATGGATTATGAAACCATTAATAACATTCGCATACCTCGTTATGTTAGTTATTCACCCAATTCTGAGATAGAATTTCATGCCTTTTCTGATGCCTCTGAAAAGGCATATGCTGCAGCTATTTATATCCGTGTTCAACAAGGTGATTGCATTGTCACTCACCTGCTTTATGCAAAGAGCAAAGTGGCCCCAGTCAAGACGATTTCATTACCTCGTCTTGAACTTTGCGGAGCAACACTTCTCGCTGATATGGTCGACACCCTGTTATCACACCTAGAAATAGATAGGCATCGATTATATTGTTGGACAGACTCCACAATCGTACTTGCCTGGCTTTGTAAGCCCCCTTGTTCTTGGACAACGTTTGTAGCGAATAGAGTCTCTAAAATAGCAGACAAGGTTGGCGTAAGAAACTGGTTTCATGTAGAATCACATGAAAACCCGGCGGACTTAGCCACACGGGGCGTTACACCCCAAGAGCTAATCGATAACGATCTTTGGTGGCATGGGCCATCATGGCTTTCACTCGAACGCTCGTCTTGGCAAAGAAAAACTCAACCTGCAGTTTTAGACACGTCTCTTGAGCGTAAAGCTGTGAAGGTAAACCTTGCATACTTTGCTCAATACGAAGACGTTTTGGAGCGTTTCTCTTCTCTCTCGAGAGGTCTAAGAGTGTTAGCTTATGTCTTTCGTTTTTTTCATCGCACGCATCCACGTTTTCGTACTACATTTGTCAAACAATCAACATGTCTTGACAACGCAGAAATTAAACACGTAAAAACACGACTCGTATTGTTATGTCAAAAAATTAACTTTCCTGATGAATATTATAGTTTAGAAACTAAAAATATTATCAGCGCCAAGAGTTCGATTATTAGCTTGAATCCATTTCTGCATAATGACGAACTAATGCGTGTTGGTGGGCGATTAGCCTCTTCGCCAATTTTGTCATATGATGAAAGGCATCCCATTATATTGCCATATAACTGCCAGTTTTCACGTCTTTTAGTACGTTTTATTCATGAAATTTCCCTTCATGGAGGAAACCAGTTAGTGCTTCGTCTGTTACGAATGCAATACTGGATTCCACGTGCTAAAAACCTGATAAAAACAACCCTGCACAATTGTAAGACTTGTGTTGTCCATAAAAAGCTACAGAGAACTCAAATTATGGCTGCTCTACCAATAGACAGAACTGTTATTTCGCGTCCATTCTCGTCCACTGGCATTGACTTCGCTGGTCCTTTCGACATAAAAAGCTACATCGGTAGATCTTGTCGAATTAGTAAGGGCTATGTGTGCTTATTTGTTTGTTTCGCTACGAAGGCAATTCATCTAGAAGCCACAAGCGACTTGTCAACTGCCACCTTTTTAGCGGCTTTCTCTCGTTTTGTCGCTAGACGCGGCTGCCCAGCAAAGGTCTATTCTGACAATGGTACTAACTTTGTTGGCGCTTCCAAAGTACTAAAGAAAGATTTTAGAGATTTTCTAAAGGAATCTCATGACGGTCTTTTAGCTCAGTACATGCAGCAAGAAATTGCATGGCACTTCATTCCAGCAGGTGCTCCCCATATGGGAGGCCTTTGGGAAGCGGGTGTAAAAAGTTTTAAGACGCATTTTAAGAAAATGGCCGGAAGTATGAGCTATACTTTCGAAGAATTCACAACTTTGCTTAACAGAATCGAAGCTTGTCTTAACTCGAGGCCCCTTACCGCCATGTCCGAAGATCCTGGTGACTTTCAATCTCTGACTCCAGGCCATTTCTTGGTCGGAGGCCCACTTCTCTCACTAGTGGAGCCAGAAATAATTGATCAGCCTCTGACGATCGTCAACCGTTGGCAGAAGGTCAAGGCAATGCATCAGCATTTCTGCACCAGGTGGAAAAATGAATATTTGAAGGAGATGCATAGGCGTGTTAAGTGGAAAAGTCCTCAATTGGATTTAAAAGTAAATGACTTAGTTGTCGTGAAAGAAGACAACTTACCCGCGAATAAATGGCGATTAGGTCGAATATTAAAGACTTACACTGGTAGCGATAATAGAGTTCGCGTCGCCGATGTCCGAACCGAGCGAGGTTGTATAGCTCGACCTATAGTTAAGCTTGTCGCACTTCCGTCTGCGTAGCTAAGTCACTATTTCTCCAAACCACCTGCCTTTCTTGTTTTTCCTTTTTTGTTTCTTTTTGTCTCGTTTCAGAATGTCCACCACCAACATCGTCAGTGATCTTCTGGAGGAAATGGTTCTCCAGACAGAATCTGAGTTTGGCGCCAGCGAAACGGAGACGGTGCTCGAGTCGCCTGCAGAAAAACTCGCACCGCCGCGAGCTTCGGTGACAAGCGTGGTCACGGTCGTAGCCAGAAGTGACGCCAAGGCTAGGTGTAGCTTGTGCTCGTTGGAGCATAATCTTCCGTCGTGCCGGCAGTTCCTGGATATGAACATCGAGGAGCGGTTGCGAGCAGTGTTACTTAACTTTCACTGCTCCAACTGCCTCTCGAGCGGTCATATGAGAAAGGATTGTCGGAGCAATGGAAGATGCCGTCACTGTGGTGACGACCACCATAGCTTGCTCCACTCGCGCCTACGAGTCCGAACTGGTCGGGCTCACTCCAGGAGGCCCCGTGGTAGGCATTCTCGAGCCAAGAAGGCAACAGCGACTGCTCAAGATGAGCCCATCAGCTCAAAGCCAAGGGGTTATAGGCCACCACGTCCGTCGTGGCAGGCACCGCAGTCGACAGCACCGAAAGCGTCTTCGGCTAGGGACCACCTCCCGCAGTGGTGCCCCCCTCAAAAGAGATCGCTGTCGAATGCACCGTCAGCGTCTTCGGCAAGGGACTCTTTCCCGAGGCGATCTCCCCCAGAGCAACCGACAGCAAAAAACCTCCAACGCGTCACCTCACTGCTCCCCACTGTTATGGTGCGGGCCTGGGCAAATGGTCGCCTCGTCTCAGAGCGCGCTATCCTGGATGCCTGTCTCCCGCAGACGACAATTGCCAAAGCTTTGGTTCTGAAGTGGAGGCTGCCGACGTCTGTGGTTGATGGCACTGAGGTGTGCGCTCTGATGATCCGGGGTCAGTATGAGTCTAGCGTCCGCATTGAAACGACAGCTAGGGTCGAGCGGCGGTTGGAGGTCGTGACACCGATCAAGAACATCGACGAGCGGATCAGACAGGGATTCCCAAATTTAAAATTGGCTGATCCCAACTTTTATGCTTCATCGCCGGTCCGTATTCTGCTTGGGAGTGATGTGTATGCGCGCGTGATGCAGCCGGGAATCTTCCCATCCGGATTTGGCATGCCATTAGCGCAAAATTCAATTTTTGGCTGGGTGCTATCTGGTCAAGGTGCCTGGTAATCGAAGATTTCATTCCTGCAAGGCGGGCGGGATGTTAACGCCACTGGTGGTTGCCCGTTGCTGCCGCTCTTGTACATGTATATTTTTCCATTTTTTCTTTTGGGCAGCGCTTCTCGCTGCCTTTGTTTCAACTTTGTTAGTTTTAAGTTGTTCACTAATAAATTGACCACGGTCTATTAAAGTTCATCCATCCGCGAGTTTTTTATATTCAAGAAAGTTTTTAGTGCGCGCCCCCAAATTTAACCTTTTATATTTATTTAAAAAAGTGTTTTAGAATCTCAATCGAATTAGAGAAATTCAGCAACTTTTCCATTAAAACCCAAAAAATCAAATTTTTTTTATTACATCATTTCAAAAATAGTTTTTTCTTGAAAGTGTTATCTTTTCTCTACACAATAAAAAAAAAATTATGAAGATATCTTATTCGGTTCCTGAGGCATGCATTTTTAGATATCACCATAAAGAAGAAAAAGTGTGATTTTTCGTACTTTGTTTGTATTACCACAACAACAATAATACGGATTTTTCCCTTAAGAATATGTAATTTGATGCATCTCCTAGTGACCTTTCAAAATGTATACTTTTTGTCTACAACAGTGACATCAAAAAATTTGGTGGTGATTTTGACGAGGAATGAGTCATTTAATATATTATTCCAATTTTTATTCCCTATCAAATCATATTACTAAAAAATCTACATTCTTAGCATATGCTATGAGTGAGTTTTTATCTTGAGACATAAAAGTGAGTAACATCGCGAAAAATGTTTCAGATAAAAGTAGCAACGTTTCAAGGGGATAAAATTATGGGCAAGAAACGATAGAGCCAAAACGTGCGTATTTTTGTGAATAGAATACGAATATGCAAAAAAAAAAAAATTGGGTTTTCCATTTAAATCAAAGTTGACCTTGATTTGACTTTGTAAATTTGGTTCAAGGCCAACGCCAAGGTCACAATTATTTGACTCCCTTGAAACCTTGTAACTCTTATCTGAAACGTTTTTCGCGATGTTGCTCACTTTAATGTCTCAAGATAAAAACTCACCCATAGCAAATGCTAAGAATATAAATTTGTAGTAATGCCTTTTGATTGGGGATAGAAATTGGAATAAATTTTTTAAATTTTAACATTATTTTTAAAGCTTGATTGTACTGTAAAAATATAAAAACAACATTTTTTAATAAATTAATTTCATCAAAAAATCAAAGGGGGTACTCTTGTTTTTTATGACAATTAATATTGTGCTTAGCTGAAACATTTTGAAATCGACCGCCTAAGTTAGAGCTGAATTTACGCAACAGTGAGGTCTAAAAAGTTGGCTCCAACTAATTTAGAACGGATCTTACCGAGTTAGACACAGGTGAATGAAACGGATTGTTGTTGTTTTGAAAATATCCTCGCTCTTAGGCGGCTCTAACTTTGGCACCTTGTAAATAAATCAGCTCTAAGTGCATTTATTAGTAAAAAAAAAATTTTAATATAAAAAGTTATCATAATTTAAAATTATATCAACCTTACATTTTCGTCCTCTATTACACATCCGAAAAGCATTCAAGTCGGTGAGTAACACGTGGGTACCTTTCCTTGTATGTAAAAACTCATAAAAACCTATTTGAGATCTTCAATGAGAACTTTACGTAATCCATTTAACCGAAGAAACAGATTTGTATAATGTAATTAACTTTTTTTTCCAATAAAAACCAAAAAAAAAAATGAAATGGCCATTTCAGCCCTTGAAAGGACTTTGACCGAGCTTCTTTTGATCAATTGCGTTGTGTGTGATGTGAAATGTTTGCACACAAACGATCGAGAACTGGATCTACATGTTTTACGCCGACTCCAAACGGCTTATGTTCTCAAGAAGCTTTTCATGGCAGTTTTTACTCTCTGAGGTTTGCCATTGTCTGCAGAGAGGTGACGGCCGAACAGAAAAATTAATTCAATTGAAAAAACTTTCTGTGTCGGATGGAGGATTCGAACCTGGGTTCTCTGGCGTAGGAGTCACACACTCTACCCACTACGCCACGGCCGTCACAATAAATAAAAAACAAGGTGAAGTATAATTTTAAGGAAAAGCAAATCTACACTGAAAAAAAACATACTTTAAAATTAAAAAAAAAATTTTAAATATAAATTTAACGCGTTTGTGTTTCTACAGAAGAAAATTTAAAACAAGCGTGTTAATTTTTCATTTATGATTCTCATTTCATATTCTCACTTTTTTTTTACAATTTTCTCTTATTAATTCTTTTTTATAACAAAAAATTCGTCGCTGTCTGAAGTTGAATTAAAAAACTATGTGTAGTAGTCATTGAACAAACAATTGAGACCAAGCTGAGAAAAACCATTTGATTGTTTGAAAATATTTTTTAATTGGACTTACAAAATTTAAAGGTAAGATGAAATGAAAACTAATTAATTATTTTAATCTGTAACATATTTCAATATTTTAAGCCGCAATAAAACCATCGTCATCGAATGGAGTTTAGATTTAGTATTCGAGGGGTCCCAGAGATTGCTGATCACGAATCTGACGACAAAAACGCGAAAAAAATTTAAAAAATGGCATCGAAAAAATGGCGGCTTAAAATATTTGTTTTCAATATAAAAATTTTAGTTTTAAATTTTATTTTAAAAGAAATGTTTCATTTTTAAACTGAAAATGTTTACATTAAAAGTATATTTAAAAACATTGTTTTGAAAACAAAAGCTTTTGTTTTAAATTTTACTTTACAAGCATTTGTGTTTAGCTTAAATGAAGTCGTATAAAGCTCTATTTCAAAAACATATTCGTTTAATATGAACACAATTTCATTTAATTTTAACACATATTTCCCTCAGTGTAAGTAAAACAATCTTTGTTTATTAGAGTGGGTCGTTACAAAACAAAAGTGTAAAAAATCCACCCTTAAAAGCTTTAAAAGCTTACTCTGACAGTTTGGCAGTTCATTGGCAACATACAATTTTTTAATATTTTGGGCCAGAGCAAAAAACCTACAAAATGGTCTTTTTGTCATCACTTTATTATTTGGTAAAAGATTGTCAGTTGAAAAGATTTTAAAGATTGCAATTTTATATTCTCAGGTGTCATTGTCATTGGTTACTTTTAAATGCTTAAACGTATTTTTGGTTGGTTTTCACACTAGACTTCAAAAACTTCGGCATTATTTTTACACCAAATTAAAGCTATTAAAAATAAGAAAAGTTTTGTGAGGAGAGTATCTTTTTTATTTGTTAACAAAAACGTTATATCCCCAAAACAGTTTCAATTTAGGGCAGCTGTACTGGAGTTTTCATACACTGTGAGTTTTTTATTAGCGATTTAAAAATACTAGCATCGCCTGGGGCCGAAGTTCGACCATATCAAAATCTATTTGTTCCTTTCTTTTTTCGCAGAATGTATTTACAGAAGTACTGAACAAAAAAATTGCAAGCAGCAGTTTACTTTTTTTGACGCTGGCGCGGGGGCAAAGTCATTCTGCTGAGAAAAAAAATTAAGAGAAAGTACCAACAACAATAATGATGCACAGCTGTTTTGAAGTGTCTGTGTGTCTCTCGCATTCTACTTTTGCTTGTGTATGCTACAACAACGATGTTCAATAGAGCTGTGTCGCTATGAATTTTGTTGTTGGTTTGTCATTGTCCAATTGGGGAAAAATTGGGAAATTTTTACATTTGCTTAGTTTTACCTATCATAATGACAATATATTCGAAAAAAAATTATATTGCGCACATCTACTCGAAAATACCTTTCCATCGATATAAGTTTTATGTGAATACGTTGAAGTTCACACAGGTATGAAGGGATCACAAACTTTTTTGCTTGCGTATTAATATAACATATATAGATACTTTCTCTACAATTTGTTTTCATGTTTTGAAAAAAAATAAAAAAGGGAATGGACTTTACCCTCAGCAAAAAGATGATGGGATCTTAAAAACAAAAATTTTTTCGACTACTCACTCTATTGTATGAGTATTTGATTTCTTGGCAATAATTTTTTCGAAAAGGGGGCGGAAAACAAAGAAGGCGGTCTGAGTGGCAAAGCTTCTAGCTACCCCGCTGAAAAAATTGATATCTGGAAATAAGCTATTATTTATAAAATTTTTTTTCATGCAATTATATGAAAGAGACATAAAGAAAAATTCAATATTTTTGCAAAACTTTCACTAATATTAATATAACTTATACATAAATTAACAGACTTTTATTTTACACCATTAAAGAGTAGTTTATTTTCTGTCACTCTGTTTTTAAATTTAGTCAATGCCTATCTCAGAAGTAAATATATAAAATCATCTGGAATGAGTTATCGACAACCAGCCAGCGAATTTGTATTCCTGGCATCAACATTTACCAAAAACAAATATTTGGTGCTTGTTTCCCATTATATCAACCTATATAGTAAATTATATCGTCGAAATTAGTTTATGTCAGTATTTTTCTATATAATCTGGCCAGTTGCAGAAAATGTCTGCATTGTTTTCTTGCTTCTGAAAAATGTTCATAATGTTGAAAATGTTCATAACTGTCCAATAACTTGGCATTGGATCATCATTTGCATATTTAGGTAGTAATTTAATAATTGTCTTATTTATTAAGAAAAGAAAACAAAATGTTTATCTTATAAAAAATTTGATCTGCTGGACTTCACATACCCAGGCAATAACTTCTGCAAGAACTCTCCTTCCTTATGCTGAACCGTTTTTATGATGAACTCATCGTCATTTGTTAAATAAAATATAGAACCTGAAGCCCCTGGATTTGATAACTCACGTAGGGGTGAAGAACACATTGACATCTGTAAAGAACGAATATATAGTTTAACGTTAGAATATGATTCGCAAATAATTCCGAATATTACCATAAAATCATCTGGTTGAATACCAAACAAGTCCCTAAAATAACGGAATGCAATTGGTGCATAAATTTTGTATCTAAATTCACTATAATGATGAGCAGGTGTTAAGGTCGAGCCTTCGGGGGGAAATGTTATGCTTTCAATTTCCCAGAAATCCATCATTAATAAATCGCGCTTTGGCTTTGATGCTAAACTTCCAACCTTAAAGAAACATTTATTATAAATATGGATTTTTAAACTAGTTCTTGTGATTAATACTGTATGTTGAATGCCTAGTTGTATTGAACCCATAATCTGAGTTGTTTGAATTTTCTTATACGTTATTTCTCCGCCTTCTCCCACTCGTCTGTGCCCAATTTTGCGTTCTTTGTCTGCCTTGTTTCCATATTTCGATTGACGTTGGCTGCTTGCCTTGAAATCAAAAAGGTTAAAGTTGGATTTTGGCTATTAAAGTTTGATTTTTGCTGTCTTAAAATCAAAAAATTTTAAGTAGTACTTTTGCTATTGAAACGTGTGTGTTCAGCATTAACCCTCTAACCAGCGAGGCTACCCTGAGCCCGCCATCGCTTTTTAAATGTAGTCATGAAGTTTTTTTCGTTTTTTTTTTATCAAAATATTTTCATTATATTTTATATATAGTATATATAAAAAAATATATTTGAATTTCCAACATTAATGAATTCTTTTAGTGGTTGAACATTCATTTTTATTATCTGCACTTTTTTAACGTAATCTTAAGGGAGGTTTTAGGCAAACAATTTTTTTTTATTGATTTTAGTTCTACAACTATTCGAGTATATTGTATGTAAAAATTTTTTCAAATCAATTTCGCTTATAATACAGATTCTACAGATCTTAAAGCCCGGTGCGCCAGAGTACCAATCGACCAAACCGAAGAAACTGTTAAAACGCGTGATGTTTGCTGTATGTGTATATGTAAAAGTATATGGTGTATGGAATGCTTCCATGTATATATACCATATGAACTCTACCTTGTTGAGGAAAAAATATATAATTGTTTTAGTTTTGTTTTGAGTTTGACCGCTATGATGCTTTTAAAGTTTAAAGCTTTAAATGCGTCTTTCTCGAAACATACTTTTTCAAAACGGCCCACACTAATGCAAACAAACTTTTTAATTTTTGTTTTCTTTTATCAATTTGTAATGTTATTCTACACATCTTTTACCAAAATGAGCGTCTTTGAGAAATTTGTCTAGTTTTTACATGCAACAATACGGTCAAAAATTACGTGAATTTTCAGATTTTTTTTTTCTACGATTTATAATTTTCCTAATTTTCCATATTTTCATTCCATTTTGATAAAAGATGTGCATGTAATTTTTCCGACAATCTGGAGTCACGCTATGATGTGGGCCAATTTTCACCTTATTTTGAAGGACACCAACTTCAGCGCCATCTTTATGTATAAAAAATATATGCTAACAACCAAAATATGTTTTTTACTTATACTAATGATGTAAAATCAACATGCAAATGGAATTTTTGTATATATATATATTAAACTTTTTCAGAAAACATCTTCGGAAATTTGCCTTAATTTTACCTGCATTTGCCTAAAGCCTCCCTTTACAGTTTTATGGCAATTATATTGCATTTGGTTAATTGAGTTTTTGGACTCTTTTACCTATCGTCAATAAAATTGGAAACTCGAAAGCTGATTTGTGTTCCTGTAGCCAATATTTACCAGAAATAAATATTCTCATGTTTTTTGCCATTATTTAACCCTGGCGGTGGGTTACATGAATATATGAAAACATGAAAATAAGACGCACAAGGCGCGCGCAGGAGGGGGAGGAGGGAGGACTTCGGCAAAAGAAAAATTTCTTATATTGTCAAAAAAAAGTAAAAAAAATTAATTAATTATTTGCTCTGCATTCATATTTGCTTAATTTATACGAGTTTTTTTTATAAATCTTACGCGGCCAGTTTTTTTAAAAAGTTTTGGAGAAAATATATGTTAAAAATTAATTTTTAACATATGTATATGCAATATAGCACAGTTAAAAGATCTACATTTGCACATAAAAAGTTTGAAAGTTAAATTTATTTTTTTAAGAAAAAAAATATGTTTAAAAACAAACAAAATGTTAACCATGCTAACCACAAAAATCCTATAACTAGCTTTAAGAAAGAAAACTATACAAAAATATAATTTCCGGAAAGTATCAGCTCTTAAACAATTTTTTGGTTTTATTGGTTTCATGGGGAAAAAAATTTAAGACAATCGCGCAAAATTGTCAGCGAGCGCAGTCGATTGAAAATAGCAAAAGCGTGTAGAAGTTACTTTTATATTACGTGGCGCATAAAAAAAGTTTTGTTGCGAAATTCTGTGTTGCAATTACAAAAATATTTTTAAAACCAGATAGTTTGTGAAAAAAATCAATACCAAATGCTTTTTTTTAAAGGTGAGCCTAATAACGCCTATGGTTTTTGCAGAACCGGGCCTTATAAGGAAGATACTCAGAATACGAATAGGAATAAACAATAATAAATAAAGCCATAAAGGCTCAAGATGTCACTAAAACGCTTTTTGAGTAAAAAAGAATTGGTTTTTTTCAAATCTTTATAGAAGGTGAATGCCATTACCTTCTTAAAAACGCTTTAAATTTTTTTTTAAAAAACATAGTTATGTCTGTAAATTCGTTTATGTTACTAATTTTTTCTATAAAGTGAAAATATAAGGCTTTTAAACAAAAATAATGCAGTTTTTAGTTCACTATTTCAAGAAAAAAAATACGTGGGCCTCTTAAAGTACACATGCTTCTTGAAAGTCCCAAAAAGGCGTATTTTAAGTCATATTTTAAGAGGTTTCCGATAATTCATTTTGCTGTCGCTTTTTGGCTTTTGTGTTAGGAATTCGTCAAATAAAATGACACAAAACATTTAGATTTTTGTTTTTGTTTTGAAAGCTCATTCAATATCTATATTTTTTAAGTCAAAAAAGGTGATAAAACGGTGTATATATAGGGCTTTAAAGTTTGACAAAATTGGAAAAAATCGTGGTTTATACACTATTGTACAAATTACAATATTTACTCTTTAAACGTTCCCAAATAATACTCAATTGGTTCCGTAAAGTGCATCGAGCTTTGACATTTTCAATGAAACTTCTAAATTTTACTATTATATGCATTTTTATATGGCTTTTTTATGATTTTTAAAGTTTTCTATTCAAAATTCTATAAATGAACAGTTATATTTGAAGTGGAATAAGTCCATTTTAAAAAAATATGAGCAAACGTTTATTTCAGTTCCATATAAGGGTCACCCTTTTATATTTTTAATTACAGATTTAATGGAACGCAATTCCGTCATATATTAACCAAAAGAACTTTGTTGTAAAGTGTCATCGAAGAAATGTTTTTTTTTTCAAAGTTGAATAAGTCCACTATAACCAATCATAAGTAAAACAAGTTTTTAATAGCAATTCTAATTGTCTATTATGATTTCAGTGTTACTTTCCATATAGGAAGAGAAAGAAAAAAATGTTGGGCATTGTTTCTCTTAATACTTCTAGATGAACCAAAAAGAAAAAAAGTTAAAGGACTCTTTTTGTTTATTTTCACATTACGAAAATGATCAAAATAGAGAGAGAGAGAGAAAAGCAAACACCGTTATAAGAGCCGTTAATAGAGCACTATAAAGATAAAGTAAATAAAAACTATGGTAGAATAATCTAGGTAGAAGCAATTTTGACAGTGCTCTCTTTGCTCTGACTATTAAAGTCTAAAGCAAACATATTAACATTAGGTGTTTCGTATTTTGTGAACCATTTAGCGTACTTAGCATACATTTAGCATACTTCATACATAATTTATATTAGCGGTCAGCGACTGTCCTTATTGCTTCTACCTAGATTATTCTACCATTGTAACGACAGTCAAATAAGACAGTCGTGTTTTTTTTCGCATTTAAAAACAATTAGTAAAAATAAATAAACAACAACAACAACATGAAAAAAAAATTTTAAACAAAAATATAAAACAAAAATACACACTCTTTCAACAAAATGATATTTTAAAGATACCAACTAATCCAAAGCAAATCAAAGCAACTCAAAACGTTAAAAACTCAATAATGAACACTAGCACAAAATTAGTGAAACAATAAGTGAAAATAAATCAACAATAACTTTAACAAAAACTATAAACAAAAATACAGACTAAAACAAAAAAGACACTCTTTAAAAAAAATACATTAAAGATACTAACTAATCCACAGCAAATCAAAGCAATTCAAAACGTAAAAAACTCCATAATGAACCAAGCAGAAAATTAGTGAAAATAAGCCAACAATAATTTTAAGAAAAACTACCCTATAGGAACAAACTAACTTGTTTTTAAAAACAACTAATTAAAAAACTAGTTTAAAATAAACCAGTATATGAACTACTTTGAATTATATTAAGGCGGCATCCACTTCAATATATGAAGTAATTGAAATACTACTTAAAAACCAGTGATTGATAAACTACTTTGAATTATATTAAGGCGGCTACTACTCTGATGTTGGCATGTTTTTATTGGAAATTTTTATTAGATTACAAGCTTATTAATATTTAACCATGTTATTTCATCAAATATTATTAACTTTTGGCCATCAGTAATAGTTTTCAATTGGTTATTTTAAAGCAGTTAAAAAAATAATTTAAATGTAACTAATTTGACAAGTAGTTGAAAATATATGCAGACGACAGTCAATTGACTTATTTAGAGGACATCACCACACAAAATAAGTTAGTTCGTTCTATGGAAAAAAGTCAGAATTTCAACTAGTTGTGGTTGACAAAAAACTACTTTATCAACTACTTTTAAATTAGTTGATTTCCTACAGGGTATAAACAAAAATACATACTAAAACAAAAAAGACACTCTACACAAAATACATTGAAAATATTAACTAATCCAAAGCAAATCAAAGCAAATTAAAACTTAAAAACTCAATAATGAACGCTAGAACAAAAACAATGCTAAAACCGGTTTCGTCTTCAGTCGCCTCGAACATCGCACCACCGAAGCCACCGCGAACTGAGCTGACGAAGACAACTTAATGAGTCTTTTTCAGCGTGAAATGGAAAAACAAAATGCAACAATAATTGAGGAGCTACGATCGTCTCTAACAACTTCTGAAAACCGAGTCGTGCAGAGAATTAGCGAAACTATTGCTGAACTTATTAATCTTAGCATATATTTTTTGAAAACAGAGTTTCTGCTGTTGAACTTATGAACTCTGATTTAAGGACGGATCTTAGTAAAGATTTATAGTCTTATTTTGTATTCCTAACGAAGCATTCAACGAACGATGGCTATGCGAACGATGTTGAATTCAAACTGAAATATGTATTTCGAACGAAGCTTATCGTTAGCTCATTCGACAAGCTCTTGTTTGATATGTACATTCAAACTGTTACACGCAAGCAGTTGTCAAATGTGGCGCTGCCATATCAAACACTAGGGAAGTTTTTTGTATTTTGTCTACTTCAAAGATTTTTTAAAAATGTTGCTTTCTTCGTTATATGTTGGCAGTGCTTTTGTTCGGCTTGTGTATTCAATAAATATACTTTGAGCAATTAAGTGGTTCGCGGATTTGTTTTTCATTATTATTGTTTTTAGTGATAAAGTGATTGTGCTTTTGACATATCAAAACAAAGTGTATGCAGCTATTGCAGTTTTGTTTTTACTTACTTACTGACTTAGGTGGTCGACACAACCCGTGTTCGGGTTTTGGCCGACCTCATTAGCTCTTGCCCGGCGCCTCTGCTTTGCGTGCGCTTTCTTCAATCGGATGCACCAAGTGCGGTTAGGGTTTCCTCGGCCTGGTCCATCCATTGGAGGCATGGTCTCCCTCGTCGTCGTTGACCAGCGACCCTTGCCTCGAGCACCTTTTTCGCTGGATCTTC
This sequence comes from Coremacera marginata, assembly GCA_914767935.1. Classification (NCBI taxonomy): domain Eukaryota; kingdom Metazoa; phylum Arthropoda; class Insecta; order Diptera; family Sciomyzidae; genus Coremacera; species Coremacera marginata. Next base: position 117,367,901 of record OU612044.1, on the reverse strand, counting down.
GTTGTCCATACGATGGTCATGACCAAGCCAGCGTAGTCGCAGAACTACGTCAATATCTTCGTAAAGCTCATACAGCTCGTGGTTCATTCGGATGCGATAGTCATCTCCGACTCGAACAGAACCGAAGATTTTGCGAAGAACTTTTCTCTCGAACACCCCCAGAGCGACTGCGTCAGCTTGCGAAACTACCCATGCCTCAGCGCCATAAAGCAGCACAGGTAGAACGAGCGTCTTGTAGAGTGTTCGTTTTGTCGATCGAGAGAGGGCTCTGTAACTTAGTTGCTTACTGAGCCCGTAGTAGCACCTATTAGCAATTATTGTTTTTCGCTTTATCTCCAGGCTGATTTCGTTGTTGGTATTAATGGCGGTGCCAAGGTAAACAAACTCCTTGACAACTTCAAAGTTATAGCTGCCGGATGAAACGTGGTTGTCTAGACGCCGCACTACCTTGCTTGAAGACAGCATATACTTTGTTTTACCCTTATTTATCGTCAAACCCACTTTGGCTGATTCCTTTTCGAAAGCGGTGAAATCAGCGGTAACATTTCTCTTGGTTCTGCAGGCAATATCAATATCATCAGCATACGAAATTGCTCTTAGGTGATTGCATCTTACTATACGCTCTATACTGTGGGCATCTCTGTCCGTTAGCTTTCTAGGTCGGCCTCCCTTGATGATTATGTGCTCAGTTTTGCGCCATTTTTGGACACGGAGAACTGTTCTATGATTAATTTTTGGAGCTTTTGCTATTGTTCTAGACGACTTACCGTGCTGAGTCATAACAACTACATTATCCTCTGTAACAACTGATATTTTTTTTATATTGATTATGTTTTTATTTTTCTCTTAAATAAGGAACACTGAACTATAATCTTGCACCTGTTCGCTTCACTTGGAACTAAAAACTTGTGACGAACCTATTACGAGCGAAATAGGCAGTCACAATTTAGCGTCAAATGCACCCACCATCACGAGTATTTCAGGCGAAGCATGCACGCACAATCTAGTGTCAACTGCATCCACCATCGCATAATCAAATGCACAAACAAATTAATGGCAGGTGCACCTACCATCGTTGCAAACCACAAATACAAGTGGCACACTCGGAGTAAACATTGTAACGAGCGGGTCCGAACGCCCCACATACAAGCCCCCATCAGGCCAACATCAACTACCCTGCCGTATAAATTCACAACTGGCTTTGCAATCGAAGATGACTAACATAGCAACAAGGCTATGCAAGCCAACGCTATACAATAAACAGCACAACAACAAATACACAACTTATAAGCAGCAACAACAACACAACATACAAATATTCAACGCTCAACATGCTGCTGACGGGAAAATGGAACAACGAGGTTCAAGCAACGAATTCAAGGTTAGCCTTGAATTCATCATAAGCAAGTAATACACATCATATATATTTATTTGTATATACATATTACTAGGCATAAGCAAATCATGAAATAACATTTGTTCTTATTATAATTAACTAAGCAACAACTATTCACATGCACTGAATTGATTAATACATGAAGCATAAACATATTGGTTTTTCCAACAACATATGTGCCTATAGTACGTAGATTATTTTAAGTAGGAATGTACTATTTGAACAAGCCTGGCAGCAGCCAGGCTAAGTTTTAAGTTTGATGAAAAGAATAAAGAGAGTCGTACTGGAGCTATTGAACAATAAAGACGTCCTTTTATTACTACGAGCCGACATCACAAGTAGTCACTGGAGCCGCCAAAAATAGGTCACTGATACACCAATCTACCACATATCCTTCCAAATACTTATTCTCACATTTTGCTCGAGTGGCATTGAGATGGAGAGGCAGCTGGCCTCTGTTCAACGTGCCCTCCAGCATTTAATCATTCAAGCTTAAGCTTAAATCGCATCCCTCCTTGTGAGTCAACACGGAGGTGGAGAGGCAGCTGGCCTCTGCTTATCGTGTCCTCACTATTGCTCCACACGAGCATCACCATCCTTACCCCAAACTTTCCGTTCCAAGTAACACTGAAGTGGAGAAGCAGCTGGCCTCTGCTCATCGTAGTTACTTGCTTCTGCTTTTACGGCTGACACCATCAAGTGAAACCCCGACGCTGAGGTGGAGAGGCAGCTGGCCTCTGCTCACCACGTCCACTCTGTTCGCCTTATCCTGGGCACATCCTTTAGACTTTTCTATAGCTAACATCACCCCACCCAATTCTTGAATACGGGACGAACGTGAAAGAGAGCAGTGCACGGCAGGCAGATCTTCGTAGGCATAACAAGCATTCCAATAGAACTACACTGGCCCAAACAGACGGGCCAGACATTCGAGAAAGTTCTACAAATACACAAGCAAACCCCCCGAACAACAAAACACATACGAATTCTTGTATTCGGGCCCTGGCAGTCGCTGAGGTTACCTCAGCAATTTATTGTTGTAACGACCAGCCAAAAAGGGTTCGTTACAAACTAACGAAAAAGAAGCAAGCCACAAAAATTTTCAATGAAATGAAATAAATAACGGAAAATTTCCAGCTTTTAAACATAAAACTGTGCAGGCGTGCAAAAATGGATACATGCACTTTTTTATTGATTCGTCTTTGTATTAAAGTAATATATACAAAGATCTCAAAATCAAATACTTTTTCAAATTGGTTTTTTTTTTATTTTATTTTACTTATTTATTTAAAAATTATAAGTACAGTAAGAGCAAGCTCTTTTATAGTACAATATAAGATTAACTAATATTGCGGCGGCCGTGGCGTAGTGGGTAGAGTGTGTGACTCTTACGCCAGAGATCCCAGGTTCGAATCCTCCATCCGACACAGAAAGTTTTTTCAATTGAATTAATTTTTCTGTTCGGCCGTCACCTCTCTGCAGACAATGGCAAACCTCAGAGAGTATAAACTGCCATGAAAGGCTTCTTGAGAACATAAGCCGTTTGGAGTCGGCGTAAAACATGTAGGTCCAGTTCTCGATCCTTTGTGTGCAAACATTTCACATCACACACAACACAATTGATCATAAGAAGCTTGGTCAAAGTCCTTTCAAGGGCGGAGATGGCCATTTCGTTTTTTTTTTTTCAGATTAACTTAGTCTAACATTAATTTTAATTTAACTGTCAGTTTGCTACTTCCAATAAACAGATCAGGGACATCATCAATACATATTTTACTCTTACATATAGGTAAGACATAAGATTTTGCAGAATTAAGTTGAAGCCCATTACATTTAGCCCACTTGTTTATGTTTCTGAGATCCTCATTCAAACGATAACAAAGATCATCACTGAGACCAGTTCGCCGAGACAGGTATAGTTAGACATCATCCGCATAAGCATGAACACATGAATGCCTGCATACACTAAAGATATCGTTAATGAACCGCACTTATGACTAGTTTATAAGACGAATGGACTTGACCAACTTTAACTCTTTGCTTTCTATTACACAAATAGCTAGACATAAGACTAACCGCACTGTCACAGAAACCAAAAAGAAACTTAAGCTTTTGACACAAAAAATGATGTTCGGCTTTATCACTTTATCAAAGGCCTTGGAAAAATCAAGCAAGCAGAGAAGGGTGATAGAGCCAGCATCATATTCAGGTCGAATATCATCAAGCACCTTAACTACGGCTGAAGAACATTCATGCCCAGCTCTAAAACCAGACTGATATCGGGATAAAAGTTTTTTTTCAAGCAAATATTTACGAATCTGTTGAGCCATAAGTTTCTCACATCTTTTCGATAAGGGTGATAGTATACTGATCGGCCTGTAATCATAAGCACCAGATGGATTTTGTTTTTTCGCTATAGATTTTCCACATATCTGGAAACAAAGATGTTATAAAACTGTGATTTATGATGTGAATAAGAGGGCTTATTATGTGGGGGAGTAAAAGCTTAAAGAATTTTATGGGGATGCCATCTTCAGCAACTGCATTTGACTTTATCTTCATAACACAGTTTCCAACATCAAATTCACTTATCGTATCAAACTTAAAAGACTGTTGTATGGCCATACCATCACAGGAACGCATGGCTTCATTAGACGCAGCAAAGGTGTCAACAAAAAAATTATTAAGAAGTTCCGGACCTTCATTACATACGGTGCTATTTTTATTACATATCCCAAGTCGTTTTATATTATTCCACAATGTTTTGGAATTAAGAGATGGATTTAACTTTTCGGATAAATAGTGTGTTTTGGCCTGTCTTGTTAACAGAACAGCTTCGTTTCTAGCCAATCTAAAAGACTCCCAGTTTTCGGATGATGGTCTGTTTTTCCATATTTTATGAAGCTTGTTTCTTTTTTTTATACTAATGGAGACGTTCTGGGTAAACCAGGGATGAGACACACTTTTCACGGTTATACTACGTAGCGGTACATGTTTATTATAAAGATATTTAATCGGAGCTAAAAGAGAACTAAGTTTATCATTTACATTATTCTGAAGCCAACATTCATTGAAAGATAACATAGATACATCGATGAACAGAGACTGATAGTTAATATGTTTAAAATCACGGTAAGAAAAATTATTAGTAGTTGCATTACAAGATAGGTTTACATTTAACGAGCAAAAGATTAAATCATGATCAGATATAAAATAAAGTTGATCAAAAAGAGAAACTAATGATGGATCTGAAACAATAAAATATTCAAGTTAACTAGGAGTAAAATTCTTGCAGTATCGCGTGGGTACAGTATCGTTTACAACAGACAGCCCTAGCGTCGATAGCTTATCATATAGTGTAAGTTTACTGGTCTCATTCGAGAGAATATTGATGTTCAGATCTCCACATAACAACATATTCTTATCTTATTAAGAATTTTATAACAAGGCAAGTATGAAACTGACAAGCATTGTCTTAATTTTGCTCGCCACTGGATAATGCTATACACCAACGCCGTAGCTACTCCGTTTTGCGTCGGGGAACAAAAATTCTACTAAATTTAATGACTATTTTTAAAAAAATTACCATTCGGCAACATAGTCAGTAGCAGTGTTATCACTTGAAAATTGTAAATAGTGATACGACTAGATTGAGTCTAAAATAAACATTTAGAAAAATGTTGGTAGATTTTCTCTCCCTACAAAAAAATTTGATCCAAGTTCTGCAGCAAGACATGTGAACCATCAATGTAGGTCTTGGAAGTTACATGTAAAAACATATCGATTTTTCAGATTTTTGAGACTGCTCCGTACTTTGATCGAAAATTAGTCAAATTTGTAAAAAACAATTGGCTTTTGGTATGCAGTTTCAAAACACATTTAATTTTGTGTCTTCTGCGCATTAGTTTATTCAAATCGAGTAATATTTTATTGAGTTATGAAACTTTTTAGGAAAAAAGCCATTTGCCGATATTTTAGATACATGAATGTGCATTAACATCCGCCTAAGTACAATTTGGCAGTTTTGTGTGAATTTATTACAAAAAATCAAATAAACATTCTGTAAACAGAACACCGAACACGGGTGAATTGAGAACGGTTTCACCAAGAAATCGCTAATATAGAAAAGCGCTTTGATTTCTTTGATGGCAAAAATACAATCAAAGTAATGACAAATTACTGCTGGTCACTTAAAAGAGGAACCGATGACGATAAGTTAAAAAGAAAAAGATCGAGTAAACATTTTTGAGTAGCATTTTCAAAAATGGTGAACTAACAGTTCAACAAATGCCTATAAACTGTCACAAAACATGCTCAAAAATAATATAAATAAATTGTAGTAGCTTAATATATTTTATTTAATTTTGCAGTACTTAGAGACATTCCATTCTAAAAATAAAATTTTTTAAAAATTTAAGTACTATAAAGTGCTAAACAATATTATATTACTTACTTACTTAGGTGGTCGTAACAACCCGTGTCCGGGTTTCGGCCGACCTCATCAGCTCTCGCCAGGCGCCTCTGCTTTGCGCGCGCCTTCTCCAATCGGATACACCAAGTGCGGTTAGGGCCTTCCTCAGCCTGGTCCATCCATCGGAGGCATGGTCTCCCTCGTCGTCGTTGACCAGCGACCCTCGCCTCGAGCACCTTTTCGCTGGAGCTTCGTCGTCCATACGATAAACATGACCCAGCCAGCGTAGTCGCTGCACAGTTATACGCCGAACTACGTCAATGTCTTCGTAGAGCTCATACAGCTCGTGGTTCATTCGGATGCGATAGTCATCGCCGACTCGAACAGGACCGAAGATTTTGCGAAGAACTTTTCTCTCGAACACCCCCAGAGCGGCTGCGTCAGTTTGCGAAACTACCCATGCCTCAGCGCCATAAAGCAGCACAGGTAGAACGAGCGTCTTGTAGAGTGTTAGTTTTGTCGATCGAGAGAGGGCTCTGTAACTTAGTTGCTTACTGAGCCCGTAGTAGCACCTATTAGCAATTATTGTTTTTCGCTTTATCTCCAGGCTGATTTCGTTGTTGGTATTAATGGCGGTGCCAAGGTAAACGAACTCCTTGACTACTTCAAAGTTATAGCTGCCGGATGAAACGTGGGAGTCTAAACGCCGCGCTCCCTTGATTGTAGACAGCATATACTTTGTTTTACCCTCATTTATCGATAAACCCACTTTGGCTGATTCCTTTTCGATAGCGGTACGCAAGCAGCTGGACACCTTTATAGAAAATGGTGCCATTACGATGCACACCTACCTTTCGTACGATCCCCTCCATGATGATGGTAAAGAGATCGCAAGACTGTGGATCGCCTTGCCTGAAACCTCTTTCGGTATTGAAGGTTTCGGAGAGGTCATTTCCTACCCTGACGGAGCTGCGTGTGTTGCTCAACCTCATTCTGCAAAGTCTAATCAACTTTGCAGGTATACCGAACTCAGACATGGTTGCGTATAGGCAATCCCTTCTCGGGCTATCGAACGCAGCTTTAAAATCGAAAAAGAGTTGGTGTGTAGTCTGATACCTCTATAACTGGAGCAGATTGGAGACGCTGAGGTTCCAATCGTCGGGCATGTTTCTGCTAGCCATATTTTGCTGATGAGCTGATGCATGCGCCTTATCAATTCATCGCCGCCGGTTTTAAACATTTCAGCTGACAGGCCATCAGCACCCGCTGCTTTATTGTTTTTGAGTCGTTGGATAGCAACTCGAACCTCTTCATGGCTAGGTGGTGACTCGAAAACAATCTACTGCCAAAATTTCAGCGCAATCGGCCCAGAAGTTTTTGAGTCTTAATAATTTCTAAAAAGTGGGCGTAATTATAGTTCCACCACGCCCATTTTTAATATATTTGCCGATGTTAAGCACTCAAACTAAATTACCACATTTCAGTCTTATACGACCAAAACCCTCTGGAATATAGCATTTTCATTAGTTTGTGGGAGGTAAAAGGGGGAGTTGTTAAAACTAAGTTTGCAAAAAACTAATCTAGGATGCCGGTAATACACGTTTTAAATTTGAGCGAAATACGTTCAGATTTATATAAAAGTCAAACAAACAAACGCACAAATGAACACATTAACAGAAAATGATTTTTAGTAATATAGATTATATTATTATATATTATTGATCAATTTTAGAAAAAAGACACACGTTTTACTCGTGAAAATGTGTTCCTTTTAAATAATAAAACTAATTTGAGGGGTTTCTAACAAAATAGTGTTCAAAAACATCAACTAATTGTAAAAACAGATGTTCCCCACGGTGGTGCACATTTGACTTTTTCAGGAGCACATTTGACAACCATATTTTCCGTGATTTTTTTTCGGCTAAAGTATATATATAATTTTTTTATGAATATTTTATTAAAATAACAGTCGGTGTATTCATACTTATTCAAGCGTATGATATAAAAACATAGGAACGCTACATAACTTACGAAAAAAGGACGAAATTCAATAGTTTAGAAAAATCATTTTATGTGTAAGCTGCCAAAGCTAACATCAAGAAAATATTTGGTGCGAATGCGAGAAGCTTGGTTATTAGGAGTCAGAAGTTTAAAGTCAATTTCGCTTCTTAATGTCATATCTCTACGCATGGGTGACAATCTTGTCGCGGTGTAGAGGCTTAAGTTGCTCGTGGGATCTTCAAGAATGAAACCAAGAAAAACAATAAAAAGGAAGGGTGCACTGAGGGGACGAGTCCCGAATCGGTGAAATCCCGAAAGGATTTAATTGTGGAAGGGTGCGGGAAGCCGAAAGGCGCCTTGTGGACGATAAAATCCCGAAAGGAGTGGAACTGTCAGCCAGTCTTGTCGAAGCTGCTGCGCCAGGGAACGCTAAGAAGCGGCTATTGACTCATCGGCTAAGGATGAGGAAGGTGGACATCATGTAAAGGTTGATAGCCTTCCACATAGAGTAAGGACGATGGAAGCTGTTGGACGACCCTCAAAAGTCGGTAGTCAGTGCCAGGAAAACCTCGTGGTGTGTCAGCTCAATCTATACCATAGTAATACAGCATCAGCAATAATGATGCATTGCATGGAGGAGGATGGAATTGACATAGCAGTGCTCCAAGAACCTTGGATTCTTCTCAATAGAATTAAAGGTCTTTCAGAGCGAAAGCCCACGCTGTACCAACCGGTAACAGATGGCAGGTGGAGGACTTACATCTTGGTGAGGCATGGTATACTAGCGGTACATATGCCATACCTATGTTCCACGGATCTCAGCGTTGTGAGATTTGGGGATGGAGCAGGTGCTTGTATGATAGCTTCAGCGTATCTTCCTTACGACTTTCCGGACCAGCCACCTTCAAAGAGGTGGTGAATTTGGTAAAGAACTGTGAGGAAAGAAACATTGGAGTGATAAAAGGATGTCATGCCAACGCGCACAATACTGCGTGGGGAGCACCAACAACAATGACATAGGAGAGCAATTGCTTGAATTTGTGGAGAGGTACAATCTGTTGGAATCAAATAAAGGAACACAGCCGACTTTCGTTGATGCGAGGCGAGCGGAAGTCATTGATGTAACTCTCATCTGCAGAAAAATTCTGAACAGAATAGAAAATTGGAGGGTCTTGGATAGGCTAAATAGGATAGGTTTGAATTCAAGTACGGAATCCGACGCCAACGGAATAGCAAGAATGCCAGGATTCCCAAGAATACAGATCCTGTGAAACATAAGGCGAAGTTGAGGGAAACACTGACCCAAAAAGCTATAAAAGTACCAGGGATAAAGCGGAAGTGGAAAGCCATGTCAAACATCTTAGTTCGGCCATGGTCGAAGCTTGCGAGGTGGCATGTCCTATATTTTCAGTAGATGAGGTTAATCCGATGCCATGGTGGTGCACGGAACTCAAATCTCTGAGTAAGAAAGCTAGTAATTCCTTTAATCCGCATTCGTGAGGGGAAACACAAGAAACTGCAGACTACAAGGCACGCAAAAGTGAACTGAAGAACCTCATGCGACACCGTAAAAGGCAGTCGTAGAGAGACTTCTGCTCTGGGATGGAAACTATTTTCGAAGCATTTAGGCTTCAGAAAATCGTTTCAAAAGATCCATTCTAAAAGTGGGACTGATCCAAAAACGGATTAAACCATGGCAGAGAACCTAGAGGAGTCGATGCAAGTTCTGATGGAGGTGCATTTTCCTGAAAGTTTTAGGTCATATGACCCATGGACACCCTTGAAGAAAGCGATGCACAGGGTTGATAGACTAGAAGCCGAAAGAATGATCACTATAGGCGAGGTGAGGTGTGCTGTACGCTCATTTGCTCAGTACAAAACATCAGGGATGAACGGTATATTTTCGAATATGATGCAATGGGGGAAGATCTCATTGCACCTTGACTGTGGGGTATATTCGTTACTGACTATATGAGTGACTGAAAAGGAGCGCTTTTCAGGAGGCATTGCGATGGCCACATTCATGGACATCGAGGGTGCTTTCTACAAAATATGCTTTGGAAGGCTGCGGCAAGCCCTGACAAAGCGTAATGTAAGTCCAATAATAGTAAATTGGGTAGACAATATGCTCAATCACAGTTCTGTCAACATGTAGAATGGTACAGTCAAGACTAGAGGTAGAGTAAGTACAGGATGTCCCCAGGCCGGAGTGCTATCGCCAACCCTGTGGAACATAACTGAGGACTCACTACTGTTTAGACTGGATGAATCGGGCATACATACGACAGGGTATGCAGATGATATTGCGTTAGTGGTCTGTGATAAGTTCATTGACACCATTTCTGACATCATGAAGGGAGCACTCCGAATGGTGGAGGAGTGGTGTCGAGAACAAGGCCTTACCGTAAACGCAGGAAAATCAGACAATATTCTCTTTACTAGAAAGAAGGTAGGCCTGAGGAGAGAACCACTCAGACTTTTTGGAGCTGAAATCAACATGTCCACGAAAGTTAATTATCTAGGCGTAAAACCCTTGATAGTAAACTGAACTGAAACGAGCATGTAGAAAATAGGATTCAAAGAGCCAAAAAGGGTTCTGTTCAAGTGTAGGTGCGTTTGTGGTCTAAAAGGGGGCTTAGCCCAGAGGCTATGAAATGGGTCTACACTATAATTGTTAGACCTGTCATCGTATGCTTCGATGATTTGGTGAACAAAAGTCAGCCAGAAAACCATTAAGTGACTGGACAGAGTCCAACGGCTGGCATATGTTGGAATAACAGGTGCAATACGCACCACTCCAACAAGCCCAATGGAGGTTCTCTTAGGTATGCTGCCGTTGGATTTAGAAATAAAGAAAACGGCGGCGCTAACAGCCCTCAGGATTTTGTGAAATGCTACGTGGCATGGGGCAATGGCACTACATGGTCATATGCGCATCCTTGATATTGTACATAGAGACGCCAGGGAGATGGGTATGCCTATGGATGGAAGGCAGAGAGTAAGATTAACAGAAAAATGTTATAAAACTCTTATAACAGATGGAGCCGTTTGCAAAGAAATCACTAATAACGATATCAGTATATTCACTGACGGCTCTCTGATGAATGGCAGAGCCGGAGCAGGTGTTTCCTCAGAAGAGTTGACCCAATCCTGTGTACTGAGGTTATGGAGGTTTTTGTCTGTATACCAGGCGGAAATGCTTGGTATAAAGCATGCGCTGGACCGCCTGATAGATGGGTCAATGGCAAGAAAATTGTCATTGCCCTTGACAATCAGTCGGTATAAGGTGCATGCAACGGACAGACACCGCTTCCGGGTTGGCCATGGAATGTCTTACCAAACTCAATTGGTGCGCCCAGACAAATGAGCTCAACTTATGTGGATGAGAGGACATTCTAGCATAGAATAGAATGAAAATGCTGATTCTTGATTCTTTAGCGAGAAAAGAATCAGCAGAAGAGTTCTGTGGACCAGAGCCACGTATCGCTATAGGCGACAACATGGTAGCAGGCCTTATTAAGCCATGGGCTTAATTTTTGCAGCTGTTAATTGCAATCAAAGGCAGCCGTAAAGTGGTCTCGTAGTGACGCAGCAAAAGTTATCCTAAACAATCGAAGGACTTTAAGCTGGCTTATTGCACTGGTCACAGGACTTTTTTCCCAAAGTTTAGCAAAACGTGTTCTACAGCCTTCAAATCGTCATCATCCAAGACCTTGAGTTTTAAAGCATTATTGTCTTTGTTGATAAAATTTTCTTCGTCGTCTGACCTGAGACTGAGAATACTTTCGTCAGATGATGTAAGGTTTTCAGTTATTAAACTCTTAATTTGCTTTGATTTTTGTTTCAATCGTATTTTTTGGCTTTCGTTTGAAAATTTAAGAGGACGTTTGGAAAACTGAGCACTTCTCTTAGCTTGAAAATTCAACGCACGATTTTTTTCTAGTGAGCTTGTAAGGATCCGCTAAGATTCACTTCTCTGTTGTTTGTTTTATGTTTTATGCCTAAGCTCAAAAATTACTTAACCGGTTTGGCTGGGATTTTTTTTATTTTATAGGTAATTGTTCAGGGATGGTTTACAAAAATTGAAATATTAGAAAACTTTGCTGAAATTGAATTTGGAAAATCGCGAAAACAAAAATAGGCGTTTTTGTATAGAAATTTTGTATTTTGAATGGAAAATGTCACACATCTCCGGAAATTCTTACCGATTTCTTTGAAATTTGGCAGAAGGGCTAACTATTGCTCAGGTCATGTTTAAATATATATTTTATTTTCCGCGCCCATTCAGACCTCCTACTAAAGGAGTTGCAACAGTTTCATTATATGGAGAAAAACGTATTTGAGTTTATAACTCAGAATTAAAACTCAAAAACGACTGGGCCGATTGAGTTCGAATTTCGGCAGCTAATATATTTCGTGTACGTCATAGTTAATGAATAAAAAAAGGCACGAGTCGTATTAGATAATGGAGAGTGGCACCTCCAATATGAATTCGACACTTCAAACCTGATATCTTGGCCGATATCTAGCCGATTTGCATAAACTTTTGTATATAAGGATTTTAGGATACGGTGAGTGCTTAAGAGCTATATATTTTGCTGTATCTCGAACACTAGATGGCGTTGTAGTACAAACTCTGTTGAAATACGTTAATTCCTCCTAAACCACTCATCCGATTAGCATTAAAATTTGTATATAGTGGTCTTAGCGTACGGCGAGTATTATGGCGCTATTCTTTTACTTTACCTTAAACATCAGGGGGCGCTGTAGTACATATTTTTTCGAAATACGCAAAAATCTCTTTAAGCGTTTGTATGTAAGAACTTTCGGAAAGGTCGAGTCCTATGGGCATGTTAAACTTTATTTCAATGTGTTTGATAACGCGTGCACTCCTGGCCAAAACCTGGCAAAAAAAAAAGCTGCTCGAAGTGTCATTACAAAAAAAAAAGAAAAAAATGTAAAACGTGTAAAAGGCAACTAAACCAAAAAATAAGTCAATATTTTAGCATACACATTCATACGTGGTGCTGCGATCGAGTCGTAGGAAATTTTTTCCGAAATTGTTTATCCGATTTGTATGAAAATTCGTATATAGGGGTTTTCGGGTACGATGAGCGTTGATGACTTACCTATTCTGTTCTATTTTAAAGACCAAATGGCGCTTTACAAATATTTTTAAAAAGTCTCGAAAACTCTTAAGCCGCTAATTCGAATTGCAAGAAAATTTGCATGTGAGGGTTTTCGGACACGGTGAGTTTTTGGAGAGATTTCTATATCTCTTAAGAAATCGTGAGAAATTCCAAAACCGCTCATTATATTTTGATACAAATCTGTATATAGAGATTTTCAAGTACGGCAAGTGTTTTGGATCTATAAATTTTGCACAATATATTGAAAGCCAGAGAGGTCTGTAATACAAATACTGCAAAAAACTCAAACTTTTTCGATTCGGGGGCAATTCACTCTAGTTTTAATACTTTACCTCAATAAATATGTACCCCAGTTATTGACATTTGGCATAGGAGTGAGTACATTTTTTTCCAAGCACCCTGCAAAAAGTTGGCGAGGGCCCAAAACATATCAAGCTTAAAATTCATGATATGACTACACGCAAAGAAAAAAAAAACTTTTATCGTCAGTTTGCCACAAACGAACTTCGTTTATCGTGCTTGAAAACGTTTTTTGCAATAGTTTCAACAGTTACGAGAAGCGTAAATGAAGTAAATGAATTTTGTTTGCCATAAACGCGTGTGATTTTTTAATTGTGGCAAATGAAGAATTGATTTGTTTTAATTTAAAACTTCGTTAGTGGGAAACAAACTTCTTTTCTCATAAACGAATATTTTAATTAAAAAAATTTTTATTTTTTGACAGAAAAAATAAGCAGCTCGAGCCGAATATTAGCCTACTGAAAATACTGTGGTACAACAGATTAAGCAGGGCGCGCAGTAAACTTGGCATCGACGGAGTCGGGGTTCGATTCCCAACGATGGAAGTAAGAAAGTATATTTTTTTTAAATCATATTAAATTTGTGAGTTACAAAAATATTCCTCTTGTGTTATTTTTTCGATATTTTTCGTTTATTTTTTTCGTTAAAGACAACTGAATACTCGTTTGCGGTAGCTACAGGCCGCAAACGATGTATAGTTGGTAAATTTTTCAGTTGCGGTAAACGAAAAATTTCTTTGCGTCTATGCTTTAAATATTTTTCACATCGTTTGTAAATTAATTAAAATTTAAATCGCAACCAACATAGCTCGTGAAGTCGATATCCAAGTGGAAAAAGGATTATTTGATAAATTGAATCTGATAAAAATTCTTTTTTTCTGAGGACTGAAGTTTTAGTACAAAAATTTAATATGTATTGACGAAAAAAAAATGTAGGGTTGGGATTGGGTCCATGGATGATTGTGCATTGTTGATTGTATCATGTTCCACACATTTTTCACGCCCTGAATGCTACACAGTATAATGCAAAGCACAGTGCTTTGCGATCATACAAATTTGGAAATAAATACAAGGAGTGCTCCTATGATAATATTGATATTTTGTATACTTAGTTATCTCAAACTATCTAGGAAAAAATACTAAAAATGGTTGAAATCAGTCAGTCCTTAGGGGTACCTCCCTTAATTAAATTTTCACATTATTTTGTATGGAGGGTAGACATTAAAGTTGACCAATCTTAATAAAACTCGACCAGAAGGCTAAAAATATAAAGAAATAGACTTATACTTAAAATATTTCAAATTGATTAGTTTTTAAGGGGACCTTCCCTTGAACCTATATTAATTTTTAACATGATTTTGTATGGGAGGTTCAAGGAAAAGTTCGTCGATCTTAACGAAACTTGGTCAGAAGAGTTGAAAAAAAGATTAAAAGTACTATGTGTAATAATGGTAACCAGAAACATCACAAAACAAAAATAAACAATAACTCAATAAATAGTGTTGCCGCCTTCAGTTACATTTATAGAGTTGCGTTTGGAATTTCAAGCAATTTATTGACTTAGAGGTATATTCAAAATGGATTTTTGCAAAAAAGGCGGAACAAAGCAGAATTTACCTTTTCCCTTACCTTGCCCTTAAGATAAAGGTCTAAGGTAATCAATAAAAAAAAATCGCCTCCAATAATATTCATGGTATAAGTAAATGTCTATCCAAATTTGCGAAATTTGTCGTTTATGTTAGTTTTGAATTGTTTTTTGAAAATTTGGCAAAATTCTATTTTTTAATTTAATTCAAAAATTTTAGAAAATAAAAATGTAGTCATAGTCTTTTCGTTTAAAGTTTTTTTTTTAATTTTTAATGTCGATGAAAAATTTATTTTTAGAAGAATTTTTACTTTGAGTATCTAGAACATATCGGACACTATCTTGCAAATTACTAAAAAATTAGACAAGTTTTAAATGATGCCGTGCCTACATTTCCAATTTTTAAGCAAAAATATTTTGGATTTAGCTTAATGGGAGTATTATCTTTCGAATGATACCAAATTTGTACAATTCCGAGAGCACAATTTTTTTTATTTATTTATACTGTACAAAGCACTGTGCGGCGCCGGGTATTCCAGCTATTTATTATGAAAATGTATTTTAAAATCCTTCATTTGATACTTGGCCGACGTCTTTAAGTGAGTTAGGAGGAAATTTTTGATTATTTTAAGCCCCCTACAGAAAATCCTCTGAACGCCCGTGTGAAGCTATGCAATGAAGTAATTTTCATATTTAATTCATAACGTCAAAAGTATAATGTTTGAGAATAGTTACACTTTCTCTCTTCAGATATGCAATGCATTAGAACACTGGCTTACAGCCAATATGTACAATGAATGCCACTATCCATTTCTCATATAGAATTGGTGACTAGTTTCGAAAATATTTTCCTTTTTTTTGCTGTCACTTCGCTTTCGAGATATTGCCCACTGTAATTTTTTCTAAAAAATAAAAATTGGGTTCCACTTAATTTCATATATCTCCAAAACCAACAACAGAAATGAAACAAGTGATATATTAAATTAAAACTGATAAAATTCCCTACAAAAAATGTCTGCTTAATTTTCTAATTAAGTTGTTCATTTTAGCGGAATAAATTCAATTTTCGAGGATTTTTCTTGTTTTTCAGAAAAATTAAAAAAATGCCTGTTTTGAGGAAAGTCTAAAGAAAATCTGTTGAGAAATGGAAAAGTTGTTTTTATTTGAACGAAAGCACCCAAATTGTGTGATTGTCTATTTAGAGCAGCTATCAACATAATTAGCTCGCGAGATAAGAGCTTTTTCAAAAATGTATACGTATCTAATTCTTCCGCTGCAAAAAAGCTTTCAGCCTGCAGGCAGACTCGAAGCCAGTAGGAATACGTCGCTTTGTTCGCTAGATTTTAACATAATTACGTTGTGTTTCTTCACCAAAAAGAATAAAATAAGGAATACTTTAGAAACGCAGCGTTTTTTATTCCTGTAAGGAATCATTGTTTTCATAGTTTGCAAGTTTTAAGTAGTTTATTTTATATATATTTTGTCTTAAGAAGGCTTTATTAAAAATGGCAAAAAAATGTTACTAGGTATATATATTTAATATTTAATTTTGTTGATGTTAAATGAAAAAAAATATAAGGGGATGGAATAGGGTAAGTACAATCCGCAAATGCAATAAATAATGTTTTTTGTACTCTTTCTAAATTTATTTATTAATTGAAATGTTTGCTTGCCGAAGAGGACAGCATAGGTAGATATTCATCCAGAAGTATGAATGTCTTATAATCTGAAGATGAAGGTCGCCTTTTTTGGACTTTTCTTGATATACTGTGTAAAGTATTAAGCGATTTTATGCAAATGGGCAAAGCCCTTATAAATGGTATTAAACGTATAAGTTTATCACTTGTCAAAATTTTGTATACTAAATTTTTTAAACCATTTATAAGGTTCTCCCCAATTCTATAATTTATTTATTTATTTATTCTAAAATAAATTTGACATATTTGACTTTGTAGTGACATTAATCTAATTTGTAATTTAGTAATTTCTTAATGTAATGTAATGAAACCTTGTTTTATATGTATACATAAAATAAATAATAATATATAATATAATAATATAATATAATAATATATAATAAACGTGTAATAATAATATATAAAAAAATAATAATTTATAATTATTAATTAATTTCATAATTTTTCTATTTGCGTCTATTTCTTATTATTTCTGTACATAAAGATTTCAGGAAAATTTCAAAATGCTTTAACGTTCTATTTCTTTCAGTGAAAAGCTTTAAACGTTTCATATACACGCAAGCACTTTAAGTTGGTTGCGAGTGGTCGTGAACAAAATCAGTTCGCAAGCTAAGAGCTTTTTCAAAAATGTATACGAATATAAATTCTTCCGCTGCAAAAAAGCTTTCAGTCTGCAGGCAGACTCCAAGTGAACATGGTCACTTTTTTCACTTGATTTCAATATAATAACGTTGTGTTTGTACACCAGAAGGAATAAAATAAAGAAGTGATGCGTAGTTCTGATATATATGTTTACATTTGATACTCTAAAAACGCAGCGCTTTTTATTCATGTGAGCACCGATTGTTTTCATAGTTAGCAAGTTTAAAATAGTTTATTTTACATTTGTTTTGTTTCTAGTTATACGGGGTCTCATGTATGCCACTCTGTTTAAAATGTATTCATAATAAAGATAATAATATATAAAGTAATATACGTAATACTAACATATAATAAGAAAAGAATAATCTATTCTAATGTGATTTCATCCTTTTTCTATTCGCGTCTATTTGTTATTATTTTTGCACATAAGGCTTTCAGAAAGCTTTGAAAATGCTTTAACGTTCCATTTTTTTCAGTAAGAAGCTTTAAACGTTACACATACATGCAAGCAGCTTAACCCTATGCACGTCAGACTGTGTCCTTTCAATTTCAAACCAATATAAATGATTAAAAACTTGCTTTGAAGCCAAATAAGTTAAATGTATTTGATTTTTGGTCACTGTTTCTGTAATACACAAATATTTTTTTTACGATTTCATAATATAGTATTTACTTATTACACGAAATATTTAAAAATAGCATTAACTGACTCTGAGATACTGTACGAAGGTTAACAATAAAAAAAGACGACGATGTTACTGCTTACGAAAAAGAACGACTTCTTATGGCATTGTTCCGGGTTGAGACGTGTTTTTAAAGGCTGATAAAAAAAAAAAACTACTGCATATATTTATAAAATCTTTTTTTTTATTATTTGAATCAAGTATTCAAGAATACAAAAAAAATAAATATCTTTTAAAATTCATGTACATGTAAGCCCACAGGTGGCGTTGCAAATTGACGCTAAAAAAAGTACTTTTCCGTGCGACAAATAATTCCATACTGGGTCATCTGAAAAAAAAGGTTTGTGGTTAATTTAAAGACCTAACTCTTCGGATCGACGTGGCCCGATTTTTAAATTTTTGGTTTAAAAAAAAATTTTTTTTGAGCTCAAAGTTGAAAGCCCTAAAATTTATGACATTTTATGATCAAAATCATTAATTTTTTTTTGTGAATGAAAAAATCAAAATCGGGCTACTGCGATCTCAAGAGTTAGCGCTTTAAATTAACCCCAAACCTTTTTTTCAGATGACCCAGTATGGATTTATTTGTACCACCGGAAATTTTGGACGCCAATTTGAATCGCCACCTGTGGGCTTACATGTACATGAATTTTTTAGAAAAATACTTTTTTTTTTTTTGTATTATTGAATACTTCATTAAAATAATGAAAAAGTTTTTATAAATATCTGTAGTTGTTTTTTTAATCAGCCTTTAAAAATCGCCATTTAAAACACGCCTCAACCCGGAACAGTCGCCTTTAGCAATGATGTGGTATTTGTCAGAAGCCCATATGTAACGACCATTCACAGAAAAGTCCGGTTTGCCTAACATGTATAAATAAGTACTTAAGTTAAAATCGCCACATTATTTAAATTGAATTTTTTAATTTTTTCCATTTAAATAAATGAATTATCTATTTGTATATTTTGTATAAGTGTTTCAAAGTCACATATATCAAATTACTTTTTTTTCAATTAGTGTCTCTAAGTCACACCGTGACAGTTAACGTTATTCAGATAGCGTTTGAGTCTGAGAACTGCTTCCGAAAAATTTTTTCTTATATATTTTCCTTGCTACCTATAGCCGTTTCATACATAGAATGATGAACTAAAAACCATAATATTAGGCAAATTTTGGCCTTTTTATAAGAGATTCATATGAAATAGTTTCTTCATTTTGAAAAAAATAATTACATTTTTGTGTTCAAAACGTACTATCCTGCAACTTCGGGAATTTTTTTAATAGAAAGAAGTAAGTTGCAGTCATAAATTTTTTTCTAGAGTACATTTTAACTGTTAGTTTAAACATAAATTTTTTAACATTCTGAATTTGAATTCTTCAACACTTTTGTGTTTAAAGAATATTAAAAATTTGAATTTTGAGAAATTTGCTGAGTTTTGCTGACTTTGTGGTCAAATATCTCTGGTGGGAGTGGGTGAAAAATTTTAAATTTATTCACAATAAAGTATATAATTACTTATGTACTGCATTATATTGCAGTTTACATTTTAAGTTTAATATTTGCTTCCTTTGGAAGATACAATTTTTCTTTTTTGAAGAAAAAGCTATAGTGGGCAATAGCTCGAAAACGGAGTGACAAAAAAAAAAAAGTATTTTCAGAAGTTGCGACCGATTTTACATGAGAAATGGAAAGTGGCATTCATTGTTAAGCAAACAACTTTGCTTAATTTGTAAGCCAGTGTAATTTGAACCCATTGAAAATTATGTTCTGTCCAACTCCAATTTTTTTTTTGCAAACGTAGTTATTTAAATATTTTTTAAACTTACAGCTGGAGACGATGCTGCTACGGTATCTGAAAAGAAAAACAAATGATTAGTAAAATTTATGAATGGCAGCGATCAAAAAAAGTGCTCATAGCCATTTTTACTAGCTATCATTAGTAAAGTATTCTTAAGTTTAGGGAACTTATATTATTTTTTGTGAATTTTAGTGTTTTATCAGAGGATTACGAAAAAACGTTAAAATATATTAATCTTAAAGTGTTTGTATATTTTTAGAGAAATATTGAATTAAACAAAATAATTTTTTGTGACTTAGTTTCTTCATTTTCCTCTACGAAGGATAGCCACCTTGTCGTGGTGTAGAGGCTTAGGTTGCAATGAAACAATGGGCTATGATGACGGGAGCGCAAGCTCCTGGTAGGGTCACCCATGTCGTACAGGCTATTGTGGAGCAATGAACAAAGAGCTATCCCCCCCTCTAATCCAGGGTGTTATGTTGCACCGTGCCTATTGGATGGTTTGCAGCCAGGGGGTAATACCGGCTGTATGGGAACGGATACCTCACTGATACCTGGCCGCCTCAGTTAGTAATTGTGGCCTTTCCATGGTATGCGGGGCTCTGGCATGGATGACGTACTTCCCTAGCTACTCGTGGGACCAAAAATGAACAAAACTATTAAAAACAACAAGGAAGAATGTACAGAGGCGACAATGACAACAACTACTACAGACGAAACGGCAACTGCGACGGAAACTGGCAGGTCTAGCATAGGGCGACCTACTCTGACCAAACAGGACAACACCGACGCGGGTGGGGACTTGGACTCAGCGACTCTGAGGATTCTGGGCAGGTTGAGCATTGGAAGTGACACGGAGGAATCGAGCATCCCTCAAGTCCTTCACAACGTTCCTAGCTCAGAGACTGAAGACGAGCTTCTCAACTCCGACTCCGACGCGACGGTCATTGAGGCGGGTAGTGCAGCAGTCCACAGTAGATCTGCTTCGAAAGAAGCCACGCAACGAAAGTTCTACAGGACTGCTAAGAAAATGAAAACCGCAGACCCGACTACTCTTACTTCCAGGGACAAGGCTCTCATCAGGAAGCACACGAAGAGTGTGAAAACTTTTGAACGTCACTATGCCCCCAAAGCATCGACGAACGAAGCTGCCACAACTCTGCCTGCTTCCACGGATGAGGGTCTTAGCAAGGCAGGTCCATCCAACTCCAATGACGGGAAAAGCGACAAACGGGAGAGGGAAATGGGAGGTAGAAAGAGGAGGAAAAGAGGCAGGAAGAATAGAGGGGACAGAGCTGAACCGTCCCAATCCAAGGTTGCTATAGGTGACAAACGGGATTGCGGTATAGGTGGAAGCAAGGGAGTGAAAGAAGGGGCAACGACGGTTAAGGCAGGTCCTTTCTACTCCAATGTCGTCAAAAGTGGCAAGCAGGAGTGTGGAAAAGGCGGAACCAAGGAGAAGGTAAAGCGAGACAAGGTCAACCCAAGGTTACCTCAAACAGGGACCAACCGGGGGTTGACCACGGTTTCGAGAGGATAACCTCCCTGTACACCTGGTTCCACGGCCAAACGGCAAAGATCTGCGGATGAGGTCGCTGCGAGTTGTTCGAAGCTTAGTAAGACCCGGTGGAGCTTCGAAAACTCAGCAGAGGTCGCTGCGAGTTGTTCAAAGTGAAGTAAAGCAGGGGGGAGCTTCGAAAACTCACCAGAGGAGCTACAAGTAGCCATTATAGACGCAACTGACCCAGACGGCTCTATGACGGGGGAAAAATGGCTGCTTGTAGAGAATGAGATCCTTAAAGCTATGATGGCTAGCGTCGAACACGGTGATCCCGACGATTACAAGTTCGACGGTGCTGGTTGGCAACAAGGAGTCAAAGTCATCGGATGTGGATCGAAGAAGTCCCTGGAGTTCCTGACCAAAACCATCGCCAACATTTTTGAAATTTGGAAGGGAGCTTCACTAAAGGTGATCTCCAAGTCCACGCTTCCGCTTCGCCACAAGGTGTCTGTATGGATTCCTCCTCCTGCTTTGCACGAGGATGAGTCTATTCAGAGGCTTTTGGCGGCGCAGAATAAAGACGCCAACATTCAGGAGTGGAAGCTGGTCAGGTCGCAGAAGAGTCACGGCAGCGAAGGGAAAATTCTTCTCTTTTCTGTAGACGCTGCTTCCACGGGCTGGCTTAAGGAGCAGTCGGACATGCTCAAATTCGGCCTCGGATCCATTAAGGTGAAGATGCTGAACCAACAATAGCTGAGAGGAGGAGAAAGCTGCAAGTGATGGAAATCAACCTGCATCACTATAAGGCAGCGACCGACAACTTAATGCTGTGCATGTCCGAGGAGAATGTAGATGTGGCCCTCATCCAGGAACCTTGGATCACCAACAACAAGATCCAAGGCCTAGGGTCGAAACAATGCAACCTGTTTCACTCTACAAACGAAGGTAAGTTAAGGAGCTGTATACTTGCGAAAAAAATCCATTAATATCTTTTTTCTCCCTAGATTTAGCAACGGAGACGTAGTGGCAACCAGCGTAGAAACAAGGTCAGCAAAACTGATCCTTTGCTCTGCGTACATGCCCTATGAAGAGGCGAACCCACCAGTGCAAACAGTCCGCGAGTTAGCAGAACATGCTAACACAAGCAGGGCATTCCTGGTCATCGGTTGTGATGCTAACGCCCATCACTCGCAATGGGGCAGTAAAGACATCAACAAAAGGGTGAGTCTATTTTTGAATTTATCCTTACCACAGACCTTATTCTATGCAATAGGGGCAATAGGCCAACATTTCAGAATAGAGTCAGGGTAGAGGTAATCGATCTTACTTTAGCTAGTAACTCCGAACAGATTATAGTCGATAACTGGGAGGTGTCACAGAAGGAGTCTTTTTCCGACCACTTTACGATTCTCTTTACTATTGACTACGATCCCCAATTAAAGAAACATTTTAGGAACCCATTAAAAACTAACTCGGAAAGGTATTCAGTCTGGATAAGCAGAAATATTGCAGACCCTGACACAGAATACCTCCCAACCGATGTATCTGTTGACAATGCAGTCGAGTTTATAACGGGAAAAATGAACCAGGCTTTCAAGAAGTTCTGCCCAAAGTCTCGAAGTCGCAAGCCTCCAAATGCGAGTTGGTGGACCAACGACCTCAAAAAGAGGCGATCAGAGGTTCGAAAACTTCACCGGAAGGCCATCTTAAGCAAACTAGAGCAGGACTGGACAATCTACAGATCCATGCTAAATGCTTACACTAGGGATGTAAGAATAGCTAAGCGAACATCTTGGACAAAATTTTGTGAGTCCATTGAGGATACCAGTGAAGCCGCCAGACTTCGAAAGACGCTATCCAAAGACCCAACGGTCCCGGGATACCTTAAGAGGTCTGACGGATCCTGGACAGAATCTAGCCAAGAAACGCTTTAGCTACTCATGGAAACTCACTTTCCAGGTTGTACAGAACCGTATCAAAACGATGTTGGAAATAACAATGCCAGAACCTTTACAAGAACTCCCCAACATTATTACAAAGTCAACTGTGGAATGGTCGATCGGATCCTTCAAGCCCTACAAATCTGCGGGGCCAGATGGTATCCTACCGGCCATGATGCAACATGCCCTTCCTAGCATCATGCCCTGGCTTATAGCAATCTTCACCGACTGCCTCAAGACAGGATATGTTCCAAAAATTTGGAGAGAAGTGCGAGTTGTTTTCATTCCTAAAGCTGGGAAATCGATACACTCAGCACCAAAGGATTATAGGCCTATTAGTCTCTCATCGTTCTTGATGAAAACGCTAGAGAAAATAATAGATCTTCACATAAGAGAATCTGTGAACGATAATAATCTCTGTAGTGTACAACATGCCTACTTTAAGGGTAAGTCGGTAGAAACGGCACTGCATGAGGTGGTTTCGGTCATAGAAGGAACCCTTCATCACAAAGAATATACTTTAGCAACGTTTTTAGATATCGAAGGCACATTTAACAATGTAAATACAGATTCTATAAGAAATGCTTTAGTAGACAAAGGAGTTAACAGTAAAATAACCCAGTGGATTTATAAAATGCTCAATAGCAGACGTATAAGCTCACAAATGGGAATGAGCGTTGTGAGGAAAGAAGCCACAAGAGGCACACCGCAAGGAGGAGTCATATCTCCCCTTCTCTGGCTGATTATGGTTGACAAAATTCTCACTACACTCACAACTGGAGGAACAAAAGTGGTAGCCTATGCCGATGACTAATGTCTGCGGCATTGAATCAGCTATCGTGGTGGGCAGAATCGAATGGACTTGGTGTTAACCCAGTAAAGACCGAACTCGTTCTGTTCACAAGAAGAAGAAAAATAGAAAGTTTCACATAACCGAAACTTAACGGAGTAACTCTGAAGCTTTCCACGGAAGCCAAATACCTTGGAATTATCCTTGATAACAAGCTGAGCTGGAAAAGCAACACAGAGGAAAGAAGGAACAAAGCACTGTGCGCTTTGTACGCTTGTCAGAGGATATTTGGCAGGAAATGGGGACTGCGACCGCACATAATCCACTGGATGTATACAGCGATCGTGAGACCCATTCTTGCCTACGGTTCTCTCGTATGGTGGACGATAACGCATAAAAAAAGCTACCTTAGCTTCCTAATAGGAGTTCAAAGGTTAGCGTGCATAGGAATAACAGGAGCCATGAGATCTACGCCACAGGCGAGTCTAGATATGATGCTGAATCTTCTTTCCATAGAAGTATTTCTTAAATGTTCGGCGACCAAGAGCGCGACTCGCCTCAACAAATCACGAGCCTGGAAAAGCAGCACATTCGGACACGCATCTATTCTAAATCTCTTTGGAACCGAGGAATCAAAAAGAGCAACCGACTATATCATACCCAGTGTAAGATTCGGTACAGAATACACCACATCCATTCCCAGCAGACAAGAATGGGAAGAAACGGCTGTAGAATCCTACGGCAATCTCCATTTATATACTGATGGTTCCAAAATGGAAAACGGAACTGGATCGGGTGTATACTGTGAAACGCTACAAATCAAAGAGTGTTACAAACTCCCGGATTACTGTAGCGTTTTTTCAGGCAGAAATATATGCTATTGAAAAAGCTGCACGGGCCATTTACAGGAAAAATCTTACCCCCACAAGGGTAGTAATTTTTGTGGATAGCCAAGCGGCCATCAAAGCACTGAGCAGTAAAACGACGGAGGCTCGAACGGTGCAAAACTGTAAACTTGCACTGAACAGTATCTGCAATACCCACAACGTCACTCTCTGCTGGGTTCCCGGACATAGCAATATTGAAGGGAACGACGCAGCAGATGAACTGGCAAGGCGTGGAGTAACCGCAAGTACAAACAGAGCTGACACAGATGTGCACATTCCAATAGGCGTCGTCAAAAGGAGTATAGAACTAAAAGCCAAAGATATTGCCAACACAAACTGGGCTTCGAGAGGTGACTGCAACATATCTCGAAGGCTTTGGCCTGAGCTAAATGAGAAAAGAACTAGAAGCCTTCTGCTTTTGGTCAAACGGGAAATCCGGATCCTTGTTGGAGTTCTAACGGGTCATTGCCCCATTGGGGTAATGGCCAATAGAATAGGTATAACAGCGCCAGACTTTTGTCGAAGCTGCAAAGACCCGGAGGAAATAGAAACAATAACTCATCTACTATGCGAATGTCCAAGTCTACAGAATCGTCGACTCCGACACATGGGGAACAGATTTTTCAAAGACTTGGAAGAGTTGGTGAACACACCACTGCTAGACATCTGGAGGTTCATAAAAAGCACAGGATGGTTTGAGGAACAAATCGGAACAATGGTTTAACTTGGTACCACAACTATAAAAAGGGATTCGTAATGGGCCTATAGGCCCCCGCGGAAGCGCCGGTAACGGTGCACGACCCTTCATACCTAATCTAACCTTCTTCATTACACTGAGAAAAAAAAAACATGCTTTACAATTAAGCAAAATATTTGAATATATAAATTTGTGTTTCTACAGAACAAAATTTAAATCAACCGAGTTTAATTTTTTTTTACAATTCTCATTTAATATTCTCACTTTTTTTTACAATTTTCTCTTATTAATTCTTTTTTATAACAAAAAATTCGTGGCTATCTAAGATTGAATTAAAATATTATGTGTAGTAGAGTCATTGAGCAGACAATTGAGCCCATGCTGAGAAAAACCATTTGATTCTTTAATTGGACTTACAAAATTTAAAGGTAAGATGAAATGAAAACTAATTCATTATATTAATATATAACATATTGCAATATTTAAGTCGCAATAAAACAAACGTCATTCGTCATTCGAGGGGTCCCAGGTGTCTTTAAAAAATTTAAAAAAAAAATTTTAAATTTAAAAAATGGCATCGAAAAAATGGGGGCTTAAAATATATGTTTTCAATATAAAAACAACTGAAAATGTTTACATTAAAAATATATTTAAAAACATTGTTTTGAAAACAAAAGCTTTTGTTTTAAATTTTACTTTACAAACATTTGTGTTTAGCTTAAATGAAATTGTTTAAAGCTCTATTCAAAAACATATTCGTTTAATATGAACACAATTTCATTTAATTTTAACACATATTTCCCTCAGTGTATTATAAAATCTCTGAGACACAAAGTAAACAAAGCAAAGAGTTTTTCTTTTAAGGTCTACAAAATTGTAGGCACATGTAGGTATAATAGTATTTTTTTTTAACTTCCGCTAGTTACAATTTTTTAATAATTAAACAATTTTTTAAAAACTCGATGTTAATCCCTAGCCTTAGCATATGTGTGTACTTTAACAGGTTTTTTTGTGGGGGTTTTTTCAGATTTACCAAAACCGAGATTACCTGCCCATCAAAAGAGATATTATTTTTCTTTAGGGATTTTATTATTACGAAGAAATAACGTCAAAATAATTTTTTTTTTCATATATATACTTTAAAAATATACAAACATTTTTCAATCAATATCTTTAGCCGTTATTTCGTATTCTATACAATTATATAAAATGCTTATCACGTATCTTGAATTGAGGTAAACTACCGAATCGATTTTAATAACTCTTTCACTTACTTATTCTAAACTTAATTTTTGACCTACCCTAAAAAGTAGGGTAGTAATAATTTTTTAATACCTACTCTAAAAAGTTATTAAAATGTAAGATTAAATACCATGCAAAAATATTACTAAAAAAATGATTCATGCACGCTGCAATAAGAGGAAAAAAAGCTTAGAAATAAAAGTTATTTTTTGATCTTTATTTATTTAATAAAAAATAACGTTTTTTTATCGCTATTTTTTCGATCAGAAATATAAATTATTTGTAATCGTTATTTTCTTCAATCAGAAAAAAGTTATTTTTTAATCGTTATTTTTTCGATCAGAAATAAAAATCATTTTGTAATCGTTATTTTTTCGATCAGCAATAAAAGTTATTTTTTGATCGTTGTTTTTTCGATCAGAAAAAAAAGTTATTTTTTAATCGTTATTTTTTCGATCAGAAGTAAAACAAATTTTTGATCGTTATTTTTGCAATCAGAAATGAAAGTTATTTTTTTAATCGTTATTTTTTCGATCAGAAAAAAAAATCCTTTTGTGATCGTTATTTTTTCGGTCAGAAATAAAAGTTATTTATTGATCGATATTTTTAGATCAGAAAAAAATACAATCATTGATCGACATTTTTCCGATCAATTTAAGAAAATTATTTTTTGACTTAAATAATATTGATTAGAATTTAAATCAAATTAACATTTACGCATGTTATTGAGTTACAATTAGAATGTTATTGAGCATATAAAAATTTAAATTCATACTTACCACCCTTCGAACCCACGTTCACTATCATAAGAACAAGTTGTCTTGGACAAGAATTTTATCTACGATTTCGACAAGAATAAGGACAAGATTTTTGACATGGATTTGGAAAAGTATTTGGACAAGTATTTTGTCAAGGATTAGTAAAAGTATATGAATAAGGATTCGGGCATGGACTTGGACAAGGATATGGAAGTAGATAGAGGGTTGCTGATTTAGTATATGATATTAGAATTTGAAAAACTTTTTTGACACTAGGGTGAACCCTCAAAACTTTTTTGCTTACTACATATTCCACATGACAGTATTAGACAGGTGCTGATTTAGAATTAGATGTTAAAATTTCAAAAAATTTTTTGGACGCAAGGGTGGACCCTAAAAATGTTTCTTTTTTTTTGTTTTACAAATTTCGTGCATGCGCTGTCAGAATTAGACAGTCGCTGAGTTTGAATTTGAGCTTAAAATTTCAAAAATTTTTTGACACTAGGGTGGACCCTCAAAATGTTTTTGTTTACTTCATTTTGTACATGGCAGTATTAGACAGTCACTAACTTGTTGGCATTTCAAAAAAATTTTTGACGCTAGGGTCCCAAACATTTTTTTTTTGTTTTACACATTTTGTGCATGCGCTGGCAGAATTAGAGAGTCGCTGAGTTTGAATTTGGAATTAGAATTTCATAAATTGTATGTGACATTAGGGTGGACCCCAAATTATTTTTTTTTTACACATTTTGTGCATCAAATAAACATTGTCAAATACAATTTTTGAAATTCTAATCACAGATTCTAAATCATCGATCCCTAATTCTGCCAGCGCATGTACAAAATGTGTAAGACAAGAGAAAAAACATTTTTGGGGTCCACTCTAGCGTCAAGAAATTTTTCAAATACTAATATCAAATTCGAAATCAGCGACTGTCTATTACTGCCATTTGAGTTGGTCTTGTTCATTAGCCGGTGTCAGTTGTTGCTAACATTAGATAGTGCGTTTATTTAATGTAATCGTTTAAAGTGTGTTTTTTTATTGTCACTTGTGTGTTAAAAGTTTTAAGTACGTGGTAAAAATAATATCTGTAAGTGTTTATCATAAGTTTTTGTTGCTTAAACACTTTTATAATTCGTGTTAATTTTACTAATAATTTTATGTTTCAAGTGATTGAGTTGCTTGCTTGCTTATTTTTTTTTTTCTGGCTTTTGGTTTCCTCTTTGTGCGTCATTTGTTTACATATATAGTGCAGACAACGTGTTTACTGTTGCAGTTTCTATTAAACTGTTGCGTTTACTGCATCACCCCTTTAGGGGCACAAAAAAATAAAAAAAAATAAAAATTTTAAGTAATTGCATAATTATAAATCCTCTTTTTTCGCCATGGAATATTTTTTTATAAAAAATTTTGCTGCTTGTTCTTTGAGCGAGTAGTGCAAAAGCCAGAATATTCTTTACCCAATGTTCAGTTGTTCTGGCCAATGTGAACGAATGTTTCATGCTTCTTGTGCTGGAATGTCTAAGTCGTGCCTTAAAGATTTAATTTCAGTTCGGTCAGGTCTTCGCTAGAATTAAGCTAGTATAGTATGCTTCGTGCAGGGCTATTTCCCCAGATGAGCTTTATTCTAAAATTAAGCTTTTTGGGGAAAGTCTCAACTTGTTAAGTAACAATTTTAGGGAAATTGTAACTTTTTTCAGCGAAGTTAGTGCAGCAGCCAGTACCAGCATTAATGATGAAAATTCAATACCGGAAAATATCACGTGTTTTATGTTAATCCATCTGTTTATGTTAATCAAACTGTTAATCCATCAAAAAAAAAATACTTTAGTTTAAAAAAGAAGAGGAAAAATGGGAAGAAGAATAAAAGGCGCCGCAAGACGACTCAAATCACTTCTCAGGCTGAGCAGCCCTCAGCCATGCCCTTAGAAGTACATAGTAGAGGTATCTCTTCACCTCTATCTACTATTTCTCCCTTGGGCAATAGTGAAATATTGAGATCAACTGCTCCCAATAATCAATTGAATTTAAATTAAAAGGCAGTGTTAAGGAGAAAAAACTTATTTATTTCACGTCTTCAGCCCGACACAACGACTGAAAATGTACTGACGTTTGTCAAACGTAATAATTTACTAGGACAAAATGCATTCTGTTCATGCAAGAAAATAATATTCTCGTTTCTGAATTCTGAACAGAAACGAGCTCGGTAACGGTTAAGTTGGTGAGGTTTGTTTATATGCTGTTAGAAAGGTGATTTCAGTGCCTTTATAATGAGCTATCAAAATAAGTTTTATGTAAGTTCGATTTTCTGTTAGAAACAATAACGTGAAGCAAAGTCGTGAAATATTAATTAACCCTGTAGCTCCTAAGAATGTGAAAATAGACTCTTGTCATAACCTTTCAGCTCCGTAAATAGTTACACTCAATTGCGGGACACCCTGTATATGCTTTACTCCAGAGGATATTTTAAAGTATATTGGATCAATCGATGAGGATTTTGGCGCTGGGCCCGATGGAATTCCTGCCACAGTGTTAACACAATGCGGTTTCGTTTTAAGCCAACCACTTTCTTTATTATTTAATAAATCAGTTAACGAAAGTTATTTTCCAATTTTCTGAAAAAAATCATTTATATATAAAAGTCCTATATATAAAAAAGTTTGCAGGAATGATGTTAATAACTATAGGCATATCGCTAAGCTCTCATCGATTCCCAAACTTTTTGAGCAGATCGTGTATGATCGGGTAAAAGTTCACTGTGGGGAAGTCATAACAACTCGTCAGAATGGTTTTGTTAATGGCATATCCACTGTATCAAATCTTCTCGATTTTACAACATTCTGCTTAAATTCGATTGACTCTGGTTATCAGGTCGACTGCGTTTACACTGACTTTAGTAAAGCTTTTGATAAGTTACCACACAATCTAATTTTATTTAAGACCAAGTTAATGGGACTTCCACAATATTTTGTGAACTGGATTATATCGAATTTGATAGAGCGATCTTATCAAATACGTTTCCGAGGCGTATTGTCTTCTGAATTTATTGCTGAATAAGATGTTCCTCAGGGAAGCCACATTGGACCACTTCTGTTTCATCTGCTTATCTATGCCGATGATATGAAAATTTATAGAACGGTAAATTCTAAAGACAAATCAGATCTACTCCAGTCTGATCTAAAATCCATTGAAGTTTGGTGTTCTAAAAATAATATATTCCTAAGCCCAGAAAATTGCCAAACTATGACCTTTTCGCGTAAAAGGCATCATTTTATTTTTGATTACAAGAAAAAATATACTGCTTTAAGTCGTGTAGATACAGTCAAAGACCTAGGTATAGGCATGGATTCTAAGCTGTCGTTTAGCATTCACATTGATGATATTTGTAAAAAAGCTTCTTCAATGCTTGGATTTATAAGACGCTGGGCCAAAGAATTTAATAGCATGATCACAACTACAACGTTGTATTTTGCAATCGTGCGTCCTCACTTAGAGTATGCAAGTCAAGTTTGGTCCCCAAGTTACAATGTGCATGTTGATCGAATTGAACGAATCCAAAAACGTTTTGCTCGGTTTGCTCTAAGGGGCTTAAGTGGAACTGACATATTAGACTTTCCTCATTATGAGGATCACTTAAAACTGTTAAAAATAGAGTCCTGAAGTGACCGAAGGAAGTCTGCAGATATCGTCTTTTTACACCAACTCATAGCTGGTGTATTCGATTCTCCAGAACTCCTTTCTCAAATAAGTTTTAACACTAACCGTAGAAGCAGTAGAAACGCTAACAACTTGATTTATTTACCATTTAGTAGAACAATTGGTTCAGAATTGGTGGGTAAATTTTTCCTACATTAACTTGTTTGTGGTCACTGATATCCATAGCATTGATATTTTTTAATGATTACTGGGTCGTGGCTTTAAATGGGTTAATGCTGAGGAAGTGCGAAAAAGCTGTAGTAGCTGAACTCTATTGTTATGTGGAATATACAGTCAACAAAAACGTTTTGAGGGTCCACCCTAGTGTCAAAAAAGTTTTTCAAATTCTAACATCAGATTCTAAATCAGCAACCTTCTATCTACTTCCATATCTATTACTGTTTAATACTACCGTTTTCGATTACTAACTATTACTATTCTCCACATTTTCCCTATTTAAAATCTTGGTATGGTACTTATTCAAATCCTTGTCCAAGTCCTTATCCAAATCCTTGCTCAAGTCCTTGTGCAAGTCCATGCCCAAGTCCTTGTTCAAATACTTTTAGTAATCCTTAATAAAATTCTTATCCAAATACTTTTCCAAATCCATGTCAAAAATCTTGTCCTTATCCTTGTCAAAATCGTTGTGAAAATCCTTGTCCAAGACAACTTTTTATATGCTGAATAATTTTCAATTCAACCTCAATAACATGCGTAAATATTGATTTGATTTAAGTTCTAATCAGTATTATTTTAATCAAACAATAATTTTTTTTGAATCTGATCGGAAAAATATCGATCACAAAAGGATTTTTATTGCTGATCGAAAAAGTAACGACTAAAAAATAACTTTTATTTCTGATTGCAAAAATAACGATAAAAATAATTTTAATTTCTGATCGAAAAAATTACGATTAAAAAATAATTGTTATATTTGAACAAAAAAAAAAATTGGTCAAAAATCATTGGTTTAAGGAGATTTTTATCTTAAAAGTCATAAAAAAAAGCATGTCAAAAACGGGATCTCTGACTACCTAGTATCATATAGCTTCATTTAAAATTATTTTACAATAACTTTTTATGCATGATCTTTTAGTCTGAAAATTAAAACATAATCGTTATTTTCCATTCCTGGTATATATTGGGTTAGCAATTAAGTAATTGCGGATTTCACTCATAGATGGCTTTATTTGAATTTTAAGGTTTGCTGACGTAATCGAAATGTCAAACACATTTTGTTATTTGATAGTTGGTACTTCAACTGTCAATCAGTAAAAACATTTTTTTGATCGGTTGTGTAGTTTTTGTTTGGCGTCTGTTGAAAAATGGAAAATCAAAACGAACTTTTTCGTCATATTTTGCTTTTTTATTTCCGGAAAGGAAAAAACGCATCGCAAGCTCACAAAAAGTTATGTGCTGTTTATGGTGACGAAGCTTTAAAAGAACGGCGGTGTGAAAATTAGTTTGCCAAATTTCGTTCTGGTGATTTTTCACTCAAAGATGAAAAACGCTCTGGTCGTCCAGTTGAAGTTGATGACGACCAAGTCAAAGCAATAATCGATTCGGATCGCCACAGTACAACACGTGAGATTGCAGAGAAGCTTCATGTATCACATAAATGCATTGAAAATCGCTTAAAACAACTTTGCTTTGTACGAAAACTCGATATATGGGTTAATCATAAACTGGAAGAAAATCATTTAACACAACGCGTTAACATCTGCGATTTGTTAAAGAAACGTAAGGAAAATGATCCATTTTTAAAACGATTGATAACTGGTGATGAAAAATGGGTTGTTGACAACAATGTCAATCGGAAAAGATCGTGGGACAAGCCAAACAACATCAAAAGCTGATATTCATCAAAAGAAAGTTATGTTATCAATTTGGTAGGATTACAAACGAATTGTCTACTTTGAACTTTTACCACCCAACCGAACGATCAATTCAGATGTCTACATTGAACAACTAACAAAATTGAACAATGCAGTTGAAAAAAAGCGGCCCGAATCGACAAATCGAAAAGGTGTTGTCATGGTGCACCATGATAATGCAAGGACACACACATCTTTGGTCACTCGGCAAAAATTATTGGAGCTTGTTTGGGATGTTTTGCCACATCCACCATATAGTCCTGACCTTGCACTATCTGATTACTTTTTTTTCGATCTTTGCAAAACTCCTTGAATGGTAAAAATTTCAATAATAATGATGATGTCAAATCGTACCTGGTTCAGTTTTTTGCTGATAAAAACCAGAAGTTTTATGAACGTGGAATTATGATGCTGCCTGAAAGATGGCAAAAGGTCATTGCTCAAAATGGGCAATACATTACAGAATAAAGTTATTTCGTTCCATGAAAAAATTGTCTTTTATTTTCTAAAAAAAATCCGGAATTGCTTAGTTGCCAGCCATAAATTCTTCCGCTGCAAAAAAGCTTTCAGTCTGCAGGCAGACTCGACGCAAATATGGTCATGTCGCTTTGTTCGATGGATTTCAAAATAATTACGTTGTGCTTGAACACCGAAAAGAATAAGATAAGGAAGCGTTGCGTAGTTCTGTTATATTTGTTTACATTTGATACTTAAGAAACGCAGCGTTTTTTATTCATGTAAGGCATCATTGTTTTCATAGTTTGCACGTTTAAAATAGTTTATTTTATATTTATTTAGTTTTACGGTAAATTTTATCTAAACAAGGCTTTATTAAAACTGCCCAAAAAATGTTACTAGGAATATAAATTAAATATTTAATTTTAATTTTGTTGATGTTAAATGATACTAGTCAGGAATGGAGCTTCGGCAGGGTACCGAAGCTAAAATATCCCCCCGCGGCTGTATTGAATTAAATATATTCAAAGTCTTTAGCCGTCTTAAAAATGTTTATGTATAATCTGCAAAAATATTTGTGTCATACGCTTAGTTTTATTTTACCCTTAGCTGCCACATAGAGTAATTTGTAGACTGCTCATTATGTTAAAGAATATATTTGTGCAAAATTTAATTGATAATATGTGCAAATTCATACCAACGGTGTTAAATAATTTCGCTTAATATTAAAGTGCCACGCTCCCCGTTCAATTCCGCCCAAATTTCTTGACAACTGACTGCTCAGTATTTCAAAGAATATGGAAAGTTTGGAAGAAGTCGGACAAAGGCTATAGAAGGAGTTCGATTTAAATTAAAGTGGCACGCCCTTGTCTTATTCCGCCCAATTTTATAGACTAATCTTACTTACTTACTTAAGTGGCCGTAACAACCCGTGTCCGGGTTTCGGCTGACATCATCAGCTCTCGCCAGGCGCCTCTGCTTTGAGCGCCCCTTCTCCAATCGGATACACCAAGTGCGGTTAGGGCTTCTTCAGCCTGGTCCATCCATCGGAGGCATGGTCTAGTTTAGACTAATCACTGCTCATTAATACAAAGAATATATTTGCGAAATTTGGCTGAAGTCACAAAAATGGTGTAGAAGGAGTTCGATAAGAATTAAATTGACACGCCCCATGTCCAATCCCACCCACTTTTGTTTGCTTAGAGCTTCTCATTATACTCAAGAATATATGTGCGAAATTAAGTTAAAAATAAAGTGCCACTCCCCTGTCTAGTTCGCCCACTTTTATGAACTACAGACTGATTCTTATGCCAAATAATATGTGAGCAAAATTTGGCTCAAGTCGCACAAACGGTGTAGAGAGAATTCGATTATAATTAAATTACCACGCCCCCTGTCCGATCCCACCCACTTTTGCAAGCTTAAAACTTCTCATTATACTAAAGAATATATGTAAGCAATTTGGTTGAAATCGGACAAACGGAGCTTGTCTATTACCGCCCAATTTTATAAACTTAAGATTGCTCAAATTACCAAGGATTATGTGTGAAAAATTTGGTTAAAGTCAGACATACGGTGTAACAGAAGTTCAATCAAAAGTAAAATTCCACACCCACTTTTCTAATGTAAATACTCCATATTATACCGAAGAATATATGTATGGGTTGGATAAATAATGTGGGCGCAATTTGGGTACATACAAACCCGATGCCATTCAGTTTTATATATTTACGAAAGTTCTTCTATTTTTATGACGTCATTTTGTATGGGAGGTAGGCGTGGTTTTCATCTCAGTTTGCCAAATATCATATCATTTAATGCTATATATCAAAACTTATGTTCAAAATTTCAAGATATTTCTTTAATTTTTTTGAATTTTCAAGTTTAGAATAAAGCCACTTTGTATGGGAAGTTGGCGTGGTTTTCATCAGATTTTGCCAAACAGCATAGAGATAGATTATATTCTATATGTAAGCCTATGTGCAAAATTGCAAGGCATTTCATTAGTTTTTGTGGATTTTTCAGATATATTACTTTTCAAATAAAATCTCTTTGTATGGGAGGTAGGCGTGGTTTTCATCTGATTTGACTCATTCTCGAACTTGATTTCCATTTTTTAAAAAGAAGCTTACATTTTGAATTTCATCGCGATAACCTTAACATTACAGCTGTAGTCTTAATCACAGACGGACAGACAGACAGACAGACGGATAAACGGAAATCGACTCAGGAGGTGTTGCTGACCAAAAATATATTTACTTTTCTATACCTGCCACGCCTCCTTATTGGCGTTACAAACGGAATGACAAAGTTAATATACCCTTTACGCAGTACGCGTGTAAAATATTAAGGGGTTTCATGCAAATGAGCAAAACCTTTGTAAATAGTATAAGCCGTATAAGTTTATCACCTTTCAAAATTTTTTATACTAAATTTTCTATACCACTTATAAGTGTTTTTTTCAATTTTATGAAAGAACTTATAATCAATTCTTAAATTAATATGACATAGGGAATATAGATTTTGAAGTGACATAAATTTACTTTGTAATATAATGTAATGTTACTCTTTTTTAAATGTATACATAATATAGATAATAATAAATAAAAGAATATTTGCAATAATAATATAATTATATATAATAAACATATAATAATAATATATAAAAGATATAATATAAAAATTAGATTGTGATTTCAAAACTTTTCTGTTCGCGTCTATTTGTTATTAGTTTTTTACATAAAGCTTTCAGGAAGCTTTCAAAATGCATTAAAGTTCTATTTCTTTCAGTGAGAAGCTTTAAACGTTACACATACACACATGCAAGCAGCTTAAGTTGTGTGAGTTTGGTCATCACCACTCGATAGAAACAAACTAACTTGTTTTTAAAAACAACTAATTAAAGAACTAGTTTAAAATAAACCAGTATATGAACTACTTTGAATTATATTAAGGCGGCATCCACTTCAATATATGAAGTAATTGAAATACTACTTAAAAACCAGTGATTGATAAACTACTTTGAATTATATTAAGGCGGCAACTACTCTGATGTTGGCATGTTTTAATTGAAAATTTTTATTAGATTACAAGCTTATATATATTTAACCATGTTATTTCATCAAATATTATTAACTTTTGGCCATCAGTAATAGTTTTCAATTGGTTATTTTAAAGCAATTAAAAAAATAATTTAAATGTAACTAATTTAACAAGTAGTTGAAAATATATGCAGACGACAGTCAATTGACTTATTTAGCGGACATCACCATACAAAATAAGTTAGTTCGTTCTATGGAAAAAAGTCAGAATTTCAACTAGTTGTGGTTGACAAAAAACTACTTTATCAACTACTTTTAAATTAGTTGACTTTCCTACAGGGCAGCTATGGGCACGGAGCAAGCTACGGAGCATTGAGAGTAAATGCTGACGTATTGAGAGTAAACGCTTACGTAGCAAGACAGGAAACAACAATGAAGAAAATAAAATAAAATCAGTTCAGTGTCGAAAAAGACTGCAAGCGAGTACGACCTATGTCGGACGAAGACAAAAGAGAACAGCGAAGAAAAATTAAAAAGCTACACTCTAAAAACAAACAAGCGAACAAATCTTAATGCCTGCATGATATTAAGAATAAAATTTAAAAAGATTTCTAATTTATTCTGCAATGGGCTCAGTACGCATATTTTGCATTAAACTAAAAATAAATATGTAAACTTATTTTGTTGATATTATGCGAAATTTTAGAAGCTTAATTAAAATAGCCTGATTTTATTTGGAGTTTTATTTCAAAAAAAAAAACTCCAGTTCACCTTTCTCATTAATTTCTTTCTCTCAACTCAATATATAAACATCAAATGGTCAATCTTTTCTTCTGTCATATTCTACTTTTTATTTTCCTATCTTGCAGCTAACTAAGCATATGTTTAAAATTTACCGCAATTTTGTGCCAACTGTGGTAAATTTTTATCAATTAAACCAAAAAGAATTCAGTTTTAGTATTTTTATTTTTAATATGCATAAAAATTTTTCTCAGTGCAAAGAGCACAAAACAACACGAATCTTTAAATGTAGTGGTGCCCATACCTGGTCATCACTGATCTATGTTCTACAATTGATGAAATTCCCTACAATAAAATGCTAAAAATAAATAAATAAGTAAACTCACCTCTCTGCAGACAACGGTAAACCTCAGAGAGTAAAAAAACTGCTATGAAAGCTTCTTGAGAACATAAGCCGTTCGGAGTCGGCATAAAACTTGTAGGTCTAGTTCTCAATCAATTGTGTTCAAACATTTCATAACACTCACAACACAAATAATTATAAGAAGCACGGTCAAAGTCCTTTCAAGGGCTTAAATGACCATTTCGTTTTTTTGTTTACTTTGTTATTGTTCTGAAAAATTATTTAATATTTTCAGGCCGCAATTGGCGTAAGTCCACAGTTTTGCTGACAGCTAATTTCTAATTGAAGCAATGACGAAAATAGCATATATTCGTAATAACATACAAGTGTTTGGCCAAAACCGAATATTCGGCCAGTTCGTAATATTCGGCCGAAATTGATTATTAATATAAAAATTTAAGTTCTTTACAAATAATTTTTATATTTCAATTTTTTCGGAAAAATTTTCGATTTTTTTTTTATTTTATTTTATTGTTTTGAAAAATATCTTAAGAATGTGTAAAAAATTTGAGAATAAATCTCGAAGCCGTTTAAGAGATATTTAAGTTTTTATGATTAGTAAACCCTCATAAAGTAAAGTAAATAAAAACTTTAAACGAGTTTTTCTCGAATTTTTTTTTTTTGAAACGGCTTGCACTCTAATTCGAAAAGTATTCGTCCGATTAACTCAAATATTTTTAAAAATTATAGAATTTTTAAAAATTCTGCGTGAACCGCCAAAATCAAGAAAAAAATATTTTTTTTTCTCGATAAATGAAAAAAAATTCTTTCGATATTTAATAAAATAAAAAAAATACAGTCATTCAAAAAAGCCCGTTTTTTTACTCAAAAACTGAAACTGAGGCTTAAAAGGAAACAAAAAAGCAGCATTTAAAAACTTCCAGTTTTTTCAAGACTTCTGCTACTGCTTTAACTTGTGCTTGCGAAAAATAAAACAGTCATATCATAAGCAGAAGCAGAAAACTAGTTTGAATAGTTTGCAAAGTGTTTCGGCAGTCGACAACTTCGGCAGTCGTCGTTTTGATTGACTGAAACTGTTCGCAAAATAGAAAGTCGAAGCAGCAACATTTGTTCAACAGTCATAGCAGACTGTTTTGCGCTTATAATTTTTGCTTATGTTTGATCGCTCGCTTTATTAAATTTTTTCAATATTGTTATGATTGCATTATTATTATAATTGTACAATAGCTAGAAAGAATAATCAGAAATTAAAAGCGCAAAACAGTCTGCACGACTGTTTAAAAATTTATGCTGCTTCGACTTACAAAAGTGCAACAACTGTTGCTGCTTCGACTTTAGACTTTCTCAACAGTTTCAGTCAATCAAAACTACGACTGCCGAAGCTGTCGACTGCTGAAGCACTTTGCAAACTAATCAAACTAGTTTCTGCTTCTGCTTATGCTGCCACTGTTTGATTTTTCGCAAAGCACAAGTTGAAGCAGTAATAAGCTTTAAAGTTATGAAAGCAGTTAGTGCTTAAAACGGTAATAATTTTACAACTTTTGCTGCAGCAATTTAATCACTACAGAAAGGAACATTTCATACATATGGACATTTCCACAAAAATGTCAACCATAGCAAATACTTATATATATGAACATAGTAAAATACTGATATATATGAATTTGGCATTCTGAAAATTTCAATGTCTTAACTATTATTAAAACCCTCTTCTACTGAAGATTTAGGACATGCCACCTCGTTAGCTTCGACCATGGCCGAACTAAGAAGTTAGTTACTCTTCTTAAGCTCTTTTCTCTCTTCTTTGATTACACATTTTCTTAACGGAAATTTTGTAGCGTGGGTTATGTCGCGTGAGTTACGGCAAATAATTTTTGGAAACTCAATATATTTTTAAATAAGCAATGCTCATCGGTAAAGTGGGTTTATTATGAAACTTCACTGTTTTCCCATTACTTAAAAATTCAAAACAAAAACAGGTTACAGGTTATAATTCTCTGAATTTTTACAATCTTAACGTGCTTGTAAAACACAGTTCCTTTTTTTGTCGCTTGAGTTACGCCCATATTTACCACTGTTATTCTTAATTAGTTACAGGAACGACCATTTTGGTATATCATACCATTCTTCTAATGCACATGTACATAAGAAATTTTTTACATTAATAACATAAACTTTTGAGAAAACGAAGCTTTAAGTCGTACGCATGTCGCGTGGGTTACGATGGAAATGCCCATATAAGAAAATATATAAAAAGTTTTCTTTAAATATTAAAGTTTAAATTTAATATAATAAATAAGAGATAATTTATATTACAAAAAAGCTTCTTTGAATGGTTTCGGCCAAAAGTTTCGGTTCCAGCCATATTGAAGCCGAATAGCTGGAACTATTCAAAAAGAACCAAAACTGGTCGAAACAGAAACCAAATATTTGGCCGGGCACTACGTGCAACCCACAACCCACATT
Organism: Coremacera marginata; assembly: GCA_914767935.1. Taxonomy (NCBI): domain Eukaryota; kingdom Metazoa; phylum Arthropoda; class Insecta; order Diptera; family Sciomyzidae; genus Coremacera; species Coremacera marginata. The sequence continues at coordinate 117,327,783 of OU612044.1, read as the reverse complement.
AGTGCCAACTCATTAAATGGCGAATACTTGATCTCACGTTATTCGACCACGGATACGCCACCTCCCATATACCCCATTTATTTGGAACTCTTAAATGGCGCAATATTTAAGAAAGAGAGACAATGTGATTGAATTAATTGAATAAATGTGAGAAGAATTAAAGAAATCACGTCAGAAATTTTAAAACGATCTTTCGTTGTTTGTAGTACAACTGTGTTTTATTTCAACTGTGAAACTTTTATTAGAATAGTTGCATTCTGGCGTGCTCAATTATTCAGACAATCACAAACTGATGTTTTAATCCGACTTCTGGAAGTAAATAGTCATTCCGCATCAAAACATTCTTAAAAATATCTCACATTAGATTTCAACAGTGGAAACGTATAAAAACGTCATAAAAAGTTCAGAGGACAAGTGGCGTAGGTTCCCTCATTTCATATCTCCCTAAATAATGAAGATAATCACTAAGAGGTGTTTTTTTCCGACTTTTGAAACTAAATGCTATTATCATTCCTCTTAAAAACATTCTCAAAAATAGTTCACATTAGATTTTTACAGTAGAAACGAGAAATTTCATAAAAAGTTTAGAGGACAAGTGGCGTAAGTCCATTCATTTTATATTTCCCTTATTAATGAAAATAATTACTAAGGTGTTTGTCCGATTTCTGGGAAAAATGCTATCATTCCTCATCAAAACATTCTAAAAAATATCTAACATTAGATTTCTACAGCGGAAACGAGATATTTTAAAAAATGTTCAACGGACAAGTGGCGTGAGTCCACGTTTTTTACTAGTATGCAAAACCTTCATTTTTTTGTAATATTTAGTTTATTTTTTACGATATGAGTAGCTCTTTTAATGCTCTTGACCAAGCTTATAAGCAAAACTGAGTTCTTTATACTTAGAATTTCTAATAAGAATTTTTCTAAATATTCCATTTTCTCAAAACTACCAAAAGTGGACCTACGCCATTTACGCTCTGAGCAGCTCATATAGCAATAAAGAAAAATAAAGAAAATGAAGGCAATAAAGAAAAACACCGTTAAGATTTATTTCAACTCAATATAAATGCATTTATTAATATCTTACATGAGATTCCAGATCTTCAATAGGTGTCGACAGGAAAAATCAAAAATGGAGGGATTTAGTAAGTTTTCGGCTGTGTTCAAAAATCGAAGTTAAACACTTGGTAATCAATAAGTGATTAGCTTTTTGCAATGGAGGAGAACTAGTCGGAGACGCCGCACGAGCGATCTGTTCGATTATCTGATATCGATACTCCAACGGGTCGGTAAGTAAGTATAATTCATTTCTATTAATCTTTTACATTCTTTAGGGTTGCGGCCTAAACATGCCGGCCTCCTTGAAGTATTACTGTAAAATATTTCAATAAACTACATATACCTTAATCTAGTAAAAAGGCGTTGAATAATTCCAATAATTTATTGAATAATTTATAAATTAAAAAGTATGTGCATGTTCCTCCTCACAAAAATACATATAAATATTCATTGGGCAACTGTGCCCGACAGCAACCAGCCAAATATCTATATATGGATGGATAATTTTCGGATACACGTCTACCCCTAACACTATGCCGACCGGAGACGAAACGAGAAAGTCGGGATCAGCAAGCATCAGATTCGAAAAATGTGCTTTGATAGACGTGTCCAAATTTTGTCGTGGGGTGAGTCGAGTAAAATGACGCAACACTTTCGCTTGAGCGGTCACCGATTGATTTGACTCGCAGTTAGCTCGGAGGGCTATGGAGCAAACTTCATGCGAGTCAACCATCCGCGATGACAACCCAAGCTGGCGAACGAGGCGATGCGACACAAATGACATTTCGGTACACGGGTCTATCAGAGCACGAACCCGATGGATGTGACCCTTATCGATCACCTTGACGACCGCTGTGGGGAGGAGCGAAATCACCTGTTGCAGACATGGCAACGGTGATGGCGAGGGCAGGCGCTGAGTGCCTCTATAAGATTGGCGGTAAGTTGCTCGAGGACGTCCCTGCAAACGATTGCGACGGTCATCTTTCGATACGCGAGATTTTCCGTTTGAGCGCCGCGTAGTGCGAGCTTTCTGAGTGCTGCCATGCAGCGGTGGACGAAACGGTGGACGATTCTTCAGCATTTTTAATGCATCGCGTCTCGTCATCTTCTTTTTCTGACCTGCATCCCCTCAACGCTCAATGCTTCCTGCGGCAAGCTAGGCCGGGCAGCAACACTTCCCGCGGCGCCCGTCGCGCGCTGACGAGAGGACTCAGGAAACGAGGCCTGGCTACGTCTTGCGGCTTGGGCGGTGACGACTTTCCGCTGTTATTACTCTGGCCAAGGTGCAGCATGGTGTGATGCGCTCCATCGCATCTTCCGCATCGCCCCCCGCTGGAACACTCGTCGGTCTTGTGATTCGGGGAGAGACACCTGGAGCAATACCGGAACAACAGCACTAATCGCAGCCAATCTGCAACGTTCCCCGCTACAAACGCCTTGCAGAAGTGCAATGGGTGACGTGCCAAGCACACCCGACATTTTTAGGCGACCTTACAGGTGGATTTCTCGACGCTCGACAGTGATCGATTTCTAGAAAAAATAGAAATTAAATTTGTTAATTTCATCTCAACGGAAATGACGACAAGTCGCAAACAAAACACTGACGAATACAACTAGCTATGAAATAGACTAATCAATTTTACCACAGGCCGAGTAATAATTCCGCGTTCAGTGCGCAGATCGGCGACACGGACACGGTTGTCAGAGCCTAAATAAACTTTCACAACTCGACCTAAACGCCACTCGTAAGCTGAAAGATTATCTGATTTGATAACCACCAAGTCGTCAATTTTTAAATCAATTCGGGGACGTTTCCACTTTTATCTTTTGTGAAGCTCGTTTAAATAATCTGTTTTCCAAATGCGGCAGAACTTCTGGTTCAATGCTTTTTATTTCTGCCAGCGATTGACAATAGACATTGGTAAAGTCCCACCTACTAAGAAATGCGCTGGAGTTAAGGGCGCTAGATCATTTGAATCTGATAACATTGGACTGAGAGGGCGTGAGTTCAAGCATGCTTCGATACGCGAAAGCAAGGTTGAGAGCTCCTCAAACGTATATTTTAAGTCTGACGCTACTTTGAGAAAGTGCAACTTAAAACTTTTGACACCTGCCTCCCACAAACCTGCCAAATGGGAGCACCTGCCGGAATAAAGTGCCAAGTAAGTGCTGGTTTTCAAATTTCGACACCACTTTCTCTCTAGAATCATTTAAAAAGGCCTTAAAATCCTCTTTAAAGGCACGTGAGGCCCCAACGAAGTTAGATCCATTGTCGGAGTACATTTTCTCCGGGCATCCTATACGTGCAACGAATCTTGAAAATGCGGCCAGAAAAGTAGCCATACTAAGATTGCTAGTAGCCTCCAAATGAATAGCTTTGGTAGCAAAACAGACAAAAACGCAAATATAGCCCTTAGTTATGAGACAAGCACGTCCCGTATAATTTTTAATGTCAAATGGCTTAGTAAAATCCACTCCAGTAGGTGCGAATGGGCGAGATATTTGGGTTCGCTCTGGTGGTAATGATGCCATCAGCTGAGTCTGCAACCTCTTGCGGTCAATCACACAGACTTTACAATTGTTTTAATCATGTTTTTCACTCTGGGAATCCAATATTGCATCCGAATTAGCCGCAATACAAGCTGGTTCCCACCATGAATTGAGATGAGTGAATTTCACCAGTAATTTAGAGAATGGACAGTCATATGGCGACATGTCGCGACATAGAAGGATGTCATTTACTATAAGCTAGATGCTCCAACTCTGTCCGTCCACCGACTCTTTTAACTATCAACTATCAACAAACGGGTTCAGATTTAAAATCGAACTTTTTGAGTATATCAAATTTTTCATTGATAATTGGCCATACTCAGATGGGTATCCCAATTTTTTACTCTGAATAATGAGTCTTCTGGTTGCCTCTTTGATTTCTTGTTGTAATATGACAACAGATTGACAACAGAAATTACTTTTATGTGCCCTGTGAGTTTGATGAAAGAATCGTAATACGTACGATAGAACCCGCAAGGCTCGTGGCAGTGACGAAAACGCTCCAACATGCCTACATTTTGTGCACAAGCCACATGAGTTTTTACTGCTCTTGCTTCTATGGTGGTCTCGTGCTCATCGATGTGATTAGACCAAGAATCCGATTCTTCTTGAAGCCAAAAGGGCCCATGTCACCACAAGGCACTGTCTTTTAAGTTCTGTGGTTCCAATCCTCTGCTAGCTAGATCCGCTGGATTGTCCGCTGAGTCTACGTGACTCCAGTACTCCGTCCCTACCTTTTCGCTGATTTTTGTGACGCGATTGGCAACAAAAGTAGTCCAGGGACATGGTTGTTTTCGCTGCCACGCCAGCACAATGGTTGAATCTGTCCACAAGAACAGCTGATGATGGTATGTTTCTAAATTTGTAAGAAACGCTTCAAACATTTCCGCTAGCAGCAGTGCACCGCGTAGCTCCAGCCTAGGTAACGACACCGTCTTAACTGGTGCTACTTTGGTTTTCGCGATGAGAAGATGGACGCTACTTGATCCAAAATTTTAACGCGAATGTAAACGGCAGCTCCATATGTTTTTTCGGAAGCATCACAAAATCCGTGAAATTGCACATCGTCATCAGGAGAGTAATCGATCCACCGTGGAATCCGGATACTGCTAGTATGAGGATAGTTTTCCAGAAAGGCTTGCCAACGTTGCAAAGTAGAGGGGGTGAGCTGATCATCCCACCCGATGCCATCCAACCAAACTTGCTGCATCAGCATTTTTGCGATGACCATGATCGGGGCTAACCATCCCGCTGGATCGAAAAGTTTTGCAATCGCCAACAAAACCTCTCGCTTTGAAAAACTTCCCTCCTGGTCTAGTCGGACCAGGCGTCCTCCTGGTCTAGTCGGACCAGGCGTTGCACTGAATTCCTAACGACTTAACGGTGCTCGCATCTTACAGCTCGAGAAAATCTTCATGCAGCCGATGACTTCTAGGAATCCCTCGGAGTAATTTTTTCGGAGTTGGAGGTCCATTTTCGCAAGGCAAAACCTTCTGATTCCGCTGCTTTTTCAAGCTCCGTTCGAGCTTGAATCGCTGACTGCAAGTCATGACCTCCCGCCAATGCGTCATCTACGTATATATGGTGACGCAGAACTTTAGACGCCAACGTTAAGCTGCCTTCTACATCGTCAGATAGCTGTAAAAGCGTCCGAATTGCAAGAAATGGCGCACAATTCACTCCAAAAGCGACGGTCTTGAGCTGAAAATCTTTCAGCTGATCCCCTGTCGCGTCTCGAAAAATGATCCGCTGGAATCGCTGATGCTCTTCACTCAGAAGAATCTGGCGATACATCTTTTCGATGTCCCCATTAAAAACAAATTGGAAGAACCGCCACTTCAAAATAAGCAAAGTCAGATCACTTTGCAAGACGGGCCCTGCATGAGGCACATCGTTAAGGCTAACGCCATTCGATGTAGGGCTAGACGCGTTGAAGACCACACGGACTTTTGTAGTGGTAATATCAGGTTTTGTGACGGCGTGATGAGGAAGATAATAACTCTGAGAGTGTCTCGGAGTTACACTAGCACGTACTTCCTTCATGTGTCTCAGCTCCAAGTATTACTTTAAGGCATCATCGTATACCTGTTTGGCGTCCAAATTTTTACTCAGCCTCACCTCATTTCGAAAAAACTGTCGAACCGCAATATAACGGGAGTCACCTAAGCAGGTACTCTGTGGAAAATATTCCTTGAACGGCAAGGTCACCACATAGCGACCATCGGTATAACGCCTTGTCGTCTTCACGAAATTGTCCTCACATAATTTTTCTGTAACACTACTTTTTGAGGTACTTCCTCAATTTTCCAGAATGAGGCTAGTTGCCGATCAAGTGAAGTTTCACTAAAGTAAGAAATGACAGATGAGGAGGAGGGATTTTTCGATGTGGTAGATATGGAACCGGTTAAAATCCAGCCAAACATGGTTTCTTGAGCAATAAGTGACCCAAGAACATTTCGACGGATACCAGAAGGATCTGTGGGTATAAATCAAGACCTAATAATACATCAACTTGATCACTATAGTAAAAACATTTGTCTGCAAGAACAAGCTCTGGAAAGGCTTGCTGCATCAAAGGATCCACTGAGCATGAGGGAAGATTTCCTGTAATCTTTGACAGGATGAGAGCGTTGATGGTAAGTCGAACAGTTGGATCAATAGGTGCTCCTACGACCAAACAACAAGCTTTCTGTACTTTGGCCGAAACCACATTGTTAAGTCCTGAAACTTGAGCGGAAACTCGGTGAGTAGGCAGCTGAATAAGTCGCTGCAACCTCTCAGAAATGAAAGAGACCTCTGAGCCAGAATCCATAAGTGCTCTGGCTGTGAAACTAGATCCTTGATAGCAAATATTTATCATAGCGGTACCCAGCAAAATACTTTTGCTGCTTGAGGCATAACACGATTGAATGTTCCTGCTAGTACTCGCAGTTGCTTGCGATTGCAATACGGCTGGTTGAGTGGACTGTATAGCATTTGTGCTTGAACCTCCCGCATTTTGATGATTATTTACACCTTGAGGATTTCTGTGTAACAACGAGTGATGTCGTTGTCCACACGAGGAGCAATTATATCCGCATTTACAATATTTCGAAGCGTGGCCCGTTGACAGACAGTTGAGGCAGCAATGTAACCGCCTTGCAGCTGGCCAAAAACTTCGAACGAACCTCAACGCATGTTGCTGGTTTTTGCACAGCTTGCAGTTGGTGTTCGTCACTTTTGTCTGGTATGAGTTGACCTGTTTCACATTCGGTGAAGGCGCGATCTGTTTTGGCCTTTTTGGCACAGCGCCTCTAAAGTCAGACACAGTTTCTAACGTTTGGAAGCGGCTTGTTAAAAACTCATCAAGGTCCGCCCATTTGAGGATTTCTGCCTTGTCTTCAATAGATTGCTCCCATAAGGAGATCGTAGTTTCTGGCAACTTCGTTGAACATAGATACGTAAATATCGCATCCCTATTGCTTATGTCAACTTTGTGCATAGTTAGTGCTGAAATGCAGTTGTTGATGTTTGTAACTTTTTTATGTTATTTCCACACTTCTTGGTCACGGCTGGCAGATTAAATAAAACTTTCAGTTGGTTATTCACCAACATCCTTTTATTTTCATAGCGGTCTGTCAAGTTTTGCCAAGCCGTCGCAAAGCCTCAGTGCGTGAGGGGAGATTTTTGAACAATGTCTTTGGCCTCTCCGCGGGTTTTTTGATTAAGGTAGAAAAGCTTTTCGACAGGTGTTAGCCGATTATTCGAATGGCTGTGTAAATGGCTGTAAACATATCCCTGAACGAAGGCCATGTTAAATAATCATCGTGAAATATCTCAGTATCGCACGGTGACAACTTGATATTATGGCGACACATTGTCATCTCCAATTGTGAAACATCAACTTCATTCAGTCTCTTTGCCGTGGACAACTTATCGCTAAGTTCGTTTATCTTTGCTAGACATCGAACATATGTTTGATAACATGAGCGATACTTGACTTTGACTAGGGAGACGTTTTCATCCTCTTCGCCACTCGCTACCACTAATTTTAGCAAGCAACCGTCATAAGAAGTCTTTACGTTAGTTCATTGAGACTCCAATTCATCCTCTTGAATTCTCAGAGTGAAAATTGTATGCTCATCGTGAGGAATAGCATTGAAGTCTTTTTCCATATCACAAATGGTGTGGGCATTTCTCATGAAAGTGATTAATTTAGCCATTATTTGTTTCTTGATCGAAAACGTGCAATAAAAAAACTATAAAAATCGACGAAAACCGAAATTTTTTTTTTTAATAAGTAGAAAAATCAGTTGGGATCCGATACCAGAACAAATTTTCTAAAAAAAATAGAAAATTGTGTTGGAAGAAGAAAAATTTTTTTTTTTTTTTAATTTATTTCTAATAAGTACAAACTCTCGGGAAATACTTTCAAAAAGTCCGAACAAGTTTTCAGAAAATTTTGAAAAAATTTTTTTTTTTTTTGATGATGAAAAATTGTTTCTAATAAGTAGAAACTCCAGATATATATTCAAAAAAATTCAGAAATCAGAAAAAAAAGAATTATTAAAATTCGTTGAAGAATTAAAAATGGTTTCTAACATGTAGAAACTTTCACGATTTATTTCAACAAAAATGGAAAATAATTTCTAATAAGTAGAAAATTTTATTAAAATTTATTGAATAATTAAAAATGGTTTCTAATACATTGAAACTTTAAGCATTCATTTAAGAAAAAATCGGAAAAAATTTTCTAATAAGTAGAAAAGTTTCTTCAAAATCGATGAATAATTAAAAATGGTTTCTAACACGTAGAAACCTTCACGATTTATTTTCAAAAATATCGGAAAAATCTTTCTAATACGTAGAAAATCGAAAAAAAACTTTTTGGTATAAAAAAACGATTAATAAAATCGAAAAAAAATCGAGCAAAGCTTCAAGCCTAAAAACGTTTCTAATTTGTAGAAACTTTACAAAAAAAGATAGAAGTGGCTTAATTTTTTTTTGTAGATAAAAAATGCTTTTATTTTTTTTTAAAATCTTCAAATTAATTTATTAAATTTTAAAGTTTTTATTTATAAAAGCATTTTACAAAAATTTTGTAGAATTAATAACAATATATGTTTATTTGTTCCTTCCAACAACAATCCAAAAATCCCACGCGCGTAAAAAAGATTTAAAAAATAATTTCCACCGATCTTTGGAGTTGCTAAATTTAACTAAAAAATGTTAAATTTGCCGCAAATATGCCAAAAGCGACAATCGCAATACGTGCGATAATTTTTCTGTTAAATTTGTAACTCTATTCCCAAGTTGTCTCAGCTGGTCTCAATTATTGCTTGTTGGTTGTTGTTCTTCTCCGTGTTAACGTTCAGTTCTTTGTGTATATTTTTTTTTATTTTTTTTTTATTTCGAGAAAATTAAAAACTTCACGAATATAACACGCAATAATAATGTTATACTAATATTATGTAATACTATTATAATATTTCGAAAAAAATAATGTGCGCGGAAAAACGTAATTTGTTTAAGCAATCGAATTGCTTCAGAATTCGTGTGTGTGTGTTTAATGCCAAAAAGCCGGCTGCAAAACACTACGCGTAAAAATACACAAAAATTTAAATTGTGCGCGGAAAAAAATATAATATTTTGTTAAAGCAATCGAACTGCTTTAAAGTGCGTGTGTGCGTGTGTATGAACTTTGCCAAAAAAGCCGGCGGCAAAACACCTCGTAAATAAAAATGTACGTCTTTATTGTCTGAGTGTGTGTTTATTTAATTTGGGTTTTGCAAAATTGCCCACGGCAAACACTTTTTTTTTTTCTTTAATTAAAAATTTCTTAAACTTATTTAAAATAAAATTGGACCAAGATATCCACTTCGTGCCACTTCGATACAAAAGAAAAAATGGCGCCCTTTATGGACTTTAAAGTTTCTTAAAAAAAATTTTTTTTTCACAATTTTAATAGCGTACTATGCAAAAACCAAATTGTTTCAAAAACACACTTTTCCTGCTATGAATATTAATTTTTTATAAATTTTAGAAAAAAAACACTTGCACATAAAACTTTTTTTTTGTAAGACACTTAAGAAAAATATCAACTAACCTTTTTAACTGCTGCTGTTAAGTTTTTTGTTGAAGGTGCTGTTTTATTTTTCTTCTTTCTTAGATGACTATCCGGCTCGAAGGACCATAAACAAATTAGATTGTTCCTTAGAGAATTGGTTCACCTTAGATGCTGGCGGATAAATAGCTGCAATATGTGCTGCTGATGAAGAAGAGTCAATCTATATATTTGCGGGTAAATCTTGTTCAATACGTGATCAAGAATTTCTCGCAAATATTCAGAAAATAAAGAAAAACACCGTTAAGATTTATTTCAACTCAATATAAATGCATTTATTAATATCTTACATGAGATTCCAGATCTTCAATAGGTGCCGACAGGAAAAATCAAAAATGGAGGGATTTAGTAAGTTTTCGGCTGCGTTCAAAAAACGAAGTTAAACACTTGGTAATCAATAAGTGATTAGCTTTTTGCAATGGAGGAGAACTCGTCGGAGACGCCGAACGAGCCAAACGGATCGATTATCTGATATCGATACTCGAACGGGTCAGTAAGTAAGTATAATTCATTTTCATTAATCTTTTACATTCTTTAGGGTTGCGGCCTAAACACCTTCTATTATCCATAGTTAGAAGTTAATTGGCATAAATAAAAAATGTTTATATAATAAGTTGTTTTATGTGTGCTTTTGTTGTTATTTTGGACGTGACAACGTAAATTTTTACAGCACAAGTTCCAAAAAAAAATTGAAAAAGACATTTTTTTAAAATCCATCGGCTTTGCATGGAATTCTTATTCAATGAGTTTAGGTGTTCTGATAAATGTAATGACCAATCAGTGAAGACGTTCGAAATTCAGTCTATTCTGATCGTGATAACAACCAGACTTGTTCAATTGCACAAAAATTTATAGTTTTTAACTTTTTCAAGAAAATTCACTTTCAAAGTTGAAAACGTCAATTTCCTATTCAATTTTTCAATTATTCCTTTGCATAGTTATGTAGAATTCTATCCTCTTTCGATCGATATCAGTCATTGTTGGGCATCCTCAATTTGATTTTTTTTAAATTAAATTTTTTTAACACAAATTGATATGTATTACTCTAGTGTGCGCTGTTTAGTGTTGTTAATATTTTGCCTTTGTGGACACTAATATATCGTTCAATAATGTTTCGTTCCTTCGCATGGGCAGAATTGAATTCTGTTCTTTTAACATCGATGAATGTTCGATGTGGTGTAAGTAATCATAGTTCCAGTGGATATTCACTATCACCTAGAAAGCAAATTATATAAATTACTAATAAATAAATTTCAAAGTCGAGTATTTACCTAGGAGCCAAAAATTATGTTCTCTTTGGTTGAAGCTATTTTCAAAAAAATTTCTTTCATTAGAACACCTCCACAGCAAAGAATCATGCGAAGATCTGGCGTATCTGGGATTTATTGCTGTTATCCGCATTTCTTTATCGCAAATCTATTAAAGCAGTTATAAACATTTATAATTAGTTGAGTTTTGTAATGAGTATTAAAAAATACTTACAATCATTGTTTTGAAACTGTGCTTACCCTTTCTATTAAAAAACTGTTGCTCATTTTCGCGAGGTCTTTGGAAAAATATGTGCGTTCCTTCCATACAGCCGATGACTGAAAACAAAGACATTATTATCTTTCATAGATATATGGTATGGAATATTTTCTATAAAAGCACGTTTTTATCTCCTTTCTCCTACTTCCACTTGCGATATCCCATTTTATCCACATTGGGCATATTTTCTCTTCGAGTACCTTCGTGGTATCAGCCACAATTACTGAGAGTGTGCTTTGGGCAACAGAGACTCCAGAATCATTTCCGGTCAACCATTCATAGCCTCCGCCGGCAAGAACTTCTAAAGTTGCACACAACCTTTAAATTGGCGGTACTTATGTTACCCACTTTCAAGCTCAATTGCCTCTAGCACATACAAAAAAGCCTCCGTTGATAAGCGAAAGCGCTGCACAAGGCTTAATTTGATCAAAAATCAAATTAGTATTAATATAGAAATTTAAAATCACAATTTATACTTTTTTGTTGGAAGGGTGTAACATGGCGTTACAAATCACATTTAACAGTATTTATATTTCATATTATATATACTTGATAGAAAAATATTATTATTAATAATACTGTATAATTTACTACAATAAATCATACCAAAGAATGATACTAAGTAGGTATATAATAGAATTATATTAATAATTACAGATATTAATATTAAATATTAATAATTTATTAAATATTTAAATATTATTATTAGATATTAAATTTAAGCTATACAATCAGCCACATATAGGCTACACACAACACGACATACACAAAATAGCAACAACCATAGCAACTAATTTTATTTATTTTTTTATTTATTTATTTATTTATTACGGCTTCGACGAGCCTAATTCATAATATTTAAAGATATAAATTTCTAAGTATATTACATTGGTTATTACTTATCAATTAACAAAAACGAAAGATGCATGTGAAACCTTGTAAGTTCCAACATGGAACATTAAAATATAAAACACTAAAACAATAAAACTTGTACCACGAAACAAGCAACATCTATCTTATTTCTAAAGTTTTGGTGTACTCATACAATTTTTTTTAAACACATTTATATCACAGCTTTTAATATTTTCAGGTAAATCGTTGTAGCATTTTAGTCCTTTATAAAATAGACAATTTTTTCCCGACTCTGTTTTATAGAGTGGTAATTTAAAGTTATTTCTGTTTCTTTATGTCATGTATTTCGTAGTTAAATTTAATATTAGTTCTTAAATAATCCGGCAAATTACCGTTTTTTATATTGTGGATAAATCTCATTGTATAAAAGAAATTTGTTGTTTTATGCTAAGCCAATTCAAACTAAGAAGCATTTCTTTAATTGGTGTGTCATAACGCCTATTTAAAATAAACCGCATAGCTTTATTTTGTACTTTTTGTAGCTTCGCAATTTGAGAGTCCTTCATAATAAAAAAGATTCATAAAGAAAAAGAAGACTAACCAAACCAGTAGGCTACCAACTACACGGCATACACAAAATAACAACCACCACAGCAACTAGCCAAGCCAGTGGGCTACCAACAACACAACATACACAAAATAACAACAACCACAGCAACTAGCCCAACCAGGAGATTACCAACAACACGACATACATAAAATAAATGACAAACAAACAACAGTACCAAAATAGACTCTGCATAAGGGCAACAACAAAATCAATGTGCCTATAGCCAGCAAGCACTATTTGCATACGCATAGGAAAAAAAAATATAGTTCGCAAAGGGTTTTCTTTACGAGTCACGTAAATGGAGACCACGAAATTGGTGAAGGCAGCGTTCCTTTCTTTAGGTAATCTCAAAATCTCTGCTTCGTTCGACCGAAGCAGAGTAATAGCCGTTGCCTCAGCCGACTGCAAAGTCCTCTCCAAGGCAACGGTGAACTGTTCACCGCACCGCTGCCCTGATCGACCACGAGGTCCTCCACAGGGCGGTGTTAGACCGTTTTTTGTTGATTTATATTTAGTGGTTCCCTTGCGTTGACTTGCGTATTTCCTATATGCCACGTCACTGCTTCGACCGACCTGGGCCCTCCTCGGGGCAGCGACGCAGGCACTCGCTACTGCGTCACTATTCTCTTCTTCGTTTTGTATTTTCTGACCGCGTCACTGCCTCAACCGACCGCTAGGTCCTTCTCGGGGCAGCGACGCAGGCACTCGCTACCGCGTCACTATTCTCTTCTTCTTCTTTTTTTATTTATCGCGTCACTGCCTCGACCGACCATAAGGTTCTCTTTGCGGCTGCGACGCCGGCAAACGCTGCAACGTTTTCTGCTGCGGCTAATTTAATTTAATTTAATTTAATTACAAGATTTTATAGGAGCGTTCCCTTCTTTAGCCTTAGCAACTGCTCATCGATTACCGGAGCGCTCACCAAGCGAATCCCGAGGTAGCTACTGATTACCGAGACACTTACTCATTACCGAAGCGATTATCAAGTGATTATCAGTTTCTAAAGCGACTACCGACTACCGCAGTGCTACCAACCGATTACCGAAGCAACTACTCATTACCGAAGTGCTTACTAACCGATAACCAAGACACTCACTGGCTACTGAAGCGATTACCACGCGGTTACCGAGTCCTCAAATACTTACTGAGACACTAGCCAACGCCAGAGAGCTGACCAACCGATTACCGAAGTAATAACTGATTACCCAAGTGCTTACCAACCGATTACCGAGGCACTTACTGGCTACTAAAGCGATTACCAACCGAATACCAAAAGACTGAGACCGTAACCCACCAATACCCACGCCAACTCCTATCTGAGGCTGCTTATTTAAGATACTAAGTTGGTAAATTTTTCAATAAAAGGAGTATTTGAATTATTGAAAACCCTGCGTGTTTTTATTTCAAAATAATTTGTGAAAGTTAGTGGATCTTTCCCAGGATCCTGGGGAGGCTGAGTTTTACCTCTGCCTTCGAGAAAACCATGTCACAAGGGTTGAAGGATCTGATTTGTCTCTAAGATTCCTTCGTTGTCGCAACTATTCTATTTTTTCTTCCCTATCATCGTCACTCAAAAAAATAATTAAATTTCGGGCCCGAAACATTTCTATGTTATTTAATTTACAATTTCTTATAAGAAAATAAGCCAAACGATACCAATTTAACTATCGTGCCAGGGCTATCGTTTTTACAACAGTATTTGACAGCTGTTTGTCGTACATGAAGTAAGCAAAACGATATCGTTTATACCATAATTTAAATTGAAGGTTACGTGATGTTAAAGTATCGTCAAAACGACATCATCAAATGATTCTCGTCATACGTGATGAGAGCCCTGGAGCTAACAAGGAAGATGTCCAATGCTTTAAACTCGTGAAAAATGATGTCTCCTTGAGCGATTTAATATTTGTTAATTTTAAATTGGGCATAGTTACCGATCATTATGATATACTTTTTAAACCAAAGTTTTGGCAGGCTTATATTAAAATTCACCCTTTTGTTAACAGATTTAATTGCTTCAGATGATCCTCGTCTCTTTCATCCAGTTCCATTTACTCGAAATTATGACAATTTTTGCTCCATTAATATTTATTTCTGTGATACTGTTTTTGCCGCCACTACTGCAAGCAATTATCATGTTTTATGTTCTTGTTGAAACTTGGCTAAGAAATGATTTTAGAGATAAATTCTTTGATCCTAACATGAACATTGTATATTGAAAAGATAGGGATACCTCGAGAACTGGCTTTTAGCGCTGTGGAGGCGTCCTCATTTCTTTTAAGCGTTTATTTCGATTCTCTTTGTTCAATTTAATGGATATAGATACATTGCTGGACCAACTGTTCGAGTCTATAATTGGATCTTCCGGTACTCTTTTTATTTGCCACTATTTGGAGGCGATGAACTATATAGTGCATATGTTAACAATGTTGTAGAGCTTGCATCAAATCTAAGTAATAATGATCACTTATGTATTCTAGGCGATTTTGACTTTGGCGATAATTTTCACCGGAAATATAAAATTCGATTTAGGTGTTTGTGGGTTTCGCCCTCGGATATGCATCATATACCGCTAGTCTTGAACGTTGAATTTATTTTTTACATTTAACATAGAGCTGTCGTTTCTGGTTTAAAATTTAATTTTAATTTGTGTAATAAAACTGGATAAAATTTTTTTGACAATAAAGGATACAACATTCTGCATTATTTTTTTTTATAAATAAGTTATATGAAATAATGCATCAAAATGTTCCAATTTTCAAGAAAAAAATTCTCTTAGAATAATAGAATTCCAATATTTATTCATGGATTCCAGAAAAATAACGCACTAGCCAATCAAATTAATATGTGTGTCATTTTAAAACATATTTATGTGTCACACATATCTTTATGTTTCATTAACTTCCCCTTAGTAACATGCGATCACGTACCCATTGAACCATAAGCGAAGGTTTTGAGTAAGGTGAGAGTTTTGCGAACGTTTTTGGTTAGAATTTTTTTTTTTTAATTTTTCTTTTTTATTTTGTCGCTTAAAAGAGCTTGCTATAAAAGATTAAATCCGTGAAAGCTTTTCCCATAAAGAAAAATTGTACATATTTTGCGAAATTCATTAAAAACTTATTTTGAGTCGATAATGAATCATTTTTGTATCATTTCAGTAAATTAGACTTCCTTGCAAATGAACCATTTTTTGTTCATAAATGAGTTCGGAAATGAATCATTTATGTTTCTTTTTTGCATTCTGAAATGAGTTCAAAAAATAATAATTTTTTTATCATATCAGTAGGAAACAATTTCTCATAAACGAACCATTTTTTGTTCATAAATGAGTTCACAAATGAAACATAAATGTTACTTTTTATATTCTAAAATCAGTTAAATAAAGGAACTTAAAATGAAAATGTTAACCTTCGTACAAACGTCATATGAACATTTTTACCAGTGCGAGATGGATGTACTGCTACACGTATGAACATTTTTAACATTTCAACATTTCTATCAAAAATTAAAATCAGGCCTAAATAGAATGAAAACCACGAAAAAATTCCATGCAAAAAAGTAATCAAATAAATTCCCCAATTAATAACTTAACAATTTTGATATTTCATATATAATTTGGAAGTTTGTCAAATTGGAAAACAATCACGCCTTTTCCCTTTGAAACATCAATATCATGAAAAACACAATGCGTGAATTCCAGCCCAGGTATATTAATTCTATTAACCCAATGATTAATATGATCTCTAATTTTAGCAATAATCATTTCTTCTTTAACAAAATATCGATATGTTATAATAAATAGTGTTATGCAATAATAAAATTTATAATTCAAAATGGTTCTTTTTTCAACTCATTACAGAACAAAAAAAGGTTTGTTTTTGAGAGGCAATTTAGTCCAAAGATTGATACAAAAAGGGCTCATTTTCGAGTGCCGAAAAATAACTTTAGAACAAAAAAAGGATAATTTATGGTTCTTTTTTTAACTCATTTGCGAACTAAATAAGGTTCGTTTTTGAGAGGCATTTTAGTCCGACGAATGATACAAAAAGGGTTCAATTATGAGTGCCGAAAATGAACGTTTCTACCCGAAAAGGTTCATAAATGAATTCAAAAACGGTAGTTTTGGTTCACTGGGTAGTCTCAGTGAGTTACGCAATCGCATTCTATGCAAAGCAGTACAGTAACTAGGGCAGGTAAATGAACGTCATTATGCTGACCGTGCAAGCGGATGCCGTTGCACCCAAACATTTACCCTGCGATTACGAATGCCTACGAGACACGAATGGCCAACAAAGCATGACATGAGCAACTTTCGCCAAAAGCAACGAAACTTCATGCTTTTATGTCCATTCGCTCCAAGAAAAAAATGTTTAAAAGAAGATTTTAATTTGAATGATTATATATTTTGTTTGTTAAAATTCTGTTTTTAAATTAAGAGAAAAATTCTTTTGTTTTGGTTGAAGTTTATTTAAATATGTGTTATTATGCAATATAAAAAAATAAATATGCTAACTTTAACATCACAACAGCTAGTAACACAACTTTTGTAACTAAATATTGGATCAGTAGCTACATATGTTTGCATTATTTATAGGGCTCTCGAATTTCGAGTACCCGACTAACCGAGTAGTTCGAATTACCTGAGCCATACCCGGATATCTAAGAAGTTCCGGGTATTTAGCTTCTGGTAGCTTGAAGGTTTTAAGCTTATTTATGAAAGAAAAAGCGCGTTTATGTTGCGAGATTGCAGGTTTCTGTTTGTTTTAATTTTTTCATTGTGTTGCATTTTGTGAAAATTTTGGAATAGGAAGAGTGCGAAAGAGAAGGAAACAAATAACTTGCGGTGATTTTTAATAAAAACTAGTAAGGGTGGAGCTTCGGCAGGGTACCGAAGCTAAGATACCCCCGCGGCCATATTAAAGTATTTTCGAAGTCTTTAGCCACGACATACACGATGACATTCAGTTTTATATATTAACGAACGTTTTCCTATTTTGATGACGTCACTTTGTATGGGAAGTAGGCGTGGTTTTGATCCGATTTTGCCATATATCATAGAGATGGTTCATATTATATATCAAAGATTAAGTGCAAAATTTCAAGACATTTCATTAATTTTTGTGGATTTTTAAGAGATTTAACGTTTAAAATAAAGTGAATTTGTATAGGAGGTAGGCGTGGTTTTCATTCGATTTTGCCAAATATCATAGTGTTGGTCTACGTTATATATCAAAGCCTATATGCAAAACTTCAAGACATTTCTTTAATTTGAGCAGATTTTTAATGGGAGGTAGGCGTGGCTTTCATCCTATTTTTTAAAATTTCATAGCCAGGATTAAAACTGAAGATCAAAGCTCACCTGCCAAATTCCAAGGCTTTTCTTTAATTTTTGTGGATTTTTAAGACATTTTACGGTTAATATAAAGTCACTTTGTATGGGAGGTAGGCGTGGTTTTCATCCGATTTGGCTCATTTTCTAACTTGATCTTTCTTTTTTAAAAATAAACTTATATTTTGAATTTCATCGCGATAGCTTTAAAATTGCGGCTGTAATCGTGTCGACAGACGGACAGACAGACGGACAGACAGACGGACACACGGAAATCGACTCAGGAGATGATGCTGATCAAAAATATATATATTTTTCTATACCTGCCACGCCTCCTTCTTGGCGTTACAAACGGAATGACAAAGTTAATATACCCCTTACGCAGTACGCGTTGGGGTATAAAAAACACATTGCGTTGTAGGCAGCTCCTAACGTTGCGAATATAGTGAACGCCAGTTCAGACAGACAGGCAGATCAAATCAAATTTTCACATTGGTGCAATAAAGAAACCAAGTCATGCATCTCTTTTGCTAACAGGGCTATTAGTATCTGCATCGGCGTGTGAGGTTTTTGTTATTGCGCATGGAATTGTTGTTGTTGAGTTGAAAATGTCAATGCGTCAAGTGCAATTTGTGTTATTGTTGCTTGTACATGTGTTGGTTTTTTAATAACACAGAAGACAAAATTGATGATAGGTACAAAACAACAATAATAAAATGTTATTTTTGCATATAATTCCACGAACAACGCTGTGATCAATAACAAAAAAACCAAACAACAAATGCGTTCAAAAGAACTTGAAAACATAAATCAGAACAGCGCACAGTGTGACATTTTATCAATCTACGAGGACAAAAGTAGAAAAAAAAACTACTAAAAAAATTTATTTTCTTTTTGCAAATAAAGCTAGTACACACAGAAAGCTATGTCAAAAATTTGAAAATGTTACTTTATCCGATATATTTAAAACAGCAGTCGTAAAATGGAGCTTTTTGGGGTTTTCAACATTATTTGTAAGCGTCAGGAGAGTAGTTTTTATATTAAGTGCGCTGATTAAATTTGTCAACTTGTTAACTTATTTTGCAATGGAAAACTGTTATGAAAATATTTAAATTGATTCAAAATAAAATAAGTCTCTTAATTAATCAAAGTTTTATTAAAATTAGCGATGGAAAATGTAGCAAAAATAAGAAAAGATTCAGCTATCACCTAGATGGACTCGTAAAAAGTCTATATGCATACCATATGTATTGGGGTGTCCCAAAAAAGTGGAAGCTGTTTTTTTAAGCGCCTCAATTTTTTCGTATGATGTTGAACTAAATGTAAGAAAATTTGGTGTACCTAGGACCACGGGAACCAGTGGGAACCAGCGGGAACTAGCTTCGATACATGTCAGTACTTAGTTATATGGGAAAAAAGTGCTAATTTATTACAAAAACCCCAAATAACTTTTGTATAAGTGTACATTTTGATAAAACGGGTTCGCATTTCGTTTTCTTTTTAATTTTTCTTTAAAATAAGCTGTCAAATATGAAAATTGGACGAAAACCTCCAGAGTTGTGATTTTTTACTTTTCGAAAAAATCTCTTTGTTCTGTTGTATTAAAACAAATTTAAAAAATCCAAATTTGAGAAAATTTCAATGAAATCTTATGAAAATACTTTCTGAACTATACCAAATGTAAATACAAAAAATTGTGTAAATATGTGGAATAACCTGATGGATATGAATTTTTTTGAAAAAATAATCCCAACAATACAAAAATGAAAAATATGGAAAAATTAGGACGGATGATTTGAACATAGTCTTTCTGCAAGAACTTGAAAGAACCGAAAATTGGGAAAAAAGTAATACCTGTTGAAACTCGACTTTTTTTTCAAAAACACTTTGAGTGCCCTTTTTAAGCATTTCGATTACGAAAAAAAGTATAAAAAATCGAAAAAAGTTATTTCTCACTCGGGGTAACTTAAATAATTCTAGAAAAATATTTCTGATTTCCTTTCGAAAAATTTTTGAATTCCAGGCCAACATACCGTTTTTCCCATTCTGTTATTTACTACTTTCGATTTAGGTATTTTAACGAAAAATTCCCCAAAAGTCAAAAATTACTCTTATTTGTATATTTTTGTATTTTTTAAGCTTTTTTGATGAAAAATAAATAGGATTTCTTTGAAAACCGGAAAACCTGTAAGTTCTTCTAAACAGGCATTATTTGTAATAACAGAGAAGAATGTTATACAATTTTATGTTATTCTAATACAATTTAGTGTTTCAAAGTCAAAGCATAAAGTGTTAATTTCCCTCTATAGGAAACTCAATAAAATGCCCTTTAATTAAGGGGGTGTTTGAGATAGACCCCAACTCCATAACAATTTTTTTTTTAGGAATGAACCAGGGAATCATATCACAATAATTAAGAATTTTTGACCCAGATTGGTCAAATCGCACACTATGAAACGGTTGAAAGTTCAAAACTCTTTCTTTTATTAGATTGCGAACATAGTGATTTCCGATTTAGACAGGCAGGCATATCAGATCAGAAAACACATTAGAGCAAAAGAGATGCATGACTTGGTTTCTTTATTGCTTCAATGTGAAAATCTGATCTGACCTGATTAGAAACAAGGGTTCACTATGTTCGCAACCTTAAATATTAATGCAAGTTCTTTGTTTCCTTTCCTTTCACCTCTGTCCGGCTCTTCATCACACTCTTTCCACTTTAAAAGATTTACAAAACACTACAAAAAAAAAGTAATAACAAACAAAAACTAGTCACAAGCATCAACCGCGCAAAATAAACGCTCTTTCACTTCCAAATAAACACATAAAAAATTCCAAACTACCCGGGTTTAGATTTTTTTAGAACTTTCAAGAAAAAATATTTTTATTTTTGTTTGTTTATCCATATTCTGAGCTACTACAAGTACTTTATAAGTTTGTTTTGTTTCTGTTATGAAGACTTTTTTATTAACATTATTTTAAAAAACAAAATATTATATTGATTGTAAACTGAAAAAATCTTCATCTGAACTTTAATTGAACTAAATCTTAATTCTAAAATGATGAGTTTATTAAAAATATTAAAAGTGAATAAATTTTGTTCATTGTGTACATTTTTCTGACATATGAATTCACTTCATCAGTTACAGAATCGCACACTTAGTTTATTCACTGAATTTTAGAATCCAAATGTTAGAGAATCCGCCCCCAGTACCCTCTAGTGTTTAAGATAGACCAGAATAGATGAATTCAAAATGCTCATTGCATTTCATGCAATTTGAATGAGCGGCTTAGGAGTTTTCAAGGTTTTTTTAAAATGTTTGTAATACAGCGTCGTCTGTAGTAACAGAACAGAACTGATAAGTCGTCAACAGCCATCGTACTCGAAAACCCCTATATAAAAATTTGCATACAAATCGGATAAGCAATTTCGAAAAAAATGTCCTCTAACCCGATCACCGCGCCTTTTACTGGGTGCATTAAAATCGACAGATTTCACACTTGAATGTGGAATATCAACTTTTTCACCTGTCACTATTTATGTCACTAAAATATATTTTTTATTTTCTGTTCTAGATGCCTTTTATTGCGTTTTAATTTTTTTTTTTTTGTAATGAGGCTTCGTTTTTTTCATTTGCTAGGCTTGTTCGTGCTTTGATTAGTAGCTCTTAGAGTGCACGCGTTGTCAAACGCATTAAAATAAAGTTTAAAATGTCCAAATGTCTCGGCCTTCCCGAAAATCCTTGCATCCGTAAGCTTTAGGAGTTTTTCGTGTATTTTAAAAATATTTATACTACAGCGCCCTTCGATATTCAAGTAAAGTAAAAGAAAAAGCGCCATAATACTCGCCATACTCTATAACCACTACATACAAATTTTTCTGCTAATCGAATGAGCGGCTTAGTAGGTTTTAGCGTATTTCAACACAGTTTGTACTACAGCGCCATCTGGTGTTAGAGATAGATCAAAATATATATATATCCCTTAAGCACTTACCGTATCCTAAAACCCCTATATATATAGGGCCAAGATATCACGTTTGAGGGTTTGGATTTTTATGGGAGGTACCACGCCCTATAATCTAATACTATCTTTTATTATACTTAAAAATTTAAGCTCAATCAGCCCAGTCGTTTTCAAGTTTTAATTCTGAATTATAAACTAACTTACGTTTTCCTCCATATAGAGATACTGTTGCAATGCCGTTAGTAGGCGGTTTGAATGGGCGTGGAAAATAAAATATATCTTTAAACCTGACCTGAGTGATAGTTTACCTCTCTGCCAAATTTCAAAGAAATCGGTGGAGAACTTCAGAAGATAAGTGACATTTTCTATTAAAAATACAAAATTTTTTTAAAAAGAAAACGGATGATGGAACGCGCCATCCGCGAATAATCGACGAAGCCCATTCAACCATTCTAAAGCAGCCATATTCAAAATTCTTGGGCGCTGCCCCAATTCGCTGTAATTCGACTGCGCCATCCACTGCCGAAATTGTTTTGAACTTTTTCAAAACAAAAGATGACAATATATCGGACTTAATTGGTATTTGTTCTGATTGCGAAGTGAAAAACACCGGCATCAACAATTATACGCTGTTTGGAGATTGATCTAGATAGACCGTTGCATTGGTTCATTTGCATGCTACATTTTAATGAATTGGCATTTCGCCATTTATTTGGAAAAACCGATTCTTCGTTTACAACTGGACCAGCTACAACAACCGGCAAGATATCCAAAGCAATATAAACGTAGAAAAAACGGTGCGTGCTAAATAGTTATTCTGTCTACACAAAGTAGGGCATTAAACCTTTTTTAAATTAGTTCTCATATATTAACTAAGATACTTTTTTTATTTCTATTTATTTCTTTAGATTGCAAATTTTAAAGCGATTCCATTTGTTAAGGGAAGTATACCACCAAATATCGGAATTACTGTCGAAAGTACCGATTAAAAATATTTTTTTGATATAGCAACTGCAGTACCGACAGGCATTTGTTCGACGATTTTAGCTAATAAAAAACCGAGACGCATCGTGCGTTGGCTCACAAAAGCCAGTAGAGTTTTGGGCTATTTCGTGTCACAAGGACAACCAACGCAAGACTTACAGGAATTGGCAACATACATTATTGAGGTGTATGTTCCAATGTATTTCAACATTAAATATCAGTATGCCGTCACGCGCGGCAGAGTCCACTTTTTTAGTTTCTTAAGAAATTCAAGATATTTGCCTTCAAATGATCGGAAAATTGTTGACAATGTTTGTAAAAACAATTGCTACTTTTCGCACCCAGAAATTTGTTGCTGGCTATGATTTTCGATGACGATGGTAATATACGATCTATGGGCTACACAAAAATTTTGCAAGCACGTGAGGAGACTGAAGAAGAATTCTGACAATTTCGCACTTATCGTCTTCCAAACATCAGGTTCGATTGCGAAAACTACTTCAGCATGATTGATTGGAATTTGTGCTATACCGAACCACCAAACACCCGTAGAATGTCATACGAAAGCATCGAAAAACTTGCAAAGATTGGTGATGCCAACTTGGACATCGAAATAATTGAAACACCTTGTCATATTCAAGTCACGGAAAGACATGTCAAACTCGCCACAGAATCATCAACCATGGCTGCTTCGGAGACACGTCGAGAAGGAATTATGTTTTCTACTCTGTAGTCACGATCAAAGCGTCCCAAATTTGACACAAAAAAAGATTTTTGTTAAATTGAATTTAAAAAGTATATCCTAATATGACAGCTACTTTGTTAAATTAATTCATTTTGAAATATACTATATAATGTTTACAAACGACTTTCGTACATTTTTCAAGGCAATCAGTTATATGTTACATAATCAACTTCTAGTGTTTAAGCTAAGATAAGGTAGCTTCAGTGCAAAAGTTGTCAAGAAATCGGAAAACCAAAAAACTGCCTTGCTTGAAATCTCTAAAAATTTGCTTCCATATTCTTTTTTTTGCAAAAGCAAACAATAATTTATGCTGCTTCGAACATAGACAGATCAGGTACTTCTGAAATTTTATAACATGCAGATCAAGAACTTAAGCTAAACTGAACCCTCATTAAAAGAAAAAATGTTCTAATTGCCACCACTGTACGTGTTCGATCTCTTGGAAAACTTGCATGCATAAGTTATTTTAAGTGGTTAATTGAGATCTATGGGGGTTTTTGTTAAAAAGGGGTACCTTAAGATGGGCTCCAGTACAAAAGTAGTCGAAAATATTGCAAATAATGGTTTTTTTAATTTTAATGCTGACACCACTGTACGTGTTTGATCTCTTGGAAAATATGCATGCATAAGTTATTTTAAGTGGTTAATTGAGATCTATGGGGGTTTTTGTAAAAAAGTGTACCTTAACATGTGCTCCGGTACAAAAGTAATCGAAAATATGGTAAGTAATGGTTTTTTTATTTCTATGCTGACACTTCTGAACGTAGTTCGATCTCTCTGAAAATCTGCATGAATAAATGGTTTTTAATAGTTAATCAATATCTGTGGTGATTTTTGTAAGAAACTGTACTGTAAGATGGGCTCCAGTACGAAATTAGTTGAATTTAGGTTAAATAATGGTTTTTTGTTGCTATGCTGACACTCTTGTACATAGTCCGATCTCTCTGAAATTTTGCATGCATAAGTTGTTTTTAATAGTAAATCGATATCTACAGTATTTTTTATAAAAAAGACACGATTTTCATAGAAAATCGCTATTTGGGGAACCAGGAATTCAATAAAAAAAAAAACATTTTCTGCTTTGCTTTTCCGTCATTTCATTATTTAGGGTTTCCAATTCCACATTGGGTGTTAACTGAGGTCCATGCATTTCGATACACCCTAATATATATATATATAACTAGCTGAATACCCGGCTTAACTCGGGAGTTGATATCAACAATTTTCGATTTCATTCGTCGATTTAAAAAAACTTTTCACAAACTTTAGAAGGAATTTTGTGTGCATCTTTCAAACCGGTAACTTTGACGAAATGAGCAAAATGTAGTTGTGTGTGCGTGCCCCCGATCGCTTGCAAAAATATAACTTTCAAGTTTTATATTGTATTCGATAGATTGCACACTTTTGAAAAAAATCAGAGCAAAAACGAATTTTTGGCAATTCGCGAGTAAGCTGGACAAAAATTAAATAAGCATTGAAAATAGAAATTGAAATGTCAAAACAACACCAACTTCGACGTAACTGACTTGTTACGTGTTATGTGTTAATGCGTACTCAAATACCACAGAATTCGGCATCAGCTGTCCTGATTTGCGGAAAAAGAAAGTGGAATATAAATACACATAAAGAAGAAAATAAGACATTTATCACCCTTCGCGCTTTGCTACGCCTTACTGTATTTTGTAGTACAGCGCCCTCTGGGGTTCTAGATATAGCAAAATACATAGCGCCAAAAGACTCACCGCACCCGAAAACCACTTATAAAAATCATATTTATCGGATGAGTTGTCTTGAGTTTTTTGTGATATTTGTGCAACAGCGCCCTCTGGTTTTCGAGATAGAATAAATATATAACGCCAAAGCCCTTCCTATACTCGATAATCAGATCCTATATATCCGATATACAAATTTTTATCGGATAAATTTAATCGGATTAGCGGTTTTTGAGTGTTTCACGATTTCTTAAGTGATTTGAACTAAAGCACCATCTGGTGCTTAAGATAGCGCAGAAAAAAAAGTCCAAGATACACACCGTATACGAAAACTCCTATGTACAAATGTTCACGCAAATCGGATGTACAGTTTGGAGTTTTTCGAGATTTTTAAAACATTTGTACTGCAGTGCCCTCTGGTGTTCAATATAGAACAAAATAGATAAGTCTTAAAAACTACCGTACCCGAAAATCACAAAATACAACTTTTCATGTAAATCGGATGAATGGTTTCAAAGATAAGCTATAATAACTAAATTCGTGGAACCCGATCGCAGCGCCACCAACCGGGTTAAACACGCACAAAAAATTTCATCAAATTCGGTGCAGCCGTTTAGGAACAGTTTAGTAACACACACACGTACAAATTATACAATAGCGCCCACTACTTTTCGAGACACAGCAAAAGAGATAACGCCAAAACAGTTGCCGTACACGAAAATCGTTTAATCAAATTTTTCATCCAAACCAGATGAGCGGCTTTCTACTTTTTCACGATTTCTTAAAAGATGTGTACTACAGCGCCCTCTAATGTTCGATACAGAACATAAAAGATAATTCAAAAATAGTCACCATATTAGAAAACCCCTGTATACAAATTTTCATGAAAATCAGAATAATCAGCTTAGAAGTTTTTAAAATATCTGTATACAGCGCCCTCTGTTGTTCAAGATAGAACAGAGTAGATATGTCATAAAAACTCACCATATCCGAAAACCTCTATATACAAATTTTCATGCAAATCGGATTAAGGAATTCGGAGATAAACTATAAAAACAAAATGAATTAAACACGATCGCAGCGCCACTTATCGGGCCCAATTGTGAATCTGAACCATCCAGGGATCCACTCAAACACTCACAAAAAATTTTATCAAAGTCAGTGCAGCCGTTAAGGAACAGTTTAATAACATGCACACGTACAAATTGTATAACAGCGCCCTCTGGTTTCGAGAAGAGCAAAAAAGATAGCACCAAATTGGATCAGCAGTTTTGAAGTTTTTTACGATTTCCTAAGATTTGTACTAAAGCGCCCTGTGGTGTTCAAGATAGCACAAAAAAGATCAGTTCAGAACACTCACCGTGTCAGAAAGTCCCTATGTACCAATTTTCATGCAAATCGGATAAGCGGCTAAGGAGATTTTCGAGGTTTTTCAAAATCTTTGTACTACAGCGCCCTCTGGTGTTCGAGATAAGTCAAAAAAACTCAGCGTATCCGAAAAACTCCACCTACAAATTTTCATGCAAATCGGATGAACGGTTTCGGAGATAAGCTGGAAAAACGAATGCCTGGAATTCGATCGCAGCGCTCCCTACCGGGTCCAACCTTTTTTACTGGATATTTCTTAAGATTTGTACTAAAGCGCCCTCTGGTGTTCAAGATAGCACAAAAAAGATCAGTTCAAAACACTCACCGTGTCAGAAAGTCCCTATGTACCAATTTTCATGCAAATCGGATAAGCGGCTAAGGAGATTTTCGAGGTTTTTCAAAATCTTTGTACTACAGCGCCCTCTGGTGTTCGAGATAAGTCAAAAAAACTCAGCGTATCCGAAAAACTCCACCTACAAATTTTCATGCAAATCGGATGAACGGTTTCGGAGATAAGCTGGAAAAACGAATGCCTGGAATTCGATCGCAGCGCTCCCTACCGGGTCCAACCTTTTTTACTGGATAAAAAGTAGCCTATGTTATGACCGGGGATATTAGGAACCTAGATCCCAAGTTTCATTTAAATCCATCCAGTGGTTTTCGCGTGATGCTTTAACAGACAGACAGACAGACAGACAGACAGACAGACAGACAAAAATTTTAAAAATGTGATTATCGGACTCAGCGTCATTCAAAATGTCCATCGCAAAAGGAATTTAAAAAAAATATTTCATGTACAGATTTTTTTTTTTACAATTTTACATATATATAGATATATATAATATATATATATTAGAAGACTAAAGATTTAAATATATAAGAAAAAATGTAATAAGGGTGTGTGTCAAAAGGAAATCTTTCACTCGTGGTAGGAAAGAAAATAGCAAGTTGAATAAAATTTGTGTGTGTTGAAATAAATTTGTGTTTTTTGGTGTGTCAAATGGACGATGAAATTTTGACAATAACAAATTTTGGCGTTCAACATTTCGGTTGTGTTTTAGAGCATTTTTAATGGTAATATGCAAAAAAACCATTTTTGATTTATATTTATATGTCGCTCACAACGTTATTCGCGTCTACGCTTCATATGCTGCTAGCTTAGCTTATGCTATGCGGCTGCAGCAACCTAGTAAAGGGTATCAATAAATTAAATTATGAATCAAGGGTAATTCGAGTGCCATGACCGATTGGATTGGAAGAGACATATACGACGGCTTCAAAGGCAGCTTTGAACAATCACGTGGAAATTGCGGACCGGCGGAATGTTTACCTGCTGGCGGCAATGCATTTAGCAGCGGAGCGGATGTATGCTGTAGCCGTGCATCATTGCAATAGCCTTTTCCCATTTGCATGCACCAGCAGTTCCGCGATATCCACGTGAGTGTGCCATCATTCTTTGTTATCTTTCATTTGCAATTTTTTCACAGCACTCGGATTGCCCTTGCAATTTTTAAAGCAAAATTTACTTTAAAATATATTTAACTGGAAATAAAAGGAACAACTAAAGCATCTCGCGTTAAAAGCCACAATTTATTATCAACTTTACCGCACAGAACTAAACACATAAAAATGCAGCTTTCACAAAAACTCACAATAAAAATTATATTAGTTTTTATTTATTCCGGTTATATCTTTACGTTAAAAGAACGATAGTTTAATTAAGAAATTCACAAATTAAAATAGCTAATCAAATCGAAATACAGCGCGGAAATGAAATGAATGTAATGTTTTTTTTCTCACTTTTTGGATGTGTCAAAAATTCACTTTTCGATTGTCAAAATTTGTAGTAGCCTCTGTGCTACTAATTTTCTATATAATTATTATTTCTAAATAATTATATTCACCTCACAATTGCCAAAAATTGCTCTACCAACTGTCAAAATTTCATCATCAGAGTGAAAAGTTTCCGATTGACACACACTCTAAATAAGGATTATATATGAAATGTATCAAACATTCTTCATCTATAGAAACAACTTAATGTTAATAAAACTTTTAAATTAATAGTTTTGCTTGTAAATTTCTTGTTATTGTTAAACAGTGCGAAAAAATATGAGCCGTTACCTAAAAGATCTTTTATTAATATTTGTGTTATAACAAACTTGATCAAAGACAGTCTTACTTTAATTGTAATTAGTTGAGTTTTTCCGCACATTGATTGTGGAATTGCGGTTTTATTTCAAGTAGAAGGCAGCAAATTAAGAAAGTTACAGTAGTTTAAAAGATATTGAAACCACAAAAATATTAAATTCAATTAAATTTTACACAGTACTTGTCAGTTCTAAACAGTTTTGCTCAAAATTTATAAATACTTCAGTATTTAATAAATGGCAAGCCTATCAATATCACGATCTATATTAAGCTTTTGCTTACGCTCTATCTCATTATATTTGTGCATTGTTTCCTTTACCTCGTTTTCCTTACCTTCAAATTTATGACGCAAATACTGTCGCCGTGAAGCAAGCAGCGTGCAGCTAAAGTACACGTACGGGCAAAATGCACATACGAGTAACTTTGCCCACACCTAGTATAGATGACTGCTGTGTTTATGTATTTAATTGGTATTTTTTCGTTGCTGGTATTTAGCTGCGCATAGGAAAAAAGTAACGCTTGAGATTTTAGGTCTGTTTCCGTACACATTTTCGAGTAAAAGTCGAGTAAAGTTCAATATAAGAGAGTAAAATAAAATTTTAGTATAGTGTCAAAAGTACGGAAACGACTTCTAGCTAGTTTCAAGCACGAAAACGGCTGATTGCCTATCAAAATTAAATACTGCCAATTTTAACTTGTTACAAACGCAAACGGCACCAATTTTAACTTGATATTTTATATTTTTTTTATATGTTTTTATAAAAGAATTTGTAAATTTATTTTTTATCTCACGACATACGCAAACAACAACCGACAAATTGGTATTTGCTTGTTCTTCTTTATGCTTATTATTCTTGATGCTTGTTCTTATGTAGCTGGAACAAATTTTTCTAGCACATTTCGAGTAACTTTCGAGCTCGAGAAAGCGATTTTATGCTTGTTCTTCTAGCTAGAAAAAGTACAGAAACACGTTCTCTATTTAACTCTCGATTTCACTCGCTATATAATTTTCATACCACGGCCTATAAGTGAAATCGATTCTAAAGGAGTAAACTCCAATAAACTCCAAAAAATATATAAATTTTATTTCGAATTACATTCTGAGTTAATGAAAAAACGTTGAGTTGAAGAAAAACTTCGTTCCTGGCCGGGATTCCCCGACCGCAATAATTTTTCTCAGTCAATTTTCTTAATGTTCGTCTGATTCCACTTTGCGCAGTGGAGCTTCTTGGAGCACAGAAATCCTTTTCAAAACAAAAAAGTGTTAAATATTAATTTCAGATTTCATATATTTAGTTTATATAAAATTTATTCTTATTCCTTGTTTTCGTATTACACAAAAACTGGCATTGCTTTGTGAGAGCATATGTTCTTTAGTTCCAAGTCAGACATGCCGATATTCTCTAACCGATTTTCTTATCTATTCTTTTGTTGCACTGTTTCGTCGTCCATAGCTTGTAGACATGAAGGTTTTGACCGAGCGATTGAGCTTACTGTTTCACTCTTTGTTCATGTGTGTGAAAGAGTAAGAGCGATAAATCGTTGCAAAATCGCTGGTACGTACGATTTTTTGAGTTAGCTTTTTTCAGGCTATATTTAGCCTTTTTTTTTTTTGGTATTTAGCTTGAAAAATCGAGTTTAGCCTTGAGTCTTTTTTAGCCTTTTTTGATAGTAGAGGAAAACTTAAATAAATTTTCCTTCAATTTATTTTTTACTTAAATGTTCTTTGTTTGTTTCTGAATTCCGAATGTTATTTTTTTTAGATTTTCTTTCCTTGGTGTCTTTAAAATTCATGTACTTTTCCACTTAGAAAAAATGTAAAGTTAGAGCATGACTTTTTAGCATGAATGTAACTATCAAACAAACCTCTTGCATTATTAATACCAAGATGTTCACTAAAAAGACTTTAGAAATGTTGTCACAACTTTGATATATCAGAAGACGTCTTAAAATATTTTGAAAATAGCATGACAACTTATGAAAAATTCGACTCATCTGACGACGAGAATGATATCGAGGATATAATCAGCCCTACCGTAGTAGGTGTCGTCGACGTCGTCGTCTATTTTAAATCGATGTTACTTTGAGTCGACGTCGACATCAATACATTTAGGTTGTTTTTGATTTTATCCGTCGATTAGCAACCGTGGGCGAAACATGGATCCATCACTACACACCAGAGACAAAGGAATATTCGAAACAGTGGACTTCACCGACCGAACGTGCTCCGAAGAAGGCGTAAACGGTGCTATCGACCAAAGGTTATGGCCGGATCAATGGCGAATACTATGCAGTCGAATTGGACCGTTTCAACGACGCTTTGAAAGAGAAACATCCCCATTTGGCAAGGGAAAAGTGCTCTTCCATCAAGATAATGTGAGCGTTCACAAAATTCCATGAATTGAAGTACGAATTGCTTGCTCATTCAGCATATTCTCCATATTTAGTTCCCAGCGACTATTTTCTGTTTCCAAACCTGAAAAAATGGGTCGGCGGAAAAATATTCACCACCAGAGAGGAGGTCATCACCGATACAGAGGCCTATGCTGAGGAAGTGTGCAAAAAAGCTGTAGTAGCTGAACTCTATTGTTATTGCATGTATAATTAATAAAAAAGGTAGCGGCTTTTTGGAGGATTAGCCCGGCCTAACGCCACGCTGAATGTGCGAAAGGCCTTTAACTGCGCAAATTGCGGTAAGATAATTAAAGCTCTCGGAAAATTTTAAAACCCACGCTACTGCTCTAAAATAATAGCTAACAACTTCGATGTAATATTATTAAGCTACGCAGTAGAAGAAGGCATTAAGTTGTATAAAGTCGGGTATTAAATAGATCGGTTCTAGGTCCCCTGCTGAGGAACGTTATGTATGACGACGTTTTCAGAATCGCAAATCTCATAAACGTCAAGATTGTAGACTTTGCGAGGCACTCAGTAGTTTTGCAATTGACTCTATCTATAACTGGCTTATGTCAGCTGGGCTAAGCCTTGCTGAACATAAAACTGAAGCGACCCTCATAAGTAGCCGCAAAGAGATGGAAGTTGCAGGGATCAATGTTAATGGGACGCTGGTACAACAAAGGAATTCACAATATACCTTTTCCAATGATTTATTATTTATTGTATCTTTAATATATGTAGATTAAACTAACAATAAGCATTCAAATCTTATCTCTAAAATTATTAAGTCCAGTGCTGGACAAAAATTTAGTTTCTACGATGGCTTCTGTGGTTGTCTATCACGTCCCTTGTGTTCGGTTGAGAGCAAAAAAGTCCCTCCTTCTTAGCCGAGTGTGGCCTCTATAATTTAGAATGTTGCGAGCTAGTGGGTTTGGATGCAGCTCAAGCTTCTTTGTATATGTTATCACATGTTTTGAAAACACATGAATTTTAAGCATACTTGGGCAGGGGCGGATCCAGGAAAATATTTCGGGGGGTGGGGATTTTTAAAAATATTAATGTACGCTATATTAGTAAAATATAGCTTACCGTATTAGTAAAATTCTACAGGAATGCAGAAAAACTGCTTTCCTTTTAAACTATTGAATGGATTTTCAACTAAACTAAAAACATTTATTGAAATTAGATACTTGCTTTGTTCTTAAATCAGCATTTAATGGAAAATCCACCCTATATTAATTAAATCAAATTGAATTAAAATCCAAATTTATGTTTTGGCCTTTTTGCAATATATGCGGTATTGCAAGTGGCTGATACGCAGTATTGCCCGCCCAACGACAATATGCATAGTATATTTATAAAATATGTAATCAGTAAATCAAATCAACTGTGTTTTCGATTAAGGGTTTATTTACGTACAGTTTAAGTACGCAGGTCTGTTTAATTTACGATTTGTTATTTTTACGCCAACCTACTTAAGCGTATTTTGATTTGTTGTTGTTTTGCATGCAAACGCAAATACGCAGGCACGCGTAAATAAAAGTAGCCCTTGGACGTGTTTTTTGTGTCTCGTATTTTTATGCCCTGTCTACAGCATATTATATCAGCGTTGCATACTTATTAAATACGGCAGTCACAAACTGAGGTGCTTACAGTTTCAAAAATAACAAATGCTATAAATACGCTTTGTTCATATACGTTTAAACTGTGAATAGCCTAATTGTTAAATTTGTATCAGGTAGCACTGACGTGACGATGACGACTACAATTTTTCGATAAACGTAAATAAAATTAATTTTTGAAATTAGTCAGTTGTTTCAAATATTTTAAATATTTCAGATTCTTCAAATCTTTTTAAGCTTATTTCGAAAAATGTTCTTTTTTTGACATAAAACGCATTAAAATAGAAAGGAAAATTATTAGAAATGGGCAAACATCTTCGAATTGTCAGATTTTACAGTTGCGATTTTTTGGTGTTATTACAGATTTGAAGATAATTTCCGACTGAATAAAACGGTTTTCAGATGCGTGCTTCAATCGATTTTGCCAAAAATGAAACGTGGTAGTCGTTCAACACGTGTTTTAAACACAGCAAAGTTGGCAGCAGCTTGCGGTTTTTGGCGCAGGGGTCGTACCAGCTAAGTGTTGGAAACGATTTTCAAGTTGGGCTGGCGCAATCAACTGTGTCCACAATTTTGACTGAGCCGCTTGACGTTTTGGAGGCCGTGCTATGCCCAAAGTGGATAAAGTTTCAAATGAGTGGTTCGCAAAAAACTGAAGCATGATTGGCGTTTTTTGAAAATACCGGATTTCCGGTTGTGCTGGGATGTGTAGATGAGACACACATCAAGATTTTAGCTCCGGAAACAAATGATCAAAGCGTGTATTACAACCGCAAAGGATATTTTAGTTTAAATGCAATGATTGTGAGTATTTAATTCTTCGTTTCTTCAAATATATATTCGAAAAATATGCTTCCAGATTTGCGATCATAAAATGCGCATCCGATATTTAGATAGTCGACATGCAGGCTCAGCGCACGACTCCCTTATTTGGAATATAAGTACAGCAATGCGAGTTTTGCGCGAACTTTACGATCCTGGAGAACGCAATAGTTGGCTTTTAGGTAAAAAGATATAAATAAGCTTAAATAAAAAATAAGGATAAACATTTTGTTTCTAGGTGACGTAAGTTATCTCCTTGAGCCGTACTTAATGACACCATATCGCGCTGCAGAAGGGGAAAGTGCCGAGGCTTTGTATAACAGCAAACATGCTAAGGCCAGGAATGTTATAGAAAGAACCGTTGGTGTTTTGAAAAACCGATTTCGTTGTTTGCTCGGGACTCGTCAGCTTTATTACAAGCTTGCCAAAGCAATCAAATCAGCGACCACAAATAACGATTATCGCTATCAATCAATCTTTTTATAGCAATTATTTTTTGATCTATATTTTTTCGGTCAGAAATAAAAGTTATTTTTTGATCGATATTTTTTAGGTCAGAAAAAAAACCAATCATTAATCGATATTTTTCCGATCAGTTTAAAAAAATATTTTTTGACTTAAATAATATCGATTAGAATTTAAATCAAATCAATATTTAGGCATGTTATTCGGTTCAAATTAGAATGTTATTGAGCATATAAAAAATAAAATTCATACTTATCACCCTTCGAACCCACGGTCACTGTCATACATACTATCATACAAGTTTTTCAAATTCTAACATCAGAT
The DNA here is from genome assembly GCA_914767935.1 of Coremacera marginata. NCBI lineage: Eukaryota > Metazoa > Arthropoda > Insecta > Diptera > Sciomyzidae > Coremacera > Coremacera marginata. The sequence goes on along the minus strand of OU612044.1, from coordinate 117,293,194 downwards.
TCTAAATCAGCAGCCTAGATAAAGGGTCCATATCTACTACTGCTTAATACTACCGTTTTCGATTACTACTACTATTTCCCCCATTTTCTTTATTTAAAACCTTGGTCTGGTCCTAATTCAAATCCTTGTTCGAGTCCTTATCCAAATCCTTGCGAAAGTCCTTGTCCAAGTCCATGCCCAAGTCCTTGCTCATATACTTTTACTAATCCTTGACAAAATACTTATCAAAATACTTTTCCAAATCCATGTCAAAAATCTTGTCCTTATCCTTGTCGAAATCGAAGATAAAGTCCTTGCCAAAGACAACTTTTTATATGCTCAATAACTTTCTAATTTGAACCCAATAACATGTGTAAATATTGATTTGTTTTAAATTCTAATCAATATTATTTTAATCAAAAAATAATTTTTTTTAATCTGATCGGAAAAATATCGATTAATGATTGCTTTTTATTTCTGATTTAAAAAATATCGATAACTTTTATTTCTGACCGAAAAAATAACGATCACAAAAGGATTTTTATTTCTGATCGAAAAAATAACGACTAAAAAATAACTATTATTTCTGATTGCAAGAATAACGATCAAAAATAACTTGTATTTCTGATCGATAAAATAACGATTACAAAATTATATTATTCGTAATCGAAAAAAACGATTAAAAAATAGCTTTTATTTCTGATTGAAAAAAATGAAGGTTACAAATAATTTATATTTTTGATCGAGAAAATAACGATCAGATAATAATTGTTATATATGATGGAAAAAAAAATCGGTCAAAAATAAATGGTTTAAGGTGATTTTTGTCTTAAAAATCATGAAAAAAATCATGTCAAAATCGGCATCTCTGACTCCCTAGCATCATATTGCTACATTTAAAATTATTTTACAATAACTTTTTATGCATGATCTTTTGGTCTGAAAATTAAAAATCAATCGTTATTTTCCATCCCTGATCAAAATTGTCAATGTTTGTGCTGCTTTGCACAACATTTGTATTCAGTACGGCTCAAATATTGACAGCGGAGATTTTGATATTACATACCAGAATGTAGAAAGTGTTGAAGCCAGCTCTGATGTACAAAATACACAAAGCATAGAAGCTTCGGTTATTAGAGAAGACTTAAATGCCAGCTTTATTTAATTCAGAAAAACATTGTTTATTCATTCTCAAAACAAAGTCAAAATATTTTTTACTGACATTTTAGAATAAACAGTTAAAAAAGCGTTAAAAAACAAACACAGTCCTGGCAATTCAATAGGTAGGTACTTATAAGGTTAATAAAAACATAAAATGAAAAAAATAAATTTAAAAAAAAAAACTATAACCATTAAGACATCCTACATTTTCTTCGTTATGGTGTCTTTCATTCGTATCACTTGTAGCTCTTTTGTTTTTATTTCTAACTTAATTTTTTTCAATTCCATTTCACTTTTAAACCACTCTTCATCTCTTTTGTCCTTTTTTTGCCACGAATTTTAATTGTTTTTCTTGGTTTTCATACAACTTTCGTTGCAACCGAGTAGTTGTGAGAAGATGTGCACGACATGTCATTTAAAACTCTTTCTTGCAAACTGGTATGTTTTCCAAGCAAAATATTCTTATTTTTGTTTCCTGAACGATTGCTCCTCTTTTTGGCAGGAATTTCAGTTCTTTGTGACATGCTTGTGGTTGGAACGGCAACAGAAAGTGGTTTATCCGTACGAGAGACATTTTCTATGATTTCCTCGCCAAAAATTTCTCTAAACAATTCAGAATCACTAAACTCTTGCTTCTGTACTTCTGTTTGCTGCACCTCTAGTTCCTGCATCTCAAATTCTGTTCCACAAACTAAGCCTTTAGGGTTCAAATTTTTCTCAAACTGCATCAAATTTGCAACGACTTCCTCCAATGTAGTGAGGATCATCTGTTTGAAACTTTCGCCGCCGGTTGCGTTGCATTCTGTCTTATTGTATGTCAATTTCTTTTTAGTTTTACATTTTTAATTCCCTCCAGACCTAACAAATAAATTAAAATTCGGTTTTTTTTTCAAAATTTTAGCATTAAAATTTCTGTTGCTATTGACCTTTTGCCATCCTTCACTATCTCTGATCGGTGGACCAGCAGCATTCAAGTCTTTAGCAATTTCTTCCCATTGTTTCTTATGATTGGCTGGAACAATGCCTCTGGTAAAGCCTTTTGCTAAGGATAGATTTTTTCCAGCAATTTAACCAAAGTTTCAAACTGCAACGCGTTTGTTATTTTAATTTTTTTTCCATGTTTCATTCAGACACTTTTATTTCTGTTCCAAATTTTCTTCTAGTCGTTGAGGAAAATGGCGACGACAAAAATTCTTACGATTTAAAATGCCGTTGACTTAGATTTTAATTACCTGATACCAAACACATGTCGACGACTGTCAATAGTTATTAAAAACGACAACGCCGATACCAATTGTACCCTGTCGACGCTAGTCGACACTGTTTGGTGTCGACGACACCTATTATGATAGGGCTGAATGTTGAACCTATAAAAGTTGAGTTATATTATGACACTAAATTTCGTTCAACTTAAGGTTTATTTTAATTTTCAATTCTATGATCTCAAGTAAAATGTGTTATTTGCTCTAGAATTCTAGCAGAACAAATCTAATACACATTATATTTATTTTATTTTTATTGTTGTTAATTTACATATAAATGTGCAAATTTGAGTTAAAGATTAAAATGTTAATTTTAAATTAAAAAGCTTACAATTAATTTAAAAAACCTTTTATTTTAGCCATTTTTAAAAAATGTTAAGCCTTTTTTAGACTTTTTTGCTCATTTAGCTTTTTTTTTAAATTGTTGGCAACACTGCTTCTCCTAAGCTCCTGCATCCACTAACAGAAAATCGGTGAGTGAAATCGTCGTCATATCGGCATGTCTAAAATAGAACTTACTTACGCAGCAGACCCAAGGATGACAGAAACAAGATTACGCATTCCGCAGTCTCGTTAACTTGTGCTCTCTTTCTCATTGCATGAAGTCACCCAGCGCTTCTGCATAACAAACACGAATTCACCTATGTGATCACTACGGCAAATTTAACTAATTAGAAATAAATTGTCGTATGGAAAATGGAGTGCGGGGTAAAAATTATATTTTAACTAGCTTATACCCGGCGTGGTTCGCTGCGTTCCGCGCTAGGCCCCTGAAAAGTGGACGGACAGTGAGCTCACGCCCTTATCCAATTATTTCCAAATATTGTTGTATGTCTGATTAACTCCGCCAGGTTAGCAACTTAGTTGCGCCTGCCTGTCCCAAGCCAGGTTAAGGAGGAGGGTTGGTAATGGGATACGTCCCATACCGTAAAAGGTTAGAGAACCAAGAGCTCGGGGTGGCGCCCATATTGGTAGCAGGTCACTATGTAAATCATTGTGAAAAAGCCTGCGATGGAATAGCAATGGTCCATATAACTTGTTAGCACGGGGATAGTCAAACCCGTCGAATGAGGTGACATTATCTATCCACGGCAAGGAGACATGGTCTATATGGCCAATAAAAAGATAATTTGTTTCTTTAAGACACGGCATTTAAGGCAAGGTCTTTAAACAAGACCTTTATGTGGTCTTTCTTGCGAGTCATCTGAAAAAATCGTAGCCACTTCGTTCAGGGTATGGTAATCTTACCATGCCTTGGATTGAGGTGCCAGTCATATACGAAACAGTGCTATGAGCACAGTCAAAAACAAAAATTCTATATATATAAATATATGAATTTTTTGTCTCATTTGCCGGGATGTTGTAGACCCCCATTCGGCGGGACCGAGTTGCCCAGGTGACTATCATGGGTTGGCCCTTCGGGGAGACTCGTGCAGGCTGTGGTTTGTGCACATCGCTTGCACAGGTCTAGAATGACCGGCGAGGACGCGCAGTAGTACTACCGGGCTGGCATACCTGCTTAGTATGCAAGAGATTGGATAGGTCTCGTCTTGACCAGTAGATGGTAATGAAGGTACGCCATCTACCGGTAGCCAAGCTGGTACTATTAAGGGCAATATGGAATTCTCATTGCTTACTGCTTTTACAGAATAGGGCACAGGGTAATGCTATTGTGTGGGTGAATGTGACATCTAGTACGTGGTTGCTTTTCTACACAGAAAATAAAAGAATTGATTTTTTATCTAAACTAGTTTAGGTTATGTGAAATTTTCTATTTCACCTAATCTTTTTGGCAACTTTTCTACTTACACAGTTAATAAAACTATCATTCATTAGGTTGTTCACCTAATTAAAAATTGTAAATTCTACTAAAATTTTGATAACTAAATCACCTTATTTTTTTATTCCTTTTACCTAATACAAGTTGTTGATTTGTTTTTGAAAACTTAAGGTTTGATGTCAAATATCAGTCTGATTTGAACACTCGTTAGATTTGGCCGTCTTTAAATCGTCTTTTATCATGTCGCTTAGATCGCGCTGCCTAGTTTGCAACAAATCTGTTGCTAAAGATAGTGTTTTAACTTGTAATATCTGCAAATATTTATTTCAAAAATCTTGTGCAAATATAAATGACAATAATATTATTAACATTTTAAGTGCTAATCAAAACATTGTGTTTGAACATGTCTGAATTCTCTTAATTTGTCTGTTTTGGCTTCTGTTTCTCACTTCAAGGACTTAGGTGTAGTTTTTGATCGTTAATTTACTTTTATATTTCTTATCTGGGCTATATTGTTCCAAAAGCCCATGCCATGCTAGCGTTCATTCGTCGTAATAGTAATGCTTTCTGGATCCGTATACTTTAAAAGCTCTGTTTTTTTTTTTGGAAAAGGTAAATTTTCTCCGAAAGTGGTAAATTTCGGTTCGTCTCTCTGGCAATACGTTACTGGTTGCGTTACAGGAAATGGTTGACTTCAGTGCTCCTGCAAGAATGCATTTAGAAATTATAATACTTGGAAATGTCCCCGTCTAATTATGCAGTGAACGAACCTACACATTGAGTTTTGCTATTATTTAATTCCATACATTTGTAATTTAATTTAGATTTTTCTGTTCCTATAATCAAATTACATCTGTCTTAAATTCTTTTTTTTAATAAATTTTTATTATGTAATAAGTCTATTTTAAACATGTCTGGAAGGTTAATTTCTACAAATTCTACATAAAACTACATCAAATTAAATAAATAATAAATATAATTTTTTAGTATGATGATAACCCTTTCTTAAGGAGGGAGTAAGGGTTTCAGCGTTAAAAAATCACTTGTTTTGCGAATTTCTTTTATTTTATTTGTTGCTTTGCGAATAATAAATTTATATTAATAAAATAACATAAAAAGTTCGATTGGTTTATGTATATATGTAATTGGATAATTTGACTACAAAAATATAGTTTCCTTACCTACTTAAAAGTGGAAAAATTATCTAAGGAATTGGACGAATTTTCCTAAATAAGTAGTTGGTTTACCTATTCTGAAGTTGGTAAAATATCAAAATAAATAGTTGATTTTTCTAAAAAATGTAGGTGCCGCTTCCACATTTAAGTGGGAATGCTTTCGAGCTGCCCGGGTAGTTTAGAATTTTTTTAGTTTTTGTTTTGAAGTGAAGCTGCTTAAGCCGCGTTTATGTTGAGCGCTTGCTGCTTGTGACTGGTTCCTGTTTGTTTTTTTTTTTGTGTATATTTTGTGAAAATTTTGAAGTGAGAAGAGTGTAAAGAAAGATGTTGAAAGAGAGAAAGGAAACAAAGATGTTGGGTTGACTTTGAATAGAAAAAGATGCATTGCGTTGTTGGTAGCTCCTAATATTCTGTTAAGAATTTGGCACAATATTCACTAGATCGCAATTTCTATCATACCAACAAAATACACATTTGATTACAAAATACACAATTTGAGGAAGTCGTGAGAGGTTTTATTTTTGTTATTGAGCATGCGTTTGCTGGAAATGTTTAGAATGCCAAGTGCAGTTTGTGTTGCTATTTGTGCTATTTGTGCAGTTTGTGTTGCGTTTGTTGTTGATTTGTTGGTAATGTTTAGAACGCCAAGTGCAGTTTTTGTTGTTGTGGTTGTGTGAAGTTTTTTTATGTTATTGAGAATGCGTTTGTTGTTGCTTTGCTGGAAATGTTTAGGACGGCTAGTGCAGTTTGTGTTGCTATTGTTGTGTGAGGTTTTTTTTTTGTTATTGCGCATGCGTTTGTTGTTGCTTTGTTGGTAATGTTTAGGACACCAAGTTCTTATTATTGTGTGAAGTTTTTGTGTTATTGGGGATGCGTTTGCTGTTTTTGTTGTTTTTTTATTTTGTTTTTGTTGTTTTTGTTTTGGGGAAAAAAAAGTTCCCAAAAATTCAAAATTTGGGAAAAAGTATCACAGATGATTTAAACATAATCTTGAGCTATTTTTTTTTTGCAAGAAATTGAAAAAACCGAAATTCGGGAAAAAAGTTATGTCTGTTGAAACTGGACATTTTTTTCAAAAATACTTATAGTGGCTCATTTCAAGCATTTCAATAACAAAAAATATCAAAAAAAAAATTGGAAAACATATACAGTAGAATCCGGATATAACGACCTCCAAGGGACCAGCGAAACTAGGTCGTACTAACCGGACGACGCACAAAACGGACGAATAAATAAAGCTTGTTTTTTAGTATGTTTGTATGTTTGAATTTAAATGTACAGTTAGATAAGTTTCCATTTACGTAAATAAAACATTAATTACCAATTACATAAAACTTTAATGTTACTTAAACATTCCGCATTAAAAACATACTGTAACATATACAAAGAGTTACAATGTATGTTATGAACCTACATTCTATGCAAATAAATATGTAGTTACTAACGTAGAAAGTCTGTAATTCGAATTTGGTTTTGATTAATTTTTGTTCGATAGTAAGAATTTCGTATAGCATAGTGAATACTCGACATCATAGTTTTCATAACACCATCATCAAAGATCGTTTTAATAAACACATCGAGCATTTCCGCAGCCTTCCGAGCTTCAGACACTCTGCGCGTCGTTCTAACCGGACGAATTATCTACAAAATCGGTCGCTATAAGCAGATAGTTGCTTAAACCGGAGTCCTACTAAACGGATATGTTTGCCTAGTACTGAGCTATGAAACCTAACTTGAGTTTATATCGTGGTTGCTAAAAACGGTTAGTCGTTATAAGCGAAGTTGTTATATCCGGATTCAACTGTACTTCTCACTTGGAGCACCTTTAATAAATTTAACAAAATATTTCTAATTTTTAGTAAAAAAAATTTTTGAATTCCAGGATTGCCAACATACCGTTTTTTCCATTCCATATTTTAGTACGTTGGATTTAAGTATTTTTTTAACACCTATGCCCTAATTCATTCATTTATCCTTAAAATATACGAAAATAAAATTTCTTCCAATTTTGGAACGTGGCTTCTGCGTAACTTGTATGAACATGGTTCGATGAATGCGGCACGGGTTGTCGTGCTCCAAATGAGCAGAAATTTAGTTTTCGTGTGTTCTAAATATAAATGAATTAAATATAAGAGCATTTTTCGACTTTTGGAGAGTTTTTCGTTAAAATACCTAAATCCAACCTAATAAAAAATGGAATGGAAAAAGGGTATGTTGACAACCCTGGAATTCAAAAAATATTTTTATTAAAAATTAGTAATTATTTTTAGAATTATTGAATATGTTCCAAGTGACTTTTGTTTTAGATCGAAATGCTTGAAAAGGGCATTTTAAAAGTAGTTTTGAAAATAAAGTGAAGTTTCAAAGGGTATAATTTTTTCCCCCAATTTCGGATTTTAAATTTTTTGCGGAAAATAGCTTAAGGCTATGTTTAAATCATCCGTGCTTTTTTTTTAAATTTGCACGGATTTTCGATTTTTGGGAATTTTTTTTTTTTTTAAAAATTCCCAAACTCGAAATTTTCAAAAAGGTAAATTGCAAGCAACAAAATTTATAGCTACCAGGTTATCTAATAAATTAATACGCTAACACAAATCTTTTACACCCTTTTTCTCAGTTTATAGGCAACGGATTTGGATGGAACTGTTATCATTTGAAAACTCTCGTCTATACCAAGTGCACAATAAAGTTTATATTCAAATGTTTTGTCATTAAGATACGTAAAAATTAAAAATTAAAAACACCTTGTTCCCATATAAAAGAAGCAATAACAAAATACGTTGCAAAGCTATGCAGCTCTATTGAACAGCTTTGCTGTCGGAGAGTAGATTGCGAGTCAAATGCAAGAGTAAAAAAAGCATATGCTTTAACAGAGCTTTGTGGTTGTAGTTAATTTTTCTTTCCCATCTTCTCAGACACACTCGATCCGCATTGCTGAGACAAAACAAAATAGAGGGTGTCGCAATGAAAGTGAATTTTTTGATTGCATTGTAAAATAAACATGTTAATTGGTAAACTACATAATTTTTATTTAAATGATTTGTCATTAAGATAGGTAAAAATTATAAATTAAAAACAACTTTTTCCCTATATAAAAGAAGTAAACCAAAATATTTTATAAAGCCATAAAGCTTTGTTGAACATTGGGGCTGTGGGAGAGTAGAATGCGAGAGTAACAAAAAAAAAAAAAAAAAAAAACAAATGCTTCAACAGAGCTATGTGGTTGTTGACGCTTTTTCTTTCCTATCATATCAGACACGCTCGATCCGCGTTGCTGAGACAAAACATAATAAAGGGTGTCGCAATGAAAGTGAATATTTTATTGCATTGTAAACATGTAGCAATTAATAAGTTATAGAAACAATCTTCAGAAACAATTTATAAAGATTATAGTTTATTACGTTTGTAATTAATGTGTTTTCATTAAGATACGTAAAAATTAAAAACACTTTTTTCCCCATATAAAGCAACATACAATGCCAACAATTTTGCTGTTGCTGCACAACGTTGCTGTAGTTGAGCAGAAGGCGAGAAAAAGCTTCACAGCTGTGTGGTTGTTGTTGCTTTTTCTTTCCCCTTTTTGGACACACTTATTCTGTAAAGAATGATAGACCTCTTCAACATTATTCCAGAATTGAAGCTTGTGAGTATGTCTCTGAAATTTTTTTTCGTTTTTGGTTTTTCTTTTGTAATAGATTCTATTACGTACAAAATGATACATTCAAATATAAGAATTTACATATTACTGCGTGAACACAAAGTTTAACTCCCTTTTTACCTATTTTAAAGACAGCATATTCTAACGAAACTTATATCATTTGAAAGCTCTAGTTCATACCAAGAGGACAGCAAAATTTTTATTCAAATGTTTTATCATTAACATAGGTAAAAGTTAGGAATTAAAAACACATTTTTCCCCATATAAAAGAAACAACAACAAAATACAAAGCCACACAGCTCTGCTGAACAGCGTAACTGTGGGAGAGGAGAAAGCAAGAGTAAAAAAGAAATCAAAAGCTCCGACACAGCTGTGTGGTTGGTTGTTTTTGCATTTTCTTTCCTATCTTATCGGAAACACTCGATCAGCGTTGTTGAGACAAAACAAAATAAAGGGTGTCTCAAAAAACATGCCTTTTTTTTGTTTTTGATTGTCAAGTAGATATGTTCCGATTCAGAACATTTTTCAAAAGTACCACAAATTTCAAATCGTGCACTCTAATTGGACACAATATTTATGTTCATACAAACAGGTGGCAACGGTTGTGCTTGCCTGCATATTTTGTTGCCGTTTTTGTCTCACTTCGAAACTATTTTTCAGTTTTGCTTCTTTTTGTATAATAGATATTCTATTGCGCTCAAGAGTAGAATGGAAGAGTGACTCAGACACTTCGACAGGGGCGTAGCGAGACCGTTTTGGTAGGGGGGGCAGCATGATAATATGGCCGACTGTGTTCCTATAAATTCCGACTGAATTTTTTTTAATTCTGTCTACATATTACATGTGCTGCGCAAAATAAGCAGAGAAAACGATTTTAAACATCTTTACTCTTAATTGCTTGCCATATTTTAAATTTTATTAAAAAACCACAAAAAATAGCAGTCTTCTAACTTTAAAGAGTTTCACGGCTTCATTAAATAAAATTTGAATATAGAGCCTTAAGGATTCGAAAATAGAGCCTTAAGGAGTTGCGCAATCAAAGCCGGTTGGACTCAGCAGAAAAACTTAAAAAGCTTTTTTCTCGAAATTGTATTTTCGAAGTTGCTTGTATAAAACTAAAACACGTATTGTTTTTACTTCAGTTGATCTTGTAATGGGTTCCGCTGTCAACGCGCAATCACCTTTTTTCCGAAGGGTCACCGGAAATGACGTTGCAATGGGAGAGTTTTAAATATTTTTAATAAAAATTTCCGACATTTTTTGTAAGGCAATAAAAAGTTAGATAAAAAAAAATAGTTAAACATATGCAATTTCTTACCCGAGGAAAGCCATGTAAGTCCTTGATCGCAACTAAATTTGACTATGAAACTGTGGTCTTTAGTTAAAATATTTATTTGAAATATTTGGCGTATTGCCAAATTGATTCCAATCCGAACAAAAAATTCTATAATAATAAAACAGTTTTATATCAACATTTAAAAATCAAAATTTTTTTATTTTTCGTACCAATTAAGACAAATACATATCTTAATTAATAAAAATATACATAAAAATTTATTGATAACACTTTCTTTTAATTCAAATATTTATTCTTCTATTTTTTAAAGAAGCCCACTGATTTGCAATTTTGTCTAAGCTTAAGACATCAACTATATCTTTTTCCATAGCAAGTATAAGTAAATCATTAAGCCGAGAGTCACTTTGCACGGTTCTTAAATAATTTTTTACTAATTTTAGTTTGCTAAATGTCCTTTTGTTTCCTGCAACAGTAACTGGTGCAGTACACAGCAAACGAGACATTTTGTTAATATTACTTAGAGCTTTTTTATTGCGCTCTGAAATTTTGCATATTCCAGACTGAGTTTCTATGCCTTCACAAAGACTGAATAGGATTTCTAATTCTGATTCTACTTGATATTTATCCACAAAGCAGTTTTTTGGTAAAAATTGTATTGACTCTTCTATTCGATTTAGAGTCGAATCAGAAGCAAACAGAACCGGATCAAAGAGTTCACACAAAGGCTTTATAGATGCAATAAAATTTTGTAAATTTTCTTGCATGAGAGAACTTAAGGGGGTCCTCTGGTAATCCGAAAAAATTTTTTTTTCATATTTCTATTGCTCAGATACTCAAAAACATTTTCCCAAAAGGATTTTTCAAAATTCGAAATAGTTTAGGAGATACAAGCATTTTTGTGTAGGTATGTTTTCGTCAAAATAACGCATCAGCAAAGTACACAGCAAACGAGACATTTTGTTAATATTACTTAGAGCTTTTTTATTGCGCTCTGAAATTTTGCATATTCCAGACTGAGTTTCTATGCCTTCACAAAGACTGAATAGGATTTCTAATTCTGATTCTACTTGATATTTATCCACAAAGCAGTTTTTTGGTAAAAATTGTATTGACTCTTCTATTCGATTTAGAGTCGAATCAGAAGCAAACAGAACCGGATCAAAGAGTTCACACAAAGGCTTTATAGATGCAATAAAATTTTGTAAATTTTCTTGCATGAGAGAACTTAAGGGGGTCCTCTGGTAATCCGAAAAAAATTTTTTTTCATATTTCTATTGCTCAGATACTCAAAAACATTTTCCCAAAAGGATTTTTCAAAATTCGAAATAGTTTAGGAGATACAAGCATTTTTGTGTAGGTATGTTTTCGTCAAAATAACGCATCAGCAAAGTTGTTTATTTGCCTGCAGTCATTAGTCGAAAATTCTGTGGAATTCTTCCAAAATATGTATTGATATTACAAAATATACACACACAGTATGTATACATGCAGTATGTATACATGCATGTTTTGATTTAGGGGTTGAAATGATTTTGAGCCCAGGTGTTCACATGAAAGAAGCAAACGAACGAGATTCAGTTTATTTTCGAACGCTGAAAGCTACGCGTGCGCGATAACTGCTGTTGTAAAATAAAAGAAAAATCGTTTTGTGTTTTTTTTTTTGCTATGGATAAAAAAAGCCACCCAAACGCGCCGCGTAAGTACGCGTATCGAACAAAAAAGAGGCATTTCCGTGGAAACCAGCACTCCCAAGTAGAGGACACCGACTTTGCCAGCACATCGGCCAAAAAATTGAAGAAAACGCAAGACAATGAAGTCATCATCGAAAACAACCTCCAGTTCTGTTTCTTGGAATTTTTTTCATTTTTCCAAACGCTTGCTGCTCTGGTTATCTGCGCCCAATGTAAACAAAAAATTCGATTTAGAAAAACATGTATGCGTGGAGTCGGCTTCAAAGTGAGTCTGCAGTGCCAATGTAAAGCTACACAGTATATTAATTCTTCGCCGGTGGTCGGTAAATCTTTTGTTGTAAATCGCCGGTTGATATTTGCCATGAGATTGCTTGGAATAGGGAGAGAAGGTATTAATATGTTCTGCGGATTAATGGACATATGCCAAGTATTGTGCCTTGATGCGTACTATGGCACCTTGAAAAACATGCATGTGTCTGCTAAAGCAGTTTACAAGCAGTGCCTGTTGAATGCGGTTAAAGAAGAGCAGGAACAGCAGAAAGAAAAAAATCCTGACTGTGACTCCTCATTGCTGACCGTTTCAGGGGATGGCACCTGGAAAAAACGGGGATTCTCGTCTCTTTTTGGTGTCACTACGCTCGTCGGTAAACATACCAAAAAAGTGGTTGACTCCGTTGTCAAATCAAGCCTTTGCCAGGCATGCAAAATGTGGGGAAAAAAAATGACTCTGCAGACTTCGAAGAATGGTACGAATCGCACCAGAAAACATGCACAAACAACCACAGTGGGAGTGCGGGCAAGATGGAGGTAGATGCCGTGAAGGAAATGTTTGCCTCATCGATCGAAAAATATGGCATAAAATATGAAAAATATATTGGCGATGGCGACAGCAAAACCTTCAAGGCCATTATAGACCTTGATCCGTATAACGGCGACCCCGTTGTCACAAAAAAGGAGTGCATCGCTCACGTGCAAAAACGCATGGGCACACGGCTGCGCAAGGCCAAAAAAGAAAACAAAGGCATCGGTGGAAAAGGCACTGGCAAACTGACAGACAAAGTCATAAGCGAGCTGACTACTTACTATGGACTTGCTATTCGACGTAATAAGGACTCTGTGGAAAACATGAGAAAAGAAATATGGTCAACATATTATCACAAAAGTTCAAGTGATAGTAATCCACAACATATGTATTGCCCACCTGGTGAGTCCAGCTGGTGCGCCTATCAAAAGTCAGCAGCAGAAGGCTCATTAGCCTCATTTCACCACACGTACGCCCCACTTGATGGAAAGGTTCTGCAAGTAATGAAGCCCATATACGAAGCGTTATCATCCGACGATCTACTCAACCGATGCACTGGAGGTGAAACGCAAAATTGTAACGAATCGTTCAACTCGCTTTTGTGGACCTTTGCGCCGAAACATATCCACTGTGGTGCTACCACAGTCGAAATCGCAAATTTTCTGGCAACCTGCATTTTCAACGAAGGCTTCACAAGTATTTTAAAAATAATGTCAACAATGGGTATTGTCATCGGCCCACAAGCCGAGATGTATGCTGAATCTCGCGACGGAAAACGACTTCAACGCTCAGAGCTAAAAACGTACGCATCATCGAAAGAGGGTCGCACAGCCCGCAGAGCCCAAAAAGCCATGGAAAACTCGTTTTATGAGATGGAGGAAGGCACACTTTATGGGGCTGGAATTGCCGATTAATATTCGTAAGTATTGTATTAAAAAAATATGTGTTAATGTCATATGTGTGCCTCAAAATTGAAGTCAAAACTTTAAACGCGTTTTTCTCGAAACCATGTTTTTCAAAACTTTGCGCACGATAACTCAAACAGTTTTTGACCGATTTTGATATATGAGGCATGAAACGACGCAGAATTTACGCCGCTATAGCCCCTACCTCAAACTTGCCGAAAAAATAATGTTTACTATTTTTTTTCTACACTAGACTACAAAAAAAAGGTCGAAATTCGATTTTTCATTTTCAAAGTGGCGGCTCCCCCCCTAAAAAAATTTCGATTTTTGTTTCCGAGGTAGGGGCTATAGGGACATTCATTCTAAGTAACTGAATATTTTTTTTTTTTTTCAGACGATGTTTACACTTGGAATCGTGCGCAATTTGGACCCACCTTTTTTCCGGAGAACCTCGTTACCAGGCCGAGAACTTTCTGAACGGTATATAAATTCACTTTTTCAAAATTTTGTATTTTTTTCAATAAATTAAGCTACCCAAATCAAAAAACGGAACTAAAATATCTTTACTCGTTCTCTTTCCACAATATTTTGAAAAAAGGCTAAAATTTGGCATAGATTACCAGAGGACCCCCTTAATTTATCTAAAACTTGTTTAAATTCCTTTCTATAAAAACTTTTCAACGAAAAATTAGCCGCGTTTGAGTTGTTTTCATCAAAACGTTTTGGACCTAGACGTCGTCGATGGCGAATAGAATATTCTTTTTCAGCGTCAACATTTAAGGATTTTAGAAATAAAATTGCACTACTTATTAAATTATCCATACTTTCAGTGTCTGAATTTTCATTTTGTATTAACTTAAGAGTACTATCAATAAATTTAATTGCATCCAATATATTTAATTCAACTGATTCAAGGCATTCAGTTAAAATTTTTGTCTTTTTAAGAATATTTTTCATAAAATATAAACTAATTATAAAATCTACTGAAACTAACTTTTTTTCAAGAGAATTCGCAGAATGTCGAGCTGTTTTATCAAACTTTTCCGAGTTTTCTGAAATTTCATGTAATACATCGACTATCGCATTAAATGAAGTCCATATTGACTGAAGGGCTTCAGAGCGCGCAGTCCATCTTGTCTTAGATAAATTTCTCAGCTTCAAAGCATTTTCAACCTCAGAGAGTTTGTCTAACAAAGGCGCATATCGTTTTGTACTGGATGAAAAAAAAACAAAAACTTCTTGAACTATTGAAAACATATCAGCTATAATGAGACTAGATTCGCAGCTGTGTTCCACAAAAGTATTCATTCTATGTGCTTGACATGGAATGTATGGAATCTTTCGACCTAATAGGTCGGATAATTTTTGTTGAGCACCATTTAAAACACCTGACATGCTGCTTGCGAAGTCATAAGACTGAAAAACGATATTTTCAATGCTAAGATGATTACTCTGAATAACTCCTAAAATCTCCTTTGCCATTCCAGCACCAGTCCTATCAATAGCTTCGCATACCTGTAATTCATTGATTTCAACTCGCAATCATCACGATGTTTTTTATCAAGTCACGCACACTTTCTAATGTACAATTGGTCACTGATTCCGAAAATAACTTTAATTTTTTTCTGTCAACCCGTTTTCGAGACATTGCCCACTGTAGTTTTTTTTAACGAAAACGAAAAGGTGGTTCCACTTATTTTCGTATAACTTCCGAATTAACAGCAATAATCGAACAAATCCACTTGTAGAGACGAAAATGGAGATCTGAATACGGATACGCAGTGTGTGCTGAGATTGTGGAGACGGCACTTCTCCAATTTACTTACTGGCGACGATTTCACCAATGCCGCCCATGGAGAGCGCAGTCCAGAGCTACCAATCAACAATGACGGAGTGGAAGTACCACCACCTAGCCATGATGAGGTTCGAGTTGCTATCCAACGACTCAAACACAACAAAGCAGCGGGTGCTGACGGCCTGTCAGCTGAATTGTTTAAAACCGGCGGCGATGAATTGATAAGGCGCATGCATCAGCTCATCAGCATAATATGGCTAGAAGAAAGCATGCCCGACGATTGGAACCTCAGCGAGTATAGTGCCCTATACTTAAGAAAGGAGACCCAACAATCTGCGCAAGTTATAGAGGTATCAGTCTTATTTCCATCGCATATAAGGTTCTCTCAAGCGTACTATGTGAAAGATTAAAGCCGATTACAAAAACACTGATTGGACCTTATCAGTGTGGCTTTCGACCTGGTAAGTCCACCATAGACCAGATTTTCACGCTACGACAAATCCTGGAGAAAACCCACGAAAATCAAATTGACACACACCATCTCTTTGTCGATTTTAAAGCTGCGTTCGATAGCCCGAGAAGGGATTGCCTATACGCAACAATGTCTGAGTTCGGTATACCTGCAAAGTTGATTAGACTTTGCAGAATGACGTTGAGCAACACACGCAGCTCCGTCAAGGTAGGAAATGACCTCTCCGAAACCTTCAATACCGAAAGAATTTTTGAAAGAATTTTTTTTCATATTTCTATTGCTCAGATACTCAAAAACATTTTCCCAAAAGGATTTTTCAAAATTCGAAATAGTTTAGGAGATACAAGCATTTTTGTGTAGGTATGTTTTCGTCAAAATAACGCATCAGCAAAGTTGTTTATTTGCCTGCAGTCATTAGTCGAAAATTCTGTGGAATTCTTCCAAAATATGTATTGATATTACAAAATATACACACACAGTATGTATACATGCAGTATGTATACATGCATGTTTTGATTTAGGGGTTGAAATGATTTTGAGCCCAGGTGTTCACATGAAAGAAGCAAACGAACGAGATTCAGTTTATTTTCGAACGCTGAAAGCTACGCGTGCGCGATAACTGCTGTTGTAAAATAAAAGAAAAATCGTTTTGTGTTTTTTTTTTTGCTATGGATAAAAAAAGCCACCCAAACGCGCCGCGTAAGTACGCGTATCGAACAAAAAAGAGGCATTTCCGTGGAAACCAGCACTCCCAAGTAGAGGACACCGACTTTGCCAGCACATCGGCCAAAAAATTGAAGAAAACGCAAGACAATGAAGTCATCATCGAAAACAACCTCCAGTTCTGTTTCTTGGAATTTTTTTCATTTTTCCAAACGCTTGCTGCTCTGGTTATCTGCGCCCAATGTAAACAAAAAATTCGATTTAGAAAAACATGTATGCGTGGAGTCGGCTTCAAAGTGAGTCTGCAGTGCCAATGTAAAGCTACACAGTATATTAATTCTTCGCCGGTGGTCGGTAAATCTTTTGTTGTAAATCGCCGGTTGATATTTGCCATGAGATTGCTTGGAATAGGGAGAGAAGGTATTAATATGTTCTGCGGATTAATGGACATATGCCAAGTATTGTGCCTTGATGCGTACTATGGCACCTTGAAAAACATGCATGTGTCTGCTAAAGCAGTTTACAAGCAGTGCCTGTTGAATGCGGTTAAAGAAGAGCAGGAACAGCAGAAAGAAAAAAATCCTGACTGTGACTCCTCATTGCTGACCGTTTCAGGGGATGGCACCTGGAAAAAACGGGGATTCTCGTCTCTTTTTGGTGTCACTACGCTCGTCGGTAAACATACCAAAAAAGTGGTTGACTCCGTTGTCAAATCAAGCCTTTGCCAGGCATGCAAAATGTGGGGAAAAAAAATGACTCTGCAGACTTCGAAGAATGGTACGAATCGCACCAGAAAACATGCACAAACAACCACAGTGGGAGTGCGGGCAAGATGGAGGTAGATGCCGTGAAGGAAATGTTTGCCTCATCGATCGAAAAATATGGCATAAAATATGAAAAATATATTGGCGATGGCGACAGCAAAACCTTCAAGGCCATTATAGACCTTGATCCGTATAACGGCGACCCCGTTGTCACAAAAAAGGAGTGCATCGCTCACGTGCAAAAACGCATGGGCACACGGCTGCGCAAGGCCAAAAAAGAAAACAAAGGCATCGGTGGAAAAGGCACTGGCAAACTGACAGACAAAGTCATAAGCGAGCTGACTACTTACTATGGACTTGCTATTCGACGTAATAAGGACTCTGTGGAAAACATGAGAAAAGAAATATGGTCAACATATTATCACAAAAGTTCAAGTGATAGTAATCCACAACATATGTATTGCCCACCTGGTGAGTCCAGCTGGTGCGCCTATCAAAAGTCAGCAGCAGAAGGCTCATTAGCCTCATTTCACCACACGTACGCCCCACTTGATGGAAAGGTTCTGCAAGTAATGAAGCCCATATACGAAGCGTTATCATCCGACGATCTACTCAACCGATGCACTGGAGGTGAAACGCAAAATTGTAACGAATCGTTCAACTCGCTTTTGTGGACCTTTGCGCCGAAACATATCCACTGTGGTGCTACCACAGTCGAAATCGCAAATTTTCTGGCAACCTGCATTTTCAACGAAGGCTTCACAAGTATTTTAAAAATAATGTCAACAATGGGTATTGTCATCGGCCCACAAGCCGAGATGTATGCTGAATCTCGCGACGGAAAACGACTTCAACGCTCAGAGCTAAAAACGTACGCATCATCGAAAGAGGGTCGCACAGCCCGCAGAGCCCAAAAAGCCATGGAAAACTCGTTTTATGAGATGGAGGAAGGCACACTTTATGGGGCTGGAATTGCCGATTAATATTCGTAAGTATTGTATTAAAAAAATATGTGTTAATGTCATATGTGTGCCTCAAAATTGAAGTCAAAACTTTAAACGCGTTTTTCTCGAAACCATGTTTTTCAAAACTTTGCGCACGATAACTCAAACAGTTTTTGACCGATTTTGATATATGAGGCATGAAACGACGCAGAATTTACGCCGCTATAGCCCCTACCTCAAACTTGCCGAAAAAATAATGTTTACTATTTTTTTTCTACACTAGACTACAAAAAAAAGGTCGAAATTCGATTTTTCATTTTCAAAGTGGCGGCTCCCCCCCTAAAAAAATTTCGATTTTTGTTTCCGAGGTAGGGGCTATAGGGACATTCATTCTAAGTAACTGAATATTTTTTTTTTTTTTCAGACGATGTTTACACTTGGAATCGTGCGCAATTTGGACCCACCTTTTTTCCGGAGAACCTCGTTACCAGGCCGAGAACTTTCTGAACGGTATATAAATTCACTTTTTCAAAATTTTGTATTTTTTTCAATAAATTAAGCTACCCAAATCAAAAAACGGAACTAAAATATCTTTACTCGTTCTCTTTCCACAATATTTTGAAAAAAGGCTAAAATTTGGCATAGATTACCAGAGGACCCCCTTAATTTATCTAAAACTTGTTTAAATTCCTTTCTATAAAAACTTTTCAACGAAAAATTAGCCGCGTTTGAGTTGTTTTCATCAAAACGTTTTGGACCTAGACGTCGTCGATGGCGAATAGAATATTCTTTTTCAGCGTCAACATTTAAGGATTTTAGAAATAAAATTGCACTACTTATTAAATTATCCATACTTTCAGTGTCTGAATTTTCATTTTGTATTAACTTAAGAGTACTATCAATAAATTTAATTGCATCCAATATATTTAATTCAACTGATTCAAGGCATTCAGTTAAAATTTTTGTCTTTTTAAGAATATTTTTCATAAAATATAAACTAATTATAAAATCTACTGAAACTAACTTTTTTTCAAGAGAATTCGCAGAATGTCGAGTTGTTTTATCAAACTTTTCCGAGTTTTCTGAAATTTCATGTAATACATCGACTATCGCATTAAATGAAGTCCATATTGACTGAAGGGCTTCAGAGCGCGCAGTCCATCTTGTCTTAGATAAATTTCTCAGCTTCAAAGCATTTTCAACCTCAGAGAGTTTGTCTAACAAAGGCGCATATCGTTTTGTACTGGATGAAAAAAAAACAAAAACTTCTTGAACTATTGAAAACATATCAGCTATAATGAGACTAGATTCGCAGCTGTGTTCCACAAAAGTATTCATTCTATGTGCTTGACATGGAATGTATGGAATCTTTCGACCTAATAGGTCGGATAATTTTTGTTGAGCACCATTTAAAACACCTGACATGCTGCTTGCGAAGTCATAAGACTGAAAAACGATATTTTCAATGCTAAGATGATTACTCTGAATAACTCCTAAAATCTCCTTTGCCATTCCAGCACCAGTCCTATCAATAGCTTCGCATACCTGTAATTCATTGATTTCAACTCGCAATCATCACGATGTTTTTTATCAAGTCACGCACACTTTCTAATGTACAATTGGTCACTGATTCCGAAAATAACTTTAATTTTTTTCTGTCAACCCGTTTTCGAGACATTGCCCACTGTAGTTTTTTTTAACGAAAACGAAAAGGTGGTTCCACTTATTTTCGTATAACTTCCGAATTAACAGCAATAATCGAACAAATCCACTTGTAGAGACGAAAATGGAGATCTGAATACGGATACGCAGTGTGTGCTGAGATTGTGGAGACGGCACTTCTCCAATTTACTTACTGGCGACGATTTCACCAATGCCGCCCATGGAGAGCGCAGTCCAGAGCTACCAATCAACAATGACGGAGTGGAAGTACCACCACCTAGCCATGATGAGGTTCGAGTTGCTATCCAACGACTCAAACACAACAAAGCAGCGGGTGCTGACGGCCTGTCAGCTGAATTGTTTAAAACCGGCGGCGATGAATTGATAAGGCGCATGCATCAGCTCATCAGCATAATATGGCTAGAAGAAAGCATGCCCGACGATTGGAACCTCAGCGAGTATAGTGCCCTATACTTAAGAAAGGAGACCCAACAATCTGCGCAAGTTATAGAGGTATCAGTCTTATTTCCATCGCATATAAGGTTCTCTCAAGCGTACTATGTGAAAGATTAAAGCCGATTACAAAAACACTGATTGGACCTTATCAGTGTGGCTTTCGACCTGGTAAGTCCACCATAGACCAGATTTTCACGCTACGACAAATCCTGGAGAAAACCCACGAAAATCAAATTGACACACACCATCTCTTTGTCGATTTTAAAGCTGCGTTCGATAGCCCGAGAAGGGATTGCCTATACGCAACAATGTCTGAGTTCGGTATACCTGCAAAGTTGATTAGACTTTGCAGAATGACGTTGAGCAACACACGCAGCTCCGTCAAGGTAGGAAATGACCTCTCCGAAACCTTCAATACCGAAAGAGGTTTCAGGCAAGGCGATCCACTGTCTTGCGATCTCTTTAACATCATCATGGAGGGGATCGTACGAAAGGCCGGTATGTATCGTAATGGCACCATTTTCTACAAAAGTGTCCAGGTCCTTGTGTACGCTGATGATAGTGATATTGCCGGCAGAACCAAGAGAGATGTTACCTCTGCTTTTACCGCTATCGAAAAGGAATCAGCTAAAGTGGGTTTGACGACAAATGAGGGAAAGACAAAGTATATGCTGTCTACAAACAAGGGAGCGGCGTCTAACTCCCACGTTTCATACGGCAGCTACAACTTTGAAGTAGTCAAGGAGTTTGTATACCTTATATATATATTGTATATTAATAACAAC
Organism: Coremacera marginata; assembly: GCA_914767935.1. Taxonomy (NCBI): domain Eukaryota; kingdom Metazoa; phylum Arthropoda; class Insecta; order Diptera; family Sciomyzidae; genus Coremacera; species Coremacera marginata. Next base: position 117,271,943 of record OU612044.1, on the reverse strand, counting down.
AACGAAGTCAGACTGAAGATAAAGCGAAGAATAATAATTGCTAATAGGTACTACTACGGGCTCAGTAAGTAACTAAGTTCCAGAGCCCTCTCTCGATCGACAAAACTAACACTCTCTAAGATGCTCATTCTACATGCGCTTCTTTATGGCGCTGAGGCATGGGTAGTTTCGCAAACTGACGCTGCTGCTCTGGGAGTGTTCAAGAGAAAAGTTCTTCGCAAATTCTTCGGTCCTGTCTCCTAAGCCCAACAATCCTGAGTTGGCGATGACTATCGCATCTGAATAACCCACGAGCTGTATGAGCTCTACGAAGACATTGACATAGTTCGGCTTATAACTGTGCAGGGACTACGCTGGCTGGGTCATATCCATCATATGGACGACGAAGCTCCATCGAAAAAGTTGCTTGAGGCGAGGGTCGTTGATTAACGACGAAGAGGGAGACCATGCCTCCGATGGATGGACCAGGCCGAGGAAGCCCTAACAGCACTTGGTGTATACGATTGGAGGAGGTGCGAGCAAAGCAGAGGCGCCTGGCGAGAGCTGATGAAGTCAGCCGAAATCCGAGCACGGGTTGTTATGGCCACCTAAGTAAGTAAGTAAGTGGAAATGTTCAGCCAGCCGAAGATAAGGACGAAGAGATGGAAGAACTTAACCCTTTGACATACGATGGCTTGGCAAATTTGGCCGGATATATTTGTTATAAGCCTAAGAATGCGGTTAGTAATGACCGCACATATACGTGGGAGAATCGTTTATCTGAGGGTGGTTTGTCAAAACCTTTAGATTTTTTAATCAGACTTAAAAAACTTAAGCCACTTCAAAAATATTTTCCAGGCAATAAATCTGTGGTCACAAGCATTAACAGCCTAAGTCAAAAATCATGCTTTCGAGAAAAATCAGTTTTTATACAATATATAGAAGAGTTTCTGAAAAAATTAAAAAAGTGTATTTGAAAAATTTTAATGCAAAATCAAAGATTGTTACTCACGCAATGTTGATATCAAAAACGAATATGATAGCTTTATTTGTTTACGAAATATTTAATAAAAAGAAACATAAATCCTTATGACAAATGTAAAATACGAAGTCGGATGGATTATGTCGAGTTAGGCTGTTATTGTTAAGGAATGTTCCATTTGTTGCCTTACACATATTGAGTTCAGCGGTTTTTATATATTATAAAAAGCGGTTTTTATATATATATAAATTTACCATGCCATAGAATTAAGTCAATTTAAATTTCTAATAGTTTATTTAAGAAACAAATTATGTAACAAATTCGTTATTTTTTACTAAGTTTTATTTTCAGAAAAGTGTGATTAGTAGTATACGTATATGTGATTATAATTAAGAAAAGTGATAAAGGTAAATGTAGCTCATCTTAATCGGTGTCATTCTGAATTTGAGTCAGATTCGACTATGTCTGGATGTATTTCTATACAATCATGTGTTGATAAATTCTTATAAAAAGAATGAAAACATGGATTTATGAATGGAAGTAAATCAAGGAGGTCCTTCTTCTTTTTTGAGCTGATATTTACATCTTCATTTAAAATAGTTAGGTCATCTTTTTTTATTGAGTTACAACCGCGTTTCAACAAATTTAGCATTTGAAAAGGAGCATCTATGTCCAATGTGTTTTTATATAGAATTTTAGCAAAATTAGTTTTCGTAAATCTTAGCCACCGAATATTTTTCCATAGGAATTTTTCACCATCTTGATTTGTGGTTCTCCACATTACCTTCGTTTTAATAGAAGAGAAAAATTAAAGAAATCCTCTCAATTCATTTCTACGACGTTAAACGTATATTTAGAACCTGCACATCTCACAAAATTGTACCAGTCGTGTGGATGGTGTATTTCAGCAACAGTTCTTTTCTTTTTCCTTTCTATTACGGAGTGATCTACATCGCATTCCATGAGCGTGTGCCCTGGTTCTAAAAATTTATGATCGATTGTTTCTAAATCTAGATTGATTTGGAAAGCAATCATAAACATTGAGCATACGAATGAGTTCTTATTTTGTCCCACACAGGAATCGCTGTAAAAAATTGCGTGACAAACTTGTTTAAGATTAATTATATGCTTAAACAAGCACCATGCAATTTGGTTACCACCACGAGCAGATAATGCTTCATGCCACATAAAGCAATGTGGGGTACCAGTTGTGCAGTCGTGAACGGTTAAATTGTAAGTCCAAGGCTGCCTTTTGTAAAAACTAATTGAGTTCCTCAAGTAAGGGGTAGGCAAACACTGTTGCAAGTCAAAACTATAGACTTTAACTTTGAAATCGTTGGCAGCGGAGACTTTATCATACCTTTTCGACTCGTATGCAAAATCTGCTTTATTTTGATGAGTTACGAGTTCATTTTCTAAATCGCGTAGTAGGCTACTATCGGCTTCCTGTTTAGCAACACTTATTTTGGATGTAAGTTGGTCGCATTTAAAACAAGTGTCCAGGCTAGGCTTCTTAAATTTTATGTTCATGGCTGTAAAACATTCTTTGGTTAAATAATATTAAGAGACGATTAAGAAGATACTTACTTTTGAAAACACTACTGTATGCGCTGATGCTTATTGCTTCAGATTTATATTCATCGGAATATAACTTGAACATTTGAGTCAGAGATAAATCGGCGTGAAAGTATTTGCAACTTGTATCTCTCTTAGTATAGTAACTTTCGTAGTTTGGAAAGCAGTTTATGTGGTCTTTTGCAAGTTGAAGTTTATCATCTGCCAGCTTATTTTTTCCTCCACCTGATCCGCGATGGTCACAAAAGACATTTCCAGGATAATCTAATTTCTTCAAAACAGTTTTGAGGAAACTTGCACTCTCATCAAAGCAGCACAGAAAGCATTTTTGGCATACCTGCACTCTTTGCCCTTCATATTCCACATAATAAGATGCTTGAAATTTTCGGTCACGAGGCTTTTCAGATTGGGATTGCAAGGGCTGAGTTTTGTTGTTGTTGATGTCAATCAAAGACCCAATTAATAAAATTCTCTGATTGTACGTACCCAAAGACCAATATTTCTGAAAAAGTTTTTTTTTAAACGTAAGACAATCAAGCACCAGAGGTCTGAATTTTCTCTCTGGCACAACATTTCTCATCGCATTTACGTATGTTTTTTCCTGGTTTCGTCTTGCGAATGAGATTTTCCGCGAATACGCTCTTTGAGACGTGGTCGGCGCTTCGTTCAGTTCATCTTCTTCCAAATCATTACTTTTATCGGTCTCATCAGCAATTGAAGGTTCATAGTTGGGATCTTGGACTGAGTTATCACTGTCAAAATGTAGAACTTCGTGATGAGTTGATGTATCTTCTTCAACCCCACTACGTAGTTGAGTGTTGAAAAAATTAAAAGTTAAATCAGCCTCGCTGCTTTCTAAAAAAGACGTGACTTTCCTCATCGTTGGCCTCGGCTTGCAAATCATCTCCAACCTCCAAAAATGACATGCGACTGCCTTCATCTTTATCTTTTTATTTTAAAAATAAAAACATTACAGTACCTAAGCAATGAATTCTGGTTATGTAATTCTCTCACCTATTAAATGTTCTTAATTTTGTTCGTTTTCGATTTTATCCATACTATATTTGTTTATTTTATGAATAAATTTAAAAAGCAATATTCAATTTTAGTTGATATAAAGGGTGGTTAAATTTTAAAGGCCGATGTTGAATGTGAACAACACCTAAACGTCAAGGTTTTTTCTCCATTTCATTTGACATTTCTCAATTTCAGACTAATTCAATTTGAACCATGGAAAGATCCACAATCGAGCAACGCGTTAAAGTTTTTCAGGCTTATTATGAAAATGGGCGTTCAAATAAAAATGCATATCGTACACTTCGTGATTTTTTCGGTAAATTTAATCGTCCAAATGTGCGTACAATCGGAAAAATCGTGCAAGAATTTGAGCAAACTGGGTCTGTATGAGATGTGAAAACACCACTGCATGCTCGTACAGCTCGTACTGCAGGAAATATTGCTGTTTTTCGCGATAGTGTGGCTAAAGAGCCGTCCACCTCAACTCGTCGTCGTGCCCAATAATTGCACCTCTCACGCTCGGCGTTGATGAACATTATGCATCAACATTGGAAGATATGAATGTGGACGATATGTGGTTTCCACAGGACGGTGCCACTTGCCACACAGCTAACGAAACAATTACTCTTTTGCGCGACAAATTCAATGGCCGTGTTATCTCACGTGGTGGCGATGTCAATTGGCCGCCAAGATCATGTGAACTGACACCGTCGATAAACCAGCCACAATTCAAGAGCTAAAGGCACATTAACGGCATAAAACATCACTTATGCCTCAGCGCTATCGAAAATTTGAACCATCGGATGAAGGTGTGCCGCCGAGGTCGCGGCGGCCATTTGGCCGATATTTTGTTCCATACGTAATTGAACCATACCAATATTAGCATAATAAAAATAAATGAAAATAATTTCCTAAATAATTTGTATTTTATTTAAAATCAATATCGGCCCTTAAAATTTAACCACCCTTTATTAATGTTTTTTCTTCTGAACCCTTATCACTTTACTGAACTTATCAGACGTTATAGCTTAACTGAAATCATTTGAAAACAGTGCTTTAATTTTAATAGCCTAGCTGCACTTTTTACAAAAACTGAGAACACATGTCATTTACATTCATCGCTTATATCGATATCGCTCTCCTAAAACCGTCCCACCAAAAATGGACTAATCGGCTTTGTTGAGATAGAACATGTGTTTAAACTTTCTCAATTTGCAATAATCTCTTATCTTTACTTTGGCTCTTAAAGCAACTCTCTTTTTTACGATAACTAAATTTGGAAAAAAATTTGCAAGAACGGCTTAAGTCAGGCTATTTTAATAAGATGACATTTTACGGAAATATTTTCTTAACTATATTTAGGCGATGATTGTAAATGTAATGGGGCTTAATTAGGACTTAAGTCAATATGTTTTCGTTAATATCTTTTTAAGAAACATTGTTAGAGAAATGAGGATTTCACGTAAATATTATGTTTTTTAGTAGAATATGGCTACATATATAACTCAATTCTTTCTTAAGTCGAGTTAGGCGGTTATCGATTGTGACCACAGAAATGAATGAATAGTTTGAGCAAGCTTCCAATATTTATTACGGTATTAAAGTGGAAAAACTATTTTTCCGAATTAAAATGTTTTTTGTATACAAAAACTGAACCTGGAAATTTTAAAAATTTCCTTAAAAGTAAAGAACAAATTACATAATTTTATAAATGAATAAATAATAAAATTTTTTTTTCGTTTTAACAAAAGAAATAAACCAATATTTCTTTTAAATTCACATAGAATAGTCCGGCATTGTATTAAAATATATGCAGTGAATGTAAACAACAGCGCTGGGTGACATCATGCTCTCTCCCTCTCCTCTCTCTTTTGCGGAACGCGAAATCTAGTTTCTATCATTCTTGCAGTAGACCAAGCTCATTCACAGCGCCTGTCAAACTGTTAATCTACAAAAAGTGTTGGTACATTTACTCGAGTGCTTTTCTTACTTACTTTCTTACGTATTAAGCAATAAGCAATACGTATGTCTTGCAACTTGCATATTACCTCTTCTTTTTTCGTGCCTCTTCTTACCTCATTTAAACAAATATTATATATTTTTTGGCGGTGGCTGTGACGCAGTGGGTAGAGTGCGTGGCCCATACGCCAGGGCGGTTCAATTCCCACCTGACACAGAAAGTTTTTTCAATTGAATTAATTTTTTTGTTCGGCTGTCACCCTCTATGCAGACAATGGTAAACCTCAGAAAGCAAAAACTTCCACGAAAAGCTTCTTGAGAATATAAGCCGTTCGGAGTCGGCATAAAACTTGTAGGTCCAGTTCTCGATCACTTGTGTTTAAACTCTTCACAACACGTACAACACAATTGATCATAAGCAGCTCGGTCAGTCTTTTCAAGGGCTGAATGGTTTTTTTTGTTTTTTCGTTCTTTTTTTATATGTATTGCAACTTGCATATTACCTCTTCTTTTTTCGTGCCTCTTCTTACCTCTTTGCGTATTCGTGATACAAAATGAAGGGGCTAGTCAAACTCTAACAGCTCTATTCTGCTTGTTAACTTAACAAGGAATTGTTTAGGAGCTCTTGTTAATATTATTTTTATATAATGTAAATGTTCATATTCTAAAAAATCATTTAGAATTTGAAAGCTCTAAAAAGCTTAAAAGTTCACCATGCGTGGTAAGAATAGGTCTGTTTTCGTACTTACTCACTTCAAGTAACTTGAAGTTACTCGAACGTGTTTCTTTACACATTTTTCCAGCACAAGAGAGAAGAAGAACAAGCAAAATGTCATTCTCTATTACTCGAACTTTACTTGACAAATTTCTTCGAGCACGAATCTCGAGCTTCAAACAGCTGATTGTTAAAGTAAAAAAAATCAATTGTTGTGCTGTGTTGTGAAAAAAAAAGTGTAAGAAGAACGGAAATGGAAGTGTTGCTTTTTAAATAAACTGCTACCAGATGCTTCCAGCTCATCTGAAAGCATATTAATTTTGCATTTTTTAAATATGCCAACCAGCCAATAAATTTTTAATTATTTTCAAATATCAGCTGTTGTGCTTGGAACTTACTTGAAGTCGTTTCCGTACTTTTTGACAAATTTTCTCATTTTGACAGATAATCAAATTACTCTCTATTACTCGAACTTTACTCAAAGTTTACTTGAAGTGAGTACGGAATATGTATATTATTATATTTGGATTTTCAATTTGGTATTTTATTGTATTTAGAGTTGGATAGAAATAAAAAAATAGATAAAGAGATAGATTGTATGAATCATTTTCATTATAAAGACGTTTTAAATAGCGCCGTCGTCCAATTTTTTCCTTTCGTTGATCTTCTCATTATCAAGACTTAAAAGACGTACAAATTCTTCCATTTTTCACAGTCTTATTTATTTTAATTCAATATTATATTATAATTTATATTATTTTTATTATTTGCACAACAATTCTCTAGCTAATCACATAAATTTTAAGATCATGTTGTCGTTGTTAAGATACTTTGTGCAATTAACAAAATTGTAAAGAAAAGAGCTTTTAAATTTTCACCAGAATATGTAACATTAAGAACTTGTTAATATTAACTATTTTGTTAATGTGGTGAGCTTTGTTAAGCTGGTAGAATAGGGCTGCAACTGATAGGGCTCACTGATTTTCTCTTCGTGGACGAGGGGGCCGAGGAGAAGGCGTAAAATAAAATCGTCCAAACAATCGAACGTACTAGCGATTTTGCGATGACTTCTGATTCCTACTCTTTTACTCTCATGAACAAAGAGTGAAACAGCAAGCAAACATAGTTCGGCAAAATCGTCATGTCCAGGTTTGCCATTCTCGAAATTTTTTTTTTTTTACCAAACTACATCCAAAAATTAAATTTATCATTTTTTTAGTACAGCCAACTTTTTTATTTTTAAAGATATGTTTCTGTTTTTGGTGTCATTGAAAAGAAAATTGAATAAATTACAAAATTGATCTAAAAAAAATTTCATTTATTACGCACTCAAAGTTGAAATTTGGTAGTTTCAATCGATTGATTTCATCTTCACACGATCACAGCTCGGTAACGGTTAAATTGGTGGGGTTAGTTGATATACGAGTACCGTTGGAAAGGTGATCTCATTGCCTTTTAAATGGGCTATCAAAATAATAAAATAATTTTGTAGGTTAGCTTTTCTGCTAAAAACAATAACGTGAATCAAAGTCGTGAAATATTAATTAACCCTGTAGCTCCTAAGTATGTGAAAATAGACCCCCCTCCCATACGATTTTTTGCTCAACTCAACATAACCTTTCAACTCCGTAAATAGTTGCACTCAATTGCGGGACACCCTGTATAAAATTGAATTGCAATTTGAATTATGTATATCAGGAAATTTTTCATTGTTTCATCATACAGATTGTGGATTGCGCTCTAGTGAAGGATTGGTAGAACACTGGGAACGACTAGATATGGCACAACCAAAATTTTGCAATAATGCGATATTTTCACGATTCGTTAATCATGTAACTTCCGACCTACACAAACCTATTGTTATAGTATCTTATAATGACGTTACTATTAATGAAATCCATTAACTTTCCTCATAATGAATTTATGTACAATGTATATGAAAGTAATATATTTTAAAATTTAAAAAAAAACAATGCTTTTAGTAAGAGACCCCTTATTTATACCCTTTTGCCTTTTATATACATCTCAAATTCCAAGGTAATCGATCTAGAGAATTAAACTTCAGTCTCGCGTCGGAGCTGACAAGCACACTTCTTTTATTTATGTAAAAGTATGTAATAATTACATTTTTTGTTAATTTTAAATTAACTCTAATATCACTTCATTTGTAAAAATAACAAATTTAAAATAAAACAAAAGTCGCAAAATTATACAGTAGATATTAAAGAAGACATCGAAATATCAAAAATCACATTTTATTAATACAAAACTGTTAGGATGATATGACTTTGTTTTTCAAACAGAACATAATGAAATATTATATTATAGCATATATATATTATATATACATATATATATTATAGTAAAATTTTTTTTATGTGTTTAAAAAGCTTGACTCTTTTTTTTTTATTAACCCTTCGCGTGACACACTATATGGTGTCCAATCCTATTTTTAAAGATGAGGGTCCAATTTTAATATACTTAGATTCATACTTTGAGCTCTTGATTTTCAAAAAATTGTATGTTAAAAGAAAGTTTATTATTATTAAAAATATAAAAATTGGCTTAAAAATTGTGAACTTCGATGTAAAAAAATAACTCAAAAAATTTCACGGGATATTAAAAACAAATCTTCAAACTATAAGAAAGAAATATTTGACAAAAAAAGGTATTTTAATTGCTTAATTTTATATGGTACATATAGGCTTTTTAATATACAAAAAGTTTTTTTGTAACAATTTGTTTATTGTTCAATTATATAAAATTGATAATTATAAAATAATTTTTAGCATTAAAAAATGTGAAAATAAAGTTTATTTGCTGCAATTGAAAGCAACAATTCAGGCGGTGCTTTCACAAAAATTTTTGTTTGTACTTTTTACTTGCCGTGACACCTGAGGTCTTTCGTGTCGAGAAAAAAGATCAATAGCTCAGCTTTACAACACAGTTAAAAGCATGCTTTTCAACTCTTGTCAGCATATGATTTCAGTCTCAAATTTTTTTCCTCGTGACTCCCAGTCTCATTTATACACTAGTAAAAAACTACGGTAAACAAGAAAAAAACGTTTGGACACGAAAGGCACAATTTGTTTTTTTTATTTTTGTTAAGGGTATTTGGGCCTCCTAAGCCCAACAATTGTCGCTTGCGAATGGTTTAGGAGATAAAATTCGCGAAAGTTTGAAAATTCAGTGTAATTTTTTAAGTGTGTGGAATCAAATTTTCACTTTTATATTATCATATCTGCCATAAATGTGTTCTTTGGAAATAAGTAAGTGCAGTGCAATTCCATTTAAAGAAATTCGAGAAACAGAAGCTAATTTGCATTCAGAACTAGAGGATTTTTCAGAGCTAGAGGATTCTCTATAAGCCATGTGGGCTCTACTGGGTTGTAGAGCTCACAAGCAGCTTTGAATATGATAACTGAATATCATATTCTTGTAAATTGAATATGATAAAATTTACAAGGAAAAACACGGATTGAAATTACCGTGATAAATACAAAAACTGTAACCCTCATAGCTGCCAAGATTTTATCATAAATTTTTTTAAAACCAATAACATAGCAAATATTTACATGAATTTTTTTTTTAAACCAATAACTTAGCTAATATGCATGTGATACAGTAGCGCAACCAAAGGGGGTTTTTTGATTTAAGCCCCTTCCCCCTAATATTATCGTAGCAAAAAAAGAAAAAGGACACAATTGAAGTGACTCACATGAAAAATAATCACAAGTCTTTATTAAAGGAATGAAAACCCAATACATAAAGTGTAAACCTGTAGCCATTAAACCGTAATCTTTTAAACTATCCATGTTTTATTTATTCAGAATACATGTGCTTAAATATTTTTAGTTATAATTCTGACTACTTGGGGTATTGTTGACAGTTCTTCAATTTGAGCATGGTGTGAGAAACAAGGTGGTAACTTTTTTTCTCATTCTATTTGGTAGCGTATCTTTTTCACCAAAAATGTTCCTAGTTCTGTCAAAAACCGTCGAATGGTTGGTAGCGCACTGGGGGTTTTTGTACACTTACTTTCGTATAGTACATCTTCTTTCGCTCTAGCTGTTTACTTAATCTATTCCTAAGTATGTATGTATTTAGCTTTAAGCATGGCAGAATTATAATGTAGCTTATGGCGCTGGAATTGCAGATTAAGTTACGGAGTTGACAAGTTATAAAAAAATCTACAATTTCCTTCTTCAGAACTTTGAACATGTTTTTCTCAAAACTGCATTCTTATAAATGGCGTGCATCATAACTCAAACAAATTTTAAACAATCAATTCGAAATTTTGCACACATATGCTTGACAATATTGCCGCAAATATGCCAAAGCGTGATTTTCAAACCATTAAATTTTATTAAAAAATGTTAAGTTGTTTTTTCAAAAAGTTACGGTTCTATTTCTTAACGCATTTTTGAAAAAAACATTTTTTCGAAAATCTGATTCTGGCATATTCAAGTGAATGTAACATAAATAAAAAAAAAAAGATCGCTCTGTTTTATATGAATAACATCGACGCTAGGATGCACGCCAAATTCTGAGATCTGTCTTTACTCTCCACATTATAACTAATATATATATATATGTATATACTTTTTTCAGTCATACACTTTTTTTTGTGTCTTTAAAACATTCCTCAATTTACCTTCAAACTTTCAAATAGTTCTCTTCAATAATTGACTCTTGCGAAATGTTAATGTTTGAACCATCATTTCATGTATCGCTTTCATTAAAACATCTATTTCCACTATTAATTTCAACACTATTTCCTGACGCTACAAAATCGCTGGATATGGCACTTTAGGAGCTTTTGAAAAACTAATTGGGTTTTATTAAAATGATTTGGAAAGACATTTTGATGATTTAAAAATAAAAATGAATGTTTGGTATAAAGTTAGTAATAAAACTAACGATAGAAAACAGACAGTGTTTGAAGCCTTAGAACTTGCAATAAGGAAATATTCTCTAATATATTTAATTTGGCAATTATCCTTGTAATACGAGGTGACTGAAACCTCGTGTGAAAATGAGGGAATATTTTCAGTACTTCGACGACTCAAAATTTATGTAAGAAGCACCGTTTGCAAGATAGACTAAACGGTCTAACATTGCTTAATCTGTACAGAGATATGACGCCATCAGTGGATTTTATTTTAGATAATCTCGCTGAAAGTAAGCGTAAGCTGAATTTAGAAATATTGTTTTTGTTTATTTTGTTAATTTTAATCACAATAATCCTGTAATTAACCATTTTTTTTTTTTGAAAAAAGCAAACAATTGATCACAATTTTTCTAAAATTTTTAATTATTTTTTAATACAAATAAAACACTTTTTATAAAAACTTATTTTTAGTTATTATAAGCTGCATTGCCGTGGTCGTTAATCTAAAGCGTGGCTCTATTTTATTCACAATGCAAAAACAAAATTAGAACCAGCTCTTTTCCTGGCTCTATTTCTGTTCTTAAAATGCTGCCAAGTTCAAAGCATTTTGTTCAAAACGAACATATTTGGCAAATCTGAAGAACTCTTCGACGAGTTTTCGTCTTACTGCTCGCACTCGTATTTTGACACTTCATCGCGAGTGCTGAGATTTGATCTGATCCAGTGCCACAGGAATGCAAGTATTATGTATGTTATCATTGTGGTGGAATTCTTTGTTTGTTTGTTAACTTTACCATACTTTCATATGCAAATATTAATCCCAAAGCTGTAATTTACTACTGTGAGGTGAAGAAGTTGAATGGAAAGATGTTGCTTGCCCTGGCTGAGGTTTTAATAAGGAATTATTAGTGCAAAAATCGGACTCACTAACCAGTACACAGTAAGTCCGACATATTATAAAATCCCCAAAAAAAAAAAAAAATCCTGGTTGCGCCCCTGATATAATACATACACATATCTGCGATGCCAATTTTCATCATTACACACAAACAGCATTTTGTTAAAACGCATCTCGATTTTTTTTCTAACATCACCAAATACCAAGTTTCATTACTCTGCAATAACATAAATACAGAAATAAAAACAGAAAAACTTTCAGAACACCTTGTATGATCTTTGTAATTTTTCGCATTTAGAGCCACGATTTATCCTTCGTATTTCTTTAAGGGATTTTTATTATTGATATCTTATTGATATTTGAGCTTGTGAAGAACAAAATCAAGGGAGTTTGCCCACACATCTTCATGCTCACACACATCTTCAAAGATTTTTGAATGAATTGTTAGGTTTTATTATCATTATCACTATTGCAATTGCTTTTGCTATTGAATTGATATAATCGAATATTTGAATGAATTGTTGTATTTTTATTATTATCGCTAATGTTATTATAGTTGTTGAATATATAAGTTATTATGGTGTTATTATCATTAGTATACGCTTCACAAGGTTCTGGTATAGACTAAGAATAGTATAAATAATACCTCATGCGCCCCCTGTCAATGAAAGTATATTATAAATAAGAGTTTGCATGACTATCAGATATATTTTTCCTACGTTTTTCGCTGAGCAGTTCCCAGTTGAGAAATGCGGAAAAAAGTTAGAACTAAACGGAACTAAAAAGCTAAGACATGAATCAAGTCTCTCTTCTAGTATTCCTTGGCTTTCTACCAGGCGACCAGAAAACAGAAGCAAGAAACATTCTTTTTGTTTTCGATTTGATCGTACCCCTTTTCTCTTCTGCCCTCTGTCCACCAAGCGCATCGTGAACCCTGTCTGTCTCTGTCGCTCTCGCATGTGCGCGCTTTAGCGCATGCGCAAGTGTTTTTTTTTTCAATACTGATTTGTGAATGAATGTGTGTAAGCAGTAGCGCATGTGAAAGTGTTTTTTAGGTCGATACAAATTTGAATGGATGTGTGTAAGCTGATACACTGATTTCAATGGATGTGTGTAAGCTGAAATGAAATAAATTTTGGATTTTTCATTTTTCGCTAGACAAATGACAAAAAACAACCAAACAAAGTGCTTGTATTTCTGATCTTGCTACCAGGCAATCAGAAAACAAAGCAAGCAATATTCTTGTTTTCTGCTGTCGATATGATCTTACCCCTTTCCCTTCTCCCCGCTTGCAAGCATTCGTGTGAATGAATGTGTTGTTGTTATTGTAGTCAGCTGTTAAGATTGTTTACATTTGTTGGTATAGTTAGCTAGAAATTTTCGAATACACATTTCGTTGACAACTACTTTCGTAAACTCTTGAAGTTCCAAGAAATAACCACTGTTTCAGAGGGTTTGTTTGAAATCAATGATATCCTTGGTTAATGATCTGTTCCAGGACCCTGAAGTGAAATTCCTTATGTTAGGTAGGATAAACCAAGATCCCCTTAAAAATTACTTTTGTGTACTTAGGTCACAGCTAGGTAACAACACCGATCCGTCCGTGGGAGAATTTCAGTATCTCTCCGGACGAATATTGTCCATGAAGATCTTAACAAATGATTTTCGTAGTCGTAATAAGAATTGTGAAGAGGATAATGACTTAATGTTGGAATGGAATTTCAAACCATTCGATGAAGATTCAATTTCAGATGTACCAGAGTTTTCACATGAAAGTTCACACGAGGAAATCATAGAAAGACAATTAGAGGAATTTCCTCAGCATATAACTCCAGAAATAGCAGAAAAATTAGACGAATCTCCACAGCATATAACTCCCTTAAGCTCTTTAACAGTCAGTTCGTTTAATTGTATTTCTGCTAGTCTTTAATTAGTCTGAGTGACTTTTCTTGGTTTTGTTCATATGGTATTATTGCAATTCTAACAGTAAAGCTTCAAACAACTGTTGGTCCATATTTTGTTGGGTACGGCTTGAAGGCGAAATTTGCTAACAAAATAAATTGCGAAAGTTGCCAAGAAAATCTTATAAAGTTGGAGAACTTTTCTTTCAATTCAGAAAGTTTTATTGACATCAAAAACTATAGTGACAAAAGACTTTTCTTAAAAAATCCTTCCGACGAGTTCTTCGAAATTTGTCAACAACATTTTTCAATTTACAAAAGCATTTTCGAAAAAGTTGTCATGAACCCAATTTAAAAGCGCGTATTATTAAGTCATGCGTAGATCATTCCAATATTGTTACTCCAGGGTGGTTCGATGAAAATGGAAACTGTTTTGAACACAGGCGTTATATTCTTGAACATCTTATAACAGTTTTGATCCGAAAAAACTCTAGATGGTTAAGAGAGAAGGGTTGTATCAGATGAAAAGAAAAATTAATTCCAATCAAATTGTTATGGCAAACATGCAAAGAAAAAGAAAAATTAATTCCAATCAAATTGTTATGGCAAACATGCAAAGATTTAATAATATGTAGGGGGTCTGTAGAAATGTGTAGTTTTTTTAGTGCCAGTCAGTTAGTTTAATTGTACACTCAGAAAATTCATTTATAGGCATAAGGTTGCGGGAAATGAATATTATTTGCGGCAATCGGAAGAAAATAGCTACAACTGATATTTGGCTAATGTAACTCGAATGAAATAAGCACAATTGATTGTTATTTGGCGCGAATGATCGTTCCTTCGCAACCCGCTCATTTCCAAATGTGTGTTCAGTTGAAATGAAAATAATACATGTTAGTTGCTTGAACCGCGTAAATGTATTTATTTCAACTCCCCTTGCCACTGCAAGGAACTTAATGTGCCTGAATTAACTAACTGAAGCTATTGCAGACAAGCGAACAATACTAGTCACTGTAACAATCACATTTTAAGTTATGTCAATAGCATTATTTTTACGCTGCAATCGAGTATTGAATTTTATTAAATCAATCGCACCCTTAAGTTGTGTCAATCTCAACAGCCAACCTTGCAACTGCAAGTTTGCCAAACCATCCGACTTATCGAGTGAAACAGACATACGTTCACAAACACGAAGTTGTGTAAGTCGACCTTAATCGCAAGACGCTTGCATTTCATTTCTCAAGGTTGTTAACGTGTCCGGATGGAATTTTTGTAGTGTCGTTTTTTTCAATAACTTGTAAGAGGAACAATCATTAGGTAAGTTAAATTAAATTTGCTTTCTATCTACATTTGCATAAAGAAAGGCTGAGTTCCTAAATGCATTTATGCAAAGCATCAGTTCAAAGCATCTTTTTAGTCTTAAAGGTTTATTATGAACATCTTTTATTTTGAAAGTAAGGCTTTATGTTTTTTTACATATATAAAATAGCATTTTAGTTTTTTACACCATTAACCTTAACAGTACATATTAACACTATTTATACCATTTACATTATTTATTGCATTATATACTTTATTATGATATAGCATTATTATTGATTTGTGGGCAGGAATAGGAGACGTGGTGAAATTTAAACCGCTATGTCCTACTTGATGTAAGTGTGCTACCAAATTTTCAGCTGAATCGGCCTAGTAGTTTTGGAGATATATCATTTTTATTGCTTTGTGGGCCGTAAAAGAGGGTGTGGCAACATTTTTTGTTTCCCATGCAATACTTGAAGGACATTTACTGCCAAAATTTTAGCTGAAGCAGCCCGGTAGTTTTGGAGATATATGAATTTGTGGGCGCCAAAAGGTGGAGTGGTGAAATTTTTTCTTAAACCCTAATTTCTACTTGTTGGAAATTTACTTCCAAAATTTCATCTGAAACGGCCCAGTAGTTTTGGATATAGCATTTTTATTGATTTGTGGGCGGTAAAAGGGGGTGTGGCAAAAACAATTTTCATAATATTGCATTGTCACCGGTCTTACACATGTATACTAAATTTCAGCTTAATCGGAGACCCACAAGCTGTCGAAAAATTGTTTGCAAGATTTGCGGACATACATATATACATATATACATATATACACATATATCCATATATCCATATAAAGCAAATTAAATAAAAGCTTATAAAAACAATTACTTTGAAATACTGTGTGTAGATTGTTTAACGTACAAAATGACCTACAGTCAATAACCATGTGTAGGTCGAAACGATCAATGAATTAGTCAAAATAACCGAGTTCTGTATAACCTGTTCATACAGCCGAGTGGGAGACAAAACGGATAACAGGTCCATCCATATAATCGAATGTAGGTTTAAATGACTTACTTCTCCGTTTACACAATTGAGTTTAGGTTAAAACAATTTACAAGATCGTTCATTTAACTGAATGGAAGTTGAAAGGATAAAGGGGTTCGTTCAGAAAACCGTGAGCGCAGTGCTTACAACGGAATGCCACAGTCAAGGCTATGGGAAACTACGTAGTTGTTGTGATTACTTTTTAAAAGTTATCAACAATCGACTAAGTCGGTAGGGCACCAATTCGGTTGCGACAGTGCATATAATTCTCTGTGTGTATGTCTGCTAGTCTTTCATTAGTCTGAGTGACTTTTCTTGGTTTTGTTCATATGGTATTATTGCAATTTTAACAGTAAAGTATGTTCTTTTACAGTCGACATATAAGTTTTAATATAATAAACTATTTTGGTATAATAAAGTTTTTGCTGTCATGATAATTGGGTCCATTTGTCGAACTTTCAGAACTGTACAATTTTCCACAGAGTTGTCCCAATAATGCGCAAGTAATGTGTTTTTCAAGCTTTCATTTTATTTTACTATATAGTAAGTAGAGAAGAGCAAATACATTATATATTCACTATAAATATTTAGCTATTTTTATTTGTATATTATTATAGTTCTTATATAAATTAAGGTTTTCGAAATAAAAACACTTGATTTAATTGGCACTATGTGCCAGTGTAATAACTTTATTAGATGCTCTTCTTAGACTAACTTAAACAACTCCAAATAAACTTATTATATCTTCCTATACTTGTCGCTTCAGCTGCGCTTTTGTCGTTGATATTGTTGTTGGACTTTTAGCTGCACCTTAGTGGTTGTTGCTATTGTTCTTGTATTGCCTGCACTGCTATTGTTGTTGTTGTTGTTGTACCGGTTGAATCTGCTGTTGCAGCGCTGCCGTTATTTTTGGCTTGCTGCTGTTATATTTTGTTGGCTCAGCATTTGGCTTATGTGGGAATGGAATATGCGGCAAAATTGACAAATTGTCACGTACCATCCTCGTATTACAACTGGAGCGGATACGTGTGTTAACTTATTACAACTGGAGCGGATACGTGTGTTAACTTCTCCCCCCGTTAAGAGGAGCCGTCCCCGGTTTCTTTTAAAACTCTTTCTAAGGCTATGACGTTGTTAATCTTCTTGCGACGTTTTGTGATTAACAAAACTATAACAATGATTACGACTGTTACTATCGAAGAAATGAAAATTAGTAGCCATTGCGTAGATTGTTGATGGATTAGTTCTTTCAGGCTGGCAATATGGCCAATGTTTTTTATATTAACTTCATGCAAGTACGGAAGTGATAACAGCGTAACATGTTCCGTGATATTGACAAATTTAACTGATGCGGGTTGAGGGTGTGAATGACTGATTTTCTTCCAATTCGTAAAAGTTGTACCGTTTATGGTTATTTCACTTTCGAAAGTTACAAGAAGGGTTCCATGCATCAAGATTGCTGAGTTATTTCCTTCCTGTATCTCAGCTGTCTGATCATTCACAATTACTAGTCCATCATCGATCTCTTCAACTGGTGTTATATGGTACGCCGAAGTGGTCTTGCAGGTTGCGAAATTATTGTTCAGTAATTGTCGCACGCAGGAGTTTCCTTTTAGAGGTTGGCAGAATGTGATTGTGGCTGCATCTCTGCAATTTCCGAGAGGTTCATGTAATATTTTGCAGTTGGCAACGGTATTTGTCTCTAACATTAGGATCTTATGTTTACTTATTACAGGCAATATCTTAATTTTACTACATATTTCTTCAATTTTTGGATACTTGATTACGAAATGGATACTATTGCTATCTTGGAATATTTTCTGTTTTGAAATACTTAAAATATCACTTATACTAATATTTGCAAAGTGTTCCGCGATTAACAAATTTTGTATTTCAGTACTATCTAGTATAATAGGATTTATTACATTAACTTTTCCAAGAATGACCGAATAGATGGTATCCTCAATACTCGTTATTATGGCCTTGTTTCTGGCTATAGCTAGTTCGAATAGGTGTCCGGTATCTATTTCTTTTTTTATTGTAACATTGAGAAGCTTGTTTACCGTCTTTGTTAATTGGTTAATTCTAATCTGCATTTCGGTATTTATAAGGACCTGTCTTTCATTAGCCTCTATTAAAGCTTCCTCCTTAGTGGCCACCTGATTAAAATCATCGAAATCTGGGGTGCCAGCAATGTATTTTAGTGCCGTTCCCAAAAAATTGATGCTTCGCGATTGTCGATGGTGGATTCTGAGCGCGCTAAGTAGGTTAAAGATCTGATCCACATCTGCTTTAAGTAATTTTCTCATGTGCGACTGTGGGAAGTGGTCGAGTAAGTTTTCGGTATCATGGGCTATGGTTTCATAATCGGTCAGGTTTGTTCTATGCAGTAGGAACCCGTAGCTATTGTAAACAGCCACTGCTCCATCGGTTATCGGAATGTAGTGTGAATCGGTGTAATTCAAAAATTTGGCTCGTTTCGCTTGAGCGATTGCCAGTATAAAAAGCCTGAAAATACAAGAATATTACCTTATATTACTTTTATGGACCTCTTTACCCTCAATCAATAAAGTAGTTCCTAAGTCTTTTTCAACTACTTTTTCGATATAGAGCTTTGTAAATTTGTTCCCTATTCTTCTATTCGTTTTAACATAAACCTTTTCCCCTGGTTCGAACTGTCTAGTTTTTTTCCCAGAATTGAGTCTCTGCAATTCTGCGTGTTGCGCTTTAGCTATTCTTGATTCGATTTCTTTTCGCAGAGCTTCGGGCATAGAATGGACAATATCTATCGGTCGTTTATTTGTGGTAGAATGAATTGTCCTGTTGTATTTCGCAGTGGCGAGTAGAATTAAGTCAATCGTGTCGTTTATACCTTGTGTTAATTTTGTACATCTGGCTATTTCTGAAAGCGTACTGTGGAATCGCTCAACCTGTCCGTTCGTAGTGCTATGATGTGGAGGTGTTGTAAATATGTTTATCCCAAAATGGTCTCTTACTAGCGAGCTAATTGTATGTGAATGGAAAGATTTTTCATTATCACAGACAATTGTCTTGGTGTCCTTGAAAAAATTTAAAATTTGTAGTATGGGTTCTTTAATGTCAACTATTGATCTGGAATTTATTGCCGAAACTATGGCAAATTTTGAGAATTTATCAACACAAGTTAGAAAGTGTTGATTGTCAGTAGAGTAGATGTCGATGTGCAAGATTTCACCAGGCCTTTGAGGTAAGGGTGTTTTGCCAATCTCCGGGTTCGGAGGGTGACGCTGATACTTTGCCTCCCTACAGATTCTACAATTTGAAGTTATTTCTTTTAGGCTCTTACGCATGTCAGGGAAATAGTAATCGTCCAGAACTTGTTTAAGGTTTTCTTGCACCGAACGATGGGCTCTATTGTGCTCCGCTTGCAAGATTTCCCTTTGGTCATTTTTATTAAAGATGTCTGTCACCTGCTTTGCTGCACGTAGGAATTTAACAGCAGGGAACATTGAGATAACTTTATCCTGAATCTTGGCCAAGGTAGGTAGGTCACACAATACTCCGTTGACTACGTTGGGATTGACGCATGACCTAAAAGTCTTCAGAAGATTATCTATATTGGAAAAAACAATACGATGTCTAACTTGGGATTTGAAAAGTGTTTTTGACGTAGTTGTTTCAGTATTTCCTTCTTCTAGGATAAGCTGATTTCTGAAACAGTTTATGGGATTCTCAACAGTGGGAATTGTTTTTGTCAGTGACTCCTCACTGTGGACCGTGTTTGATGAATTGCTAGAGTTTCCTAAAGCATTGATATGTTGCCTCGACAAGGCGTCGGCTACAACGTTCGCCCTACCAGGTTTATAAAAGAATTTGGGTGAAAATTCCTCAACAAACGCTCTCCACCTTTTCAACTTTGAGTTAGGATTTTTATCTGATATAGCGAACGTGAGAGGCTGATGGTCAGTAAAAATACTCAACTGCTTAACACCATAAAGATAATTTCTGAGCTTTTGTAAAGCCCAAACTATTGCGAGCAGTTCACGTTCATTAGTTGCGTAATTCTCTTCAGTCGAAGGGAGAGTCCTGGAAATCATGGTTATAGGCCGTCCCTCTTGAGAGAGAACTGCTCCTAAAGCATGTGACGATGCATCTGTGGTTAGTTCGAATGGCTTTTCGTAATCAGGATAAAGTAGAAGTACGTCCTCTGACGCCAGTATTTCCTTTATTTTGCTAAAGGCTTTTTGTGCTTCTTGATCGAAATCTATCCGAACGTTTTTTGATTGGTTAGCACCAATATTTCCATTTTCGCCTCGCAAGTATCTTGTTAGCGGTTTAGCAATTAACGCATAGTCCCTGATAAATCGTCTGTAGTAACCAGACAATCCAAGAAATGATCTTAAGCCTCGGAGTGTCTTAGGAACCTCGTAATTAATGATATCCTTTACTTTGTCCGGACAGGTTTTCAGCCCGTTCTTGGAAACAACGAAGCCAAGGAATTCCACCTCTTCTTTGAAGAATTTTGTTTTTTCTAGTGAAATCCTCATGTTAGCTTCAAAAAGTTTCTTCAAGACACGCCTTATATCCTTCGTATGTTGTTCATAGCTAGAGGAGAATATAATTACGTCATCTATGTAAACGTGACAACTTTTGCCTATCTCGTCCCTAAGAATGTCGTCAATTGCTCGCTGAAAAATGCTTGGAGCATTTTTCAATCCAAATGGAAGTCTACAGAACTCGTACTTGCCGTTATTGACAGAAAAAGCTGTCTTTTCTCTGTCACGCTCAGCGAGATTTATCTGGTGGAAGCCAGACTTGAGATCTAGAGTAGTAAAGTAGGAAGATTTCCCTAAATTTGAGAGAATAACCGAGGTGTCCGGAATCGGGTACCTGTCGCTTGTTGTTTTTTCATTGAGTTTCCTAAAGTCAATGACCAAACGCATTTTACGCTCTCCTGTCTCAGTGGTTCCTTTCTTGCCTACGACCCATATTGGATTGTTATACGGAGAGCGAGAAGGCCTAATGATACCGTCTCGTAGTAGTTCGGAAATTTCCTTATTCACAAACTCGGATGCGGCTATTGGGTAAGGATAGGACTTGGAGTAAACTGGTTGGTCATCGTTTGTTCGGATTGTCGCTACGATATTGGTATTATAGGGCAAGGCTTCATTTGGATCTGCAAAAACTCCTGCCTGTTCTTTGATAATGAGAGAGACTTGTTTTTTGTGATTTGGGTTTGATAAAATATTGTTCACCTCGCGGCAAAAAAAATACAAGAGGGCTTCCCGTTTATTATTGTAGCAAATCATTCCTTTTTTCATATCAAGAGTCGCACCAATTTCCTTGAGAAAATCGAAACCGATAATGCCATCGAATGTTTGGAGTGACGGAAGAATAAAAAACTGAGCGTTTGTGTCGAAAATATTCATGGTGCACTTTCTTTGGATTTTTTCGGTACCGTGAATTGATTTAACTAGGAATGGATTTTCAATATGCTTGACACCTTTGAGGGTTTCTAAATTTGTAATGTAATTCTTTGCGGCACCCGTATCTATTAAGAATTTTAATTTCCTCCCTGCCAGTGTTCTGGTGACGTAGGGCAGGAGGGATCCTGTTCTAAAAAATTAATCTCGTCCGTTGCCTCAATCTCCTCGTCCTCTGGGATATCGCCGTCGTCGTCTCCATCTTCGTCCTCGTAATCCCCGGGGAAGTAGAGGTTTTTGGCAACATAAAACCCGGGTGTGTTCCGGTCATCGCGTCCGCGCTGCCTCAAATGGTTCACACGTTGTAGCTTATTGGCTGGCAATCTATCGCTCTCAATAGGTCTTTTCGCTGGTCGGATAGCTTGAGGATTAGGGCTTAGGAAGGGATTTCTGTTGAAGTTTGGCGCAGTGTTGCGGAACAGTCCCTCTGGCTTATTGTGCCTAAAGCGGGATGACGTTGGGTCTGTGTCCATAGGCACTGGTCGAGGATACGCGTTCGTTACTCTTCGATAGTGGGGTGAATTATGAGGGCCATAATTATTAAGTTTTGTGAAAGTACCCACTTGGTTTCGATTTGGGCTTATAAATGCCTGTGCGAAAAGGGATCGTGCATGGTTTGATTCAAGCTCTTGGGCAAGAGCTAGAGCTGTTGGCATGTCTGTCGGTCTGGAGGAGAAAAGAATGTCACAGAGGGGTTTGTTAAGTCCCGAGATGAACACTCGAAGGGCGTCTTGTCGGTACTTATTATTAAGGGAGTTTATTAGTTCCGTATTACCGTAATGTGTCATAATATTTTTGTTTACTATTAATGACAGTTTCCGTTCCACGTCGTCGTAGAACTGGGAGATTGTGCGTTGCCCTTGCCTTAAGGTAGACATTTCCTGCTCTACCAGGTAGATGGGCCTCTTGTCGGCGTAAGTGAAGTCTAGACGAGCGATTATGGCGTGAAAGTTTAAAATGGTATTGAAGGATGACAAAACCATATTTGCCGAGCCCACCACCTTATTTCTCAAAATGGCAACCGCCTGGTAGTGCTTGGAACTACCGTCAAATTCCTCAAAAAGTTTATACGCAGCATGGGCAGCCTGCCTCCATGATACGTAGGTGGCTCTATCGCCACCGAACTCCGGTAGTGATTTTATAAGATCGAGTGATTCCTCACATCTGACGGTCGGGTCAATTGTTACTGGTTCGTATTGCGTAACGGTGGTCGGTGTTTCTAGGGTTTTTAATCTAGCGGTCAACTCGTCGACGGAACCCTGGAATTCTCGTCTTGTTTGTTCCGTTGCAGCCCTTATTGCGGCATTAACGATGGCTTGAAGAGCTTGAGGATCCATCTCAATCGTTACAACTTTCTTTATTACTAACTATTTGTTATCTTTATTTTCAGATTCTAGGTTTTCTTCAACAGTTAATTGACTGAGATTTAGTAAAAGTACAAGGGTTTTTTCTTCAAAAAAAACTTTTTAATTAATTTAAAATTTTTCTAATTAATTCAAAGACATACAAAACATCTGGAAGAACTCAATTCTTAAGTAAACATTCACTTACATATAAAATATTCTACTCATCATTTCTTAAAATCTCGATTGCTTCGGTGGGTGCAACAAATACGGGATATTCTCTGCAGCTGCGGCAGTAATTGACTCCTTCGTGAATTAACGAACGTTTTTCCTTTCTCGTTTCAGGTAGGTACTGGAAGGTTTTTTCCAATTCAGTTCTTTTCAGAAAAATTTTAGATATTTTTCACTTGTTTTTTCCAGTATTGAAAAATTAAGATTTTTTCACTTCAGTTTTATTTTTCAGAAGATTTTAGATTTTTTTTACTTCAGTTTTTTAGTATAGAAAAATTTAGATTTTTTCACTTCAGTTTTATTTTTCATTAGATTTTAGAATTTTTTACTTCAATTTTTTCAGTATAGAAAAATTTAGATTTTTTCACTTCAGTTTTTTCAAAAAAGAAAAATTTAGATTTTTCCACTTCAGTTCGTTTTTCAGGAGATTTTGGATTTTTTCCACTTCAGTTTTTTCAATATAAAAAATTTTACGTTGTTTTTTTCCAATTTAGAAAATTTTTACGCTGTTTTTTTCAATATAGAAAATTTTTAACGCTGTTTTTTTTCAATATAGAAAATTTTTAACGCGAGTTCGAGCTCACTGGCCACTTTCAATTTTCCTTTTTATAAAGAATTTTTTTAGTGGCCCCACGTTGGGCGCCAATTAAGGTTTTCGAAATAAAAACACTTGATTTAATTGGCACTATGTGCCAGTGTAATAACTTTATTAGATGCTCTTCTTAGACTAACTTAAACAACTCCAAATAAACTTATTATATCTTCCTATACTTGTCGCTTCAGCTGCGCTTTTGTCGTTGATATTGTTGTTGGACTTTTAGCTGCACCTTAGTGGTTGTTGCTATTGTTCTTGTATTGCCTGCACTGCTATTGTTGTTGTTGTTGTTGTACCGGTTGAATCTGCTGTTGCAGCGCTGCCGTTATTTTTGGCTTGCTGCTGTTATATTTTGTTGGCTCAGCATTTGGCTTATGTGGGAATGGAATATGCGGCAAAATTGACAAATTGTCACGTACCATCCTCGTATTACAACTGGAGCGGATACGTGTGTTAACTTATTACAACTGGAGCGGATACGTGTGTTAACTTATATTAGTATATATTAATATAAATATATAAAATCTATTAAAAATAAACAAATTTTCCCA